>JAZKJV010000351.1:0-600000 GCA_037367405.1 Ottelia alismoides | reverse complement strand
TCCTTGGAGTGTGGACTTTCTTGCACATGAGATTGATTATTGAGTTCAAATATCATTTGTCTATTTGGTCTCGTTGATGTGTTAAGTAAGAAAGCAACATATTTATCATATTTTCAGCACAAATATTGTCATAGGGTTCTCGATTTCGGATATAATAGTTGCATTTCTGGCAGGGGTTATTGATGAAGCGCTTTTTCCACGGGTCTAAATATGCCTCACACAATGCGGAGGCAAAGTCGCTGTGGCGACCCGCAAGAAAATCCGGACTTCAGTCAACAATTAACCCACAACAGATAAATCAAGAAATGAAAGTAAATGTGTGGAGTTAAAATTTATTATAACTCTACAACAAAGATGTGTATAGATGCAAGTATGTGTAGAGTGTCGAACACAGGGAACAAGCAGGATAGATCAGGCAATCAAGCTCAAAAATGAAAGTGATCAAATGTCTACAAGTATGTTATTTTTGTGGGTTTTTAATTTTATATTTTTTTATTAAATTTTTGATTTTATATTTTTGTATTTTGTTTTTTAATTTACCGATTTTGTATTTCCTTTTTATATTTCGTATTGTTATATTTTCTTTTTCTCTTAATAAGGATATAAAACTATGTAGGATATATATGCACAAGAAAGATAAGAGAGGGATAGATATAGGTAAAAAATACTCAAAATCTAGGAAATAATATGTTTTTGTACGTTTTATATTTTTCCAATGTTTTTGTAATTTTTCTAAATTATTCCCATTTTTGGTAATGGCCGAAATTAAAATGAGGATGAAAATATCAAACAAAGTCAAAATTTCCTCAAATTAATTTTAAAGTAAATATAATAGAAAGAGAAAATCAGAGACAAAAATTATATTTTTAGGATTTTTGTGGAATTTTTAAGATTTTTATAAAGATTTTAGGGGTTTTCTAATTTTTAGGAGTTTTCTTTTGAATTTTTTTAGTGATTTTTGGTCTGGAGTTAAAACACACAGAAACACACAAAATATAATTTTTTGGAAGTTTTCAAAAATGTTTTATAATTTTTTATGGATTTTCTAATGCAGACAATAGAGAAAATGCATGTTTTTGAATTTTTATAAATATGAAAATGAATAAAAATGCAAAATAAAAATATGACATGAAAGAGCAACAAAACAGGAAGTTATGCTAATTTTTTGGTATTTTTTAGGATTTTATAGATGCATGAAATAAATGCAAACAACAAAGAGAAAAATCAACACTAGCATGGGTACACATGTAAATATCCAAAAGTCCAGGGGGTATATGCAAATTTTTTCAAAAATATATAATGCCGTATAAAATTTTCCAGACCAAAAGTTAAATCCAAAACCCACAGGGGTATCTGTGCAAAATTGTCCAAAGTCACGTGCGTCAGGCATGTGACTGTCAGGGACCCAGAAACAAATATCAAAAATCCTGAGGGCTTACTTGCAATTTCACCAAAATATTACAGCATGACAAAATATTTCCTTGACTGAAATGAAATACAACAAATCATGAGGGTTCTAGTGTAAAATTCCCACACCCCACGTGCATAAGCCACGTGGCGTGACATGGACAGGGACTAGAGTGCGAATATGAAAAGTTCAAGGGCACTTTTGCAAAAATTACAAAACTAATTAAGTTATAGACAAAAAATTATATTTTGTTTTTTTAACCTGGTTTTAGCAGTCCATGTAGCTACTTTATTTCATCAAGGGAAAAAGATACAAAGGGGCCCTTCAAGGGGAATACAAGATAGACTAGTTCAGATATAAATGTGATCAGAATCACACTTATATCCTCCCTTCACATTACATAACATGATGTATTGTAACCCATAGAGAGGTAACTACAATTAGAAGCTAAGCACGATTTTGGACTATGGGGCAGGCATTAGTATAGTGTCCCACTACATTACAACCAGAATAGTACTCTGGAAGATCTTCATAAATAATGTCATGCTTGATAAGCCTCTCATCTATGCTAAGATAGACATATTTTGGAAGCACTCCAGTAATGCTTAGCCTGACCTGAATCCTCGACAGTCGTGCTTCTCGTTGCGTGCATGTCGCTTCATCAGCTCCAATAAAGGTCCCAATGAAGTTACCGATCTTTTCCACACTCCGCTGATTGTGTAGAAAGAAAGGGAGACCAGGGAGTACAATCCAAACTTCGTGCAGAATATCCAGTGGGTAGCACCAATGTCTATTCCACGGATGGAACAAGACTCTTTCATTTTGAAACCTAATATTTCCAGCATAATATAATGCTTTCTCCATGTCAGATGTTGTTGGAATCTAAATAGTGCAGTGTTTGCTCTTAATAGTCGGATATTGAACGGAAGATCAGGACGAATCTTCCTCACCACCACAGCATTCAGCCCCCGCAGATCGGAGATTTCTTGGACAAAGGACGCCACAGCACACAAGTGGAAACTGCTTGCATATTCATTGGCTTCTTCGTTGGAGAAGTGAATACAAGCCATGATTCTTTGGTACTTCCTTTAGCGCTCATGAGCACCCCATCTAGTATTTGTAGGGGGCTATCATGAGGATATCTCCCAGCGTATAATCGCTTGCATATTTTGGTTTTGGCTGTATTCCAATATTGGCAGAGCAAAAGTAAGACTCTACATTCAAAATCATCATTTAATATAATAGAGTTGAAAGGGTTCTTATCTTCTGTGTGTGCATCCCAGAGATGCACGCACTTCCCAGTCGTTGCGCCAAGGCATTTGCCTGACATGCACGACGACATCTCAAGCATCATCAGCTTTTCATTCAATGTAATGTCATTTCCTTGTCTCCCATGCCTCTCTAACATTAATATTAATAAAATTAGAAAGTGAATGCAAGAGTAAATAGTGTTAAAGGGATAAACAGATAGGGATGGAGACTTAGCTTTTGTGCGCACATCCAAAGGATGTGCACACTTCCTTTTATCCTTGCCAAGGCTTTTGCCAGACTTTAGCATTTAGATCTTAAATAGGGTAAATGACACTTGTCCAAAATCATAGCACCCTTCACCTCTCTAGGAAGTTCTTCCATTCTAAAATAAAGAGTATGCCTCTTGTCTGAGATTCCTTTGTTAGCAAGCAGATCTGCACAGGTGTTTCCTTCTCTATATATAGACAAAAATTTATATGATAAATACAAAAAATAGGCAAAGGTTGGAGTGCAAAATACCCATGCCTAGGCGATCCGACGGCGTACGTCCTTCCACTTTACACGTGGCGGCACGGGGACGCACAATACTGGTTCGCAGCAGGAGTCTGAGATTAGATCCTCCGATGAGATCTGACGATCGATGCTCTCGAAGATCTGACGGCTGCTGCTGCGCTGTAAGAACCGGCCAGATCGAACGGTGCTAGAGGGCGGAGGATGAACAGGGAAGCAACGCCGGAGAGGCGAGCTTCCCCAAGCTAGATCTCCGTCCTCCAGCGATCTTTGGGGCTAAAAACTGGCTGGCGAGCTCCTGTGGTCCTCCTCTATATGCTGGGAGCCTCAAAAGCGTCGGAGGTGCATCGTAGCATGGCACACTCGGGTGGCAGACCTGGACGCTTCCAGGTATCTCCGATGTAGTGCAAAAATGCCCCCAGTTGTTCGTTATGTACCTAAGATCTGCACAAAAAGGATTAAACCACCAAGGGCAAAGTGCCTTGATGGTTGGGGGAGCAAATGGTGCAGGGAATAGCAGAATAGAAGTTGGTCGGAACCAACTCCGGCGAAGGGTGCGATTTGATGATCTGATGGGTGAAAACCTACCTCACGATGGGGATAGATCCCTAGGACGCTGGTAAACGTAAAACTCAAAGAAAATAAGGGTTAGGGGGAACCTCGAAGGCATATATACCTGAGGAAGAACCTCAACGACGGAGCTCGCCAGAGGTGGTGGAACTCGCCCAAATCCGCGTTGAAACTCCGCCCACGTTGGCAGGAGCTGGAGCTGTCACCACCAGCTGGCTGAAACATGAGAAAGGGGGAGAAAAACGGAACAAAATGGGGTTTAAAATCGATTTGAAAATCTGAGGTAGTATATGAAGGGTTGACGAACGAGCGAGAAGAACGAGGCGTAGTGGGCGATGCATCGATCCAAAGACCGAGGATTCACCTAGGCGTGAATCATCGATGTCCAAGGAAGAAAAGTCAAGAAGAGCATTACGCGAAATGGTGAAAGATGGCTCCTCGAAAAATCTGAGAAACCAAGTCAAAAATCACGTCTGACACAGGTACATACCTTGGTCAGAGAGTTGACTGAGATCAACCAGCGGAAGCTCCTGGTTGGTCCACGTGGACCAACCAGAAAATTCCATGGCAAAAAATATTTAAAATTTCATTTTAAAATAGCAAATGATTTTATTAATTTTAATTTATAAAATAAAAAATGTTTATTATTTTGTTAAGTATTTATTATCATTTTTATTTATTTTTTTGAGGTATAAAAATACAACTTCCCTTTTTTGGCCCATATAGGTATACATATCTTTATATTTTAATATTTTATTTTTATTTTGTATATTTAATTTATTTATTTTGGTCTATTATTTTATATATTTATAAAATATTTTTATATACTTAAATATATTTTTATTTTATTTTTCTGATGTGTTTTGTATAAGTGAATAAATAGATATGTAATCTACATAGGTCTAGACATAGGTAATTCATCTATATGTTGTATATAAGTATTTTTATTTTGATGTTTTCTTTATGTTTTTATTCTTGTTTTAATATACATACACATTGTAAATAATATTTATAAAATTATAAAAATATAAAGGTATAAAAATAATGAATAATAAATAAAAGGAATATTTTAATCAGTATAAGCATACAATATGGGTCCAAAACTCAACTTTCATACCGTAGCTCCGCAAAATATGAAACCACCTATTAAATAGCTTATTGAAAGTTATATACAATTAAAGGTGATTTGATACATTTCGAGTTTTTATTTGAGAGATACAGGTCTGGGAAGTTGGGATTCTGGAAACTTATTCAGATCATAACTTTTTATCTATATATTATTTTTGTATGAAATCAATTTTGTATTTTTCTATATTTAATTATATACAACTTTAATGTATAAAGTTTCTTTATTTGGAGTATAAAAAGTGGAACTAAAAATGGATCCTGAAATGAATAAATAATGAATGAAATAAAAGGGTATCCTTGTTGTTTTGTGGCCCTTATCTCCCCCTACTTTATTCCTCGTCGACCTATTCATCTAGATGCCTAGGTCTCTGAGTTTCCAGTCATAAAATATTTACAATATTTTGTTATTTTTCTTTTCTTTTCTTTATTCTACAATTTTAGCTTTAAAAACTGCATTTTGTACATTATTTACATGCACATGTATGAATGCTAAAATGCATTAAGGGTATTTAGATGTATTTACTAGGGTTTTTTTAGGCCAAAATGATAGAATAAAGATGACGAAATGGAGGTTCATCAGATATCTTTTTTCCACTCAAAATACAATGTTTTCATGCTCAAAACATTTCAGACAAACCTATGTAAGTCATGCATAACGTGACTCCTGGTGTCAGCTGTATGGTTTCGTTTTCGCATCTGTCTGTCTCGGAGAGAACATCTATTCGCACAAGGAGTGTATGTTAACTAACTAGGAGTTGCAGTTGTATGGTTTCGTTGTCGCAAGTGTCTATTATCTGCGGACCATCGAGTGTTCCATTGATTTATTAGGACGTGAGTAGTTCATGGGATTATGTTGCAATAGGAATACTTCATGGGATTATATTGCAACAGGACTAGTTAATGGGATTTTATTGCAAGAGAATCCAATTGCATAGAAATTATTCCAATTGCACACAATTATTGGGAATGTGGTATGATCTTGTTTGACTGGTTGGTTGTTTGGGGTTGGGGATGGTAGCTTCTTGTATGCTAGTTGCATGTATGCATCGATCTGTTTTATGCGTCGCAGTTCGGAAGGTCAAATTTATTTCATATCGACGATTTTATTTATGGAGTCAGATTGAGCAATGTTGAAGTCGACTTTTGGGTGTGATTTGTTGAATTCTTGGTAGCAAAGGAATGTAATGTCCTCTTTTGAATCGAATAGGTTCTGTAATGTATGAAAATGGTTCTGCCCATGCTTGAATTGTGAAGACCTGCTTTAGACAAGGTTTATTCACATGGTGACATTTAACAAACTATTTATTTAGTCAAGCAATGCCTCGTCAAGGTAAGGGAAAGAGCTCAGTGGATGGGAGTGAAGGAGCCACTATTGGTACGGGGAGGGCAATTAACTAGACACCAGCTTATGACCGGATCTTAATTCATTGTATGTTGGAAGCACGAGATAAGAATCAATGGAGTGAGAAGTCATTCAGGATTGCAGGATGGAATGCAATCTTGCGCTAGTTCAACGAACAAGCAGGCTTGTGTTACACAAAGGATCAAATCCAATCCCGTTAGAAGATCTACAAAAAGGAGCATGTGGCGTACTTGTACCTACGAGGAAAGTCTAGTTGGGGATGGGATCATGTCTCAAATCATCCAACCGCACCGGACCAACTCGCCTGGTTGGAGGTATGATGTCCATCACAATGTCATCAACACTCCAATTCAATTACTTACCCATGACTAATTTACCTTTACATTTCTCAGGTTGGCGAGGCGTACCGCAAGTACAATTCACGTCCCTTCTTGTACTTCGAAGAGGTTTCCTACCTCATCGGGAAGGGGTCCGCAACTGGACGTTATGCCAACTCCTCACGTGCTTCGATGGCCACACACAATACCAAAGAAGAGCAATTCATGGAGGGTCAAAAAGGTAATACATATTACAAGGATGTGGACGAGGTGCCCACCCCTCCTGTTGTTAGCAAGGCTATACAGAGATCATCCATATCTAAGCGCAAGAAGAGTGGATATGGGAAGCAAGTTGTACCGGACATGGAGGCTTTGATGGAGCTGATTCAGGAAAGGATAGGGGCATAGAGACGACACCAAGATGTGGATGCCCGTGAGGCTTTCAGGGAATTGAGGGAGTCATGCCCATCGCTCTCCCCGGCGACGTATGTAAAGATGGCTAATACCTTGACTCACCCGGGAAGAAGGTGAAGGATATGGGGAATCCTCAAGCGCATCACGGAAGCGTGATGATCGTATCTTATGAAATCGGAGCAACTAGTCGCACTAGTCGCTTGGTGCAGCGGAATTTTTAAAAAAAATTAAATCATAAGATGAAACCACATGATCACAAGAATGTTTCTTGGATCGTTTCATCTAACCATAAAGTATTAGAAATACCTCTCGAAGCGTGGTTGCGATCACTAGATCTCTAAAGCAATAGATCCTCCTGACTCAAGTATGATCCACGAAGATGGCACTTATGGGCGCGATGATGAGATGCATGCTCACCGCAATCCCCGATGAAGATCCAAGCCTTGAATCTCCTAATTTTGTCCAACGAAATCTGACGTCTCCTTCTAGTGCAAGAAGCTCCAAAGAAGACGGAGATCCACGAGCAATCGAGGCGACAGCACGACGGCATGACTACGATTGTTGTTCTCTCAAGGTCTCAAGGTGGACGGCCACCCTTAGAGAGAGAGATGACGTGAGAATGAGAGAGTAGAGAGAGAGCGTAAATGTATACTATGTGTTGTATCTCTCAAAGGGCTATGGTTTCCCTCCTTATATATTAGTTTGGAAGTCCATGGATCACAATCCATGGATACATAAAATCAATGGTTAGATTGATATGTGTTTTTAATCAATGGCCATGATCATTGTTGTTCAAAACAACAACTTATTAATTTATATTAAATTAAATATATGTTGCATTATCATCAACATAATTAAATTTAATAAAATCAATTATCACAAGATAATAAAAAAATGATGATAATCCACTCCTAAAAAGGAGGGGCGTCGCCCATGACCAATTCATGGGTGACGCCACCCTTTTATTGGTGGATTATCTTTCTTTTTTTATTTCATCTCATTATCTCTTAATTATTTGCAACAACATTTATTACAAATATATCCACTAAATTAATTCCAGATTAATTAGTGAATATTTCAATCATGCCATTGAAAAATATGTGAATCATATTCACAACCCAAACAAAATTGTAAATTACATTTCCAATTAATTGTTTAATATGAATCCAATTCACATTAACAATTAATAAATGTCATTTACAAAATTGCTCTTTCCCTAATATATTATAAATCATATTTATAATATATACTGATATTATGGATAGCATGGATAGCACTATCCACAATCTGCATTTCCTTGATAATTAAATCTCATTTAATTATCTTGGATAATCATTCTCACAATATGAATATTATTCATATTATTCTTGATAATTAAATCTCATCTAATTATCAACATCTTGTTGCTTGGATACATAATTCATCAAAGGAATTATTCTTGAACTCCTTCAAGAATAGTGTGCTTTCTCCGCAGGTACTTAAAGAAAAGGGCAGGGCGATTGTATTGTTCCACGTATAGTGACTTGGATGTTGAGATTTCATATCAAATCCACATCCCACGGACCTCCCATAGATGCTTGATTAAATCAAGTCCGTATACTTAATCTTCTCATTGCATCTGAATCTCATTCAGATTAATGTCCAATACTAGGACTAAGATCAAGTTACTTCTCTACTAAGAGGATTCGCTAAAATCCAGACCTGTTTCATCACTCCCTCGGAATGGAAGCGTCATGATTATACAATCGTTTATGATTACATCACCCTCAGGTATTCCCAATACATGTACATCCTGCATACCGGAAGACCTATGATCAACATGAAGATATAGATCAATTTTACACTGTCATCTTCAGGGTTTGATCATAAAGTTTCTCAATCTTGGTCATTGGGATTCGATATCGATCATATGCTTTCCCAAAGCATATGTCATACCTTCAAATTCTTGTCATGCTTCCAAAGCACGATGACCATGCATGGAATTTGATCGGTCCCAATACCTCATGAGTGAGCTCATGTCTTCCGGTTCACAAGTGAACATGTATGATCCCTTTGAGAGATCGTATTACTCATATGCCCTTACATGCACACCAGCTTGTCGGTGTATAGACCTTGGTTAGGTCATCAATCTATTGGTCTGCCAAATGTACACACTCAGACATATAGTAACACATCTATCTCTGGTCAAAGGATGTGTGCCTATGGTGTGACAGCATTCAACATAGGACTTAGGTCATCTCGATCTTGTTAAGTCAACCCTTTAACCTAACTAATCTGACACCTCCGAATCACTATTCCCATGCAGAGGACCTGCATCAAGAGATCGGTTAGATATCAACCTTTATGAGAAAGGATTGTCATCTCCTACTCATGCCGGAGATCATCTCTTAATAACCATTTGACGGTGCTTGATGAGTCCTCTATCTAACTCTTTAGATATTCATCCAAACACCAGCCTCTATGATTCAATTAATGAATCAACAGTTGTATGATCATTAAGACGGCCATGGTACATAACCCTAATTGTACAGAGGGACCTTATAGTGCATTTATTCACGTAATTTTAGACAGGGAGTGAAATAAACCAATCACTTTTATTGATATATCAAACATTACAATAACATTTATTGTAGGAATGGTTCGCTTGGGGCTCACATGGCTAACAATCCCCCACTAGCCCTCAGAACCATTCAAGAACAATCCGTAAACCCATACTCATTACATGTTGGTCGAAAACCTTCTGTGTCAGAGGTTTGGTAAGAGGATCAGCAACGTTGTCGGCAGAGGCCACCTTGGTGATGATGATATCACCATGCTTTTGAATCTCCCGAATGATGTGGTATTTCCTTTTCACGTGCCTGCTCTTTTGATGCCATCTGGGTTCCTTCTCCTGGACAATGGCTCCTGTTTTATTGCAGAGTAACGGGATGGGAGTATCAGAGGAAACTACTCCAAGTTCCAGTATGAACTTGCGCAACCACACCGCCTCTTTTACAGCATCTGATGCGGTAATATATTCAGCTTCTGTTTTTGAATCCGTCGTAGTGTCATGCTTCTTGCTTCTCCAGCTTACAACACCACCGTTCAACAGGAATACAAACCCTGATGTCGACTTCGATCATCAATATCCGACTAGAAGTCTGAATCTGTATATCCTAAGACTTGGATATCACCATCTCCATAGACCAAGATGTAATCTTGCGTCCATCTTAGATATTTGAATATGTTCTTTACTGCATTTCAGTGTTGCTCTCCATAGCAGGATTGGTAACGACTTACCACTCCCACTACATGGCAGATGTCCGGCCTAGTACACATCATGACATACATTAAGCTTCCTATAACTGATGCATAGGGGCATCCAGCCATGGCCTTCTTTTCCTCAACACTTTGAGGAGCCATCCCTTTAGACAGATGGATACCATGTCTTAAGGGGAGGAATCCTTTCTTGGAACTATCCATACGGAATTGTTCAAGAATCTTCTTAATGTACCCATGTTGTGATAATTCCAATATCCTCTTTTCTCGATTTCTGAACAACTTCAAGCCTAAGATGTAAGAGGCTTCTCCAAGATCTTTCATCTCGAATGTATGAGATAGAAAAAACTTCACACTGGTCATCATCCCTGTATTATTCCCAATGATAAGGATGTCATCTACCTAAAGCATGATGAACACAATGGCGCTCTGATGAATCTGTGATTCATCACTTCAAAAGTCAAAAATAGAGCCTTGTTCCCGAGAAAATAGAGGCATATTTCCTTTTAAATTGCATAAATAGCATTCATGCACACATTCATAATTCATGCATTTTAGCAGCTCATTTGCATTTAAATAAGAAGCCAAAAATCCCTTGTAAAATACCACTTCACCAAAATAACCTCTTCTCTATAATATATATATATATATATTCCTTAATAATATAGGGAAGAATGCCAAAAATCACCCTTGTAAAATAGCCAAAATAGCCTGAGAACCCTTGTACATTAAAACACACATAAAGCCCTCATACAAACCCCGAATTAGGTCTACTCACTCTTAGAATACTACATATTAAAAGACCTTCAAAATGAGACTAATTTCATTGAAATTGGAGCTTGTATGAGAAACTTGGGTTTTTGGGCCATTTTGTATACTACATATGTATATTTATGTATCCTTGTATTTATGTATCATATTTTGACCTCATCTCCGTCTTTGGTCAACATGAAACTTGTAGATCTCATCAAGATCTACAACTTTCATGTTTTGAGTTTTTCCAAATTCGGCTTCCTCTTCTCTCTACACGTGTCTCTTACTCCAGCCACTCACAGCAGGCCACGTGGCGCCCTCTGGTTGCGCCACGCGGCCCGCCTCCCATCGCCACATCCGCCCGCGCCTTCAGCCGTTGGATCTCGTTTCAGATCCAATGGCCCAGGCCTTTCCACGTACCTGCCATCTCTCAGCCATCAGATCTACCCCTCACTTCATCTTCACCATCCCTTAGCGCCGCGCCCACAGCTTGACACGTGGTGCGCTGTACGCCGCTTGATCGCATCCCCGATCCTCTCATCGCAGCCGCCCTTCTTCCAAACGAATCATGCCCCTCTGATCAACCCTATCTTCTCATCCTGGCCGTTCGCGTGCGCTTCGCCCTCATCTCGACACGTGGTGCGATCACCGCTCTCCGATCACAATGCCTCAGATCTAATCCTACCCGACCAGATCCCCCTTGATCCCCACCTTTGGATCTCAAGATCCAACGGTGGAGACCTCGTCTCCTACCTCCAGGCGCCCCTCTCCCCCACGTCCCTTGCCTTGCGGGAGGGGCGCCCCCTTCCTATTTTTGGACGCACGTCGGCCATCTCCTCCGGCCGCTGACACCTCCACGACATTACCCACTCAACCCTCTCCCTCGCCAGCTCCCTCAAGCTCCACCACCTCCACCATACTCGCCCCACGACGACCACCAACTTCGCTACTCCACCAGCCAACCCACCATCTTCACCTTATAAATACTCCACCACCGGCGCCGTTCACCCCCATCCGCCACTCCAGAGAGGTTCCTCGAGCTCCAAGCTATCCATTGGTGACAGCAACTGGGAGTATTGTCGAGCAAAGACAAGGATACAACTCCGGCGAGATCCACGGCCGCCACCGCCGTGCTGCAGCCTCCCACGAGCAGCTGCACGAGCTCGGGACCTTACCAATCCCTCGAGCGAAGACCTAAAGCTCAAATCTGAGCCCCATTCCCCAGGTAACCACCTCCATTTGTCCTCCGATCTTCTTCTTTATTTTCTTGCTTTTTCTCCGATTTTATTCATCGCCATCGACCACCTTCTCCCCTCCAATCCACCTCGACGAGCTTCGCGTCGAAGCTCCCGTCCTCGCGGTCCCATTTTCACACTCCGACGACGCGTTTCACACTCTTCCGACCAACAGCTTCGCCATTTGGCCGGAGCTCGCTTGCCGGACAACCACACTCCACCTTAGGCCTCGTCGATCACGCTACACTTCTCCACGAACACTTGCACGCCTCGGCTATCTATTCTAACTCCTGCAGGTTCTCATTCCTTCACTGGCCGGAACCCTTGGATCTTCAAAATGGCGCCGTTGCCGGGGAGGCACGGCTTAGGTTAATTTTTGGTGAAATTCTGATTGTTTGATTTTCAATCCCCGGGTAGTCTGACCCCCGGTTTTTCTTGTGAATATTTACCTGTCTTTTAAATTTTTGTATCTTTGTGTAACTCTCTGACTTCCAATTATTTTTGTGTGCGAGGACCGCGAGGAGTCGGCGACGCTTCGAGGACTTAGCATCTAAATTTTGAGTGAAAGAGAGGCTTTGTAATTACATTTTATTTTATTTTTTCGCATCATTTCCAGCGGTTCCCGTTTGGGATCTCGCGTGTGTAAAGATAGTGAAACTGTTTCCCGTGTGCTGTGTGGGTGAATTGTAACTTAGATTGCACTAGCGGCTTCTCGAGCCACTCTAGGACTTGCTTGTGCTCGTACTCAATAGGACCACACAATACACTTAAAAGATGCACCTAGACCGCAGTACTTAGTCAAAGTTAAACTGTTCTTCACGCTAATAGAACTGCCTGTCTAGGAGCGGCTTTTCATTGCTTGCATTTGCATGTAGAGTAAAGTTTTCAATTCTGTATTGCATCCTGCATAAAAAAGCGAAGGGATCACTGTAAGTATTCTCTACTCAGCATAGCATCATCGATTTTTCGTGCATCGGCTTTTCTCGATTTCCCCCTCGGATTTTCTCACTTAAATTAAATAGGAAATTGGGACTGTCCGATAGGCGTGCTTTGTGGTGGACTAATTAAAGTGATAACTTAACTTTAAAAATCGGGACTGCTAACAGTATTGACCAAAAAAAATCTGAAAATTGTTTGCGGGAGATTAATCCCCGACCTTGTTTTCAGGCTGAGTGAGGGTACTTGAGTGTGTGTGAACACCTTAAGGCAGAGCCCAAATCCCCGCCTTCCATATCACGAGCCAACTGATCTTAGCAAATATCACGAGTGGGATACTTTTAAACTCATTGACAAGTACCAAGTAGCCTCCGCCTTCGCGGGTAGATAGGGGCGAACCAGCGGTACTCCGCGACAATGCCTAGCTTTGTCAGCCTCGGCCTGCTTGCAGGTAGATAGGGGCACGTCATTGAGTCCCCACTCCAAATAGGAGCGCAGAAACGGAGGATCGGCGGTATCTTAGGCGACAGGATAAACAGGGAAGGCGCATCCGGCTCTAAGCCGACTTCCCTCTAGGCCGCGTAATCCTTGCTATCTTGTTTGAAAAATCACACTTAAAAATTACAAGATAAACTGGACTCAACTTTGAGTCCTTCACTGTGTTGAGTGTGAACCCAGGGTCTTGGATTGTTCCTGTTGCTTGCTTCATGTAGGAGTAAAATCCTATCTTCTTCCCTCTTCATCAAGATGAGTGATTGGGGAGATCTCGACGCACTATTCACTGAGCTCTCTATGAGTCCCCCAAGTAACTCATCTTTCTCGGTCCGAGCGCACCTTGGACTACCCAGGACTCGTGACCCTCTTGAGTCCTGGTCCCCTCATGCTCAGGGTGGTTACTCTCAAACCAACCCTTTTATCTCCTCAGAGATTACCGAGGAAGACCATTGCCTCGGTAATCCCTTCCTTGATTTGCCCTCTAACACCGATCTTATTTTCCAATCCCCGGAACTAGAGGACGAGATGCCGCCAAAAGTTCCACCAGATGAGGAACAAATTAAACAGATTCTTGCCCGCCTCGCTGAAGCCGAACAGAGGAATGCAGATCTCACGGCGCGGATGGGACAGATCATAGCAACAGAAGGAATCGACCGACCAATGGTTGATACCTACAACCCGGCGGAGAACGAGATTCAGAACTGGTTGGCACCTGCAGTTCCCGCTCAGGCATTTGAGCTGAAGCCCCACTTCCTTAGTCTGCTTCCGAAGTTCAACGGAAACCTTAATGAAGAACCATACACTTTCCTCCGTGACTTCGAGTTGGTGTGCAACAATCTTAGCCATCCCAATGTTGGCCAAGATTATATTCGGCTGAAGGCCACCCCTTTTGCCTTAGGTGATAAGGCTGCTCATTGGCTGAAAAACTTAGGGGTGGTATGTTCTACCTGGATGCAGTTCAAGGACCTTTTCTTGAAAAGTTCTACCCTCTCAGTAGAACTAATCAGATGAGAACAAAGATCGCCAGCTTCGCTCAAGGACCCAGCGAACCGTTCCATGAGGCTAGGGACAGGTTCAATGACTTAGTACAGAAATGCCCCTGCCACAGCATTTCAAAAGCGATCTTAGTCCAGACTTTGATCTGTGGTTTAAGCCCAGAGATGCAGGGGTTAGTCAGTGCCGCCTGTGGAGGAAGCTATCTGAACAAAAACGAGCATGCTGTATGGAAGATCCTAGAGCAGATGGCGGAAACCGGCAGGTCACAGGCCACAAGGGCCTATCAGTTGTCTCCCTCGATCTTATCCAATGAGACAACTAGAAGGACTGTTGCAGATCTGACTGAGGACCTCATCCCCAGCATGGGGATGATTGCCGACAAGCTTACCATGGTCGAGCAGATCCACAAGAGAGTCGCGGAGATGGAGTCTCTTTCGAGCCTTCCCAAGAAAGTGGAGGAACTCTCTGAAAAGGTAGCTAAGATCAAGCTACCCGCCCCTTCTGCACCACCTGTACCTGTACACCGAGTCCATCTTGTACAGGAACAGGCACCGGGGTCTCAGAGCAGCTGGGATCAGACTTATGCCCAGCCGAACCATTATGCACCCCCACCAGTGGAAACGGAATGCGAGGAGCCTCCGCCTGTATACGAGATTAACGGGCTTTGGTATAGCCGTGACCCGCTAGTCCGGCAAATCGAGATGGGGAAGGATCAGGCACACCGCCCAACCCCAGTCTACCAAGAGACCAGGCCCGTCACAGTCCCGCGATACCAGTCCAGGCCAGAACAAGGGTACCAGCCGCAGCAGCGCACCTACCAGCAGGGGCCAGCACCGTCCCATCAGCAACAGTATCAGCATGGCCAGCAAGGCCAATACAGGACGGCATCAACACAGCAGCAAGCCCTGCCCACCGAATTGGAGTCACTCACCTTGGCGATCCAGACCCTGTCTGATAGGGTCCAACAGATACAGAATGACTACTTGGATATGAGAACCGACATCAATCGGGTTTCTCGTGCCCAGGACCAACAAATGACGCCAAGGACCCCAATTCCTGCACAGGTTCAGGCCAATCCGAACAGCATACACCAGGGCCAGAACCGACCTCGAGATCAGGTATATTATTCAGATAATTATCTATCTGAACATGAGATCCTTTCGTACGATAATGTTAATCATATGTCCCTCAGGAGCGGAAGGACCGTGACCATACCTGATCGGGAACGGGCACAAAAGGAAGGAGCCTCCGAGAATCTACCTGAGGAGAATTCGGAGGAAGAAGAGGAGGAGCATCCCCACCACCATCCCCAGCAGAAGAAGAGGACATCTGAGTCCTTGAAGCAGCATGCCCGCATCCACTTAGAGTCAGACGACACCGATGAGCCCGCACCTCCATCTGAGGAGGATCGTCCAGAAGAGGCGGAAGAAGCGTCACCGGTCTCGCCTCAGCATTTTCTTTTTGGTCAGAGTCCAAGTCAGAGTCTGTATCAGAGTCAGAGTCGTGTCCAGAACTCAGTTCCAGCAGTTAATGAGAATATTTCAGTTCCCGAAACTGAGTTGGAGTCAATAATCCCTTTCCCCCGAGCTCTCAAGGGTGGAAAGAAGAAAATCAAAAAAATCCAAAAAGATGACCCTGAGATGGCTGAATTTTGCAATAAACACATCAAGGTCACAATCCCTTTTGACAAGTTCGTGGAAATGACCCCTGCATTCCAAAAATACCTTAAGGTGAGATGCACACCTACTAGGGTTAGCAGGAAGGCCAAAAGCCGTGTTGAGAAACACGTTTTATCAGTAGCCACGACTTGTGCAATAAAGAACTCGTTTCCTCGGAAACGAAGAGACATGGGTGCACACTATGTAGTGAGTCATGTTGATGACATCGCGTTTGCACGCACTCTCCTGGACAATGGTTCCTCGATCAACTTAATGCCCACCACCCTCTATAAGAGGCTTAATCTCGGACCTCTTAGGAAATCTAGAGCTATTCTGCAGTTTGCTGACAAATCCACTAAGAGGTCCCAATGAGAGTTAAGGAACATTGTGATCAGAGTCGAGGGGCAAGAATACATGGTGGACTTTACTGTCCTGGATATGGACACCCCTCGTAATTGGAGAGATTCCCAGATCATTTCAGGTAGGCCCTTCCTCAGAACAGCGGGGGCCTTATTCGATTATAAGAATGGGAAAATTCAGTTCCAAACTCCCGGCGGAGATGAGGAACTTGAGATGAAGCAGACGAGATGGCAGAGACCGGACTCCGAATCCAGCACCGAGTACTCTTCTACCGGAACAGACTGTGAGCATGTAGACTTAGTTGGGCCATGGAGACAGAACCCAGCCAGCACCGAGGTGTCCATCTCCTTTGAAGATGATCCAGTGCATGAGTCAGTCTGCGAGATCCTCAGGAACGAGTACAGCTCTGAGCCTGCATCGCCCTACATCTTCGATGACATAGAGGCCCAGTTGGGCCTGTCAGTCCTGATATCCTTAGGACAGTCGGAAGATGAGGATGACGAGTCGGACGAGGCATTTGCCGATTGCATGGAGACCTTTGACGATCCGACTCCAGAGTTGAGTTTGGTGGCAGCTACTACAGAACATGATCCAGCCACTTCCAATACCGAACCAGATCAGATTGAGCCAGACTTTCTAGACGATCATACTATTCCTGAGCTCAAACCTTTACCCACAACCTTGAAGTATGCCTTCCTTGCGGGCCAAGACAAGAAATTTCCGGTAATTATCAGTTCGCAATTGACCGAGGAGCAGGAATCTCGCTTGCTAGAGATCCTGGAGAAGAACCGCAAGGCAATAGGCTGGAGCATTTCCGATCTCCACGGGATAAATCCCGCTCTGTGTTCGCACCATATATACTTGGAGAACGAAGCCAAACCCTCTCGTGAATTCCAACGCCGTTTGAATCCAAATTTACGAGAGGTTGTGAAGAAAGAGATCGAAAAATGGTGCGACGCGGGTTTCATTTATCCAATCTCCGACTCTAAATGGGTGGCCCCAATACATGTTGTCCCGAAAAAGTCGGGAATTCAGACGACCACCAATGAGGATGGAGAGGAGATCGTGACAAGAGTACCCACATCGTGGCGCGTCTGTGTGGATTACAGACGCTTGAATGCCGCGACGAAGAAGGATCATTTCCCCCTACCGTTCATTGATCAGATCCTAGAAAGATTAGCGGGGAAGGAATTCTTCTGCTTCCTTGATGGGTTCTCGGGCTACAATCAAGTAGCCATAGCTCCGGAGGACCAGGAAAAGACCACGTTCACATGCCCCTTCGGTACCTATGCTTTCAGGCGCATGCCTTTTGGGCTATGCAATGCTCCGGGTACTTTTCAAAGGTGCATGATTGTTGTATTCGCCGAGATGGTCAGCGAATTCCTGGAAGTCTTCATGGACGACTTCTCAGTCCACGGCGACTCTTTTGATTCCTGTCTTAGGAATCTGGACCGAGTCCTCAAAAGATGTTGTGAGGTCAATCTGGTGCTCTCTTGGGAGAAAAGTCACTTCATGGTGACGGAGGGCATAGTGTTGGGGCATGTCATCTCCAAGAGAGGAATGGAGGTTGACCCTGCCAAGGTGGACGTGATCAGACGACTCCAGCCACCAACCAACGTAAAACAGTTGCGGTCGTTCCTCGGGCATGTCAGATTTTATCGAAGATTTATCAAGGATTTTTCTAAGATTGCCCGACCGCTAACTGAGCTCTTAGGCAAAGACACGGAGTTTATTGTAGATCACAAATGTCTTGAGGCCTTTAAGCTTCTACAAGGAATGATCATGGACGCACCCATCTTACAAGCCCCAGATTGGTCTCTACTTTTGAGATCATGACGGACGCCTCAGATTATGCTGTTGGTGCTGTATTGGGACAAAGAAGAGATGGCGTCCCGTTTGCAATTCACTACGCAAGCAAAGTGCTTGATTCTGCTCAGCGTAACTATACAGTTACCGAAAAGGAAATGCTTGCGGTAGTGTTTGCCTTGGACAAATTCAGATCCTACTTAATCGGATCCAAGATAACCGTGTTCACAGACCACACGGCACTACGATATTTGATGGAGAAGAAGGACGCGAAAGAGCGTCTTCTTCGTTGGATTTTACTTATCCAGGAGTTTGATTTGGACATCCGTGATAAACCTGGAAAGAAGAACGTAGTGGCCGATCATCTTTCTCGTCTCGAAGATCTTAATACTTCCGAGGTTTCCCCGATTCGAGACTCCTTCCCTGACGAGTCGATTTTTGTTATCGACTCACTCCCATGGTACGCCAACATCGTGAACTATCTTGTCTCCAAGAAAGTTCCCGAGGATTGGCCCAAGAGACAAATCGACCGACTAAAGTCGGATGCTAGACATTACCATTGGGAGGATCCGATCCTTTTCTTTGAAGGACCGGATTGTGTCTGGAGACGTTGTATTCCTCAGGAGGAATATCAAAGTGTCCTTTCTTTATGCCATAGCTTAGAGGCAGGAGGACACCACTCCGGGAAGAGGACCGCATGGAAGATACTTCAGTGTGGCTTTTACTGGCCGACTCTATTTCGCGATGCCACCGCCTTCGCGAAGTCGTGCCCAGTTTGCCAGAGAATGGGAGGAACCGTTGGTTCTAAGGATGAGATGCCAATGCAGCCGGTCATCATTTGTGATGTCTTTGACGCCTGGGGCATCGATTTCATGGGCCCGTTCCCTGTCAGCCACGGGTTCAAATATATCCTCCTTGCGGTAGATTATTTGTCCAGATGGGTGGAGGCTATCCCTACCCGAGCCGCAGACAGCAGGACTGTCTGTAAGTTCATCAGAGAGAACATAATCTCTAAGTTCGGGATCCCCAAAATGATGATATCAGATGGGGGTAGCCATTTTATGAATCAGGAGGTGAAGAAACTCCTGAAAGACTACGACATCGAACACCGTGTCGCGAGTCCTTACCACCCACAAACCAATGGTATGGCTGAGGTGTCGAATAGGGAGGTGAAAACCATATTGCAAAAGCTTGTCCGCCCGGACAGGAAGGACTGGTCTCAGATCTTGGATCAAGTCCTCTGGGCGTATAGGACGGCTTACAAGACACCGTTAGGCACCTCCCCATTCCGAATGGTATTCGGGAAGCCGTGCCATTTGCCCGCAGAGTTAGTGCACAAATCAGAATGGGCAATAAAGAAGGTCAACTGGAACACACACCTGGGTCAGAAACAGAGAGACATGGATCTGAATGAGCTTGTGGAAGTCAGAAACCGAGCATATGACAACAGCTTGGTGTACAAGGACAAGATGAAGCGTTGGCATGATAGATATATCAGACGAAAGACCTTTGTTCCTGGACAGAAGGTATGGTTGTTCAATGCTAGGCTCAAGATTTTCCAAGGCAAGTTAAAGTCTAAGTGGATGGGACCGTTTGTCGTCCGTACGGTGCATGATAGTGGATGTGTCGAGATCTCGGATCTCGCAGATGACGCACCGACATTCCTAGTAAATGGGCAGCTGTTGAAGCACTTCGTTGAATCCAATGAACAGTTAGTCCATGTAGAGGAGATTGTATTCATGCGCGAGACAGATACAGCAGATACACCTCAAGCCGCGTATGAAACCTTGCAGCAATAAACCCAAGCCATCAGCAGCATCTTCAAAAGATTCAGACCGACTCATATGTACATATCATTCTTCCTGTATATCCTATCCTTTGCCCCCACGATTCTAGTAACCCATCCCATCCCCACATCATCGAGCCATTATCTTGGACTATACTTAGGATGACCAGATCCTAAGTATAGGGGGGAAGGGTCACCCGAGTCGATTCACTGTACATCCTCCAGATCACATTGGTCCTCATACTCGTTCCCCACATATACTTAGGCTGACCTGAGCCTAAGTATAGGGGGGACCGATGCCCGTATTAATACTCATCCATTTCCCATCTTTTCCTCGTCCGCCCCATTTCTGATCTTCTTCTATGCTTAGGCTGTCATAACCTAAGTATAGGGGGGTGAGACGACTTCTATACATTTTGGCTCTCCCACGCTTAGCACAAGCTATGTCTTTTTCCTCGCTCTTCGTGCTCTGAGGACATAGCACACGCTAAGTATAGGGGGGCGTGTATATATTACATATATACTTTACCCATAGCTCGTACTTTCGCGTATTTTTGTATATATCTTACAATAATTACGGGTGGGTAAAAATCGAAAATATATATATATATATATATATAAAGGCTTCTTATTTACTCATGCATATCATATCTGCATCCAAGAAAAAGAAAAAGAGTCTTGCATTTTCATAGCATGACATCTCATCTCATCTGCATACTTTGCATATACAAAGTGAAAAGCTAGTGGGTTCTGGACCAAATTATGAGCAGATATTGAGGATGGAAATGATTTGACCTTAATCCACCTAATTTCAGAGGAATCTTATAGGAACTGGAGTTAAGATTTTTCAGGTCAGGTGACTTAATTCTTTAAGTCTGCAAGTCTATGTTCATATGTCATCTTGACAAGCCTGAGTAGAGCACTTAACAACACACACATAACTCTTAGAGATAATGGCTTGACATGCACCAGCACTTTACACATGGCTCTCTACGGATGAGGTGATAAGGAGGTAGTTTCCTTTAGCTTGGGGTAGCATATGAGGGTAGTACTTCTAGGCGGAACCTCTCTTCTTCTTCTAGTGAAGGAAGTGCGTCTCAACTTGGACTAGTGGTGATGAAGGCTAAAGACAGAAGCAGTGGGTTGCAATAAAGCTTCAAAAGAGGGATAGTCTACTGGCTCAAGAGGAAATTTCTTGTATCTATGCTGCACCATGTATATATGTTGTTGTACAAAGGCATGTTGAAAAAAAGAAAAAAAATGCCAAGAAGAACTCCAAAAAAAGGTGGTGGGTCGGATTGAAAATTTAATAACCCCACCGGAGTATACGTAGTCAAGAAAAGCAAAAGCTTATGGTCACCATGTTACATCTCATGAAGCTTGCAGCGGGAGACTTAGCTACACTGGCTGAGCTTCCAAAAGTCTATACTTCTTCCCCCTCTTCTTGAGCCGGTTGAACTTGAACTTAGAAGGGAATACCCCACTTCTCGAGGAAAGAGTTGCTAGACCGAGGCATTAGAGTTACCAGGTTGGGGGAGGTTGTTTCTTTGTTACTTCTGAGGTGGGGAGTCATTTATCACTTACACTGCATGAAAAGATTCATGGTCATTAGAGTTTGTGTATGTAGACTTGTTCTAATTAGGTGAGTGAGGAGTCTTGAATAGAAGACTTGTGGAATTTGAAGTCTGTTAAGTCTTAAACTCAGATCCCAATAAGGTTCCGACACATGATTAATCCAAAGGTCGAGGCATGCTCCATTTTTCAACTTTTGTTCATGACCTTGGTTTGGAACCCAAAATCATTTCGCTCTTGCATTTCATTTAGTTGCTCGGGGACGAGCAAGGTTTAAGTATAGGGGGTTGATGAATCTGTGATTCATCACTTCAAAAGTCAAAAATAGAGCCTTGTTCCCGAGAAAATAGAGGCATATTTCCTTTTAAATTGCATAAATAGCATTCATGCACACATTCATAATTCATGCATTCTAGCAGCTCATTTGCATTTAAATAAGAAGCCAAAAATCCCTTGTAAAATAACTCTTCACCAAAATAACCTCTTCTCTATAATATATATATATTCCTTAATAATATAGGGAAGAATGCCAAAAATCACCCTTGTAAAATAGCCAAAATAGCCTGAGAACCCTTGTACATTAAAACACACATAAAGCCCTCATACAAACCCCGAATTAAGTCTACTCACTCTTAGAATACTACATATTAAAAGACCTTCAAAATGAGACTAATTTCATTGAAATTGGAGCTTGTATGAGAAACTTGGGTTTTTGGGCCATTTTGTATACTACATATGTATATTTATGTATCCTTGTATTTATGTATCATATTTTGACCTCATCTCCGTCTTTGGTCAACATGAAACTTGTAGATCTCATCAAGATCTACAACTTTCATGTTTTGAGTTTTTCCAAATTCGGCTTCCTCTTCTCTCTACACGTGTCTCTTACTCCAGCCACTCACAGCAGGCCACGTGGCGCCCTCTGGTTGCGCCACGCGGCCCGCCTCCCATCGCCACATCCGCCCGCGCCTTCAGCCGTTGGATCTCGTTTCAGATCCAATGGCCCAGGCCTTTCCACGTACCTGCCATCTCTCAGCCATCAGATCTACCCCTCACTTCATCTTCACCATCCCTTAGCGCCGCGCCCACAGCTTGACACGTGGTGCGCTGTACGCCGCTTGATCGCATCCCCGATCCTCTCATCGCAGCCGCCCTTCTTCCAAACGAATCATGCCCCTCTGATCAACCCTATCTTCTCATCCTGGCCGTTCGCGTGCGCTTCGCCCTCATCTCGACACGTGGTGCGATCACCGCTCTCCGATCACAACGCCTCAGATCTAATCCTACCCGACCAGATCCCCCTTGATCCCCACCGTTGGATCTCAAGATCCAACGGTGGAGACCTCGTCTCCTACCTCCAGGCGCCCCTCTCCCCCACGTCCCTTGCCTTGCGGGAGGGGCGCCCCCTTCCTATTTTTGGACGCACGTCGGCCATCTCCTCCGGCCGCTGACACCTCCACGACATTACCCACTCAACCCTCTCCCTCGCCAGCTCCCTCAAGCTCCACCACCTCCACCATACTCGCCCCACGACGACCACCAACTTCGCTACTCCACCAGCCAACCCACCATCTTCACCTTATAAATACTCCACCACCGGCGCCGTTCACCCCCATCCGCCACTCCAGAGAGGTTCCTCGAGCTCCAAGCTATCCATTGGTGACAGCAACTGGGAGTATTGTCGAGCGAAGATAAGGATACAACTCCGGCGAGATCCACGGCCGCCACCGCCGTGCTGTAGCCTCCCACGAGCAGCTACACGAGCTCGGGACCTTACCAATCCCTCGAGCGAAGACCTGGAGCTCAAATCTGAGCCCCATTCCCCAGGTAACCACCTCCATTTGTCCTCTGATCTTCTTCTTTATTTTCTTGCTTTTTCTCCGATTTTATTCATCGCCATCGGCCACCTTCTCCCCTCCAATCCACCTCGACGAGCTTCGCGTCGAAGCTCCCATCCTCGCGGTCCCATTTTCACACTCCGACGACGCGTTTCACACTCTTCCGACCAACAGCTCCGCCATTTGGCTGGAGCTCGCTTGCCGGACAACCACACTCCACCTTAGGCCTCGCCGATCACGCTACACTTCTCCACTTCGCCGCACGACCTTGCATCTTCCGAGCTACTCGGGAGCATACGAAGAGCTCCATTGACGCCTAGCGACCTCGGCGGAGCAGCTCCATCGACGCCGGAGATCCGCCTTCTCCTCCGCAGGTGGCGGAGGACCGTTCGAGACGACGTACAGCCACCGTTCGATCAACCGATCGAACGGCCTTCACTTCGCCACGTGTTCATCACCGCGCCCATCCTCAACCGTCGATCGCGCCTCAGATCTGGCGGGCCTCCAGTCGCCACGCGTCTTCATCGCCAACCCTTGGATCCATCTTGATCCGAGGGCCTTCAGGCCGCCACGTCGACCAGTCCGAGCCTCGGCCTCCAAGCCTAGGCTGGGGCGACCCGAGGGTACACCGAGCCGCAGTCCGAACCTCAAGAGAACCCAAGCCTCGCTCCGAGCCACCGACGCCCTCCGAACCTAGGCCGCCCACGTGAGGAGCACGTGCGGCCTGGGTTAATTGCACAGAAGCCACTGAAGCTTTCCGAAATTACAAAGAGGTCCCTGTGAAGCAGACCCCACGTGAGGAGCACGTGTCCCGTGGAGAAATTGCATAAGAGTCCACCATATTATCGGTAATTGCATTTTAGTCCCTGTCTGCATATTTATTTATTGAAATTTTAATTTCCCGTATTGCATTTACACCCCTGTGTTTACACGTGTCCCTAGAGTGCATTTTTCATCATTTTGAGATTCTAAAAATTGCATGTTGTTGAAAATTTAGTCCTCTGTCCATTAGTACACGTGTCTGATTTTTGTAGGCTTATGTGAATTATTAATGAATTAATTGGTGCATTGTTGACATATTTTGCCCAGCGATGCCTTTTGATTTTTAATTAATTATCTGTGCCTTCAAAAATTATCAAAAATTCACAGTAGCTTAAGGACATCATTTTTAACATACCATAAAAATTTCATAGCATTTGCACGCATATCGAGGCCTAAATAAATTGTTTAGTGATTTTCCTAAATTAATTTCAATTAATTCATTTCACAGTGAAATTAAGTTCTGTCAATTTTTCTAGGTCCCTGATTATTAGAGCTACCTAGGATAATTTTAGTGCTTGGAAAAATTGTGATTTGATATTTATTAAAAATTAAATTCTGAAAATCACTCTGTCTGTTTATTTAATTCACAGTAAATTCATTTTGAGTCGAAAAATTCCAAAAAAATTAGTGTAGGTCATTTTCATCATAAATAACCATCTGGCCAATTTTCATTATTTTTGGACTTCATTTGATACATTAATTAAATTGCACATTAAATTGGCCTGCATTGTCTGCATACGTCTGCATAAAAATTAAAAAGACCGAAAAAGATACTCCTCGAAAATCA
Source organism: Ottelia alismoides (assembly GCA_037367405.1). Classification (NCBI taxonomy): domain Eukaryota; kingdom Viridiplantae; phylum Streptophyta; class Magnoliopsida; order Alismatales; family Hydrocharitaceae; genus Ottelia; species Ottelia alismoides. The sequence continues at coordinate 574,734 of JAZKJV010000351.1, read as the reverse complement.
ACACTCGAATAATTGCTTTAATTTACCTAAGGAGATAGATGCCTCCCTGAGATCGACCTTGGACTTACACCAAGTAAAAAAAATATTGCCGCTTAAAATTAACTTCAAATTAATCGATAAGTGGTTTTTGATCAACATCTCGTATCCGACTGCAACGAATTCTCAACATTAATTTGGACATTAATTTGACCGAATTAACATAGGGTGCGGGAGCGTTATCACGCTCCCACTAAGCTTCTTGTACACACAGGGTTCATCAGGATTCTACACAAAATCATAACTCTTTATGGTTTCATCAAATTTGATGTTCCAGCTACGAGAAGCTTGTTTGAGCCCATAGATGGATTTCTTCAACTTGCATACTTTGCCATCCTCAACTATGAAGCCATGAGGCTGCTCCATATAGATGTCCTCCTCGAGATATCCATTGAGGAAAGCTATCTTGACGTCTATCTGCAAGATGTCGTAGTCAAGAGATGCATCTATAGCTAGCAGTGTCCTGATGGACTTAAGCATAGCCACAGGGTAGAACATCTCATCGTAGTCGATGCCTTCTCTCTGTGTGTAGCCCTTGGCCACGAGTCGTGCTTTGAAAGTCTCTACTTTCCCATCAGGTCCCCTTTTTCTCTTGAAGATCCATTTACACTCAATGGGTTTTACCCCTTTAGGTGGATCCTCTAGGGTCCATACACCATTTTTATGCATGGGGTCGATTTTTGACTTCATTTCTAGCATCCATCTATCCATGTCATGATTCGTGAGTGCTTCATCAAATGAAGAAGGACCATTGTCAGTTTCACCTGACACATGGAATCCATACCTTTCAGGTGGTGCAACCACCCTCGAACTCCTTTGAAGAGGTATGGGTTTTCATCTTTATTTATATCTTCAGTTTATGGTTCAGGAATCTCAGAATCCTCAGGGATTCAATGAGTTCCTCTACTTCATTTCTGTCTTGACCTTTAAGGAAATCATCCTCCATAAATTTCACATCTCTATAGATAAAAATCTTTTGGGTCTCAGGGTCATAAAGTTGATATCAAATACCATCTCTAACATACCCAATGAAGTAACACTCACGAGTGCGAGATTCTAGCTTACTTGCGTCCACGTTCTTCGCATGGACCAAACAACCCCAACCCTCAAGTGTTTAACACTAGGTTTGTTTCCATACCAGAGCTTGTGAGGAGTCTTGGGTACAGATTTGCTAGGAATCTTATTTAGGATATATATTGCAGTCTCTACTGCATATCTGCAGAAACTAAGAGGTAAATGTGCTTTACTCATCATTGAACGGACCATGTACATGATAGTCCTATTGCGTCTTTCAGCAATACCATTAAGCTGGAGAGTTCCAGGAGGAGTGAGACTGTAGACAATTCCATTCTCTTTGAGGTATTCCTTGAATTCATCTGAGAGGTGCTCGCCACCTCAGTCAAATCGAATCCGTTTAATCTTCCCATCGGTTTGGTTCTCAACCAAAGCCTTAAACTCTTTGAACTTTTCAAAGGTTTTAGATTTATGATGTAGTAAGAAGATAAACCCGTATCGCGAATGGTCATCAATAAACGTCAAATAATATCGATGTCCATTTCGAGTCACGGTACTGAAGGGACCACATACATCGGTATGTATTAGGTCAAGAATACCTTCGCATCTCGTAACCTTGTTACGGAAAGGTGTTCTAGTCATTTTACCTCGAATGCAATGTTCGCAGGTAGGTAAAGATTGAACCTGTAGAAAATCTAAAGGTCCATCCTTTATCAGTCTATTGTTCCTATCAACAGATAAATGACCAAGCCTTTGATGTCAAATCATATTCGAATGATTTCTATCCTCCCTGGATCTTTTAGGGTTTTTATTATCAGTGGTAGTAACATTTATCAATGCACAATTCATAGAGTCCACCAGAAGTCAAAATACCATCTGCAATATATTTATCATAACTGTTTATAATTAACTTATTACAGAAAAGGAATGAATATCCACCTCTAACAAGCTTAGATACAGATATCAAATTCATTCTCACTTCAGATACATAAAGACATTCTTTAAGTACTAAGACTCGACCACTAGATAACGATAGTCGGCAGGTCTCGATGGCGACTATTGCAACACTTGCATTAGATCCCATCTGGATAACTATCTCCCCTTGCTCCAGATTCCTAGTTTCCTAAAACAAATGCAATGAATTGCATACATGAACAGAAGCACCAGAATCTACAACCCAACTTCCTTCTTGTCCAACGAGAAAACTAGTTTCAATGATGAAAGTAGATTTCATACCTGCTGGGGCTTTATCTTTGTCAACCGCCTTCAGGTATTCTGGGCAATTACGCTGCCAATGCCCCGACCTTTTGCAGTGGTTATAGACACCGGTCTTCTTTGATGTCATTAGTGTGGAAGCACTAGAAGATGAACCAACTCCTTGATTCTTCTTCTTTCTCTTCTGGGCCAGGACCTTCCGAGAACCTTGCTTTCGACCGCGCTTTCCTTTTACTTGTGCAACCATTGCACTAGCAGAGGGACCGTCCTTTTTCATTACGTCTTTTGCATACTTTAATGCAGCTAATAGCCCAGCGTTAGTAAAATCACCGCTGCTCATGTGATATGACACAACAAAGTTGTTGAAAGACTTAGGGAGCGATAGGAGAATGAAATCAGACTGCATTTTAGAATCCATGTAGGCTCCCTGGGTTTTCAATTCAGAGCGGTACCCAAACACTTTGAGTATGTGTTCTCTGATAGAGGTCCCTTCCTGCATCTTGCAGCGAATAATCACTTTCATCACATTATAACGCTGTGTGCGGTTTATGTCACTGAATATTTCTTTTAGATTCAGCATGATTTCTTGACAACGGTTCATTTCCACATGCTGCTTCTGAAGCACATTGGATAATGAGCCAACGATATAACATCTTACCAAGTTATGATCTTCATCATATTTCTCATTAAAAGATTTATCTTCCGGAGTCCGAGGGCCTGCTATCTTGCCCTTGGATAGCACATACGAGATGCGCTCCGCAGAAAGGACAAGATCCAAATTTCGAATCCAATCCGAGTAATTTGGTCCAGTCAACTGATTGACCTCCAGGAGCCTGCTTAGTGGGTTCATGGACTTCATTTTCTGAAATTAAGAATGCACTGTATTAGAACATATAAATAATTATTTATTCATTTTTAAAATATTTGATTAAGGCATTTTAAATCAAATTTGTCTTGCTCTGTCAACTTTGAAAGATTATTCCCTTATTGTCTTTCAAAGCAAGAGATATACTTACCGCTATATCTCAAGCAAGAACCGTAATCTCCTCTCTATCTTTGTCACATCCCAATAATATGAGAACTTGTGACTAGTATAAAGAGAAGCGGGAACACATTCCGTCTTGCAAGTCCAGCTTGCATTTCCCAATTCGGTTTTTAACACCCGAGCCCACCACCCCCAAGGCGATGTTGACTCGTTGTTAATTGAACCAACCGTCAACAAGATTAGAACTCGCTATGCGCAATCTAATATCGCCCCAATAATATGAGGACTCGATATTGGGTCACTACGCATATGGTCTTACTCTTTCGAGAAGCAAAGAGCACGATCCAGATGCGCTTGTATATAGGAGCTGTCACTTCAGACAGGTGTCTCCTACATACAATCCCTGGCGACGGAACCCTTCGCCTTGACGGGAGATCATGGATGTCACTTATGGGATCCTCCACCTCTTATTCAAATTCAATAATTAATTATCATGAATCACACTCATATAATTAATTCTTCCAAGGGAAATACACATATATTCATAATAGAGTGGATCAATTAGATATAATCAATTTAATCATATTAAATTAATTATATATCCAATCTTAATCAACAAACTTAATTATTATTTGAATAGAAGGTATAATCTTAAAGTACGTATTATTCGAATTTTAATAATTAGAAAAATACACCTTGATTTCTCCAGCATTATTGAGTCCCTACCCCCTGTCATGGCCAGTACCGACAGGAGTGGGACAAACCGCAACCGGTGCGACCTGCTACCCCAACGCTCCCCGATTGGACACCATATTCACCTCATGAAAGGATAATGTCAAATAGATCATTTTGTACTTTGAGATACTCATCGGTTTCTCAACCGAAATTATACCATATAATATTCATCAAAACCATTTTGATAATATTATAAGGAGATTTGCTAAACAAATCCCCAATCCTATTCAAGCAAGAGGGTTTTGCATGTAAAAGTTGTCCTACAGCTATTGTAGGATAAGCTAAAGTTTGCATGAAAAACAATGGTGATGATTTCATATCAACCAATTATGATCAAGATCAACTATCTTATCATTTTGGTTAGTGAAATGCCATTCAAGGAAATGATTATCATCTTTAAATATTTCACAAATATTTATCAATAATCATTTCAGAAAATTAACCATAATTTTTTTATCAATTTATTTGAATGACTATCATAAGGTTCGTGATCAAGTTTGACAGTTTCCAGCAGAGACCCCTACTTACTAAAATAAGTATATCTTGATTAATTTAAATCCAAATTACGCAAAATCAGTTTTCTAATATTGGTAATTTGATTTATGATAGAACCCAAGTAATATTTCACACATTTCTAGGCATATAAGAACAGTAATTAACTCATTAATCATGTTAAGATTCGCAGTTACCGCAACAGTGAATGCATGTCTGTTCAAAAGGCCATATCTTGAGCAAACGGAATCCAAATTATGTAAAATCAGATCCTATGATTTCTGTATTTAATGGGAAACAAAATACAATTGAATATTTTGCGTTTAAATAATTTAAACAGTGCCGAAAAAATCCAATTAAACAGTGGTGTGAAAATTGAAATGCGATAAAACTTTCGCAACCCTTACAAACCCAAGTCGTCCTAGGTTTACGAATCGTATCCAGAACCTTTCCGACCTAAGTATCTAATACCACTTGAAGGATATTGGGAACCATCAAGCGCATCATGGAAGCATGATGATCGCATCTTATGCAATCGGAGTGACTAGTCGCACTAGTCGCTTGGTGCAGCGGAATTTTTAAAAAGTTTTAAATCATAAGATGAAATCACATGATAACAAGAATGTTTCTTGGACCGTTTCATCTAACCACAAAGTATTAGAAATACCTCTCGAAGTGTGGTTGCGATCACTAGATCTCTAAGCAAGAGATCCTCCTGACTCAAGTCCGATCCACGAAGATGACACTTGCGGGCGCGATGATGAGATGCGTGCTTCCCTCAATCCTCGATGAAGATCCAAGACTTGAATCTCCTGATTTCATCCAACGAAATCCGATGCCTCCTTCTAGTGCAAGAAGCTCCAAAGAAGACGGAGATCCACGAGTAATCGAGGCGACAGCACGACGGCGTGACTACGATTCTTGTTCTCTCAAGGTCTCAACGTGGACGACCATCCTTAGAGAGAGAGAGATGACGTGAGAATGAGAGAGCAGAGAGAGAGAGAGAGTAGACGTGTACTATGTGTTTATCTCTCAAAGGGCTAGGGTTGCCCTCCTTATGTATTAGCTTGGGAGTCCATGGATCACAATCCATGGATACACAAAATCAATGGTTAGATTGATATGTGTTTTTAATCAATGGCCATAATCATTGTTGTTCAAAACAACAACTTATTAATTTATATTAAATTAAATATATGTTGCATTATCATCAACATAATTTAATTTAATACAATCAATTGTCACAAGATAATAATAAAAAAATGATGATAATCCACTCCTAAAAAGGAGGGGCGTTACCATGACCAATTCATGGGTGACGCCACCTTTTTATTGGTGGATTATCTTCCTTTTTTATTTCATCTCATTATCTTTTAATTATTTGCAACAATATTTATTGCAAATATATTCATAAATTAATTCTAAGTTAATTAGTGAATATTTCAATCATGCCATTGAAAAATATGTGAATCATATTCACAACCCAACTAAAATTGTAAATTACATTTCCAATTAATTGTTTAATATGAATCCAGTTCACATTAACAATTAATAAATGCCATTTTACAAAAGTGCTCTCTCCCTAATATATTATAAATCATATTTATAATATATACTGATATTATGGATAGCATGGATAGCACTATCCACAATCTGCATTTCCTTGATAATTAAATCTCATTTAATTATCTTGGATAATCACTCTCACAATATGAATCTTATTCATATTATTCTTGATAATTAAATCTCATTTAATTATCAACATCTTGTTGCGTGGATACATAATTCATCAAAGGAATTATTCTTGAACTCCTTCAAGAATAGTGTGCTTTCTCTGCAGATACTTGGAGATAAGGGCAGGGTGATTGTATTGTTCCACGTATAGTGACTTGGATGTTGAGATCTCATCTCAAATCCACATCTCACGGACCTCCCATAGATGCTTGATTAAATCAAGTCCGTATACTTAATCTCCTTACTGCATCTGAATCTCATTCAGATTAATGTCCAACACTAGGGCTAAAGATCAAGTTACTTCTTTACTGAGAGGAGTCGCTAAAATCCAGACCTGTTTCATCACTCCTTCGGAATGGAAGTGTCATGGTTATACAATCGTTTATGATCACATCACCCTCAGGTATTCCCAATACCTGTACATCCTGCATAGTGGAAGACCTATGATCAACCTGAAGATATAGATCAATTTTACACTGTCATCTTCAGGGTTTGATCATCAAGTTTCTCAATCTTGGTCATTGGGATTCGGTATCGATCATATGCTTTCCAAAGCATATGTCATACCTTCAAATTCTTGTCCTGCTTCCAAAGCACGGCGACCATGCATGGAATTTGATCGGTCCCAATACCTCATGAGTGAGCTCATGTCTTCCGGTTCACAAGTGAACCTGTATAATCTCTTTGAGAGATCATATTACTCATATGCCCTTACATGCACACCACCTCATCGGTGTATAGACCTTGGTTAGGTCATCAGCCTTTTGGTCTGCCAAATGTACACACTCATATATATAGTAACACGTCTGTCTCTGGTCAGAGGATGTGTGCCTATGCTGTGACAACGTTCAACATAGGACTTAGGTTATCTCAATCTCGTAAGTTAACCCTTTAACCTAACTAATCTGACACCTCCAAATCACTATTCACATATAGAGGACCTGCATCAAGGGGTCGGTCAGATATCAGCCTTTATGAGAAAGGATTGTCATCTCCTACTCATGCTGGAGATCATCTATTAATAATCATTTGACGGTGCTTGATGAGTCCTCTATCTAACTCTTTAGATATTCATCCAAACACCATCCTCTATGATTCAATTAATGAATCAACAGTTGTATGATCATTAAGACGACCATGGTACATAACCCTAATTGTACAGAGGGACCATATGGTGCATTCATTCACTTAATTTCAGACAGTGACTGAAATAAACCAATAACTTTTATTGATATATCAAACATTACAATAACATTTATTGTAGGAATGGTTCGCCCGGGGCTCACATGGCTAACAGAAGGGAGCTCTTCCGTTCGGTCAAGGATGATCCTGAGTACCTCCAAGCATGGATTGACCATGTCCTCAGGCAACCGTCAACCCTCAACCCTCTTATGTCATGCTTGCATCTAATAAGAAGCCCCAACATTTCCTTTTTAATAATGGACAATTTTATATGTACTCCTATCTGTGACTACTTTATATGTTGCACTCTTGAGGACAAATTATTATGTACTCCTATCTGCACGTATTTCCATTTTTCATTGGATGACTTAGTACGTACTCTTACCTGCTAGTATTTCCTTTTTTATGCCAAATTTAATATCTTTTCAGACTATTATATGCCAATGTTATACCTTACTCTACATCGAGGACTGATTACTATGTCATGCTTTATTGTTCAGCATTGTCAATGTCTACGTGATGAATGTACATTCCTTACATACTAAAACTTGTTGGACATGTGAGCCCACGGCGAGCCATTATGCAATAAATGTTATTGCACATATCATTCCCTGATCTGAAATGAAGAATAAATAATTTGCATAATAGGTCCCTCTGTACAATTAGGGTTATGTACCATGGCTGTCTTAATGATCAAACAGCTGTTGATTCAATAATTGAATCATAGAGGCTGGTGCTTGGATGAATATCTAAAGAGTTAGATTGAGGACTCATCAAGCACCGTCAAATGATTGTTAAGATGTGATCTCCAGCCTGAGTAGGAGATGGCAATCCTTTCTCACATAGGCTGATATCTGACCGACCTCTTGATGCAGGTCCTCTGCATAGGAATAGAGATTCGGAGGTGTCAGATTAGTTAGGTCAAAGAGTTGACTTAACGAGATCGAGATAACCAAAGTCCTATGTTGAATGCTGTCACAGCATAGGCACGCATCCTCTGACCGGAGACAGATGTATTGCTATATGTCTGAGTATGTACATTTGGCAGACCAATAGGTTGATGACCTAACCAAGGTCTATACACCGGCGAGCTGGTGTGCATATAAGGGCATATGAGTAATACGATCTCTCAAAGGGATCATACAGGTTCACTACTGAACCGGAAGACATGAGCTCACTCATGAGATATTGGGAAGAATCAAATTCCGTGCACGGTCGTCTCGCTTTGGAAGCTTGACTGAATTTGTAGGTTTGATATATACTTTTGGAAAGTATATGATCAAGACCTAGGTATGATATATGCTTTTGGAAAGTATATGATCGATACCAAATCCCAATGATCAAATGAGAAACTTAGTGATCAAACCCTGAAGAAGACAGTGTAAAATTGATCTTGATCTTCGGGTTGACCATGGGTCTTCCAGTATGCAGGATGTACAGGTATTGGGAATACCTGAGGGTGATGTGATCATAAACGATTGTATATCCATGACGCTTCCATTCCGAGGGAGTGATGAAACAGGTCTGGATTTTAGTGACTCCTTTCAGTAGAGAAGCAATCCGATCTTAGTCCAAGTGTTGGACATTGGTCTGAATGAGATTCAGATCCAATGAGAAGATTGGATTTGCGGTCTTGATTTAATCAAGCATCTATGGGAGGTTCGTAAGATCTGGATTTGAGATAATATCTCAATATCCAAGTCACTATACATGGAATAATACAATCGCCCTGTCCTTATCTCCAAGTATCTGCGGAGAAAGCACATTATTCTTGAAGGAGTTCAAGAATAATTCATTTGATGAATTCCATATCCAAGCAAGAAGAACTTGATGATTAAATGTGATTTAATTATCAAAGCTTAAATATGAATATGATTCATATTGAGAAAATGATTATCTAAGATAATTAAATGAGATTTAATTATCAAGGATTAAGAGAATGTGGATAGCACTATCCATGATATATGTATGTTATAAATATGATTTATAATATACATATATATAAGAGAGAGAATTTATGTAAATAGCATTTGTTAATTAATAATGTGAATTGGATTCACATTTGTTAATTAATTGGAAATGCAATTTACTAACTAGTTTGGGTTGTGAATATGATTCACATAATTTTCAATGGCAAGATTGAAATATTCACAAATTAATTTTGGAATTATTTTGGTGGATATTTATTGTAATTAATTGAGGAATAATATAATAAATAAAATGGAGAAAACAACCACCCTCATGGGTGGCGTCACCCATGAAGAGTTCATGGGTGACGCCCCCCCCCCTTTTTAGGGGTTGGTTAACTCCACTTCATTTGTTATATTATCTCTTGATTAATTAACTTTAAATTGTTGTTATTGAACAACAAATCCTAGCCATTGATTTATCATGGACCAAGCATATCCCTTGGATCCATGTGTCCCATGGATTGAGATCCATTGGATCCTAAACTAGTATATAAGGAGGGCTAGGGTAGCCTCTCCATGGTACATCATTAAGAGTTGTACAAGGTGACAACTCTCTCTCTCTCTCTTTCTCATTCTCGCCCTCTCTCTCTTTCTCTTCTCCATCAAGTGGCCGTCCACTTTGTGTTGAGAAAGGAGAGACTCTCGGTTTTCGCCTTCGACGACTCATGGATCTCCATCTTCCTTGGAGTTGCTTACTCTAAAGGAAGACGACGGATTTCGTTTGACGAAATCGGGGGAGCCATCGCTTGGATCTTCATCGAGGATTGCGGGAAGGAACGTGACTCATCATCGCGCCCGCAAGTGCGTTCTTCGTGGATCGGACTTAAGATAGGAGGATCTCTACTTTGGGATCTCGCGATCACAACCACGCTTCAAGAGGTATTCCTTGTACTTTGTGGTTTGATGAAACGATTCGAGAAGTGTTCTCGTGATCATGTGGTTTCATCTTTAGAATTAAAAATTTTAATTTCCGCTGCATCTAGCATCTAGTACGACTAGTTGCTCCGATTGCATACGATGTGATCGACACGCTTCCGTGATGCGCTTGAGGATTCCTCAATATCCTTCAAGTGGTATCAGAGCCATAGGTCAAATAAGGTTTTGGATATGATCCATACACCTTAGGCGATTTGGTTCTTGAAAGGGTTGCGAAATTTTTACTGCATTTCAATTTTCGCACCTCTGTAAAATTGAATTTTTCGGCTCTGTTTAAAATGTTTAAACACGAAATTTTCAATTGGATTTTGTTCCTCATTAAACAAGGAAACCATAGGACTTGAGTTTACTAAATTTGGACTTCATTTGCTCAAGATATGGCTTTTTGAATATGACTATATTCACTGTTGCGGGAACTGCGGATTTGAACGTAATTAATGAGATGATTACGGTTTTAATCCGCCTTGAAATGCGTGAATTATCACTTGGGTTCTTTAATAAATCAAATAGGCAATCTTTGGAAACTGAGTTTGCATTTTTTGGATTTATATTGATCAAGATAAGTTAATTTTAGTGATTGAGGATCACATAAGTGACATCCATGGTCTCTCGTCAAGGCAAAGGATTTCGTCGCCAGTTGTTGTGTATGGGAGACGCCTGTCCGAAGTGACAGATCCTGTGCATGATTTAATTGGATCGGGTTCTTTGCTTCTCGAAAGAGTAAGGCCGTATACGTAGTGACCCCAATATCGGGTCCTCATATTATTGGGGCGATATTGGATTGCGTATAGCGAGTATTAAGCCTGTTGACGGTTGGTTCAATTAATGACGGGTCAACATCATCTTAGGGGTGGTGGGCCCGGGTGTTAAAGACCGAATTGGGAGATGCAAGTTGGACTTGCAAGGCGGAATGTGTTCCCGCTTCTTTTTATCCGAGTTGTAGGTTCTCATATTATTGGGATGCAACGAAGATAGGAAAGGAGATCCCAGATCTTGCTAGAGATATAATGGTAAGAATATCTCTTACATTGAAAGTGATTAAGGGAATGAACTTTCAGTGTTGACAAGGCAAGACAACTTTGATATAAAATTCCTAAATCAAAGTAAAATATGTATATAATATATATATACACTTATGCAAATTTCTTATTTCAGATAATCTTTCATTAAACCCACTCAATATTATACTCAATAATAACCAGTAAAATATCTTGGATTGGACCCATGATCCAGATATTGTACTTGCTATTGGACACATAATGTATGTGGTTACAATATGCAAGATTCCTCAATATAATGAGGAATGACAATTAAATAAACAATAAGACATCACCTTAGGGTTTGTATGTCTCTATAGTATTGATCTTTCATCGAGTGTACTTTGGAAGTGACATGTCGATGGTGATCATAATTGTCGAATAATCCTTATAAAATAAAAGAAGATATTTTGGCATACATATGTGCTCTAGACATTTAATCATGAATGGCATGGTTCTCTGCATTATGCAGAATGGTGGCTCGAAAGAGATGATGTATTCAAAATGTTTGAATACCTACCTGAACCTAAGTCTCCAAGAGTTAAGATGAATGTAGATATGATGAGTGTCATCATTCTACTATCTATACTCAAGTCATTCATGAAGCTTTATGATATTCATATTGTATGAATTTAATGAAGCATGCATAAATGTTGAAATGCTCTTACATTGAATTCTTTTGAATTTAACATAAGAGATTCTTTGTCTTAAACAATGGTTGTTTATTGATGAAGAGAGCGCAGTGGAAGCATGGGTCGGACCCGAGTAAGAAGGAAAGTCAAAGAGTTGACCTACTTCTGTGACTTCCATATCCCATCCAAAGAGTTGGATGAATGCCAATGCTGCAATAAGTTGATGTGTTGATAGTATGACTATCAAGTCTGTCTAAAATCCTTAGTGAAGGACTCAGATAGAGCATCAGAATAATCTACATATAATCATTGACTCTGACTTTATTATTTCATAAGATAAAGTCTGACAATTGTATCCCAATCTTCTAATGACATTTGCAATTAGTTGCATATATATATATATATATATATATATATTAGAAGATTAGAAATTTGATCTTAAGGTTTAGTAATCATCTACATGGATATTGTTGTAATTGTTGCAGCAATCTCTGTTGGATAGATAGACTTCATATTCTCAGTGGGAGAGTCCTTAGTCTTAGAGAATGTCTCTATGACCTAGATATTAGAATACCCTCATTGTTTGTTTCTAAATGTTGGAAATAAACATGAATTCTGAGATAGAACTGTCATAAAGAGTTATGATGGAAATATTTCAGATAGTAATCTAGCATCTAGTGGACTCCACAAAATTAGAAAATTAATGAATGGTTCATTAAGATTTCTAATACTGAAAATCAAACCTTATAAGATCAATAGGAGGATGAAGATCATTTGACAATGATCTGGCATCAAGCCTTGGATGTTTGTCTGTTGATTTGATCAATAGACTAGTAAGATATGAAACTTTAGAATGTCTAAAATTTCAAATCTTACATACTTGTGAATATTGTATTCAAAGTAAAATGTCCAATACACCCTTCTCTGGGAATGGTGTTAGATGTCGAGGTATTCAGGATCTCATACATATTGATGTATGTGGATCATCTATATCATAGTGAACATTATGGATATGTGATATCTATTAATGATTACGTATGATATGAGATTTCTTCTCTTCACCTGAGAAACCTTTGAAATGTTCAAAGATTTCACAATTTTGGTTTAGAACCAAAGTTTGGAGAAATATGAAATGAATTTGATCTAACCTAGGTAGCTTGTACCTATTAGATAAAAATTCAAAGAATACCTTATGGAGATATAAATATCATTTCTATCTCACTCCTCCTGATAAACCTGAACTCAGTAGAGTTATAGGGAGATACAATTGGATCATGTGTGACATGATTTGATCAATGATGAATTTTTAGCATAATTATCCTCTTAGTTTCCTGGTATATATGTGTAGTAGAGACTACAATATATATCCTTAATAAGGTTCCATGGATCTAAGCTGGAATCTCGCACTTAGGAGTGCTACTTCATTAGGAAAATAAAGTATGGTATTGGATACCTACTTTATGACCTTGAGATTCTTAAAAGATCTCATCTCTGAGAATGTGATTCTTGGAGGATTGAGACTCTTGAGAATCAAGATGAAAATGAAGTAAAGGAACTCATTTAATCTTGAAATGACAATGAGGCTCCTAAAATCGGAAACTAAAAGGGACAATTAAAGATGAAACACTAATACCTCTTCAAATAAGTTTGAGGATGCATTCCATGTGTCAGCCAAGTCTGACAATGATCGGACTTCATGTGATGAAGCTCCTAAGGATCATGACATGGAAAGATGGATATTAGCAATAAAGTCTAGAGTAGACTTCATATACAAGTGTTGTATATGGACCCTCGAGGATCCACCTATAAGGGTTAGACCCGTTAAGGTGTAAATGGATCTTCAAGAGAAGAGGGAACCTGATGAGAAGGTAGAGACCTTCAAAGCTCGTTTCGTAGCCACAAGCTACACACCGGAAGAGAAGACATTGCTTGCAATGAGACTTGCTCTTCGGTAACCATGCTTAAACTCATCAGAATATTGCTAACCTTAGCTACACAACTTGACTATTGCATCTTCAGGATGTAATTCAAGATTGCATTCCTCTAAGAATACCTCTCAGAGGATATTCACATGAAGTAACCCCAGGGCTTCATGGTTGAGGAAAGAAATGTGTGAAAGCTAATGAAATCCATCTATGGACTCAAATAAGCTTCTTGTTGTTGGAACATAAGATTTGATGAAATTATAAATGTTATGATTTCAAATAGAATCTTGATGAACCATGTGAATCTTAGTGGGAGTTGTTGGACATGTGAGCCCACGACGAGCCATTACGCAATAATTGTTATTGCGAATATCATTCCCTGATCTGAAATGAAGAATAAATAATTTGCATAATAGGTCCCTCTGTACAATTAGGGTTATGTACCATGGCTGTCTTAATGATCATACAGCTGTTGATTCAATTATTGAATCATAGAGGCTGGTGCTTGGATGAATATCTAAAGGGTTAGATTGAGGACTCATCAAGCACCGTCAAATGATTGTTAAGATGTGATCTCCAGCCTGAGTAGGAGATGGCAATCCTTTTCTCACATAGGCTGATATCTGACCGACCTCTTGATGCAGGTCCTCTGCATAGGAATAGAGATTCGGAGGTGTCAGATTAGTTAGGTCAAAGAGTTGACTTAACGAGATCGAGATAACCTAAGTCCTATGTTGAATGCTGTCACAGCATAGGCACGCATCCTCTGACCAGAGACAGATGTATTGCTATATGTCTGAGTATGTACATTTGACAGACCAATAGGTTGATGACCTAACCAAGGTCTATACACCGGCGCGTTGGTGTGCATATAAGGGCATATGAGTAATACGATCTCTCAAAGGGATCATACAGGTTCACTACTGAACCGGAAGACATGAGCTCACTCATGAGATATTGGGAAGAATCAAATTCCGTGCACGGTCGTCTCGCTTTGGAAGCTTGACTGAATTTGTAGGTTTGATATATACTTTTGGAAAGTATATGATCAAGACCTAGGTATGATATATGCTTTTGGAAAGTATATGATCGATACCAAATCCCAATGATCAAATGAGAAACTTAGTGATCAAACCCTGAAGAAGACAGTGTAAAATAGATCTTGATCTTCGGGTTGACCATGGGTCTTCCAGTATGCAGGATGTACAGGTATTGGGAATACCTGAGGGTGATGTGATCATAAACGATTGTATATCCATGACGCTTCCATTCCGAGGGAGTGATGAAACAGGTCTGGATTTTAGTGACTCCTTTCAGTTGAGAAGCAATCTGATCTTAGTCCAAGTGTTGGACATTGGCCTGAATGAGATTCAGATTCAATGAAGATTAGATTTGCGGTCTTGATTTAATCAAGCATCTGTGGGAGGTTCGTACGATCTGGATTTGAGACGAGATCTCAACATCCAAGTCACTATACGTGGAACAATACAATCGCCCTGTCCTTATCTCCAAGTATCTGCGGAGAAAGCACATTATTCTTGAAAGGGTTCAAGAATAATTCATTTGATGAAATGTATATCCAAGCAAGGACTTGATGAGATTTAATTATCAAGCATAATATGAATATGATTCATATTATTATCCAAGATAATTAAATGAGATTTAATTATCAAGGATTAAGAGAATGTGGATAACACTATCCATGATATATGTGTGTTATAAATATGATTTATAATATACATATATAAGAGAGAGAATTTATGTAAATAGCATTTGTTAATTAATAATGTGGATTGGATTCACATTTATTAATTAATTGGAAATGCAATTTACTAATTAGTTTGGGTTGTGAATATGATTCACATAATATTCAATGGCATGATTGAAATATTCACAAATTAATTTGGAATTAATTTGGTGAATAATTTTGTGATAATTGTTATTGCAAAATTAATTAAGAAATAATAAGATAAATAAAAAGGAGACAAATTAACCACCTAAATAAGAGGTGGCGCCACCTATGACTCATTCATAGGTGACGCCCCCTATGATTTAGGGAGGTTAGTTGACTCCCTTTTTGTTGTCACATTATCTCTTAAATAGTTAAATTAAATTATGTTGATAATATTGCAACATATTTTAATTTAAATAAATGTTGTTGGTTTTAACCAACAACAATCATAGCCATTGATTTAGCATGAACTAAGCATAGCCCTTGGATCCATGTGTCCCATGGATTGAGATCCATTGGATCCTAAACTAATATAAAAGGAGGGCTAGGGTAGCCTTCCATGGTACACCATTAAGAGTTGTACAAGGTGACAACTCTCTCTCTCTCTCTCTCTTTCTCATTCTCGCCCTCTCTCTCTTTCTCTTCTCCATTAAGTGGCCGTCCACTTTGTGTTGAGAAAGGAGAGACTCTCGGCTTCTTCTTCGACGACTCGTGGATCTCCATCTTCTTTGGAGTTTCTTACTCTAAAGGAAGACGATGGATTTCGTTTGACGAAATCGGGGGAGCCATCGCTTGGATCTTCATCGAGGATTGCGGGAAGGAACGTGACTCATCATCGCGCCCGCAAGTGCGTTCTTCGTGGATCAGACTTAAGATAGGAGGATCTCTACTTTAGGATCTCGCGATCACAATCACGCTTCAAGAGGTATTCCTTGTACTTTGTGGTTTGATGAAACGATCCGAGAAGTGTTCTCGTGATCATGTGGTTTCATCTTTAAAGTTAAAAAAATTTAATTTCCGCTACATCTAGCGACTAGTGCGACTAGTCGCCCCGATCGCATACGATGTGATCGACACGCTTCCGTGATGCGCTTGAGGATACTCAATATCCTACAAGTGGTATCAGAGCCAGGTTGAATAAGGTTTTGGATATGATCCATAGACCTTAGACGATTTGGTTCTTGAAAGGGTTGCGAAATTTTACTGCATTTCAATTTTTCGCATCTCTGTAAAATTGAATTTTTCGGCTCTGTTTAAAATGTTTAAACACGAAATTTTCAATTGGATTTTGTTCCCCATTAAACAAGGAAACCATAGGACTTGAGTTTACTAAATTTAGACTTCATTTGCTCAAGATATGGTCTTTTGAATATGACTATATTCACTGTTGCGGGAACTGCGGATTTGAACGTGATTAATGAGATAATTACGGTTTTAATCCGCCTTGAAATGCGTTAATTATCACTTGGGTTCTTTAATAAATCAAATAGGCAATCTTTGGAAACTGAGTTTGCATTTTTTGGATTTAAATTGATCAAGATAAGTTAATTTTAGTGATTGGGGGTCACTGCTGGAAATTAACATTTTTGATCTTGAACCTTGTGATATGTCATTCAATTATCATGATGAAAATTAATTGTTAATTTTCTGGAATAATTAGTGATAAATATTTGTGAAATATTTAAAGAGATAATTATTTCATTGAATGACACTTGCCTAAACCACAATGATGAGATATTAGATCTTGATCATTGGTTCATCAACAAACATTGCTTTCATGAAAACCATAGTTTATCCTACAATTGTTGTAGGACAACTTTTACATGAAAAACCCTCTTGCTTGAGTAGGATTAGGGATTTGTCTAGCAAATCTCCTTATAATATAATCAAAAATTGTTTTGATGTATATTATATGGTATAATTTCGGTTGAAAAACCGATGAGCATCTCAAAGTACATGATGATCTATCTGGTATTATCCTTTCCCGAGGTGGATGTGGTGCCTAGTCGGAGAGCATTGGGGTCGCGGGTTGCAACGTATGTGGTCCGTCCCACTCTCGTCGGTACTGGCCATGACAGCGGGTAGGGATTGTATAATGCCGGAGAAAGTCAATATGTATTTTTCTAATTATTAAAATTCGAATAATACGTATTTTGAGATAATACCTACTATTCAAGTAAAAGACATGTTTGTTGATTGATGATTGGATTGATGATTAATTTAATGTGATTAAATTAATTATATCCAATAAACACTCTATTTTGAATAGATGTGTATTTCCCTTGGAAGAATTAATTATGTGAATATGATTCACAATAATTAATTACAATTTGAATATGAGATGGAGGATCACATAAGTGACATCCATGGTCTCCCGTCAAGGCAAAGGATTTCGTCGCCAGTTGTTGTGTATAGGAGACGCCTGTCCGAAGTGACAGATCCTGTACATGATTTAATTGGATCGGGTTCTTTGCTTCTCGAAAGAGTAAGGCCGTATACGTAGTGACCCCAATATCGGGTCCTCATATTATTGGGGCGATATTGGATTGCGTATAGCGAGTATTAAGCCTGTTGACGGTTGGTTCAATTAATGACGGGTCAACATCATCTTAGGGGTGGTGGGCCTGGGTGTTAAAGACCGAATTGGGAAATGTAAGTTGGACTTGCAAGGCGGAATGTGTTCCCGCTTCTTTTTATCCGAGTTGTAGGTTCTCATATTATTGGGATGCAACGAAGATAGGAAAGGAGATCCCAGATCTTGCTAGAGATATAATGGTAAGAATATCTCTTACATTGAAAGTGATTAAGGGAATGAACTTTCAGTGTTGACAAGGCAAGACAACTTTGATATAAAAATTCCTAAATCAAAGTAAAATATGTATATATATATAATATATACCCTTATGCAAATTTCTTATTTCAGATAATCCTTCATTAAACCCACTCAATGTTATACTCAATGATAACCAGTAAAAATATCTTGGATTGGACTCATGATCCAGATATTGTACTTGCAATTGGACACATAATGTATGTGGTTGCAGTGTGCAAGTCTCCTCAACATAATGAGGAAGGGCAATTAAATAAGACAATAAGACATCACCTTAGGGTTTGTATGTCTCTATAGTCTTGATCTTTCATCGAGTGTACTTTGGAAGTGACATGTCGATGGTGATCGTAATTGTCGAATAATCCTTATAAAATAAAAGAAGATATTTTGGCATACGTATGTGCTCTAGACATTTAATCATGAATGACACGGTTCTCTGCATTATGCAGAATGGTGGCTCGAAAGAGATGATGTATTCAAAATGTTTGAATACCTACCTGAACCTAAGTCTAAGAGTTAAGATGTATGTAGATATGATGAGTGTCATCATTCCACTATCTATACTCAAGTCATTCATGAAGCTTTATGATATTCATATTGTATGAATTTAATGAAGCATGTATAAATGTTGAAATGCTCTTACATTGAATTCTTTTGAATTTAACATAAGAGATCCTTAGTCTTAAGCAATGGTTATTTATAGATTAAGAGAGTGCAGTGGAAGCATGGGTCAGACCCGAGTAAGAAGGAAAGTCAAAGAGTTGACCTACTTCTGTGACTTCCATATGACATCCAAAGAGTTGGATGAATGCCAATACTGCAATAAGTTGATGTGTTGATAGTATGATTATCAAATCTATCTAAAATCCTTAGTGAAGGGCTCAGATAGAGCATCGGAATAATCTACATATAATCATTGACTCTGACTTTCTTATTTCATAAGATAAAGTCTGACAATTGTATCCCAATCTTCTAATGACATTTGCAATTGGTTGCATATATATACTAGAAGATTAGAAATTTGATCTTAAGGTTTAATAGTCATCTACATGGATATTGGTGCAATTGTTGTGACAATCTCTGTTGGATAGATGGACTTCATATTCTCAGTGGGAGAGCCCTTAGTCTTAGAGAATGTCTCTATGACCTAGATATTAGAATACCCTCATTGTTTGTTTCTAAATGTTGGAAATAAACATGAATTCTGAGATAGAACTATCATAAAGAGTTATGATGGATATATGTCAGATAGTAATCTAACATCTAGTGGACTCCACAAAATTAGAAAATTAATGAATGGTTCATTAAGATTTCTAATACTGAAAATCAAACCTTATATGATCAATAGGAGGATGAAGATCATTTGACAATGATCTGGCATCGAGTCTTGGACATATGTCTATTGATATGATCGATAGACTAGTAAGAGATGAAACTTTAGAATGTCTAAAATTTCAAATCTTACATACTTATGAATATTGTATTCAAAGTAAAATGTCCAATACACCCTTCTCTGGGAATGGTGTTAGATGTCGAGGTATTCAAGATCTCATACATATTGATGTATGTAGATCATCTATATCATAATAAACATTATGGATATGTGATATCTATTGGTGATTATGTATGATATGAGATTTCTTCTCTTCACCTGAGAAACCTTTGAAATGTTCAAAGATTTCACAATTTTGGTTTAGAACCAAAGTTTGAAGAAAGATGAAATGAATTTGATCTAACCTAGGTAGCTTGTACCTATTAGATAAAATTCAAAGAATACCTTATGGAGATATAAATATCATTTCTATCTCACTCCTCCTGTTAAACCTGAACTCAATAGAGTTGTAGGGAGATACAATTGGATCATGTGTGACATGATTTGGTCAATGATAAATTTTTTTTAGCATAATTTCCTCTTAGTTTCCAGGTATATATGTAGTAGAGACTACAATATATATCCTTAATAAGATTCCATGCTAATAAGCTGGAATCTAGCACTTGAGAGTGTTACTTCATTAGGAAAATAAAGGATGGTATTGGATACCTACTTTATGACCTTGAGATTCTTAGAAGATCTCATCTCTGAGAATGTGATTCTTAGAGGATGACTCTCCTGAGAATCAAGATGAAAATGAAGTAAAGGAACTCATTTAATCTTGAGATGACAATGAGGCTCCTGAAATCGGAAACTAAAAGGATAATTAAAGATGAAACATTAATACCTCTTCAAATGAGTTTGAAGATGTATTCCATGTGTCAGTTAAGTCTGACAATGATCGGACTTCATGTGATGAATCTCCTGAAGATCATGACATGGAAAGATGGATATTAGCAATAAAGTCTAAAGTAGACTTCATATACAAGTGTTGTATATGGACCCTCGAGGATCCACATATATGGGCAAGACCCATAAAGGTGTAAATGGATCTTCAAGAGAAGAGGGAACCTGATGATAAGGTAGAGACCTTCAAAGCTCGGTTCGTAGCCATAAGCTACACACCGTAAGAGAAGACATTGCTTGCAATGAGACTTGCTCTTTGGAAACCATGCTTGAAATCATCAGAATATTGCTAATCCTAGCTGCACAACTTGACTGTTGCATCTTCAAGATGTAAGTCAAGATTGCATTCCTCTAAGAATACCTCTCTGAGGATATTCACATGAAGTAGCCCCAGGGCTTCATGTTTGGGGAAAGTAAGGTGTGAAAGCTAAAGAACTCCATCTATGGACTCAAATGAGCTTCTTATAGTTGGAACATAAGATTTGATGAAATTATAAATGTTATGATTTCAAATAGAATCTTGATGTACCATGTGAAGCTTAGTGGGAGTGCCATTGTGTTCATCGTGCTAAATGTAGATAATATCCTAATCATTTGGAATGATATAAGGATGAGAATAAGTGTTTTATAGACTGGCTATTCCATACCTTGAGATATGATCTCAAGAATACCTCTTAGATCTTAGTTCTGAAGTTGTTTAGAATCAAAGAAAAGAGGGTATTGGGACTGTCACATTTGTAGTACACCTTGGACATATTCCATTCTTGGAAATTCCAAGAAAGGCTTCCTTCCCTTGAGATTTGGTACTGACCTATCACAAGGGATAGCACCTCAATGAGTTGAGGAAATGAATGCTAAAACTGCTTGCACTTGTGCATTAGTTACGAGAAGCTAAGTATGCTAGATGTGTATAAAAGCCAGATATCTGCCATGCAGTGGGAGTAGTAAACTGTTACTAATCCTACTATGGAGAAAGAACACTTGATTGCAGTAATAACAATATCTTCAAAGATAAGGCTTTAGAGATGGTGATCTCTATGTCTTATTTTCAAGAAGTTAAGACTTTATAGATAGAGATCTAAAAGGTCTTAACTGTGGATACCTTGAGAGATAGTGATCTCCCGGAATAAGGGTATTCTGATAAGGATTATGGAAATACTGGTTATGATAGTTATTCAGCAATAGTGTCAAGGACACTATATCTGCTTTGACTAGATTGAGTATTGGTTGCATTAGATGCAACATTGGCATTGGATGCGAGCACTGTTACCTAGGGATATGCAAGTGCCGTAAAAGGACTTGGCATAGTCTTGTGGGAACAGAGTGACTGATCAGCTTACCTAGCTATTTCTAAATAGCCTATGATTGTCACATGAGTGTGAGTTTAAATGATTAGCCCATTAATGGCTCTTTGGGCTAGTGGGAGATTGTTGGACATGTGAGCCCACGACGAGCCATTACGCAATAATTGTTATTGCGAATATCATTCCCTGATCTGAAATGAAGAATAAATAATTTGCATAATAGGTCCCTCTGTACAATTAGGGTTATGTACCATGGCTGTCTTAATGATCATACAGCTGTTGATTCAATTATTGAATCATAGAGGCTGGTGCTTGGATGAATATCTAAAGGGTTAGATTGAGGACTCATCAAGCACCGTCAAATGATTGTTAAGATGTGATCTCCAGCCTGAGTAGGAGATGGCAATCCTTTTCTCACATAGGCTGATATCTGACCGACCTCTTGATGCAGGTCCTCTGCATAGGAATAGAGATTCGGAGGTGTCAGATTAGTTAGGTCAAAGAGTTGACTTAACGAGATCGAGATAACCTAAGTCCTATGTTGAATGCTGTCACAGCATAGGCACGCATCCTCTGACCAGAGACAGATGTATTGCTATATGTCTGAGTATGTACATTTGACAGACCAATAGGTTGATGACCTAACCAAGGTCTATACACCGGCGCGTTGGTGTGCATATAAGGGCATATGAGTAATACGATCTCTCAAAGGGATCATACAGGTTCACTACTGAACCGGAAGACATGAGCTCACTCATGAGATATTGGGAAGAATCAAATTCCGTGCACGGTCGTCTCGCTTTGGAAGCTTGACTGAATTTGTAGGTTTGATATATACTTTTGGAAAGTATATGATCAAGACCTAGGTATGATATATGCTTTTGGAAAGTATATGATCGATACCAAATCCCAATGATCAAATGAGAAACTTAGTGATCAAACCCTGAAGAAGACAGTGTAAAATAGATCTTGATCTTCGGGTTGACCATGGGTCTTCCAGTATGCAGGATGTACAGGTATTGGGAATACCTGAGGGTGATGTGATCATAAACGATTGTATATCCATGACGCTTCCATTCCGAGGGAGTGATGAAACAGGTCTGGATTTTAGTGACTCCTTTCAGTTGAGAAGCAATCTGATCTTAGTCCAAGTGTTGGACATTGGCCTGAATGAGATTCAGATTCAATGAAGATTAGATTTGCGGTCTTGATTTAATCAAGCATCTGTGGGAGGTTCGTACGATCTGGATTTGAGACGAGATCTCAACATCCAAGTCACTATACGTGGAACAATACAATCGCCCTGTCCTTATCTCCAAGTATCTGCGGAGAAAGCACATTATTCTTGAAAGGGTTCAAGAATAATTCATTTGATGAAATGTATATCCAAGCAAGGACTTGATGAGATTTAATTATCAAGCATAATATGAATATGATTCATATTATTATCCAAGATAATTAAATGAGATTTAATTATCAAGGATTAAGAGAATGTGGATAACACTATCCATGATATATGTGTGTTATAAATATGATTTATAATATACATATATAAGAGAGAGAATTTATGTAAATAGCATTTGTTAATTAATAATGTGGATTGGATTCACATTTATTAATTAATTGGAAATGCAATTTACTAATTAGTTTGGGTTGTGAATATGATTCACATAATATTCAATGGCATGATTGAAATATTCACAAATTAATTTGGAATTAATTTGGTGAATAATTTTGTGATAATTGTTATTGCAAAATTAATTAAGAAATAATAAGATAAATAAAAAGGAGACAAATTAACCACCTAAATAAGAGGTGGCGCCACCTATGACTCATTCATAGGTGACGCCCCCTATGATTTAGGGAGGTTAGTTGACTCCCTTTTTGTTGTCACATTATCTCTTAAATAGTTAAATTAAATTATGTTGATAATATTGCAACATATTTTAATTTAAATAAATGTTGTTGGTTTTAACCAACAACAATCATAGCCATTGATTTAGCATGAACTAAGCATAGCCCTTGGATCCATGTGTCCCATGGATTGAGATCCATTGGATCCTAAACTAATATAAAAGGAGGGCTAGGGTAGCCTTCCATGGTACACCATTAAGAGTTGTACAAGGTGACAACTCTCTCTCTCTCTCTCTTTCTCATTCTCGCCCTCTCTCTCTTTCTCTTCTCCATTAAGTGGCCGTCCACTTTGTGTTGAGAAAGGAGAGACTCTCGGCTTCTTCTTCGACGACTCGTGGATCTCCATCTTCTTTGGAGTTTCTTACTCTAAAGGAAGACGATGGATTTCGTTTGACGAAATCGGGGGAGCCATCGCTTGGATCTTCATCGAGGATTGCGGGAAGGAACGTGACTCATCATCGCGCCCGCAAGTGCGTTCTTCGTGGATCAGACTTAAGATAGGAGGATCTCTACTTTGGGATCTCGCGATCACAATCACGCTTCAAGAGGTATTCCTTGTACTTTGTGGTTTGATGAAACGATCCGAGAAGTGTTCTCGTGATCATGTGGTTTCATCTTTAAAGTTAAAAAATTTTAATTTCCGCTACATCTAGCGACTAGTGCGACTAGTCGCCCCGATCGCATACGATGCGATCGACACGCTTCCGTGATGCGCTTGAGGATACTCAATATCCTACAGGAGTGCCATTGTGTTCATCGAGCTAAATGTAGATAATATCCTAATCATTTGGAATGATATAAGGATGATAATAAGTGTTTTATAGACTGGCTATTCCATACCTTGAGATATGATCTCAAGAATACCTCTTAGATCTTTGTTCTGAAGTTGTTCAGAAGCAAAGAGAAGAGGGTATTGGGATTGTCACATTAGTAGCACACCTTGGATATGTTCCATTTTTGGAAATTCCAAGAAAGGCTTCCTTCCCTTGAGATTTGGTACTGACCTATCAAAAGGGATAGCACCTCAAAGAGTTGAGGAAGTGAATGCTAGAACTGCTTGCACTTGTGCATCAGTTACGAGAAGCTAAGTGTGTACTAGATGTGTACAAAAGCCAGATATCTGCCATGCAGTGGGAGTAGCAAAGTGTTGCTAATCCTACTATTGAGAGAAAACACTTGATTGCAGTAATAACGATATCTTCAAAGATGACAAGGCTTTAGAGATAGTGATCTCTAAGTCTTATCTTCAAGAAATTAAGACTTTTAGATAGAGATCTAAAAGGTCTTAACTGCAAATACCGTAGGAGATAGTGATCTCCAGGAATAAGGGTATTCTGATAAGGATTATGGAAATACTGGTTATAATAATTATTGAGCAATAGTGTCAAGGACACTATAACTGCTTTGACTAGATTGAGTATAGGTTGCATTAGATGCAACATTCGCATTGGATGCGAGCACTGTTACCTAGGGATATGCAAGTACCGTAAAAGGACTTGGCATAGTCTTTTGGGAACAGAGTGACTGATCAGCTTACCTAGCTATTTCTAAATGGCCTATGATTGTCACATGAGTGTGAGTTTAAATGATTAGCCCATTAATGGCTCTTTGGGCTAGAGGGAGATTGTTGGACATGTGAGCCCACGGCGAGCCATTATGCAATAAATGTTATTGCACATATCATTCCCTGATCTGAAATGAAGAATAAATAATTTGCATAATAGGTCCCTCTGTACAATTAGGGTTATGTACCATGGCTGTCTTAATGATCAAACAGCTGTTGATTCAATAATTGAATCATAGAGGCTGGTGCTTGGATGAATATCTAAAGAGTTAGATTGAGGACTCATCAAGCACCGTCAAATGATTGTTAAGATGTGATCTCCAGCCTGAGTAGGAGATGGCAATCCTTTCTCACATAGGCTGATATCTGACCGACCTCTTGATGCAGGTCCTCTGCATAGGAATAGAGATTCGGAGGTGTCAGATTAGTTAGGTCAAAGAGTTGACTTAACGAGATCGAGATAACCAAAGTCCTATGTTGAATGCTGTCACAGCATAGGCACGCATCCTCTGACCGGAGACAGATGTATTGCTATATGTCTGAGTATGTACATTTGGCAGACCAATAGGTTGATGACCTAACCAAGGTCTATACACCGGCGAGCTGGTGTGCATATAAGGGCATATGAGTAATACGATCTCTCAAAGGGATCATACAGGTTCACTACTGAACCGGAAGACATGAGCTCACTCATGAGATATTGGGAAGAATCAAATTCCGTGCACGGTCGTCTCGCTTTGGAAGCTTGACTGAATTTGTAGGTTTGATATATACTTTTGGAAAGTATATGATCAAGACCTAGGTATGATATATGCTTTTGGAAAGTATATGATCGATACCAAATCCCAATGATCAAATGAGAAACTTAGTGATCAAACCCTGAAGAAGACAGTGTAAAATTGATCTTGATCTTCGGGTTGACCATGGGTCTTCCAGTATGCAGGATGTACAGGTATTGGGAATACCTGAGGGTGATGTGATCATAAACGATTGTATATCCATGACGCTTCCATTCCGAGGGAGTGATGAAACAGGTCTGGATTTTAGTGACTCCTTTCAGTAGAGAAGCAATCCGATCTTAGTCCAAGTGTTGGACATTGGTCTGAATGAGATTCAGATCCAATGAGAAGATTGGATTTGCGGTCTTGATTTAATCAAGCATCTATGGGAGGTTCGTAAGATCTGGATTTGAGATAATATCTCAATATCCAAGTCACTATACATGGAATAATACAATCGCCCTGTCCTTATCTCCAAGTATCTGCGGAGAAAGCACATTATTCTTGAAGGAGTTCAAGAATAATTCATTTGATGAATTCCATATCCAAGCAAGAAGAACTTGATGATTAAATGTGATTTAATTATCAAAGCTTAAATATGAATATGATTCATATTGAGAAAATGATTATCTAAGATAATTAAATGAGATTTAATTATCAAGGATTAAGAGAATGTGGATAGCACTATCCATGATATATGTATGTTATAAATATGATTTATAATATACATATATATAAGAGAGAGAATTTATGTAAATAGCATTTGTTAATTAATAATGTGAATTGGATTCACATTTGTTAATTAATTGGAAATGCAATTTACTAACTAGTTTGGGTTGTGAATATGATTCACATAATTTTCAATGGCAAGATTGAAATATTCACAAATTAATTTTGGAATTATTTTGGTGGATATTTATTGTAATTAATTGAGGAATAATATAATAAATAAAATGGAGAAAACAACCACCCTCATGGGTGGCGTCACCCATGAAGAGTTCATGGGTGACGCCCCCCCCCTTTTTAGGGGTTGGTTAACTCCACTTCATTTGTTATATTATCTCTTGATTAATTAACTTTAAATTGTTGTTATTGAACAACAAATCCTAGCCATTGATTTATCATGGACCAAGCATATCCCTTGGATCCATGTGTCCCATGGATTGAGATCCATTGGATCCTAAACTAGTATATAAGGAGGGCTAGGGTAGCCTCTCCATGGTACATCATTAAGAGTTGTACAAGGTGACAACTCTCTCTCTCTCTTTCTCATTCTCGCCCTCTCTCTCTTTCTCTTCTCCATCAAGTGGCCGTCCACTTTGTGTTGAGAAAGGAGAGACTCTCGGTTTTCGCCTTCGACGACTCATGGATCTCCATCTTCCTTGGAGTTGCTTACTCTAAAGGAAGACGACGGATTTCGTTTGACGAAATCGGGGGAGCCATCGCTTGGATCTTCATCGAGGATTGCGGGAAGGAACGTGACTCATCATCGCGCCCGCAAGTGCGTTCTTCGTGGATCGGACTTAAGATAGGAGGATCTCTACTTTGGGATCTCGCGATCACAACCACGCTTCAAGAGGTATTCCTTGTACTTTGTGGTTTGATGAAACGATTCGAGAAGTGTTCTCGTGATCATGTGGTTTCATCTTTAGAATTAAAAATTTTAATTTCCGCTGCATCTAGCATCTAGTACGACTAGTTGCTCCGATTGCATACGATGCGATCGACACGCTTCCGTGATGCGCTTGAGGATTCCTCAATATCCTTCAAAACTTTCATGCAGATGGAAGAGCAGCTATACAATCTGTTTGAGGAGCTTTTATCCAAGGCTACGAAGTTGTCCTATAGCCTTGCCTTGTACATATTTGCATGTGCCACGCATGGTCAGGAAATTCCACATGCCCCCATACCCCTCAACACCAGGCCTTGGTCTGGACGTATGTGGATTGATGATATGATGGCAAGATATATCAAGCGATCCTACATGTGCTTCAGAATGGAGCATGCCACATGTTGAAGTTTGTGGAGTTATTAGAGCAAAGAACAGGGTTGTGTAACACAAGATCCATGGCTATGATAGAATAAGTTTGTATTTTCCTATTCGCATTTGGACATGGCTTATCTAACCGTGTGCTACAGGAATGGTTTCAACACTCACGAACGAAAATATCTGCACATATCCACATGGTCCTGGAGAAATTCCTTCTATTGGAGGATCTCCTGGTGCGTGTTCCTTCCACAGATACACCAGCTCGCATATCTACGGATCATCGTTTCGCAAATTACTTCTAGGTACGTGTCCACGGGACTTATGATTCGCTCCACCAATCCCATGTGAGTTCAAAACTGACCTATTACACTTTTACATAGGGTGTGATTAGTGCCATTGATGGTACTCATATAAAGGCATCTGTCCCATCATGTATGGAAGCTGCCTACCGCAACAGGAAGCAGTGCATATCGCGGAATGTGATGG
Source organism: Ottelia alismoides (assembly GCA_037367405.1). NCBI lineage: Eukaryota > Viridiplantae > Streptophyta > Magnoliopsida > Alismatales > Hydrocharitaceae > Ottelia > Ottelia alismoides. The sequence continues at coordinate 545,964 of JAZKJV010000351.1, read as the reverse complement.
CGGTAGCTTCTTTCGATTTTTTGTTCACATTCATTCTTGCTGGGTGGGAGGGATCATCTTCAGATATGTCCATTCTTAGGGATGCCATTGACAGAGGTGGCTTCATCGTCCCAAACTGCTGCAGGTATCTGGTCGGATGTGGTTACACCAATACCAACTCCTTCATTGCTCCCTACCGAGGCATTACATACCATCTACAAGAGTGGTGTATGCTAAACAAATCCGAATGCTACATCTCGTACAAGCATTTATTTAATCACAGACATTCACAACTTCGGACTGATGTTGAGAGGACATTTGGTGTTTGGAAGAAGAGGTTCAAGTGTCTGACATGCATGCCCACACACAGTTTCCAAACGCAGAGAGACGTTGTAAAGGGGACAACGAAAATTCACAACTTCATAAAATTGTATGGCAATGACAAGTGGTTTGACCGTGTTGAGAAGTATTTGGCTCCAAATCCACCGGAATTAGAATCAGAGCCCGGAGTAGAGGTGAGAGTCACTCGTGTCGAGATGTTTCGGAGTGAGAAAATCCAAGACGAAATGACATTGTCAATGTACAATGATAGGATGAGGCGTATGTGATAAGAATGACCAAAATCTGGGGCCATTGTAAAATTAAGATGATCATGTTCCCCTTTCATTATCCGATAACTTGTAATTTTTTTCCAAAATATTTGCATGATTTGCTATTAAACTAAGTGGGCTTTTCAAGGCTTGTTGGTCATTGTTTGGATCGTATGTCATGCATTTGCTTTTGGTTTGATGCCAACATTTATAGTAAAGGCTTTGTATGAACAGGTAATGGTCATGCTACATTTTGACATTCCCTTCTCCCATGGACGTGTTTGCTCATGTGGGCAGGATGCATTACTGGTTTTTGACGAGTCACGTCGTTTAGAGGATGTCGATACCCGCATGTGGTACACATGCCTGCTAGATGTAAGTTAATTGTAAAAACAATAACGAATTTCTCTTTTTTCAAAATAATATGAAACACAATTAACAAACATTTATTTCTTTCGCAGCGACCGTGTGGTTACATGGTGATGGCATCGTCGCTCCCGCCCACTATCCTTTCCCTGACGGCAGAAAAAATGTTCCTGACAGACTTGCATAACGTATTGGAGTTTGCCTTGGATGTTAAGGACGAGAAGTTAGCGCAAGCGAAGAGCTCAATCATAGAGAAAGAAAGAATGATTATCCACCTATCCGGCAGTTCGACTTGAGCATATGATCCTATTAACGAACTGGAGGTTGAGAAGAAGCATGTTGTTCCCTAGCTCTTTTAAATTAAATGCTATTTATGAACCCATCAAATATTTAGTCACGCTATCTGCTTGAAGAGATCATTCATTCCAAGTTACCTACAAGTGTTGTTTCTTTAATTTGCAATGACTATGAATTTCAATAGAATTTGCAAAGCGGACACACATCCAGTTCGAAAATAACCAAAAAAACGTTCAATTGAATATTCAAATCTAACATTACATATTCCGATTTTTGATAATCTCTACTTCCAATTTCTATAAATCCATTTGCGGTTACAATATTTAACAAGTGCTCCTCGCTTCCAGTACTGCGCAGGTTTAATGTTTCAGGTCTTCTCGAGCAGTAATGACTTTTGCATTGAACAAAGAAGGTAATTTCAACATTCCGCTCCTAATTCCCGTGAAATTAACGTGGTTGAATGCATCCGTTTAGCATTTGTTCAAAATTGCCTACTCGAATATGGGGAAATTGGACGTTCCGTACTGCGATGGTAAATAACAGCTACCATGTTGTTTTAACGTGGGAAAAAAACTTATACCCAAATATAAAATTTCATAGGGTAAATACGGTAAAAGATGATGAGGGAAACAAATTCCTCTACCACTAAAATCCACTGCCAAAAAACAATCAACAACCAATCATTATCCCAAACTTCAGTAAAGATCACATCACAGGAAACCCTTTAAACAGTAAAACCCACTAACCAAACACCAAAACTCACATTCAGATTATCCCCCAGATAACCCACAACTGGGTTGGGTTACCCTCCCCCAGATAACCCACGAACCAAACGCACCCTAAGAGTTAAGATAAAAATGAAGTAAAGGAACTTATTGAATCCCTTAAGGATACTGAGTTTCCTAAACCAGAAACAGAAGAAGGGAAGATGTAACGCCCATACCTCTTTGAAGAAGTTTGAGGGTGGTTGCACCACCTGAAAGGTACAGATTCCATGTGTCAAGTGAAACTAACAATGATCTAGCTTCATTTGATGAAGCACTCGTGAATCATGACATGGATAGATGGATTCTGACAATGAAGTGTGAAATAGACTCCATGCATAAAAATGGTGTATGGATCCTAGAGGATCCACCTAGAGGGGTAAAACTCATTGGTGTAAATGGATCTTCAAGAGAAAAAGGGGACCTTATCGGAAGGTAGAGACCTTCAAGGCACGACTCATAGCCAAGTGCTACATACAGAAAAAAAGGCATCAACTATGTTGAGACATTCTCTCTTGTGGCTATGCTTAAGTCCATCAGAGCACTGCTAGTTATAGTTGCATATCTTGATTGTGACATCTGGCAGATGGATGTCAAGATGGCTTTCCTCAATGGATACCTCGAAGATGATATCTATATGGAGCAACCCTGGGGCTTCATAATCGTGGAAGGCAAAATATGCAAACTTAAGAAATCTATTTATGGGATCAAATAAGCTTCTAGTAGCTGGAACATCGGATTCGACGAAAGCATAAAGAGTTATGATTTTGTATAGAATCCTAATGAATCATGTGTGTACAAGAAGCTTAGTAGGAGAGCCACTGTATTCATCGTGCTTTACGTAGATGACATCTTTATCATTGGGAATGATAAATGGATGATGATCGGTGTTAAGATTTGGTTGTCCCATACCTTCGAGATGAAAGATCTTGGAGAAGCCTCTTATATATTTGGGTCTGAAGATATTCAGAAACATGGAAAAGAGGATTTTGGGATTGTCACAACATAGGTACATTAAAAGGATCTTGGAACGTTTTCATATGGAGAATTACAAGAAAGGCTTCCTTCCCTTAAGACATGGTATCCACATGTCTAAAGGAATGGCTCCTAAAAGTGTTGAGGAAAAGAAAGCCATGGCTTTGTGCCCCTACGCATCAACTATAAGAAGCTTATTATATGCCATGATGTGCACAAGGCTAGATATCTACCATGCAATGGAAGTGGTAAGTTGTTACCAATCTTGCTATGGAGAGCTACCCTGGAATGTAGTGAAGAACATCTTCAAGTATCTAAGATGAATGCAAGATTACATCTTGGTTTATGGAGATGGTGATCTCCAAGTCTTGAGATACACAAATTATGACTTCAAGTATGATATTGATGATCGAAAGTCGACATCTGGATTTGTGTTCTTATTGAATGGCAGTGTTGTGAGTTGGAGAAGCAAGAAGCATGATAATATAGTTGATTCAACAACAGAAGTCAAATACATTGTAGCATCGGATGCTGTAAAGGATGCAGTGTGGCTGCACAAATTCGTCATGGAGCTTGGCGTAGTTTTCTGTAATACTATCATCCCCCTATTCTGTGGTAACACAGGAGCCATAGCCCAGGCGAAGGAACCCAAATGTCATCAAAAGAGCAAGCACGTGGAAAGGAAATACCACATCATTCGGAAGATACAAAAGCGTGGTGACAACTCCATCACCAAGGTGGCATCTATCGACAACATTGCTGATCCTCTTACTAAACCTTTGACTAGAAGGTTTTCGACCAATATGTAATGAGCACGGTTTCAAGATTGTACATGGATGGTTCTGAGGGCTAGTGGGAGATTATTAGCTATGTGAGCCCAATATGAACCATTTCTACAATAAATGTTATTGTAATGATTGATATATCAATAAAAAATATTTATTCCACTCCTTGTCTGAGATTAAATGAATGAATGCACTATAAGGTCTCTTAGTACAATTAAAGTTATGTACCATGGCCATCTTAATAATCATACAACTATTGATTCAATTGTTGAATCATAGAGCCTGGTGCTTGTATGAATATCTAAGGAGCTAGATTGAGGACTCATCAAGCACTATCAAATGATTATTAAGAGATGATCTCCAGCATGAGAAGGAGATGACGATCTTTCTCTATTAGTTGATATCCGATCGACCTCTTGATGCAGGTCCTCTGCATAGGAACAGAGATTAAGAGGTTTCAAATAAGTTAAGTCAAAGAGTTGACTTAGTGAGATCGAGATAACCAAGACTTATGTCATATACTGTCATGATATTGGCATGCATACTCTGACCGAAGACAGATGTATTGATATATGTATGCGTATGTACATTTGGCAGAACAATAGGCTGACGGCCTAATCAATATCTATACATTGGCGAGCTGGTGTGCATACAAAGGCATACGAGTAATGCGATATCTCAAAGGGATCGTAAAGGTTCGCTTGTGAATCAGAAGACGTGAGTTCACTCATGAGGTATTTGGGACTAATCAAATTCCATACATGGTCATCTTGCTTTGGAAGCATGAAAAGAATTTGTGGGTGTGATGTATGCTTTTAAAAATCATATGATCGATATCAACCCCTAGTGATCGAACGAGAAACTTGGTGATAGAACCATGCAGAAGATAGTGTAAACAACAACAACAACAAAGCCTTTTCCCACAATTAAGTAGGGTCGGCTACATGGATTCTTCGCCTCCATTCAGATCTATATTGGGCCAATCCCGGGCTTATATCCACAAAACTAAGATCCCTTCTTATGATCTCTTTCCAACACTTTTTGGGCCGTCCTCGTCCTCTCTTAGCCGGCTCAACATCCCAACACTCGCATCTTCTAACTGGTGCATCAGCTGATCTTCTTTGCAAATGTCCAAACCATCTTAAGTGGTTTTCTCGCATCTTATCCTTGATCGGAGCTACACCAACTTTCTTTCTGATTGCATCATTCCGAATCCGATCTTTATGTGTGTGTGTCCACACATCCACCTTAGCATTTTCATTTATGTTACATTCATTCTCTGTACATGTCTATGGTTCACAAGCCAACATTCAGATCCATAAAGCATAGCAGGTCTCACGACTGCTTTGTAAAATTTTCCTTTAATCTTTAAAGGAATTTTCTTATCACAGAGAACAGTAGAGGCTCCTCTCACTTTAGACAGACTGCGTTTATTCTATTAGTAACATCTCCATCAATTTCTCCATCATGTTGCAGAATAGATCCCAGATATCTAAAGGAATCTCTCTTCTGAATGTTATCATCACTAATCTTCACCTCGATTCCTTCGGTGCACTCCATATACTCTGTCTTAGCCCTACTTATACGAAATCCTTTAGTCTCCAACTCATGTCTCCATACCTCAAGCTTCTCATTTACTCCATCTCTAGTCTCGTTAACTAACACAATATCATCATCAAATAACATACACCAAGGTAACTCATCTTGAATGTGACCGGTCAACTCATCCATAATCAAAGTAAAAAGAAATTGACTCAAAGCAGAACCTTGATGTAAACCAATGTTGATGTCAAAATATCCAGTCTTCCCAGAGGGGGTCCTTACACAGGATAAAGCCCCATCATACATGTCCTTTATGAGGTTAATGTATATTGCAGGCATTTGTCTCTTCTCCAACACTCTCCACAATATCTCTCGTGGGACAGAATCATAAGCCTTCTCCAAATCAATAAAGATCATGTGGAGGTTCTTCCTTTTATCTCTATAAATCTCCATTGTTCTCATCATCAAATAGATGGCTTCAGTCGTTGAGTGACCTGGCATGAATCTGAATTGGTTTTCTTTTACATTGAATTTGCCTCAATCTTCTTTCGATCACACGTTTCCAAATTTTCATAGTGTGATACATCAGCTTGATACCTCTATAATTTGAACAATTTTAAATGTCTCCTTTATTCTTATAAAGAGGCACGACGATACTCCTCCTCCAATCTTCAGGCATTTTCTTGCTTCGCCAAATAACATTGAATAGATTCGTAAGCCAAGTCAAACCACGCTCACATAAAACTCTCCATACTTCTACAGGGATGTCATCCGGACCTACACCTTTTCCAGGTCTCATAACCTTCAAAGCCTCCTCTACTTCCTTTCTTACAAGCTAGATCACCCAAAGTGATATCTCTATTTCCTTCCCCAATGAAAAGTTTATGGAAGTACTGCTCCCATCTACTCTTTATATCCTTCTGAGTAACAAGCACATGACCTTCTTCGTCCTTAATGCATCTCACTTGAGAAAGGTCTTTGGTTTTTCTTTCTCTTGCTTTGACCAACCTGAATATATCCTTCTGTCCCTCCTTAGAGTCGATATTTTTATACAAAACTTCATAATCTTTTGACTTAGCTTTGCTTACGGCCTTCTTTGCTTCCTTCTTCTCTATTTTGTAGTTCGTGACAGTTTCCTCTGTTCTATCCTTAGACATAGCTTTAAAGCAAGCTCTTTTTATTTTTAGATTCTCTTGCACCCCTTCACTCCACCACCAAGCCTCCTTTTGACATGGAGCTCCTCCTTTTGACTCGCCTAGCATCTCTTTGGCTACCTTTCGAATACAAGATGCTACTGCCTCCCACATCTCTTTTGCACTACCGCTACAATCCCAAGATAAGTCTTCTAAAACCTTCTCCCTGAAGCTCGCTTGCTTCAGTGGAAGATTCCACCATCTAGTTTTAGTTATCTTAGAAATCCTCCTTTTCTTTACCAACCCTTTCATTTATACATCCAAGACTAACAAACGATGTTGGGTTGTCAAACTCTCTCCTGGGATTACTTTGCAGTCTTTACAACACAGCCTATCTCTTCTCTTCAATGCAAAGTAATCTATTTGTGTTCTAGTTGGTCCACTATTATAAGTAATTAAATGTTCATCCCTCTTCTTAAAGAGAGTGTTTGCTATGAAAAGATCATATGCCGTTGCAAAATCCAGGATGGCTTTTCCCTCTTCATTTCTATCCCCAAAACCATGTCCTCCATGAACACTAGCATACCATAAAGCATCTTTTCCCACATGTCCATTAAGATCTCCACCGATGCAAATCATCTCTCTTTGTGGTATTCCTTGTAGACTCTTATCAAATCCTCCCAAAAGCTTGTTTAGTCCTTTCATCTAACCAATTTGCGGTGCGTAAACTGAGATGATATTCAGAATTTCTTCTTCAAGCACCAATTTTAGCAAAATAATTCGATCCTAGAATCTTTTCACCTCAACTACACAATCTTTCAAATCCTTATGAATAACCACTCTAACACCGTTTCTACCCTTATCTTTACCTGAACACCAAATTTTAAAGCATGTCTTCTCAATCTCCCTTGCTTTCTCTCCAATCCATTTAGTCTCTTGAAGACATAGTATATGAATCTTCCTTCTTTCCACCGTATCCACTATCTCCATCAACTTTCCAATTAAAGTGCCAATATTCCAACTACCAATCTGCAACTTCTGTTGTAATCTCTTTTGGACTAACTTCTTTACTCGCATGCGTCCATTATGCGAGAACCCTCGTAAATTTTGGACTGCATCCGGGCGGTGATGCAGCAGAACTAGCTTAATTACCCGCATGCGTTCCTCATGCGAGACCCTTGCAAATTTTGAACTACATCCAGGCTACGATGTAGTGGCCCTGGCCAATTTTTCATTGCATTCGGGCGATGCAACACGTTGCAAGTAGGGAACAACCCAACGAAATATGTATGTTTTCTTAAATCCATGTTGAAAAAATTCGACTGTCATCAGGCAACTTCTTAAATAGTATTTTTTTAGAAAAAAATACTATTTACGAAGTTGTCTCTGACTATTTTACGCTGGTTGTCGGCTACCTAACGCAACCCTCCTCATTTACCCAGGCTTGGGACCGGCCATGGCTGAGTTGAAATTGTAAAATTGATCTATTTCTTCCAATTTATTCTAGATATTCAAGTATGCAGGATGTACATGTATTAGGAATACTTGATGGTGATGTGATCTGATGAATCTCGTATTCATCACTCTAAATCTCATTTATTAAGCTCAAATCCCTAAAAATCAACAGCATTTTAGCATCTATTCTGCATACTTAGCATTCATGCATGATTTCATAAGAATTACATTTTAGCACAAAAATCTGCACAAAATAAGAAGCCAAAAATCCAAGCCAAAAATGACCTGTAAATAGCCTAACTTCCCGGATTTTTAACTCATTCATGCTAACTCCAAATGACTCAAAACCACTTCCACTATGTACACATCACTAACAAGAATAAAGGAAAAATACAAAAAAATAACTAACCCAAATAAGCGGACCAAAAACCCAAACCCTAGTTTCAGGATTTCCGGACTAAAAGCCTCATATCTCCCTCATCTATGTCCGTTTTAATCCTACTCACTTTTGAACTAATGTACAATCAATTACCTTCAAAACAAGACCAAGTTCAAGTGAATCGGAGTTCATATGTGAAAGTTGGGTTTTGGGTCTCTTTTGTATATTGTATATTTTAGCGGTTTTTGACCTATTATTTTATATACTTATTTTATCAATTAATAAAAATCCAAATAAATTAGATTAAGGTGTCTTTATTTATCTTTGATTTTACCGTAATTCTCCAGATTTTTATCTGATCTAAAAAATGACATAAAAAAATACAAAACCCCAAAATCAAGGCGTTCTATTTACATAGGATACCCTAAAAATTCACTTTGTGCAAATGATCGATTTTGGTATTGATGTCTTCATGAAAGTTGTAGATCTCATCGAGACGAGCAATTTTCGTGAAGAAAGTTTTTCGATCCGAGGTCATTTACTATTTATTTTCGATTTTACAAAATATTAATTTTCCGAATTTTCTGGTGCTGACACGTGGCAGCACCTGGTGCCGCCACGTGTCAGCTCTTTTTCGCAAATATACATTTTATTTTAAAAAAATAAAAAAATTTAAAAAAAATAAAAAGGACGCACGTGCGTCGCACGTGCGTTCCTCTCCTTTCGCCTCCACTTGCCACGTGTCTGAACATGGACCGTCCGATCTCGGCCGATCGGACGGTCCACAGTCATCGTCTCCAGGTCTCTCTTCCCAATTTGGAACTCCGCCGCCCCGCGCCGCGAATCTCGCGCCGCCGCCTTGTCATATCCCCTTCCCCACGAATCCCTCGGCTGATCCCGCGAATCTCGCGCCGCCCCGCAATCACCCCCTCGCCGATCCCCCAAATCGCCCCCGATCTCCTTCCGTCTCCGGCACCATCCGACACCCTATTTAAAGAGCTTCTCCGCCGCACCTCGCTTTTCATCCGCCGAGTGCCCCCTCTAGCCATGACAACTGAGGAGCGGCGTGATCCGAGACCCTCCTCCAGAGCCTCGTCGCAGCCACGCCCAAGCGTCGCTGCTCGCTCCGGCCGTCGCCTCGACCGTCGAGCCCCTTCAGGTATACCCTCTACCTCTCTCTCTATCTATCTCTCTCTTTCTATCTGTGTTTCTCCCGATCAAACTCCGCCGCATCATCATCTTCTCCGGCCGCCATCACTGACTCCTTCGCCATGCCGCTACCCCGACGTCCGCCGGCCGTGTGTCGGCCCCATCTCCGAGTCGCCTTCAACACCTTCATCTCCGCGCCATCATCGACCTGCTCCAGCGCTTCGTCATCGACTCTACAAGTCGCGGCCCAGCCCCGACTCCGGCTACCTTCGATTCGCCTCCGCTTTGTGTTGGGTTCCCTCATCATCGCGCCACCACCTCCCGAGCAGGGCCACGCCGTCAGCGATCACCACTTAGCTGTTCAGCCACGCAACGCCTGAGCAACTCCGACCTTCACCGTACGCCTCAGCCGCTCAAACCTCCTCCGCGTCGAGCCACGTCACCTTCACCGGCATTCCTCCTCCTCTTCCAAGCTTCGCCAACGACCGCCATGCGCCAGGAGCTCAACGCCGGCCGTGTGTCGGCCATTGGCTCGCCTCCACCCTACGCCGGGCTCCAACCTCGCCACCACTGCTCCACTTCACCGACCACCAGCGACTCGGCCTCCCGCCGCCTTGGCCGAGCCGATCAACGCCTCGCCACCAGCCGCGATCGGGCTCTCCAAGCCTGAGGCCCTCCGCGCACATGCGAAGCACGTGCGCTCGGAGGGAACTTCTGCTGCACGCTACCCATGGGTCACGTGTCATTCACGTGCTCGTGGGCAATTTACGAGGAGCCCCCTGGAAGTTTCCCTTTTTGCGCAGAAACCCCCGCCAGCCAGAGGCACGTGCATAGCACGTGACCTCTGGAAATTTTGCAGAAATACCCTCCGGGGTATAGGTAATTACAAACAAGTCCCCCTCTGCATTTTCATTTATTTATTTATATTGCATCTGTACCCCTCTGTTTCCCCGTATATTTGGACCTCTTCTTTACGTTATTTTCTTAATCCAAAAAGTGCATGATGTTTGTTAGTTAATTCTCTACGCTTTGACATGTTGTGGGTATTCTTCTGATTGATGGTTAAATAATAAATAATTGTTTTGTGGAAATTTGCATATTTTACTCATTTCTTGCTCTGAAATTCATAGTTGATTAACCATTGCTCTAAAAATCCCCGAAAAATCATATTTTGTAGAATTAATTGTGCTTGACATTGTTCCCAAAAAAAGATTTGCATTGGCATGCATATTTTATCCTGTAAAAATCATTTTGCATCTTTTAGTATTTAATTTTTAATAGGTATTAAACCCCACATTTTCGAGGTTTAGGATTTTTCTGAGATTCGTCACCTAGTGCTAGATCTTAAATAATTTTATTTCTTGAAAATAAGTAGGTTTAATATTTATTATAATTAAATATTGAAAATCATTCTGTTTGCATTTAAAAATCCATAAAAAAATTCATATTGCATCCAAAAATTCCAAAAAAATTACAGTGCACCCATTTCATCATAATTTCCATTGTGGTCAAGTTTCATATTTTTCGGACATCGTTTGAATGTAATTCACATTTTAGTCCATAAAATAGGCCAAAAATGCATTTTGCATCCCTTAATACATTGAAAATTCCAAAAAAAAGACCGCCTCGAAAACCGAACACGAACTTTGATAGACTTAACTCTAGGTTGTTCCTTTGCCTCCTTGTGATCAACCTTGGGACTTGCCCAAGTAAAATAAACATTAAACCACAAGATTAAAAATTGAATAAATTATTTGTGGTATTTTCTTGACCGATTCCGATTGCCGCCTACAATGCACGACACATAATTTTTACGCACGACACGATAAAAACAACTTCTTAAAAGCGACATTTTAGGATTCGTTAGATGGCGCCGTTGCCGGGGAGGCAAACGGCATAGTTTTTTGTCCAAAAATTTTTGTTCGGTTTTCTGTATTTGGGTAGTCTGACCCCCGAATTTCGCATTGTAAATTCCATTTTTTTCCTGCAATTTATTTTCAGCACTTATTTTTTATATATTTTTGAGTCACTCTCTTACATTTTCTTTCTTATTTTTTTTGCGAGGTACCTTGTACGTGGAGCGGTTCTTCAATAACCGACGCAACTTCACCGACTTTTGCATAAAAACCGCAATTAAGTTAAGATCGAGTCGTGAGAGAGCGTAGAGTCTAGGTTTTTAATTCCTGCAATTTTTAAAATTTTTTTTAATTTTACAGTGGTGTCCGTTTGGACTCTCGCGTGTGTAGAAAGACCTCTGACTCTATTCTGTGGTGTGTCGTGGCCTGTTTCACTCTCCGGTGAGGGTGGGGCCCGACTTGAGTGGCGATTAGGATAGACCTGCACATACGGCTCTCAGAGCATTTATATTTTTCTTGTGCTCGTTGGATCTTAGGCCACACTGCACTTTAATTGAGACGCACATAGATCGTTCAACTTAGCCAAATTTAAACCAATTCTTCCCGCTTTTCTGCTTAGGTGCGGTTTTTCCATCGGTTTGCACATCATATAGAATAATTTTTAAATTCTGTCTAGCATCCCACATGGAGATTGCGAGGATTCACTGTAAATCTTCTAACTGAGCATTCATCATAGTTTTCCGCGTGCATCGGCTTTTCCCGAATTCCTCTCTCTTGTTTTATAACATAACTTTAAAGGAAATTGGGACTGGACGGTAGACGTGTATTTGTGCTCATCTAATTTTTCAGTGATCACCTCATTAAAATTGGGACTGCTAAATATATCTGATCTCAAATAACCCATAAAATCAAGAATTTTTGCGGGAGAGTAACCCCGACCTTGGATGTTCTATTTTTCTCAGTGAGCGAGAGACGACACTTAAGGCTAGAGCCCAAATCCGAAATTTCATCTCGCTAACAAGATTGTCTTTTCACAATTTAAAATTGACAAGAAAATTGGTCGAACTCTTACGACCTTCACTGTGTGAGTTGGTGAAAAAGAATTTTGTATTGTGTTTGATTTGATCAACATCCATTCATCTCTTAATAATCTCTTGAAATTCGAGAATGGAAAATTGTGGTAATTTCTGTTCAGACTCATCGAACCCTTTTCTGACTACCACAAACTTTCCAATCTCAAATACTCTGAGCCACTCTTACTCAGAACCACCTTGGGTTCAGGGACACCTTCCCTTAGAATCTTCATCTTATAATTCTCTTCAAACTATTGACTCCTATTTTTCACAATCTGAAGGTGAAAAGAAGACTTCACAAAAAATGCCTCCAAAGAAGACCAATCCTGAAGATGACCAAAATGAAGATTCGATGCAAATGATTCTCGCAAGACTTGCTGCATCTGAGCAGCAGCAAAATTTGATGAGGGCACAATTGGAAAGAATGAATGCAGAGGAAGAACCACCAATGGAAGCTGCATATAATCCCGGGCAGTATAGGGTCATAAATTACTTGCAGCCACCTTAACCTGAGGTTCACCATGAACTGAAGCCACACTTCATAAATCAATTACCACAATTTCATGGTAATTCGAATGAAGAACCCTATGAATTCTTGCGTGATTTGGAGCTAGTATGTTCTAATCAGAGGCACCCACAAGTCAACCAAGATTACATTCGTCTTACTGCATTACCTTTTGCCTTGAAGGGTAAGGCAGATTACTGGGTGAAAATTTTGGGAGTGACGGTGACCACCTATGATAGGTTCAAAAACCTATTCTTGAAAAAATTCTATCCCTTGAGTCGAACTAATCAAATGAGGACTCGCATCACTAGCTTCTCTCAGATGCCAAATGAACCACTTTGTGATGCATGGGATAGATTTAAGGATCTGCTGCAAAAATGTCCCTGTCATGACCTAGATAATAACATCCTGGTCCAATCTCTCTATTCTGGCCTTAACCACGGGACTCAGGATCTAGTCAGCGCTGCCTGTGGAGGAAACTACACATCCCGAGGAGCTGAGACCGTCTGAAAAATACTGGAGCAAATGGCAGAGACTAGCCGCTGACAAATTGCTAGTAGATCTTACACTGATTCACTGAACAACTATCAAGCCAAAGGAGGGAAACAAACCGTTGCAGAAATAGCAGAGGACTTGCTGCCCAACATGAACATCATCACAGACAAATTAACATTTGTGGATCACATTAATAAAAGAGTGAACGACATCGACAACCGGCTCTCTCAATTTCCAAAACAAATGGAGGAACTCACTGAGAAGGTGTCCAAGATCGGGATGCCTACTGCTCCTACGGTCCCAATTTATCATGTGCATCATGTCCAAGAGCAGCCAGGCTCTGGACAACCGCAACCATGGACTCAGGACCAATCCTACGTCCAACCTTCCCAGTAGTCACCTCCTCCAGCCGAGACCGTCAAAGAAGCCCTGCCTCTGACTTTCGAGATAAACGGCATCTGGTACACACAGGATAATACTCGACAGGGTAATCCAGGGGACCGTCAGCACTATCAGCGTCCACCCACTTTCTACAATGCTGCTCCACAACACAATCAGCCCTCGAGGCAGCAGCAACCACACGACCGACAGAACCAACCTCAACAACATCGTCAATAATACCAAGCTCCAAATCAAGCATCTCGATCATCCAAACCTTCAGAAGACCCGGTTGATATCCAAAAGCAGATGCTGGAGGAAATTCGCAGCTTCTGGAATGAACTGTATGACCTACGGGTAGATGTTAATTGTCTATCCCGTTGGAAGGAAGAACAGACAGCCCCAGTCACAGCCATTCCCGCCCAAGTTCAAGCTAACCCCAATAGCTTGAACAAATCTCAATCATCTCAGCACAACAATCAGGTATATTACTCAGACTTTTCCACATCCGAACACGAGACCCTTTCGTTTAACAATATCAATGCCATGTCCCTCAGGAGCGGAAAGACCGTGGTCGTACCTGACCGGGCAAGGGAAGCTGACCATCATGACTCGGAAGATCAACCGGAGGATGCTTCTGAGGATGAAGACGAAGGACGCCCGAGGATTTCTGCCCAAAAGAAAGGAAAAGCATCTATGGAGACCACAGAGGACCTTGAACCTCTAGTTGCTGCGAAAATACCTTTGTCACCATTTCAGCAACATGATTATCATCCAAAACATTATGATTGTAATAAGAACTCCAAATTCAATAAAGATGCTCTTATTTATGATTCTAGATCTCTTTCTCCTATCTCAAATGCTTCCATTCCTTTCCCCCATGCTCTCAAGAAAGGAAGACAAAAGAAAGCTATCCAGATTGACCCAGTGATGGAAAAGTTTTGTCAACAAAACATCACAGTAAAGGTACCCTTTGATCAATATGTGGCCAGTAACCCTGCATTTCAGAAATATTTGAAAATGAAATGTACTCCCACCCGGACCCGCACAAAGAAAACAAACCAGTTTGTGGAGACTCATGTTCTGACGGTGGCCACTACCAAATGCGTGAGAAACCAGCATTTACCAAGAAAGAAAAGAGATCTGGGTGCTCATTATGTGGAAAGCTGCATTGGCGGTATCGCATTCGCACGCACACTTCTCGATAATGGTTCTTCCATCAACCTTCTTCCCTTAGCCTGATATTACCGATTGGAGTTAGGACCTCTTCAGAAATCATTATCTTTACTCCAATTCGCTGACAAATCTACTAAAAGACCTAAGGGAGAAGTGAAAAATGTTATCAATATGGTGGAGGGTACGGAATACAAAGTGGACTTCACTGTCCTTGACATGGAGACCCCGAACCATTGGAAAGAGTCGCAAATCATTTTGGGAAGACCATTCTTAAGAACCGCTAAGGCTGTATTCGATTACGGCACTAGAATGATGAAATTCCGCTCCCTAGATAGAGAAGTGGATCTGCAAATGAGACAAACAAAATGGCAAAGACCCGATTCCGAATCCACCACTGAGGATGCCGAAACCTCTGAGTGTAATCTAATCAGCACTACCGGACCTTGGGACCAACTGCCAGATATTCACATGGATACCATCACATCAGAAGAAGAAACAATGCGCCATATAGTGTGTGATCTATTACCAGACAAATCTGAACACTTGTATGATGACATAGAACTCCTTTCGGATTGGTCCATCCCATCCTCTTCGAAAAAAATCAATGACGAGTCAGACGCGGCTTTGGCTGAATTACCACACTACTTTTGTGATCCGACTCACTTTCTTTCAAGATCAGTGGCTAGCATATCACAGAATGATCCACCACCAACAATCACTGACCCAGACTTAAAAGATATTCAGCCAGATTTGATTGATGATATAGATCTGCCAGAGCTGAAACCCCTCCCTCCCACCTTGAAGTATGCATTTCTCAAAGGACCCAAAAACAAATTCCCTGTGATCATTAGCTCATCATTAACATTAGAACAAGAATCCAGACTACTAGAAGTCCTTGAGCAAAATCGAAAAGCCATCGGTTGGACTGTGTCAGATCTCGTAGGAATCAACCATGCTCTCTGCTCACACCAAATTTATGTTGAGGATAACGCAAGGCCCTCCCGTGAATTTCAGAGAAGATTAAACCCCAATCTTCGGGAAGTGGTTAAAAAAGAGATCGAGAAGTGGTGTAAAGCAGGTTTTATATACCCCATTTCTGACTCCAAGTGGGTGGCCCCCCTTCATGTCGTCCCAAAGAAGTCGGGAATCCAGATGGTCACCAACGAGGAGGGGGTAGAGATCGCGACCTGAGTACCCACGTCGTGGCGTGTCTGTGTCGATTACAGGCGCTTGAATGCTGCGACCAAGAAAGATTACTTTCCACTGCCATTTATTGATCAAATCTTGGAGAGACTTGCAGGGAAAGCATTCTTCTGTTTTCTTGATAGGTATTCCGACTATAATAAAGTAGCTATTGCTCCCGAGGATCAGGAAAAAATCACGTGTACATGTCCCTTCGGTACCTACGCATTCAAGCGCATGCCATTCGGGCTTTGTAATGCCCCAGGAACTTTTCAGCGGTGCATGATTGCCGTATTTGCCGAAATGGTGGGTGATTTCCTGGAAGTCTTCATGGATGACTTCTCGGTCCATGGTGATTCATTTGACACATGTTTAGCACACTTGGATCGAGTCCTCAAGAGATGCAGGGAAGTTAATTTGGTACTTTCGTGGGAGAAGAGTCACTTTATGTTGACTGAGGGTATCGTGTTGGGGCATGTCATCTCCAAAAAGGGAATGGAGGTCGACCCTGCCAAGGTGGATGTGATCAAGAAACTGGAGCCACCAACCAACGTCAAGTCAGTGCGTTCTTTTCTAGGGCATGTTGGATTTTATCGAAGGTTCATCCCTGATTTTTCAAAGATCGCCCGCCCACTGACTGAGCTCTTAGGAAAAGACACCGAGTTTATTGTAAATCACAAGTGTCTTGAAGCCTTCAAGCTCCTCAAACAGAAAATATGTGAATCGCCAATATTACAAGCTCCCGACTGGTCTCTTCCCTTTGAGATAATGACTGATGCATCGGATTTCACTGTCGGAGCTGTGCTTGGACAAAGACGGGATGGAATCCCTTATGCGATTCACTACGCGAGCAAAGTATTGGATCCTGCACAGAAAAATTATACAGTGACTGAAAAGGAAATGCTCGCAGTTGTTTGGACCCTTGAAAAATTCAGATCATATATATTAGGCTCCAAGGTGACAATTTTCACTGATCATACGGCAATTAGATACCTCATGGAAGAAAGATGCCAAGGCACGGCTTTTGAGGTGGATCTTGCTAATCCAAGAATTTAATTTGGAGATCAAAGATAAACCTGGAATAAAGAATGTTGTTGCTGATCACCTTTCCCGACTTGAGAAAAATGATTATCCTGACACTGGACCTATTAAGGAGACTTTTCCAGACGAATCTGTTTGCGCTATTGATTCAACCCCATGGTATTCCAACATCGTGTATCTTGTCTCCAAGAAGGTTCCCTTTGGTTGGACCAAGAAAATGATTGATAAACTGAAGTCGGATTCAAGAAAATACCATTGGGACGATCCTTTCCTTTTTTATGAAGGAGCGGATTGTGTCTGGAGAAGATGTATTCCTCAGGAAGAATACCAGAGTGTCCTCACACATTGTCATACTCTCGAGGCTGGAGGGCACCATTCGGGAAAGAGAACCGCACACAAGGTACTCCAATGTGGATTTTACTGGCAGACCTTATTTCGTGATGCTAATGATTTTGTACAGTCTTACCCGATTTGTCAAAGGATGGGAGGGATCGTTGGTTATAGAGACGAAATGCCCATGCAACCAATGATTTTCTGTGATGTTTTTGATGCATGGGGGATTGATTTTATGGGTCCCTTTTCCAATAGCAATGGATTTGAGTACATCTTGTTAGCGGTTGATTATTTATCTAGATGGGTAGAGGCTATTCCAACCCGAACTACAGACAGCAAAACCGTCTGTAAGTTTATCAAGGATAATATCATTGCAAGGTTCGGGATACCAAAAGTCTTGATTTCTGATGGAGGTAGACACTTTGTGAATAGAGAAATGAGATCTTTGGCTAAGGAGTACAAATTTGAACATAGAATAGCCAATCCTTATCATCCTCAATCTAATGGCATGGCAGAAGTTTCTAATAGAGAAGTGAAAAGTATACTTCAAAAGTTGGTTCGTCCAGATAGGAAGGATTGGTCAAAACTATTGGATCAAGTTCTTTGGGCCTATAGGACAGCTTATAAAACACCACTCGACACTTCACCTTTTAGGATGATTTACGGCAAGCCATGCCATCTTCCTGCAGAACTGATTCACAAATCTGAATGGGCAATCAAAAAGTTGAACTGGAGTTGTCACCTTGGGAAATTATGTCGAGACCTAAATATGAATGAGCTAATTGAAATCCGAAACCGAGCATATGACAACAGTGTGATTTATAAGGACAAGGTCAAGAAATGGTATGATAGACACATTCGAGATAAAACCTTTGTCCCTGAGCAGAAAGTATGGTTGTTTAATGCTCGGTTAAAGATTTTTCATGGGAAACTGAAATTGAAATGGACGGGTCCCTATGTTGTCATCGATGTGCATACCAATGGAAGTGTGGACATTGCAGAACTCAAAGATGATGCACAACCTTTCTCAGTGAATGGACAATTACTGAAGCCATATATAGAATCATCCAAAGAACATACAGTGCATGTTGAGGTCATCTACTTCACACAGAGCAAGGACATTGACGATATATCAGATCAGACCCACCCTCCCTCCCGACCACATCGATCCCCTTGTACAACTTCTTCCTCTACTTAGGCCAAGGCCTAAGTATAGGGGGGACCGATGCCATTTGTATATACCATTTCCCTCATCACACTCCTATCTCTCGATCACTCCATATTCCTCCTTCTTCTATACTTAGGCTGACCAGAGCCTAAGTATAGGGGGACCCGACAACCACCTGTATATACTCTCCTCATTTACATATCATGACCACCTCTTCTTACGTTCTTCTTCTATACTTAGACTATTCACAGTCTAAGTATAGGGGGGACCGTTGTATAACAATTTTTTTCCACTCTCTAACACTTAGCCCGAGCTATGTCTTCATTACGCTTCTTGTGCTCTGAGGACACAGCACCCGCTAAGTATAGGGGGGTTTGTATATATACTATGTATATATTTTAGCCATACCTCGTACTTGCGCATAAGTCTATATGTATTTACGGGATGGGTATTAATTATAAAAAAAGTTGCTACTAACACTGACTTTGCCCAAAATTTTTGAAAAAAAATGGCTTCTTGTTCATTTTTTCATAAATCATTAAAAAATATATTGTTTGCATTCCACACACCTGCACTTCATCCAGCATTACATTCATTTGCATCTGTGAAAAGTCATTGGGTTCTGAACCGAGTTATGAGCCGAAACCAAGAGTGGTCTGAACTTAACCTTAATCAACCTAATTTTCAGAGGAACTTCACCGAGAAATAGGATTTTGGAATCTTCAGGTCTGTGACTTAATTCTTTGAGTTCCACATAACAATGCACAGAGTTTGACTCTTAGTGTCTAACCTGGTCTCTTCATTCTGGGTACAACTCTGGAATAAGGAATTAATTTATACTCTCGCACTATGCACTTAGCTCAACTCAAACGGGATGTTGGAAGACTGTGTCAGTTTCTTTCTGGTAGCGTGGAAATCTAAAGACCGGAGTACGGGTTGAAATAAAGCTTCGGAAAAGGGATGGACGGCCGGGCACAATTTTTTCTAAGACCCCAAAAAATGTACGGAAACAAAAGATTCTATATCCGTAGGGGCAAAACAAGATCCAAGCAGAACCACCAAAAATTCCAAATAAAAGAAGCAACTACCAAATAAAATCTGACCAAAAAGGTCCAAGCTTCAAGAAACCTGCAGATCTTGGTGGAGATTCGGCTACACTGGCCTGCTTCACAAGGAGGGGTGAACTACATTGACCACCCTCCAGTTCTTTTCTCTTTCTTCTAACTTCTCCCCCAATTTGATTGTGAACACAGCACGACAGACCTTAGAAGGAAATACCTGACTCCCCGAGGACGAGTTATTGGAGAGGAGGTTGGCGCGGTAGTCCGGCATTCTGAGTGGGAAGAGCTAAAACCTTTCACACACAAGAGTCGGTTATTCAATATTCATAGGGTATGCTTTGGGAAGAGGATTGATCTAAGATGACTTCTGAGCTGAAACTGTAAGCAATGATTTGTAGAACTTGAGGACTGTTGATTTTAAAAATTCTAAGTCTCACAGAAGTTCTGACACACAAATAATCCAAAGGTTGAGTTTAGGTTCACTTTCACCTTCAGCTCATGGTCTTGGTATGGAACCCAATCTCATTTCACCTCATGGCATTTCTTTTTAATGCTCAGGGACGAGCATGCTTTAAGTATAGGGGGATGATGAATCTCGTATTCATCACTCTAAATCTCATTTATTAAGCTCAAATCCCTAAAAATCAACAGCATTTTAGCATCTATTCTGCATACTTAGCATTCATGCATGATTTCATAAGAATTACATTTTAGCATAAAAATCTGCACAAAATAAGAAGCCAAAAATCCAAGCCAAAAATGACCTGTAAATAGCCTAACTTCCCGGATTTTTAACTCATTCATGCTAACTCCAAATGACTCAAAACCACTTCCACTATGTACACATCACTAACAAAAATAAAGGAAAAATACAAAAAAATAACTAACCCAAATAAGCGGACCAAAAACCCAAACCCTAGTTTCAGGATTTCCGGACTAAAAGCCTCATATCTCCCTCATCTATGTCCGTTTTAATCCTACTCACTTTTGAACTAATGTACAATCAATTACCTTCAAAACAAGACCAAGTTCAAGTGAATCGGAGTTCATATGTGAAAGTTGGGTTTTGGGTCTCTTTTGTATATTGTATATTTTAGCGGTTTTTAACCTATTATTTTATATACTTATTTTATCAATTAATAAAAATCCAAAAAAGTTAGATTAAGGTGTCTTTATTTATCTTTGATTTTACCGTAATTTGTCCGGATTTTTATCTGATCTAAAAAATGACATAAAAAAATACAAAACCCCAAAATCAAGGTGTTCTATTTACATAGGATACCCCAAAAATTCACTTTGTGCAAATGATCGATTTTGGTTTTGGTGTCTTCATGAAAGTTGTAGATCTCATCGAGACGAGCAATTTTCGTGAAGAAAGTTTTTCGATCCGAGGTCATTTACTATTTATTTTCAATTTTACAAAATATTAATTTTCCGAATTTTCTGGTGCTGACACGTGGAAGCACCTGGTGCCGCCACGTGTCAGCTCTTTTTCGCAAATATACATTTTATTTTAAAAAAATAAAAATAAAAAAAATAAAAAAAATAAAAAGGACGCACGTGCGTCGCACGTGCGTCGCACGTGCCTCCAAGGCACGTGCTCCGCACGTGCGTTCCTCTCCTTTCGCCTCCACTTGCCACGTGTCTGAACATGGACCGTCCGATCTCGACCAATCGAACGGTCCACAGTCATCGTCTCCAGGTCTCCCATCCCAATTGGGAACTCCGCTGCCCCGCGCCACGAATCTCGCGCCGCCGCCTCGTCATATCCCCTTCCCCACGAATCCCTCGGCTGATCCCGCGAATCTCGCGCCGCCCCGCGATCACCCCCTCGCCGATCCCCCAAATCGCCCCCGATCTCCTTCCATCTCCGGCACCATCCGACACCCTATTTAAAGAGCTTCTCCGCCGCACCTCGCTTTTCATCCGTCGAGTGCCCCCTCTAGCCATGACAACTAAGGAGCGGCGTGATCCGAGACCCTCCTCCAGAGCCTCGTCGCAGCCACGCCCAAGCGCCGCTGCTCGCTTCGGCCGTCGCCTCGACCGTCGAGCCCCTTCAGATATACCCTCTACCTCTCTCTCTATCTATCTCTCTCTTTCTATCTGTGTTTCTCCCGATCAAACTCCGCCGCATCATCATCTTCTCCGGCCGCCATCACTGACTCCTTCGCCACGCCGCTACCCCGACGTCCGCCGGTCGTGTGTCGGCCCCATCTCCGAGTCGCCTTCAACACCTTCATCTCCGCGCCATCATTGACCTGCTCCAGCGCTTCGTCATCGACTCTACAAGTCGCGGCCCAGCCCCGACTCCGGCTACCTTCGATTTGCCTCCGCCTTGTGCTGGGTTCCCTCATCATCGCGCCACCACCTCCCGAGCAGGGCCACGCCGTCAGCGATCACCGCTTAGCTGTTCAGCCACGCAACGCCTGAGCAACTCCGACCTTCACCGTACGCCTCAGCCGCTCAAACCTCCTCCGCGTCGAGCCACGTCACCTTCACCGGCGTTCCTCCTCCTCTTCCAAGCTTCGCCAACGACCGCCGTGCGCCAGCAGCTCAACGTCGGTCGTATGTCGGCCATTGGCTCGCCTCCACCCTACGCTGGGCTCCAACCTCGCCACCACTGCTCCATTTTGCCGACCACCAGCGACTCGGCTTCCCGCCGCCTTGGCCGAGCCGATCAACGCCTCGCCACCAGCCGCGACTGGGCTCTCCAAGCCCGAGGCCCTCCGCGCACGTGCGAGGCATGTGCGCTCGGAGGGAACTTCTGCTGCACGCTACCCACGGGTCACGTGTCATTCACGTGCCCGTGGGCAATTTACAAGGAGCCCCCTGGAAGTTTCCCTTTTTGCGCAGATACCCCCGCTAGCCAGAGGCACGTGCATAGCACGTGACCTCTGGAAATTTTACAGAAATACCCTTCGGGGTATAGGTAATTACAAACAAGTCCCCCACTGCATTTTCATTTATTTATTTATATTGCATCTGTACCCTTGTGTTTCCCCGTATATTTGGACCTCTTCTTTACATTATTTTCTTAATCCAAAAATTGCATGATGTTTGTTAGTTAATTCTCTACGCTTTGACATGTTGTGGGTATTCTTCTGATTGATGGTTAAATAATAAATAATTGTTTTGTGGAAATTTGCATATTTTACCCATTTCTTGCTCTGAAATTCATAGTTGATTAATCATTGCTCTAAAAATCCCCGAAAAATCATATATTGTAGAATTAATTGTGCTTGACATTGTGCCCAAAAAAAGATTTGCATTGGCATGAATATTTTATCCTGTAAAAATCATTTTGCATCTTTTAGTATTTAATTTTAAATAGGTATTAAACCCCACATTTTCAAGGTTTAGGATTTTTCTGAGATTCGTCACCTAGTGTTAGATCTTAGATAATTTTATTTCTTGAAAATAAGCAGGTTTAATATTTATTATAATTAAATATTGAAAATCATTCTGTTTGCATTTAAAAATCCATAAAAAATTCATATTTCATCCAAAAATTCCAAAAAAATACAGTGCACCCATTTCATCATAATTTCCATTGTGGTCAAGTTTCATATTTTTCGGACATCGTTTGAACGTAATTCACATTTTAGTCCATAAAATAGGCCAAAACTGCATTTTGCATCCCTTAATACATTGAAAATTCCAAAAAAAAGACCGCCTCGAAAATCGAATACGAACTTTGATAGACTTAACTCTAGGTTGTTCCTTTGCCTCCTTGTGATCGACCTTGGGACTTGCCCAAGTAAAATAAACATTAAACCACAAGATTAAAATTTGAATAAATTATTTGTGGTATTTTCTTGACCGATTCCGATTGCCGCCTACAACGCACGACACATAATTTTTACGCACGACACGATAAAAACAACTTCTTAAAAGCAACATTTTAGGATTCGTCATGATCATAAATGATTGTATAATCATGACGCTTCCATTACGAGGGAGTGATGAAACAAGTCTGGATTTAGTGACTCCTCTCAATAGAGAAGTGATCTGATCTTAGTCCAAATGTTGGACACTGATCTGAATGCGATTCAGATGCAATGTAAAGATTAGATTTATGGCTTTGATTTAATCAAGCATCTACAGGCGATCCTCGAGATCTGAATTTGAGATGTGATCTCAATATCCAAGTCACTATACATGGACGTACAAATGCCCCGTCCTTATCTCCAAGTATTAGTGGTGAAAGCGCATTATTCTTGAAAGAGTTCAAGAATAATGCCATTCATAAATGTGTATCCAAGCATTGAGATGTAGATAATTAAATGTGATTTAATTATCATGAGTACTATGAATTTGATTCATATTATTTGGATACATGAGAATGATGATCCAATATAATTAAATGTGATTTAATTATCATGGGTACGAATAGTGTGGATAGCACTACCCATATTAATCATATATATTATAAATGTGATATATAATATATTAAAGAGAGATATTTGTAAATAACATTTATAATTCAAATGTTGATGTGAATTGGATTCACAATGAACATTTAATTGAAGAAGTAATTTACATTTTATTCTAGGTTGTGAATGAGGCTTACAATTTTCCAATGGCATGATTGACTCACAGAGGGAGCTCACCAGACTCTTGTCTACATTCTGAGTCATCATCTAAGACATGGACAAAAGAAGATACTATAGAGATAGAGGTAAACTCCTCTCCCCCCCATTGGCTAAGGCTGATTAGGGCTGAAACTATCAACATACGTCAATATTAGCATAAAGAAGATATGATTCGATTTGATTCCGGATCTGTGCAGAACCTCCGACCGCCTTTCACCATCCCTCTCACATCTAGCTAGAGAGCTCTTCCCGGGTCAGCCAGTCAACACCCAAGAGAGCAGTAGTGTCGGGTGTGTCCTACTCTATAATCAGGGTCGAAGCTGTGAGACATGGAAAAGAGGGTGGATGCGAGTTCCCTCCAGCAAAGTTCATAAGCGACCACCCTGATGCGTTTGGTTTCTTATGAATATATGGGGGGGGGGTCCACAGTCTCTTATAGAGCATGGTCGCTGGCTCTAACCTTCGGAGCATACAGAGTCTGACCTCATCCTAAGGCATAGGCTAAGAACGAGAGAGAGAGAGAGAGAGAGAGAGAGAGAGAAGTTTGATCCATGGTACCTGCAGCCTCCCCTAACGTGACACAACTTTCTTTTCAAAGTAGGGGTAAGGGATTCTATTCTTCTATGAAAAATAAAAAGCAGGGCAGATATCGACTCGACACAATCGAAAGATACATCCAAACCCGATCCTTTCTCTTTTCTTCGCCCCCACCCTCAAATTGTGGTTGGCTTGACCGTAGATGTCGAAGAACATCCTTTTTATAAAAAGAATGAATGGGAAGCATGAAGATTCTCTTCCCATGGTAACTGACTGAGCACAGAGCAGGCAAGCTGAGCATCGGACTGCGCTAAGCATATGTGATCTGAAGTCCGCCCGACCGGACCTATGTTACCTTGCACCATATGTACTTCATGCTATCCATGGAATTGATGTTAAGGAAAAGTTGTTGAGTTCTAGTTGATCTAGGGAAGTACGAAGATGGAATAGCATCAAATAACATCTTTCGATATTGTATACTCGTTGAAATCTCTCTTATTTAGAAACTTCCTCAGTATCGTCAGCAACTCAATGGGAAGTCGTTGGGGGACTTCAGATCCCATATGCTCAGCGCTGTCTGATGCTCATCTTGCTTGCTCCATGCTCAGCCAGCTACCTGGGGAAGAGAATCTACCCTCTTCCCATTCATTTTTTATAAGGATATTCTTTGGCTCATTTATTTTGCTTTTGTAATAGAGGCGTAATAATAGGCACGCTTGGCAAAAACCTTGGTCCGCTTGGTGTAGTCCTTCAGCTGAATTGAAATGATCATGTTTGTATTTGTCTTTTGCATTCATCAAACCTTCGGTCAGATCTTGCTGATGTTCCCTTGTAAACACTACATGTATGGATTTCTTCGAGCAATTCCTACTAAAAATGACTGCCGAAGGAAAATGGCTCTCCTGTTATGTTATTTCTCACTTTTTTCCTATCAGTGCTCATAAGGGTTGGATAGGTTACCTATCTCTTTTCAGTATGCCACTTCGCGAGCAGAGCGAGAGAATCAAGTGAGCTATGGTGATGTTGGAATTTTCACCTATTTATATCTATTTAGTGATTAGTTTGCCAATTTCCTCCCTCCTCACTGTCAGGCGGTTGGTGGTCTGACTGCCACTACTGTAATTGGTGGTCTCTGACCACTGTTGGCTTATTTCATAAATTAATTTTGAATTATTTTCACAAAAATAATTTACAATAAAAGTTGTTGCAAATATTTGAGGATTATGTGAGATACCATATCTCACATAATTGTAAAAGGAAGACACCTTCCTTGTGAGGATGGTAGACGACCACCTTGAATCCTAATTCAAGTTGATCGCCCACTCCTCGTTAGGAAGGGGTTTTGTCTCTTTCTTATTCATTCCTTGCTTACTGTTTCAATTGAATTAATTTGTATTGATAATTATTCAATATCATTTTAACTAAATTAAATTAATCATTGTTGTATTTTTACAAAAAAATTACGACCTCAGAAAGAAACACAAGTAAATCTCCACCATTGGATTTGTGTTGTCCATATATTGAGATCCATGGACTCTCAAAAAATTATAAAAGAAGAGGAAACCTTAGTTCTTCATTCTAAAAGAATTTGAATAGCATCTCTCTCTCTCTCGTTCTCATCATTACACACGTTTCCTCTCTCTCTCTCTCCCCTTAGAGTGATCGTCCACTTTAAACTCTAGAGAGGATCGCCGTCGTCACCATGTTGTTGTAACTTAGCTTCGACTGCTCGTGGATCTCCGTCTCTTTTGGTGCACCTCGCTTGTGAATAAGATGTCGATTCTCGTGTGACGAGATCGGGAGATTCGTCGCTTGGATTATCAACTTGGATTGTGAGGAGCACGTGTTTCATAGACGCGCTCGCAAGCGTCTCCTTCGTTAGATCGAACTTGAGACAAGAGGTCTCTTACTTTAGAGACACGATTGCAACCATACTTTAAGAGGTATTCGGATATCTACTTTACGGTTTAGATGAAACAACTCAATAAGTGTTCTAGGATCATATTGCTTTTTTTAAAATTTCGCTACATCAAGCAAGTAGTACAACTAGTCACTCCCGATCGCATATGATGCTATCTTCACGCTTCCGTGATGCAGTTAAGGTTCTCCGTATCCTTCACTATGTTGACGTGGTACTTTTTGTTTCCTTTCAAAAGAAATCTATTATGCTTGTTTTTTCATGGGTTGAACTTCTCCAGTTGTACAAAATATAATGGCTCCTTCTCTTTTGTTTTCTTTGGCGTTTCTTGAGAACCACAATATGTGAACTCTACGTAGTTGTTCGTCATGCTTATTTTGATCGATGAATCGAGTAATTCGATTGTCTTTCTTAAAAAATATAATATAAAAAATCATCACTCGAGATTATCCGTGCGAGTTGCCACATGTGTGCAAGGACGTGATTATCCCTGCAACTAATTGATTTTAATGGTTCAGGTCGAAATTGGTGAAATTTTGGGTCAACCATCAGTCCAGTCGACTGTTTGCAACCTAATTTAACATGGTTCAATCGAAATTGAACCACTCAACCACAATTCAAATTTGCATTTATATTAAAATAATAACAATTGATGTGAGTTTTGAACTCATGACCTCTATTTACCCATTAATCAGTACCAACCAACTACTCCGCTTCAACTTTGTAAAAAGATTATATAATAAATATAATTAAGCTATTAATATTCTGAAGTATCCCGTTCAAATATTATTTATATTTATATGAATAATATTTAACATTGCATATTCAAGAAAATATTTTATGCATAAAGTAAGATATTTACATTATTTGTTTATTTTATATTCATTTTTAGAATATCCGAGTGCATATTTTGTACACATTTTAAATTATGTTTCTGATTTAGTTATACGATTCAGCCAATTTTCCTTACAAATCCAATTTAATCAAATTTTAAAAATAATGACAACATCATCCATTGAATCAATTTAATTCTGTGATCCGATTGAATCAATTTAATTCCGCGATCCAACTTGATTCAACTTTAAGATTCTCGATTCAGTCTCTGATTCGATTTAAAAAACATTGCTTCTACATCGGAAGGAAAAGGTATAATCTGATTTTGTAACGGGCAAAAGGGGAATATTTTGAGAAGAAATTTAATCCGAGGTCGGCATGGACTCCCATGGTTGATGAGCAAAAAGAGGAATAATGTTGTCTCCCCCCCATAGAAAAGAGTTGCTTGATAAATTGTAGAAGTAACCTTGATAAAATTGTAGTGGTTGCTTTAATATTTGGTGGGCGAATTTTAAATGCTGAGCATAATGCTTTCTCGTTACTTATTCCATAGGTCTATCCGCGGAGGTTTGGACCACAATAAAAAAATTAAGGGATTTTTACACCCATAATCTTGAGTAATTTTGCAATAACAATCATAACCCTGTATAATCATGAATTACATGAAAAACCTTGAGTAATACTTAACTCTTACATAACATAAACCTCAAGTTATATTCCGTTTGAAATACCCATTATATTTGACGGTTTCCGATTAAAAAGACAAATCTATCCCTAAATCGCATTCTTATTTGTAATAACATGCCATCGAACTCTCTCCATCGAAGCCCACTCTGACCCCCCCCCCCCCCCCCACGTCGAGCTGCTTCGCCCTCGAAGCCCCCACCATCGAGCTGCTCCGCCCCTGCTCGAACCCCCACTCCCCACGCTGAGTTGTTCCGCCGCCTCCGCCCTTCTCGAAGCCACCGCCACGCCGAGCTGCTCCACTGAGCTCATGCTGCTCGAAGACCCCCGCCCGATCGAGCCAACGACCTCCTCGACTCCCCCCCCCCCCTCGAGCTCCTGCTGCTCGAAGCCCTCCGCCAGCTCGAGCTCCTCCTCAAATACGTACAGGCCCCGCTGAACTCCTGCTGCTTCGAAGCCCTGCCTGACCGACCTCCTCCTCGAAGCCCCCTGTCAGCTCGAGCTCCTCCTTAAACCCACACCCCGGCGCCGAGCGACCCTTCCCCCCACCGAACTCCTGCTGCTCGAAGCCCCTCCCGGTCGACATCCTCCTCGAAAGCCCCCCCCACTCGAAGCCCCCCGCAACTCGAGCTCCTCCTCAAACCCGCACAGACCCCGCGCGAACTCCTGTTGCTCGAAGCCCTACCCCCTTGACCTCCTCCTTGAACTCCGGCCTCGAAGCCCCCCACCCCACCAAGCTCCCGTTGCTCAAAGCCCCCCGCCCGCTCGAGCTCCTCCTTGAACCCCACCCAGCGCGGCTTTGCCCCATTGCCGACCCGAGTTTCTGCCTTGCTCGAAGTCCGCAACCCCCTCCTTCTCCAGTTCGTTGCTTCTCTGGCTCACCCACTCGAATTCGCACCGTGTGCGGCAGGGAACTTCAGAGAGATGGTCGGTCGGCGGTGAGGGAAGGAGGGAGGTCGGCTGGGGAGAGAGGTATTTTTTGTTTATTTCCTGACTGTTGGATTGAGGATGAGTTTGATTAACTCATTCATATGGTTCAGTTAACATATTAAATTAACGGTGGGTTATGAGTGTAAGACGGAGTGACTATCCAAAATTTCTCATGTAATTCATGATTATACATGATTATGATTGCTGTTGCAAAAATGACTCAGGATTACAGAGGTGAGAATCTCAAAAATTAAAATAAAAAATAACAAACCTTTTCGCATCTTTCTATGCCCATCAATCGACAAATGGACATTCAAATACCTTCACCCGACTTTCAAATGGCCTTTACGTCTTATCGGGACAATAAATTAATAATTACTGATATGGTCAAGACCTTTGACCACGAGAATTCAAGGAACCACAACTTTACCGACGACAAATATCTAATAAAAATAATCCCCATTGCATAATCGAGAAAATTTTATATAACACGTTACATCTTGGGCACAATAATAAAGCAATAAGGACATTCCGTCAAAACAAGCTGCTATTTGAGTGCCAGTAGGACTAACATATATTTTTGACTTGATGATATTTCAGTAGGCACAAATACTGCCTCCTTTGGAATTAGTCTTTAGATCCTCTGATGTTATTTTTACGGCAAAAATTCACATAGTTTAGATCACCGAATTCTCGATTCAAAGTTTCAACCACATACCTAAGTATCGTCTATTACAAATTTAACCTTTATACTGTGCAATTGACCGGAAATAATATAATGTTATCATGATATGTTATTATTTTTTTTCTAACTGTTTGAAAAATGACAATGATTGATACGAATTCAAGAGAATGAGAATCGATAACCGTTGATATATTGTTTGGAATATGAATACCATAAAGATACTAATAAAATATTCATCCCATATCCCATATGATTTATTGGTGTGAAATTTCGAATTAGTATTAGAAAAATTTACGTGGAGACTACTTGCCATTCGATCCTTAGCCGTTGAAACAGAAGTGTCAAATATATGGAATTTGACTTCTGAGCTTAAGTCTAATTATGGGAACACGGCCTTAAGGAGGAGGTACTAATTAGGAACAACGTTTCTAGAAAGTATATTTACATAAAACCACAATATTGAAGGGACATAACTGCAAAATAACAACCCTGTAATCTCCTAAAACCAATCCATATGTGGAAACAAAATCCGCCCTCCAGAGTTTGAACGCGGGCATTGACCGTCCGAGTTTCCCATTTTGCCCCTTCATTCTTGCGCAGAAGATCTGAGATAACAACCAGCAACCGATGGCAGTCCCGTGATTTCAACGCCCGAAACGAGGCCCGTTTACCCACTCAAGACACTGATAGCACCGTCTGACCAAGCAAAGCCTTTCCTCCAATTATCACTTCCCACGTGTCAAACGCGACACGCCCCCTCCCTCCCACATCCCCCATTCGTCTTTCCCATTCCCGTGCTCTCCCCTCCCCCCCGGTAGCCAAAGTGCACCTTCCCTCGATCTCTAGCCCTAGACCGGACGCACACGATCGCGCAATCCATGGTCATCGCCGCCGCTCCCACGGAGAAGCCCTAGAGGATCCGGTCTCCTGCGATCCCAGGGGGCCGATTTTGGCTATTTCTAGCAATCGGTCGTGTGGAATTTGGGAAATTCGGGGCTCAGGAGATTTGGGGGTAGGGGGTGCGAAGAAGATGCATGTGGCTCCGCCTCGGCGGGGCGCGGATGAGGCCGATGCCGTGGAGGAGGGCCATCGGAAGCAGATGAGGGTTTACCAGGCGTGGAAGGGCAGCAATGTAAGTATCTGTTGAATCCGCGTGATTTTGATTGCTTGTATTGGATGCGTCATGTGGTTTAGAGTGTGCAGATAAGTTGAACTTGTCTACTTGCGAGAAAAAAGATTTTTTGGGGTTGAGGTCGATGGTTTGTGCCGTGTCAGGGTCCGGATGTGTGTCTTTCAAAATCTGCGTTTTTCTGATGTTTTTTTCAAACTCTCCAGCTTAAGTGCCATGTGTTAGGCTTTTGACAGCAGCCTGTCCGAAAAGAATGCTATCTTTTTTTGTTGGAGTGATGGACATAGTTTAGAGTAGGGAAATTGGAATATGTGTGACTTTGTCTTTGGCTTGTTTGTTGTGTGGAATGATGGAGGAAAAAAGAAGATTAATTATCACTTTTCAGTTCCCCTCTTTTGAAGTTATTCTAAGTCGCTTGATCCCATAACAGTCTTAAGACAAATATTTTTATTGATATAGTTCTGCCTGCCGTTCTGAAATGAAATGTGGGATTCGGGTTGCAATGTAAGTGCGATGTTGCAAGAGTGGCAGAGGAAGTTCGTCTCAGGTTAAGAGCCGTAGGTTGATTCAAGAGAAATGTCTGTAGTAGGTGGAGACTTGTAAATGTCAAGCTTTAAGAACTGTGTTTTAAACTAAAGGACATCTAAATTTGTCTTTGTTTTGTTTTCTGTATTTTTGTGGAGAATGTTTTCAATAATCATGATTTTTATTTGAAGTTCCTTTTCTCAGTTGTGATGATTATAAAAAGTTGCAATGCAATTATCATATTCAGAAGATTATCAGATGTTATTGCCATAGGGCATCTGACGTGATAATTTTTACATTTTTTTGATTTAGTAGCCAACCTCTCGGCATTTTGGAGTTCAGTCTTCTCCTTTTTGCAATGGGAACATGGGAGGGGGTGAAAGAACCTTCTATCAGCTATTTCACCAAAGATTGGAATATATTCTAGAAATTATTGCAATAATTGAGTTGTGGAATATAATCGAAATGTGATTACGCTTGATAGTGCTGAGCAATGATGGAGCCATGGGAGTGTTGTGATTGCTTTTTGCCGAATATCCATTTAGAAACATAGATGATTTTTTGCTCCAGTAGATGACTGCTAAATCTGACCTGGAATTGTTTCTCAACAAATGCTTAGGGGTTTTGGCAGATTTAAAATGTGTCCTCGTTCTAAATAAGAACAGAGAGTATCAAGGTTCAGGAAAGCGGTATGCGTATGCGTTCGGACTGGTCACCGAATACTGATTAAGCGGTATGCGGGGGCATATGCAGGGTATATGCGGTTCTAAGCGGTTTTCTAATTTTTAATTTAAAAATAAAAAATATCTATGAATAACATTACCACTGAAGTTATGTATCTAAGTGGAGTTAAAGAAGATAAGAAAAACGGCTCATGTTAGATGGATGTGCATATATACTTTTAATTGCCTCATATTTAATCAAAAAAAAACATTTACCCTAAAAACTTCACATTATATGATTCGTAATAACAAAACTTCAATACACATACATGCATTACATGAGCAAAACCTCAATTGGCTTATATAGAAAACATTCGACGATACATTGCATATACTCGTGAAAATAATACATGAGAAAAACATAAAACATTGCATATACATAATGATATAATGCATTGCAATTATATAGAAATGTATGTCATATTCTAACAATTGAATGAAGAGGCAGAGTTATAGAATTAAGGATCTGAGTGAGAAGATTGAAAAGTTGGACCTGCTGGAGCAGTATGCGGGGCATATGCGGGATATACGGGGCATATACGGGGAATATGCGGGCCACATATGCGGGGAGGGCGCATAATGCACCGATTCAAGTAATCGATGCGGTCTGCACGCCGCATGGGCATATGCGGTCGCATATGCGGCCCGTGCGGCCGATTTAGTGAACACTGGAGAGTATTGAGTAGCTATTTAAGGGGATCTCTTCCTAGATTTATCTCGTTGTCTATTTATTGCCACTCTTCGGAGGCAGGACGGGTCAAATTGGCTTGAATGTATATTATTGTTATATGTAATTTAAGGAAGGGATATTT
Organism: Ottelia alismoides; assembly: GCA_037367405.1. Lineage (NCBI taxonomy): Eukaryota > Viridiplantae > Streptophyta > Magnoliopsida > Alismatales > Hydrocharitaceae > Ottelia > Ottelia alismoides. The sequence continues at coordinate 512,914 of JAZKJV010000351.1, read as the reverse complement.
ACACCTATAACTTATATTAGTTTCATATTTATGTATATGAATTACACAAAAACCCGAATAATCACCCCGTCTCACACCTATAACCCTCTGTTAGTCTCCATTAATTCAACTAGACCATCGAGTTAATCTACCACATCTTCAATCCTATGACTATGAATTAAAAGAACCGAAAAAGAAAAAAAACACCCCCTTCCTCCTCCCAGCCCCTCCTCCTTCCTCCACCCTCACCTCCTCCTCTATCTACACCCCTTGCTCTATGATCACCCCCCTCCGATCACCTCGTACCCGTCGACCGCCTCCCCTTCTTCGCCTACACCCCATCCATGATACCCCATGCTCCTTAGCCCCGTCGCCTCCCTTCCAGTTCCATAGAACCTTCCCTCTGCCACCCTCTACTTTGTCGCCCCTCCTCAGCCCCCTCCCCTCCAACCCCCCTTCCAGCTCCGTAGACCCCTCTTCGCCACCCCCTGCTTCATCGCCCCCTCCTCAACCCCCTCTGCCGCCCCATCCAGCCCCAATTTTAGCTCCGCGACCCCCTAATCCACCACCCCCTGCTTCACCGCTCCTCCACCTTCTACTCCGCTCCCTAGTCCCTACAACCCCTTCCTCCAGCCCCTTTTGCACCCTCTTCCAGGTGCGTCATCCGCCTGCTCCAACTCCATCTCCGTCCCCTCCAACCTCCACTACTCTCCATCGTCTTCGTACATCCTCGACACATGAGAACAAAAGACGAGGCAATGCTTCAGTTGCCCAAGTTGAGGGAGGAAGATGGGAAGCATCTTTTGAAATTGTAATTTTTCAAGAGGTAAAATTGCCAAACATTGACATATTTCATTTAAAATTAAAGGAGAAATGAATGGAAGATAACACAAGGTTATGCCATACAAAAGTTAAGGACTATTTGGGGTTCTGGGTCTAATCCATGATTATCGAGATCGTAAATACACAACTACGCAGGATTATGGGTGTAAAGATCCTTTTATTGAAATCCAACATCCACAGACATCACATATTCACAAACATGTTAAAGTATAGAGGCGGGCAACATATTCCTCACATCTGAAAATTGTCTTAAATATGTGGATGTATTTTTTATGACAGACCAACATTTAGTGGCATCACGGATTCACGAACATGTCAAATGTGGAGGCTAGTGAAACACCTCATACTGAAGTTAAGCCTCATAGTTGATTGAGTGGTATATAGACAATGTGTCGAGCTTGGCAATCTTATCATGAAGTGGATGACAACATGCAAAAAATGCCTAGCTGGATTGTTTTCGATTACTAGGATGACAACTTTGCTTTCTGGATCGATGATTGGACAGATGAGGGGCCTTTGAGTGAGCGTTTTCCCCGTCTGTTTGCTTTGGTCGCGGAGCAGGGGGCGGGTGTTGCCTCGTGCTGGTCGGATGGAAACTGGATGCCTACTTTCTCTTCAAATTTCTCGGATCAACGCCTTGAAGACTTTCTCATACTGCTGGATTCTTTATGTGAGTCTGGGAGACCTACTGAGCGCAGGGATCATTGGATATGGCGTGGGGGTCCTTTCTCCGTCAGGAAGGCGTATGGGGCAATTCGCAGGCCGCCCCTTTGAGCTCCGAGGCTTTGCGTAAGGACTGTGGCTTTCTGTGGAGTCTTGCTCTCCCTGAGCAGATTGGGTTCTTCTTCTGGCTGTTCCGACGACAAAGATTGATGATGAGAGATCGCTGTGCTAGACTTCTGGGTACGGTTTCTGACGGGTGTCCCCTGTGTGCGGATGAGATTGAATCGCTTGACCACTTGTTTTTTCGGTGTCAGAAGACCGCCCCAATCTGGGGTGGGGATACCCCCGACTGGGTCTGTATGGATGACTTGGCCTCTTTTTGCAGATCCTTGGTGGCGAACAGAATGCGGCCTCGTCAGGCTCTCCTTCTACCTCTCGCTATTGTTTGGGCTATCTGGCTTGCTAGAAATGCTCTACTCTTAGAGGGCCAAAGATTCTATAAGGAAAATGTTTGGGTACAGGCTACATGTTTAGTGGCGGAGTGGGTCCTGTAGTTCCTTTTCTTGTACTTTCTCTTATCTCTCTTTTTGCAATAAATCGTTGGGGCGGACACCTTTGAGTGTTACCCCCTCTTTTTGACTAAAAAAAGTAGTGCTAGAGCTAGTAACTAATCAATGGAGGACATGGCCTACCTAGTAGCTACTGTCTGTATTTTTTTGGATAATTACTTTTGTTTACCTCTTAAGTCATGCTTGGTTGGAATTCAAGCCCGTTAAGCTGTGCAGAGTCTATGGTCGGCTTTTGTTTCTATGGTTGTGAAGCTGTGACAAAGCCTTGTTTGATCATGTAGGTGTAAGTAGGGGATGGTGGCCTACTTTCATCTAAAAATATTTGGGCAATGTGTTTCAGGATAGTGTAATCTGGATGCCGTGCAGCAGTTTGCTTGGTAGGTTCGAGCTTGGAATTCCATCTTAGTATTTGGGTTTGCTGATTACTACATAATTTACATATATGGGATAGAAATATCAACATACATAGTCGAAATCATGGGTATGCAATAGGCAATAGCTTTAACTTCCTATTTTTTTATGTGGTGTATTATCCCTTTGCCTAATGGAAATAACCTACTTTTTTATTGGCTTCAAGTCTTGCAAAATTTAATTTGAACTCATCGAAATTTCCTTCGACCATTTTCTCTTGAATAAGTCTGGACAATCTAAGATTTAACCAAAATCTCTTGCCTTTATACCTTCTGATAGATGTTATAGGGTTGTTTAACAAAATGATGTTGAAAATGATAGTTTTTTTAAAATTTGAAATTGGTTAAACCTCCCAGCGAATTTAGACCAATTAGTATAGGAGATGTTTGGTTGAGTAGTGGGTTTTTAATTTACTAGAACGAGAGATTTAGTTGAAAGACTAGCTTTTTGTCTTCTTTTGTCCTTTGCTGGTTTGTTGTAGACCATAATCTTATTATAAATGGTAAATATTGGTCTATAGCTCCTTTGGTGGAAAAAGAGTGTAATGCATGATTGTCAAATATTTGTTCATTGGTATGTTAAAAGCGTAATTGAATAGGTGACTTTCCCTTTTGGAGGCAAATCGGGCATTAAGACGTGCCAGTTCCAATCTGGACTTTGATTTGGATTGTTAGTTTGTTTGGAGGGCCAAGGCTCCCTGAAGGCCAAACTGCTTGTTTGGTTAGGTGAGAAAGGTTAGTTGCCATGGTGTGTAGGAGTAGACGGGGTATTTTCATGCATGAAAGGTATTATGTGGAGAATGCGACACTTAGTTCAAAGGCATTGCATGCATTGTGAGTGTAGTGAGAGAGGTCCAAACATATCATAGCTTTGATTTAATTTGACGATTTAATGAATTAGTGGCAACCACATGGTATAGTCAACCTTTGGCTTTTTGAAAAACGATTACTACAATTAAAGATCTTATGATTTTTTTGCATAGCAACTTTTAGGACTAGCTTTGATTCCCATGTTTTTTAAAATCTTTAGATAGTATGGCAAATTAATTGGAATTTATAGATGTTTGTTTTGATCATTTTGAAAATCACTATGATCAAATATTTCATGTCATAAGTGATAAATAAATTGAATTACCAACCTCAAACTTCCTTAAGGTCAAACATGGGAGGGATGTCCTTTCTGAGATGATAATCAATTTTGAATGTCTGTCCTGGTGAATGTGATTCTTTAGGATGTACATGCCTTTTGGAGCAATCCTATAGATAAGTTGTTACACAATATGTTAGGGAAATGGGGAACATATTTAGGAAGTCTACTTTCTTTTAATAGTATTTATGAAGAGTTTTGGATTAGTAGTCTAATAATTTCTGAGAAATGAGAGAAAAACTTGGAATCCTGATTGACGCAATCATTAACTTTTTTATTCCCAGGACTTGATGCGAATCATGCGATAGAGTTGAAATGTTTGGACCCAATGGTTTTAAGATATCTTAAGGAATACATCGAGGCAAGGAAGAGAAATTGGACTAACCTCGATAGGGACTGCTAGACTAAGATAACCAAGGTCAATGTAGGCAATATATTTTGTTGTGCATTCATTAAGGCTTGATATATGATGGGATCCTACTATGCAAAATAAAAACAAACCCTTTCCTACATCATGGGGGTTTGGCTACATGGTTTCAATCTTTTGTTTGCTACATGGTTTCAATCTTTTGTTAATATCTATCTGGAGTCTCATGAGACTGAGTTCTTTACATATTCCATAGTGCTATTTATAGATTTAACTTGTGCATTTTTCTTATAAATGATATTTGTGATGTTTATATAACTACGGATTGTTTCTTGAGATTATTTTTTGTATTTTGTTACTTTTTAAATCGGTTTGCAGCATCTCCTTATAGTTGTTCTCATAAGCAAAATGTTTTGTTCACAATTTTTTCCACTTGTGCTTTTCCTTTTTATGGCTTTGTGAAATTCATGTTGAGCGCTAATGAGGGGTAAGTGAAACTTAGTATCTAGCACTGAATCAAATCTTTAACAAATAAGATGAGATTTATTCTCATGACTCGCATATGTTTGCTTCCATGAGATGTTTTTTGACAACATGCCATAGTTTGTCATTATAAAGTCTAATTGATTTTGTATCTGTTTAATCATGTTGTAATTGAGATATTGTGGATATATTATTTAAATTTTGAGCTTGTGAAAAAATAGAAATAATATACACATTATTTTTGTAAATGTTCTCACATTTCAACTCATCGTCAGTGTGATCTTCCTCCGAAATAGTTATTTCTTTTTGGATTTATGGCCTGGCCAAGTTAATGTTCTAAGTGTCGTTATCGATGTCATTTTAGTAAGGTTAAAAAAAGACATATTGAGGGCATGTGGCCGACATGCTAGCAGAATCTTAGATCCATGTCAAAAGCGATCGAAATCAATTTATTTTAAAATTATAAAGTTTTTACTAGTTCTTAACTGTATACATATACATTCTATACTTCAAAATAAATAAATAATGCGTATCTTCTATCATCTTACTTTTGGGAATGTAAGAAAGTTGAGATCTAAATTTATGTTCTGCACCGAAGCATATTCATTATATTAACATACTACAAAAAATTTCATATTTCAATACATGCTACCAAATTATTACATTGTCTAACATAAAATGTATAGTAACAAAAGTAGATAAATACATAATTTTTTGGTAAGGTAGAATGATACATAATGAAAGTAACAAAAACTATAATACTCATTTAACAACTGATCAAACTTTGAGAATAAAGGAAATCACACACCAAAACTTACACGGCCTTGCAAGTTTATAAATTACTAGTTAAAAAATTATAATTGACTAAAAGTTTGTTAGACTAACTCATATTGTATAATTAGTCTATGTGATGAAAGAAATATGATGCTAAGTTGATAATTATGGAAACCACATAACAATTCAATTGAAAATCCCAGATGTTCAGGGAAAATCACTTATGTAACATCCCAATGTGCAGGGAAAATCACTTATGTTTAGATTGGTTGGCATGCCACTAAATATGTTATTGTTGAGATATTAGTTATCTTTTATAGTGTTTTTGTAATTTTTATTTTCTTTGTCTTCATGTAATTTGACCAACAAGTTTCTCTCCTATATAAGAGAACCCTAGGGCCTCATCAATAATGCAATTCATTCTTTCATCCCCACATGATATCAGAGTGATGGTCCTCGACTGGAGTTCTCGTACCCATTAAAACCCTAACCCTAATCGCAGCCCCTCATCCTCGCGCATGGTATAAGAGCCGCCATGCCGCCGCCACCATGGCAACACCCAACCATCTCCACGTCATTGTAGCAGCATCGGAGCACCGTCGCATAATGCAGCAACCTCCTTGCGTCGCCGTTGTAGCAGTCGATTGCTCATCAGCGATGCTGCCACATCGCTGGAGAGGCACAACCACATCACCGCACAGCTGTAGCGGTCCCTCCTCATTGCTGTTGCAGCCCATGCCACCATGTAGCATTCCTGTGCACCGATCAGTAGTTTGATTTGATCCGCAAACGATATGATTTTGACCAGAAAACGTGACTTAGACCTATAAATCACGTTTTCGACCTTAGTGCACACCAAAGATTGACGAGGATAGTTGTATGAGTTTACACGTACAACCAATCCCCCATATGATTGCGTAGACCATCTATGATAAGTCTATTTTCCAGTTGAGTTCCATTTCGACCGTTCTTCCATCATGTCAGAGAACAAGGTAAATTTTTTCTTCGTCCAGTGCCTTCAAGGGCCCGACCCCCATCATGAAGATTGATGAGACCAACTATGAGTTGTGGTCCATGCAAGTTCTTGCCCCTTATGCAATGCAACAATAAGGAGCACATTTTGATGAAGTCGAAGCCGACGGATAAGACTGAGGACAATGCTTCGTGGAGGCAAGACGTCACATGTGCGCGTGTTTGGCTCTCGAGGACCCTTACCATGGAGATAGCCAATGATATTGTGAATCAACCCACTACCAAGGCGATGTAGGATATTTTAGCATCTACTTATGCTTAAGCGAAGAATGAGGCCAAGATTCTTCAGCTTCAGTTTGACATTTACAATACTAAGCAGAATGACCATTCATTGCACACATTCTACTCTTCGTTTCGTGGCATGTTCGAGAAGCTTCACAACTTCATGCCTATTACGCATCCACTGAGCAACAAATGGCATACAATAACTTCACGATGGTTGGAGTCTTTTTGCATGCGCTCGACCCGGAGTACGATGCAACACGGATACAACTCCTTACTGGGGCGACCATACCTCCTATGGAGGAGACCTACAGTTGTCTCAGACTCTTAGCAGGCTTTTTATTCCTCCTACTTGCCACTCTACAACCCTCTTCAACGATGATCGCTTCTCGCAGCAGAGGGTCTACTTTGTTCAGAGGGTGCAGCCTCTATGGCAGAGGCGATGGATGCCAACGTAGTTGTTGCACCTACTGTCGTCGTCTCGGATACTCAAACGATACATGCTATCTGAATAATGGATACCCTGCTTTTGCTTGTGTAGCAGAACATACTGAGCATTCAGAGACTCCAGCTTCCCAGGCAGATCCATGACATTGTCTCTCGTATACGAGAGATCATGACTCAGGTGACCAGCACTACCACTACAGGATCCACAGATATTGCAGCTGCAGCCAGAGCCTCTTCGAGCTCCTCACATATAGCTTATGTTTTTACTAGTAGTAGCGATGCAGATATGCCAGAGTAGATCATGGACTCTGGCGCATCCCACCATCTGCGTGGAGACAGAGTCCATTTCATATCTTACAGGACTATATCTCCTAGCAGATGGGTTGTTATTGTAATGGGGTCCACTTACTCATTACAGATAACACCACCCATGAACTTTCAGAATGTTTTATATGCCCTTGATTTTCAGATGAACTTACCTTCTATTAGTCAAATTACTAAGGATATGCATTTTCGTGCCATTTTTGACCCTTCCTCTCTTGTTTTTCAGGACATGCTCATAGGCAGGGTGTTTGGATGTGGGCGTGAGTAGTGGGGGCTCTATAGACTGGTCCGCATGCTGGTGCGTCCACTATTCTTGCTGGACCAGTCTCACCCTAGTTGTGGCACCTTCGTTTTGGCCACCTTCCTTCGCAGAAGCTGTCTTGTCCTGCCATAGATCTCCATATGATCTTCCTTTCAGTGCGAGGCTTGCCTGCTTGGGAAGTACTATTGTTCCTCCTTTCCATCTCATCAAAGTCAGAGCAATTCTCAGTTGTTTGAGCTCCTTCATTTAGATATATGGGGTCCGAGTCGTGTTCCTGATCAGCAGGGACATCATTTTTATTTAGTTGTTGTAGATGATTTTTCTAGACTTTCTTGGGTTTTCCTTTTGAAGGTAAGTCTGATACTGGGTCTGTTATCAAGTCATTTATTAATGAGATAAAGAATATTTTTCTGCCAATGTCAAATATCTGCGTTCTGATAATGCATTATAGTTTTGCACCCTGCAGTTTTATGAGTTTCTCAGTTCTCTTGGTATTGTACACTAGACCTCGTGTGCCCATACATCTTAGTAAAATGGTGTTGCCGAGTGCAAACACCGTTACTTACTCAATGTGACTAGAATCATGTTGATTCAGAGTCGCACTCCTTACGCTTACTGGGATGATGCGGTTCTCACCGCTTGCTACTTAGTAACGCATGTCTTCCTCTGTTTTGGGAGAAAAGATCCCTTTCTCGACTATGTTTCTCACGAATGATTATTCTCTGTCACACCTCATGTTTTTGGATCTATAGCATTTGTTCATGACTTTTCTCCTGGTCGTTATAGGCTCTCCCCCAGAGCTGTCAACAATAACAACAACAAAGCCTTTTCCCACAATTAAGTAGGGTCGACTTCATGGATTCTTCGCCTCCATCCAGATCTATCTTGGGTCAATCTCGGACTTATATCCAAAAAACTAAGATCCCTTCGTATAGTCTCTTTCCAATACTTCTTGGGCCGTCCTCGCCCTCTCTTAGCCGGCTCAACATCCCACCACTCGCATCTCCTAACCGGTGCATCAGTTGACCTTCTTTGCATATGACCAAACCATCTTAAGCGGTTTTCTCGCATCTTATCCTCGATCGGAGCTACACCAACTTTCTTTCTGATTGCATCATTCCGAATCCGATCTTTACGTGTATGTCCACACATCCATCTTAGCATTTTCATTTCTGCAACAGCTATTCTCTGCACATGTCTATGGTTCACATGCCAACATTCAGAACCATAAAGCATAGCAGGTCTCACGGCTGCTTTGTAAAACTTTCCTTTAATTTTTAAAGGAATTTTCTTATCACAGAGAACAGCGGAGGCTCCTCTCCACTTTAGCCAACCTGCATTTATTCTATTAGTAGCATCTCCATCAATTTCCCCATCATGTTGCAAAATAGATCCCAGATATCTAAAAGAATCTCTCTTCTGAATGTTATAGTCACCAATCTTCACCTCGATTCCTTCACCATTGCTTCCATCAAAGGTGCATTCCATATATTCCGTCTTAGCCCTACTTATACGAAAACCTTTAGTCTCCAATGCATGTCTCCAAACCTCAAGCTTCTCATTGACTCCATCTCTAGTCTCGTCAATCAACACAATATCATCAGCAAATAACATACACCAAGGTAACTCATCCTGAATGTGACTTGTCAACTTGTCCATAATCAAAGTAAAAAGGAGTGGACTCAAAGCTGAACCTTGATGTAAACCAATGTTGATATCAAAATAGTCAGTCTTCCCCGTCGGGGTCCTTACACAAGATAAAGCCCTATCATACATATCCTTTATGAGATTAATGTATAGGACAGGTACTTGTCTCTTCTCCAAAACTCTCCACAGTATCTCTTGTGGGACGAAATCATAAGCCTTCTCCAAATCAATAAAGATCATATGGAGATTCTTCCTTTTAGCTCTATAAATCTCCATTGTTCTCCTCAGCAAATGGATGGCTTCAATAGTTGAGCGACCTGGCATGAATCCGAATGGTTTTTATTGGCTACTCTTGTACCTAAAAGGGATACCGTTGTTTTGATCCGCTTTCGCGGAAATACTTTGTCAATGCTAATATTACATTTTTTGAGTCTGGCACGTATTTCTCTCCTACAGGTGACCGATTGGCTCCATCAGACTCTGATGACGAGACCCACGTGCCTCCACCTCGTACAGTCCTACCACCACCTATTACCTACTCCTGCTCAGCCACTGTCCAGTCCACCACCACCACCATCTCTTGTACCTACTCCTGCTCCTCCACTTGCTCCTATGGCTATCCCTGGACCACCACCTATGTTGACTTAGTTTTTGCCACGTGTGTTTACTCGCAGGTCTCGCTCTGTTCCTCCTGCTCACATGTCTTCCCAATCATCCAACATGCCTTAGGTATGTAATGAGCACATTGTTTTTAATGATGACACTGATGACTTGTCCGTGCAATAGGAGTCACTACAAGATGAGCATATATCCTTTCAAGAGGGAAACTTACATGTTCAGGACATGGCGGATGATCTTGATATGTCGATTGCTTTACAAAAGCAGAGACATAATGTGTGCTACATATCCCCTTGCAACCCATATTTTCTTCGCAGACTTTCAGAGGATTTTCGAAGATTACTTTGGCACCATTAGCCGTGGAGATACCACATACATATTAGGATGCTATTCAGGACAGTCAGTGGCATTAGCCGTGGAGGAGGAGATGGCCATACTACAGTCGCGTGACACATGGATTCTTGTTTCAGCTCCAGTTGGCGCATTCGTTATTGGGTGCAAGTGGGTATTCACTGTGAAGCACCGTGCAGATGATAGTGTGAATCACTATAAGGCGACACTTGTGGTACGCGGGTTCACCCAGATATATGGGGTGGACTATCAGTATACTTTTTCTCTAGTTGTCCAAACATTCTACTCCGCGTATCCTTCTGTTTGTTGCTGTGACATGAGATTGGCCCCTCTATTAGCTTGATGTGAAGAATGCTTTTCTATATGATGATCTACATGAGGAGGTCTACATGCAACAACTACCTGGGTTCGATGCTGAGGGGGAGTGTCAAAAGGTTTGCCTGCTACACATGGTTAGTTATGACCTTAAGCAGAGTCCAAGAGCATGGTTTCAGAAGCTCTCGGACTTGATAGAGCAACATGGGTTTGTGTGGTCGCTTACAGATCACTCTCTGTTTGTGCACATGACTCAGAGAGGTACAATTGCCACTTGTCATTCTCGTCTATGTTGATGATATCATTGTTACAATGGATAACAAGCAGGGGCATTCATGTTGCCAAGGATTTCCTAGGTCAGTAGTTTGTGACCAAGGCCTTGGTAGTTTATGCTACTTCCTTGGACTGGAGTTTGCCAGAAACCAGCGAGGTCTCGTGATGACCTAGAGGAAGTACGTTACATATCTTCTTTCTGAGATAGACATGATAGATCGCAGACCTGCCACTACTCCTATGGACCCGAGCATGAAGCTCTACGATTGATGACACCGTGGAGATCGACAAGAGGAGGTATACGTGACCACTACCAGGCAGATATATTTTTTGCATTGAGCAAAATGAGTCAGTTTATGGAGCAACACATACATGCACATATGGATGCAGCCATATGATTCTGAGATATCTAAAGGCATCACCTAGCACTGGACTTCTATTCGACAGAGGTACATCCCTTTCAATTATGCTGATTATGTTGGGTGTCCCAAGGACAGGAAGTCTACTTCATGCTTTGTAGTATTCATAGGGAATTCCTTGGTGTCTTGGAAGAGCAAGAAACGGACTGTGGTTGCCAGATCTAGTACTGAGTCAGAATACATGACTGGCGTAGGCTAGGACAGAGATGATACATGTCAGATATGTTCTTACTGACCTGAATATCGAGGTGCTTCTTCCATGCACCTCCAATGCAACAACCATGCTTCTCTTTTCATTGCGAACAACCATGCCTTCCATGAGAGGACTGATCACATAGTGGTGGGTTGTCACTACACTCGTGACATGATACAGGAGGGTCTCATCACCACTACTCACGTCAGCTCTGGAGACCAGACAACAAATGTACTTAACCAGAGAGCCTTACCAGCAAGGCCTTAAAAGTCGGGATTTCGGTTCGTTTTGTTAAGTGACCGAAACGAAATTTCGGCCGAATTTCGGTCGAAATTCGACCGAAATTTTGATCATTTCGGTTGTTTTTTGAACTAGCCCCCCTAAATTTCGACCGAATAAGCATTTCGGTCGAATTTCGGTCACCCACCAAAACCGAAATTCGACCGAAATTCGACCGAATTTCGGCGAAATTTAAGGCCATGCTTATCAGAGACGATGCTCCAAGCTGAGCCTGATTGATATCTACGCTCCAGCTTGAGTGGGAGTGGTGATATATTAGTTATCTTTAAGGGCCTGTTTGGTTGCAGGGTTGGACAGGGTTGGTTGGATTGGATGGGCTGGGTGAATAGTAAAATGTGAGGAGGGGGTACCCTGTGAATAGTATCCAACCCAACCCAATCCTGTCCAACCCTGCAACCAAACATGCCCTAATAGTATTTATGTAATTTCTATTTTCTTTATCTTCTTCACGTAATTTGCCCAGTAGGTTTCTCTCCTATATAAGAGAACCATAGGATCTCATTAATAATGCAATTCATTCTTTCATCCCCACAATTATCAACATCACAAATACTCAATTTGTATTGATAAAAAAGTGGGAGAAATGGCACGCTACATCAACATGCTATCGATAATGCTGAATTTATGGGATAAGCATGGCTACCATATCTCATCACAACAATTTGACCTTCACTTGAAGTAGTTAAACACTTGTTTTCACTATATTTTTCTCTCTTTAGGAGAGCTAGCATTCCAAATGACATAATGGGAGAAGATGTGGATGGAACAAAATATTTAGGTAACTGCTTAACTTACTTCTATGTGAATATAGGAAAAGAGAATTCATCTATGGAGACAATCCAAGGTCTCGTATATATAAAGAGCCTTAAAAAGGAAAAGTACAGAGATAATCACAAAGGGAAAAATAAAAAGGAGAAAATACAAAAAGCTCTTAGGCTATAATATAGTAAAACTTTCTACCCTCCACCTCAAATTGGAGTGCAGATGTTCATCAGACTTAGTTTGAAATGTGTCTTCATAAGCATGGCTTGAGAAGGGCTTTGGTGAAAACATCTACTGTTTGAATGCTGAAGAGACATATATAGCAGTAACATATGAATTATGAATAATCTCTAGTGTAGTGGCTATCTTCTCCTTGCTTTCATGATTAGTCGTAATGAATAAGGTTCTCTAAATGTCACAATGTAGATGCATAGAGAAAGAGACCTGCGACAAAAGATTGATCATGACAAACTCGACCCACATTACTCTGCAGTAGCTTGAGACATCATTCTTTACCATCCTCATTAAATTTGGTTAGAAAATATGTTTTCTACTTTTCAAGTTACCAAATCGTCTCGTACGAGCATACAGAAGCGAGTAATAATGTTTTTATCCTCAAGATAACCTATTTAATATAATTGTAGTCAAGTGATTCTCCAATGTTGAAAAAATTAAGATGGGCCTTTGTTGAAAGTTATTTTATCTTGTCCATGTTATGTATTTTCCTTTCTTTTTATCTATTATGTAATTTGTCAAACATGGTTTCTCCTCTCTATATAAGAGAAACACATGGCCTCATGAATAATTCAATTAAGCATTCTCTTTCCACACGGTATCAGAGCGACAGTCCTAGACCAGAGTTCTGTTGCCCTAGCCAGCTGCCCACTCGCCCGCCTCTTCTCTACATCCATGTGTCACCCGTGACCTCACACCACTACACAAGCGACCAACCACGACCCTGTAGCACCACATTCGTGGCCCCATGCCATCAACAACCACCGTAAGAACCACCAATGGTTGTTGGATGCTTCAGATGCTGCTGCCCATACATTATAGGGCACTGCCAATTGTCGTACCACCCCAACGGTGGCACCTCTGCAACCCTAGGCCTCCGCTCAGGAGTTATTTGCAACCCTTGACTCCTTCGGCCAAGGGTAATTTTAACCTTATTTTCGGTGCCACCCAGTAGTATCTTAGGCATGAGAGGCCTTCTATTACAAGGTTACACCTCCAAAGGTCTCTAAACAGTCTGATTTCGAGTTGTTTGCAGTGAAATTCACACTTCTAGATATTTACGAACCCTAGAGCGCTCCTTCATTTGATGGGAAAGATTGTGGCATGAGTTTGCTCACAACCGATTCCTTATATGTTTATGTAGGTACGTTTACTTCATTCTATAGCCCAAGTCTTTGTAGCTTTCTGGCATCACGTCAGAGAACATGGTCAACATCCCATCTTCGGATGCCTTCAAAAGTCCGATGTCCATTATTTTTAGATATATGGGACTGACTATGAGTTGTGGACTATGTAGTTCACGTGTGTTATACAGTGCAATGGGAAGTACATCTTATACAGGAGGAGCTGCCCGACAAGTCCAGGGATAATGTCTATTGGAAGGCAGATGAAATAACATGTATACATGTGTGTGGCTATCTGGTACCTTGGTTGTGGAGATAGCTAATGATATCCTACATTCGCCTATAACCAAGGCAATGTGACATACTCTCAGATGAGGAATGAGATGAAGTTACTACAACTCCAACATGACATCTTCATGATCAAGCAGATTAGTTGTCCTCTTTATACCTTATACACATCTCATGGACATGTTTGAGAAGCTTTATGGCTTCATGCCTCTTGCAGCTACACCAGAGCAAGAGAAGGTCTAGAGGAACACCACCATAGTTGATGTCTTTTTGGAGGCTCTTGGTCCTGACTATGATGTTGCACAATCTTAGTTACTTGCGGTTGCTGCCGTACCTCCCACTGTGGAAGCATACCGTAGACTTAACATGATCCATATTCATAGTCCCTTCATCGATATCCTCTTAGACCTCCTTAACGACGACATCATCTCACAATAGAGGATTATTTTCGTAGTTTAGGGGATGCGGTGCCTGTGGCATAGGAGGGGCTCGTCTACGTCAACCATGCATTTATTGTTACCATGCTGGTCACTCCGAGAATACATGCTATACTAAGCATGGCTGTCGACATATGGTTGTGTTGTTGAGCATGTTGAAACTTATGTTGCTCCTGTCACCACAAATGACCGGAGGTTTAGTGAGTTTATCTCCCATCTGGGAGAGATCATGCCTTCCATTTTTGGATCCTCAAGTGCTCCATCAGGGTTGTCCGACATCACATCCTCAAAATCTGCTAGTACTCCAGGTGTTGTGTATGCCCTTATCAGTTTCATAGGGTAGTCCTCTCGCAGTGGATCATGGATTTAGTTGCCACTTGTCACCTATATTCTTACAACGTTTAGTTCACTTCCTACAGAACTATTTAGTGGTTATTGCTAATGGGACACATTCCCTCATTGCAAGACATGGGGAGATCCGATTTGCCATAATCCATGTACATGTAAAATATTTTTCATGCTCCTATTTTTTAAATAAATTTATTATATGTTTACCAATGGTTTGTATTGTCATGTCATTTTTGATTCCTCTTCTCTTGTGTTCCAGGATATAGTCATGGGTAGGGTGATTGATTGTGGTTGTGTGAGCAAAGGAGTCTCTACAGACTTGTCCAATCTTTCTTTGCTTGTGATTCTTCCATGCCCTTTGAGTCAGTAACTCAATCTCTCTTTGCTTGTGTCGTCTTTGGTTCGTTTATCTTCCTCTCAGAAGCTATGAGTCATTCCTCAGATTTCATCCAGATATACCTTTCAGTACGAGTCTTTCCAGCTTGGGAAGCTCACCGTTCTAGTTATCTTGGTCGTCATAGTTGTATCAATAATTCTTTATTTGAGTGGACATTTTTGATATTTAGGGTCTTAGTCGTGTCCTTGACCATCATGGGCACATGCTTTATTTGTAGATGCTAATGATTGCTATTGATTGTTATTGATTTTTCTTTTTAACTACAAGTTTGAGATTGGGTCATGCTTCCCACTCCTTTTGGGGGATGTTCTCATTGCTTGTTATCTTATCTGGTCAATCGGATGTTGTCCTCTATGTTAGGTAAAAAGATTTCTTTTTCGATTGTGTTTCCCGATAATGATCTTTTCTCCCTAACACCTTGCCTTTGATTCAGTTGTTTTTTTGCACCATTTGACATTGGTTGTGACAAGTTTTCTCCCAGAGTTGTCAAGTGTCTTTATATGTTATTCTTGAACTCAGAAAGGATGTCGTTACTTTGATTTGGTTAGACGGAAGTACTACATTGTTGATGTCTCTTTCGTTGAGTATGTGATGTACTTTACTCCTACATGTGGCACGATGGCCACCTCTGAGATTCGTGAGGAAGTTTACATACCCCATCCTACTTCACCGCCACTTCTCCTGTGGTCCCTCCTATGCCTCCACCACCTCTACCATCTTTATTAGCTCCACCATCTCTACCTTCACATCCTACTGTGGCTCACCACCCTCACTACCTAGTACATTGGTTCGGTTTTTAGCACATTTTTATTTTGCAGGCCACCTTCTATACATTCTGCTTATGGGCCTTCCCCATCATCCAACATTCTCCATGTATTGTCTGAGCATTTTGTTTCTATTAATAGAACTGATGATTTGTCTATGCAGCAGACTCCTTTACAAGGATGTGCATGTACCTCTGCAGGAGACTACTTTACATGTCACAGATTATACATATGATCTCGATGTGCCCATTTCTCTATGGAAGCAGAGGTGTACATATGCCATGTATCCTCTTGTTGCTCATGTTTCTTTGCATCATCTTTCCAAGGGTTTCATGATGTTTGTTGCGGGTTTATCAGTTGTAGAGATCCTTAGACATACATATTTCTATGTAAGACAATTAGTGGGGTCTTGCTATATAGGAGAAGATGGCCATGCTACAATCGCGTGGCACATGGAGCTTTGGTCTTTGGCCTTGTAGGAGCATCTGTGATGGGATGCAAGTGGGTGTTCATTGTGAAGTACCATGCATATGTCAATGTTGGTCGCTACAAGGCGAGGCTTGTAGCTCGTGGGTTCACTCAAATGTATGAGGTTGATTATCAATATACCTTCTCTCCCATGGCTCGTCATTCTACATTGTAGGTCCTCTCTGTTGCAGTGTACATGACTGGTCCTTGTTCCAATTTGATGTGAAGAGTGCATTTCTATATGGTGACCTACAGGAGGAAGTCTACATGCAGCAACCATCCGGGGTCGCTGCTGAGGGGGATTGTCGGAAGGTTTGTAAATTTCATAAAGCTATCTATGTCTTTAAGAAAAGTCGTAGTTTAGGGTTCTAGAAGCTCTCAAACTTGATAGAGTAGCCGGGCTTCACGAGATCAACTGTAGACCATTCAATGTTTGTTCAGAGAACTAAGAGAGGCATTGTTGATATATTGATCTATATTTGATGATATCATTGTTATAGGAGATGATATGCAGGGTATCAGTACAACTAAGGAGTCCTTTGGACAACATTTTGTCACCAAGGACCTTGGTAATTTATGATACCTCGTAGGTCTTAAGTTCGTCAGGAATCGACGAGGTCTTGTGATGACTAGAGGAAGTATGTTAATGATCTCCTCTCAGAAACTAGCATGATGAATTGCAAACTTGCCACTACTTACATGAACCCCAACATGAAGTTATATGACGATGATACATAGGAGATAGACTAAAGGAGATACATGGAGCTTATTGGGAAGCTCTTTTATGTGGTCATCACTCATCACTAGGTCAGACAGTTCCTTTGTTGTGAACAAAGTTAGCTAGTTTATGGAGGCTCGAGACAGACACCTATGATGTTGTTCACATGATTCTAAGGTATCTGACGTCCTCTCCAAGTACTGAGTTGCTCTTTAGCAGAGGGACATCCCTTGCCATCACATTATATACAGATGCAGAGTATACAAGATGCCCCAAGGACATGAAATCTATCTCCATATTTATAGTTTTGATAAGGAGATCTTTGGTGTCATAGAAGAGAAAGAAGCAGATTGTGGTTGCCAGGTGTAATGCATAGAGTATATAGTAGTGACGTATGGGAATACTGAGATGATATGGGTCAGAACCGTGGTGACTGATCTAGATATTTACGCACCTCTTCCCATGCATCTACAATGAGACAACTAGGCACTCTTTATTTTCAGCAACTCTGCTTCCATGAGAGAACCAATCATATTGAGGTATATTGTCAGTATACACGTGACATGATTCAGAAGTATTTATCACTACATCCCACATCAGCTCAGGTGAACAGACAACAGATATATTCACCAAGGTTATAGCCAGAAGGCCATTTCAAATATATTGTTCCATGTTGAGGGGGAGTGTTGGGAGTTATTCATCTTGCTCATTTTTACGTATTTTCCCTTTTTTCTCTCTATTTAGTTTTCCCAACATGGTTTCTCCTCTCTATATAAGAGAACTCTAAGGCCTCGTGAATAATTTAATTTGGTATTCTCTTTCCATAGTCTTGATGAAATTGTTTGTACCAATGCGAGTTTATATATATATATATGTAGAACTCTTATTCTATCCTTTGTTAAAAAAAAGAGTTACTCTTTAGTGTGGTATATATCAAGTGTTACTAGTCTAGATAACAAGGGTTTAAATGTCGATATCGATATCCATATCAGTCTCATGTCGATACGATATGTCGTCGAAATGTCGCCCATATTGACACTCATTTGTGAAGAAAGGATCGAAAAAAGGTGCCAAACTGCCAATATCCCCATATCGACTTCGATATCGGTCCTATGGCGATACTGATATATCGTGATATCTGAAACCTTGTTGGATACTCTTACTTTTGCTCCCTTAGAAACATGTTTTTTTCTTACTAAGCGTTATCCCACTATAAGTAGGGTCGGCTACATGGATTCTTGCTCATATCCATGTTGAAAGATTCGACTATTTTTTATGCTGGCCGTTGACTACCTAACGCAATCCCTGCAAGAGTGAGATTTGAACCCTGGTCTTTTGTGTGGTAGACACACTGTACTACGACCAGACCATTATGTGGGTACTCCCCTAGAAAATATGTATTCTAAAGAATTTAAAAAGAGAAAAATCTTTGCCCACTTGGATGATGCAGTAAAGAGGCAAGACTTCAGGATAAATTGCATGTGTCCTCATACTGATTACGCCTCCTATTTTATTGCCTTGAGGGTTCTAGAGGGGACTTGTGGGGTTTTGTTGATGGATCAAATAATCTATTGCGTGTACATTCAGATATGGATAAAATTGCTTTTTTCCCAGTGGACATTCCTCATGCTGTCGTTCCCTCTCTCTTCCAGGCTTTCTTCGCGCTACGGACTAGGTAGGCTAGTTCAGATTATCCCCGAGGCTTAATGGCAGCAAAACCAAGCGGGGCAAAGGAGAAGGCTCGTCCCAAGCCAGAAAAGAGTAGGCCTCAGGGGATAGAGATCTAGAAGTAGCATGCATAACTGCACATTATTTGTCATTTTGAAGTGCTTCTTGGTATAATGAATGACTATTTGGCTTAAAAAAATAAATGACTGTCTGTCTGTAGTTGGAAAGTCTGTAAAATGAAAATTGGCTTGATTGATACATGTTGCATCTTGTACTTTTGCTTGCCTTACGTCAATCACACAGAGGCATCCATTATAACAGTTCTTGTATCCTCTATCGCATCACCTATGGTACTAACATCAATTGTATTGCCATTATTAAAAAACAAATTGTGTAGGTTTAACCAAGACATGGTGGATGACGACATGTTGTAAACCATGTGTCTCAAGATTAATATTTTTTAGTAAAGTAGGTTGGACACAATGTGAATAGACAAATAGAATCCTGGCTTCTCAATAGTAGGTGTAGTTAGAGGGTGCCTAGCAATAAATCTTAATGTCAGATTCAGTATAGTCAACGTAGGAGAGAAGAAACTAACTGGCTCAAAAAAGGTGACATCGTTGACAATATTTTCTTCCAAAAGGATCATAGCATGTCTCCTTTCTGAGTCCTAGCAACATCCTTGGGAGGTTATCTTCGTTAGGAGTTAATTAATGAAAAAAGTAGCACATCCGAACACATGCAAGGTATAGAGAAAAGGTCCTACTCAAGAAATAGAATCGAGCAAGGTATTTTGCTCGTCAATCTCAAATGAGGACAGACAATTGATTATAACATGCAATGAGTACATATCCTTAATAATGCGAAGGAACACGACAATGAACCAATTTAGTGCGACCCACATCAAATGATATATTTTTTTCTCTCTAAGCTACACTATCCTATTGAGAAGTTGTGCATATAAGGCTTGATAAATAATCCCATGAATGCGGAAAAAATTCAGTAATAGAATGAACACAAAATTCCTGTCCATTGACACACATTTGATATAAGCATAAAACTTTAAATTTGAGCAATGTGGCTTTTATTACATTGCTTACTTCAAATAAATAAGAGAAGTCATTAACTTCCACATGATAGGAATGATGGCCCTGCAAAACAGTTACCCTATCGGAGTTCTGTACATCAAAATGTAAAAGCTTAAACATATAATTATTATTTCTGCCAAAAAATTTAGAGGAGGATATATGGTGCTTTCTTAGCTGGCCAGAGTCGCAATGGAAGGTAGAACTAGGTTAGATTTGTGGAAGGATACGGCTAATTTTTTGAAGGGGCTAGTGACCAAACTGATGATGCCACAAGAATGACGTCGAAGCCGTAACCAGTCACCTATTGGAGTCTCAAAACTCATAGAGTGCGTTGGTTGGTGGGTTTTCCGGGAGTTATCCGGGGGTGGGTAACCCGTTTTTGTTTTAGTGTGTTTGGTTGGTGGGTTAAGGGTTGGGAGGGTTTGTGTGATGTGATTGTATTGGAATTTGAAAAAGTGGATAGTTATTATAATATGATTGTATTGAAATTTGAAAAAGTGGGGTGGTTGTTGTGATGTGATTGTATTGAAGTTTGGAATAGTGAGTATAAGTTGAGTATTTTATGATTTTTAGATGATATGATGGTATAATATATAATTTTTTTGATGGGAAGTGAGTGGGTCTCACTAGTGGGTTAAAAATGGGGGTTTGGGGGATTACCCACCCAAAGTGGGGGGTAACCCCCAATCCGAACGGGCTCATAGGAATTGTAATTCCACCCTTTGACTTTAGATTCCTTAATTGGTGGAATCTTTGCACTGGTAAACAACTACTTCCTTGGTGATTCATACACATGATCAAGAGCCATAAAGAAGATTCCTGCCATAACTCTTCTTGTATGGCTTTCAACACACACAATCACATGTTGAAAGGTAGCTATACAACTTCTCAAACATGGACTTTATCCCAGGTAGTGTGTACAAAGGATATTCATCTTGCTTTGACAGAAAGATATCAAAGTGAAGTTGGGAGAATATTTGTACCATTCTTTGCTTTAGAGTATATGAAGTCAAGAAGTCTCTCACAACTTTAGTTGTTGGCTCTTGCAGGACCTCATCAGCAATCTTAGGCACCAGATTGCTAGAAAGCCATACCTTGGCAATGACATTGTCCTTCAAGGAGACACATGTACATGTTTTTGTATAGGCTCATACTCTGTCAGAATAGACTCCTTAACATGAGTCCCATTCATCTTGATAATGGGGAGAAATTGCTTCATCTCACCATAAACAATGATCCCATTGCCCTTGTGATCTCCCATACTCGATAGAGTAAGATGAGCCTTATAAAACTATAACGTAAAGTGTTTGGTGAAGGAAACATATCTATTTGGACATGGAGAGGGCTATAGGCATATATCGAGAACTACGATACCCTTACATGCTATTGGGAGAGTTCGTCGAGGCTTGAAAAGAGGAGTATAATGCCAGGTGAACACTGTACCATATGAAATTTGGAATGGAAAACCCTAGATTTGTGTTTCGCTGCTACAAAGGCGCTGCTATAGTGTGCAGCTGGTACAGTGCTACTGGGGCAAGGATTTCGAGGTTAGGCGGGGTGGTTAGGCCAAATGAGGTACACACTGGTCTAAAACCTCCTATTTGACACCATGAAAAGTTCTCAAAAGATAGTTCGTATATTGAGATATATGTAGGTCTCTTATATTTTGAGATACCAAAAGGGAGAGAGAAGTACATGAAGGATATTGAGTATCCTTAAGCGCATCA
The DNA here is from genome assembly GCA_037367405.1 of Ottelia alismoides. Lineage (NCBI taxonomy): Eukaryota > Viridiplantae > Streptophyta > Magnoliopsida > Alismatales > Hydrocharitaceae > Ottelia > Ottelia alismoides. The sequence goes on along the minus strand of JAZKJV010000351.1, from coordinate 491,253 downwards.
CGGAAGCGTGTTGATCGCATCGTATGCAATCGGAGCAACTAGTCGCACTAGTCGCTAGATGCGGCGGAATTAAAATTTTTAAAACTAAAGATGAAACCACATGATCACGAGAACACTTCTCGGATCGTTTCATCAAACCACAAAGTACAAGGAATACCTCTTGAAGCGTGGTTGTGATCGCAAGATCCCAAAGTAGAGATCCTCCTGTCTCAAGTCCGATCCACGAAGAACGCACTTGCGGGCACGATGATGAGTCACGTCCTTCCCGCAATCCTCGATGAAGATCCAAGCAATGGATCCCCTGATTTCGTCAAACGAAATCCGTCGTCTTCCTTTAGAGTAAGAAACTCCAAAGAAGAAGGAGATCCTCGAGTTGTCGAAGAAGAAGCCGAGAGTCTCTCCTTTCTCAACACAAGATGGACGGCCATCTTTTGGAGGAGAGAAAGAGAGAGGGTGAGAATATGAGAGAGAGAGAGAGTTGTAACCTTGTACAACTCTTAATCATGTACCTTGGAAGGCTACCCTAGCCCTCCTTCTTTATTAGTTTAGGATCCAATGGATCTCAATCCATGGGACACATGGATCCAACGGCCAGGCTTGGTCCATGTAAAATCAATGGCTATAATTATTGTTGGTTAAAACCAACAACATTTATTTATGATTAAATTAAATATATGTTGCAACATTATCAACACATTTTTAATTTAACATAAATAAGTTAGTTGAGAGATTAATCATCATAATAAAATGGAGATAATATTGCCTCCTAAAATGGTGGCTTTATTTCTCCTTTTTATTATATTACATTATCTCTCAATTATCACAAAAATATCCACCAAATTAATTCCAAATTAATTTGTGAATATTTCAATTATGCTATTGAAATTTATGTGAATCAAATTCACAACCCAAACTAATTTGTAAATTACATTTCCAATTAATTAATTAATGTAAATCCAATCCACACTATTAATTAACAAATGCTATTTACATAGATTATCTCTCTTCAATATATGTATTATAAATCATATTTATAATACACATATATCATGGATAGTATTATCCACATTCTCTAATCCTTGATAATTAAATCCCATTTAATTATCTTAGATAATAATTCTCACAATATGATTCTCATTCATATTATGCTTGATAATTAAATCTCATTTAATCATCAAGTCCTTCTTGCATGGATATGCATTTCATCAAATGAATTATTCTTGAACCCTTTCAAGAATAATGTGCTTTCTCCGCAGATACTTGGAGATAAGGACAGGGCGATTGTATTATTCCACGTATAGTGACTTGGATGTTGAGATCTCATCTCAAATCCAGATCTTACGGACCTCCCACAGATGCTTGATTAAATCAAGACCGCAAATCTAATCTTCATTGAATCTGAATCTCATTCAGACCAATGTCCAACACTTGAACTAAGATCAGATTGCTACTCTACTGGAAGGAGTCATTAAAATCCAGACCTGTTTCATCACTCCCTCGGAATGGAAGCGTCATGGATATACAATCGTTTATGATCACATCACCCTCAGGTATTCCCAATACCTGTACATCCTGCATACTGGAAAACCCATGGTCAACCCGAAGATCAAGATCTATTTTATACTGTCTTCTTCAGGGTTTGATCACTAAGTTTCTCTTTTGATCATTGGGATTTGGTATCGATCATATACTTTCCAAAAGCATATATCATACCTAGGTCTTGATCATATACTTTCCAAAAGTATATATCAAACCTACAAATTCAGTCAAGCTTCCAAAGCGAGACAACCGTGCACGGAATTTGATTCTTCCCAATATCTCATGAGTGAGCTCATGTCTTCCGGTTCAGTAATGAACCTGTATGATCCCTTTGAGAGATCGTATTACTCATATGCCCTTACATGCACACCAGCGCGCCGGTGTATAGACCTTGGTTAGGTCATCAACCTATTGGTCTGCCAAATGTACACACTCAGACATATAGTAACACATCTGTCTCCGGTCAGAGGATGCGTGCCTATGCTGTGACAGTATTCAACATAGGACTTTGGTTATCTCGATCTCGCTAAGTCAACTCTTTGACCTAACTAATCTGACACCTCCGAATCTCTATTCCTATGCAGAGGACATGCATCAAGAGGTCGGTCAGATATCAGCCTATGTTAGAAAGGATTGCCATCTCCTACTCAGGCTGGAGATCACATCTTAACAATGATTTGACGGTGCTTGATTTGTCCTCAATCTATCCCTTTAGATATTCATCCAAGCACCAGCCTCTATGATTCAATTTATTAAATCAACAGCTGTATGGTCATCAAGATGGCCATGGTACATAACCCTAATTGTACAGAGGGACCTATTATGCAAATTATTTATTCTTCATTTAAGATCAGGGAATGATATTTGCAATAACATTTATTGCATAATGGCTCGCCGTGGGCTCACATGTCCAACAATACATGGGGAATTAAAAGGAAAAATATAGCAATAACAACACAACAACAAAGCCTTTTCCCACAATTAAGTATGGTCGATTACATGAATTTTTTGCATCCATTTAGATCTATTTCGGATCATTCTTGAGCTTAAATCCAAATAAAAGATCTCTTAGGATAGTCTCATTCCAACACTTCTTGGGCCTTCCTTGCCCTCTCTTAATCACATCAACATCTCGAATCTGGCTTCTTCAAATTGGTGTAGCAACCAGCCTCCTTTACAAATGGACAAACCATCTTAAGTAGTTTCTCACATCTTAAACTCTATGAGCTACACCAACTATCCTTCTGATCTCATCATTTCGAATCCGATCTTTTCGTGTATGATCACACATCTGCCTTAGCATTTTCATTTTGCTATCATCATTCTCTTCTTATGTCTATGGTTCACATGTCAACATTCTAATTCGGAAAGTATAACAGGTCTCACGATTGCTTTGTAATACCTTCCTTTGACTTTTAAAGGGATTTTCTTATCACAAAGAACAACAGAGGCTCCTCTCTACTTTAATCAATCACATTTGTTCTATAAATAACATCTCCTCATCCAGTTGCAAAATAGATATCAAGTATCCAAAATAATCTTTCTTCTGAATGTTATCGTCTTCAGTTTTCACCTCGAGCCCTTCACCGTTGTTTCCATCAAATATATACTCCTTATATTCAATCTTAGCCCTACTTATACGTATTCCTAGACTCTAAGGCATGTCTCAAACCTCTAGCTTATCATTTACTCTATCTCTTGTCTCATCAATCAACACAATATCATCGGGTGAACAACACACACCAAGTTATCACATCCTGGATGTGACTAGTCAATTCGTTCATAACTAAAGTATAAAGGAATGTACCCAAAGTTGAACCATGATGCACACCGATGCTGATGTTAAAATAGTTAATCATCCCAAACCGGATCCTTACACAAGATGAAGCCATATCATACATGTCCTTCATATAGTTAATGTATAGGACATGGTCTTGCTCTTCTCTAAAACTCTCGATATCTCCCTTGAGATTGGATCATAAGCCTTTTCCAATTCAATAATAATCATATAGAGTTTCTAATTTTTATCTCTATCAATCTCCATTGTTCTCAACAAGTGGATAGCCTAAATAGTTGAGCTACCTGACATGAAGTTGAATTGGTTTTCAATTACTTTGGAAACTTTCCTCAACCTTCTTTCTTATTATGCCTCATTAGTTTGATACCTATATAATTCGAGCAATATTGAATGTCTCCTTTATTCTTATAAAGAGGCACCACAATGTTTCTTCTCCATTCTTCATGCATTTCTTACTTCGCAAATGCTCTTTTTACTTAAGCTTATCTTGCACCCCTTCACTCCACCAGTATGCCTCCTTTTGGCCTGAGACTCCTCACTTAGACACGCCTAACGTCTTTGGCTACTCTTCGGATACAAGATGCTACCGCCTCACACATTTCGTTTGCACTTCCGTTACAATCCCAAGATAAGTCTTCTAAAACCTTCTCCTTGATGCTTGATTGGTCCAATTCAAGATTCCACCATTTAGTTCTTATGATCTTGGGAACCATCCTCTTCTTTGCCTTGACATCCATGACTAGCAAGCGATGCTGAGATGTTAAGCTCTCTCCTGGGATTACTTTGCAGTCTCTGCAACACAATCGATCTCTTCTTTTCATTGCGAAGTATTCTATCTCTGTTTTAGACGGGCCACTCTTAAATGCTCCTCCCTCTTCTTGAAGAGAGTGTTTGCTATGAAAAGGTCATAGGCCGTTACAAAATCCAGGATAACTTTTCTCTTTTCATTTCTATCCCTGAAGCCTATAGCCTCCATGAATACTAGCATACCCTAAAGCATCCTTTTACACATGTCCATCAAGATCTACACTTCGGAAAATCATCTCTTTGGTCACTAACCTAACCTCCTTTTCGAGTTAATCTTACCCCACTCCGATGGCCGAGATTTTTTTATTTTATTCTTATGTATGGAGCCAATCGACCATTGTGATGAAATCAAGAAACATGACCCCCACATGGATAGCTGGTACCGCATGGGACCTCGGCAGTCGAGCCTCCTCGCCATGCTCGGTGCATCCTTCGCCGTCTTCTTTTCATCTGTGTGATTCTGCACTCTTGTTTTCACTCTCGATCCCATCGAATTTGGATTCATGGGTGGGTACTCAGTCGCCCACGCAGGACATTATCATACAAAACTTGGGTCTCTCTATATCAAAGTTCTTGGCATTCGGCTCTCTATCTAACATGGTGGCCATGGTGAATGCTATAGTTAGCTTGTAGATTGCAGAGTACTTCAGTTGGAAAGAGTCACTGATAATAGCGTCCATTCCTAACATCATAGTCTGGTTGGCAATATCTTTAGCAAAGGATTCCTGTACATGGGTCTATTATTGGAAGGTTTCTTTCGGTATTGGTTTTATATCATATACGGTTCCCGTATGAATTGCAGAATTAGCTCCTTAAAACATGAAGGGAAAGCATTGGTTCTGTATATCCGCTCTCTAAAAGGTTGGGACCCTTGTTGAGCCGTGCACGAGAAATAGGTGGAAACGACGTGATCAGTGCCAACGACGTGCACTATTGTGCCCAAGCTTCCAACTGCTTGAGGCTGTCGAGGCAATAATTGACCGAGGATAATGGATCTCGATGTAACTCTGTTCATCAGTTGGGGGTCAGTTTCACAAGATTGAAGTCCAATTTAAGTTTTAACTTCGATTTTCATGTTTATTTCCTTGTTTTTGCTCCTATTTCATTCGAGTCTTCTATTTGGCATTTGCCACCATTTCGAGCATCATGCATGTTTCTGAGCAAGCATAATCCATCACCATTCATCTTAGCAACCCCGATTCCGTTTCAACAGTTCCAGAAGCTGTTGGTTCTCTTGTTTTTTCGTCGAGAAAAGCATGAGCTTGGGGTAAATATAAGAGAACTTGAAGGGCTTGACATAATTGATGGATTTTGAAGGGCAAAAATGTCAAAACTTGACGTTATAGAAAAGCAAAAAACTTTGCTATCTCCATCTTGGAGCGTTAGCCGTCACCTATGATTAATGAAGCTCTTCCAAATCCCCTTTTGCACTCTGTATGGCTAAAATATATGTTCAAATTTCTTGTGTGCTGCATATTGATAGAAGAGATTCATTGGCCTTGCTCTCAATCATTTTATATATTGGATGCTTGGCATTAGTAAATTTCTAAACAAAATGGCTGCTGGGTTTTTTGGAAGACGATTATAAATCTGCCTTATCCTTAAGTTCTTACTTGCATACCAAATAAAATTCTAACTCTTCCTAATTGCATGCAGATATTTTCTCTTCAAGGAAGGCTTATATTTGGACCCGATGTGAGATCCTTGTTTCTCACAATATTTCTCATCGCCACACCTGTGATTGTTTTCTGCGTATTTGTAGCCAGAAAGTTAATGAATGACTTTTCTCACCGGGCTGGAATATCTATAATGGTGTTTGCTGTTGCATTCACATTCTATGTGAGTTTTCTATGTCACTACTTAATTTTACCTACTTTTACATTGTGAAGAGTTTGGGAGCCTAATCCGTTTGATTCTATATTGGCTTGCAAGGAAATTTTCTGCAAAACATATAATTTATGATGATCATGCTAGAATACTTTCTGAGTTTTGCCGTGTTTCTGACTAAAATTATAAAAGTAGGGAGTTTAAGTCAGAGAATAAGGAACCCCTCTAATGATCTGGTGTTAGAACGAGTGGGCTCCCACTCAAGGGTCATGCTTCATCCCTACCCTCCCCCTTTAACTAGTACAAAAAGTCAGAGAATAAGTAGAATCTATTTATTATTCTAATTTTCTCTTGACTTCTAATTAAATATATTTTTTATAACAGTAGTTAAATGGTTTACTAGTGTCAAATCAAGAAGAGTTTCTGCCATCAGCAGTTTAGTTTTGACATGATATTTTTTCTCCTGCTTGATCAGGATTTGGTGCTCCTGCTGCTTACTTCTGGAAGAGATCCCGGTATCATACCTCGCAATACCCATCCGCCAGAACCAGAGGGCTTAGAGGGATCTGCTGAAGTTGGTGGCAGCCAGACGCCTCAATTTCGCCTACCTCGTGTGAAAGATGTGGAGGTTAATGGAACAACAGTGAAAATCAAGTACTGCGATACTTGCATGCTTTATCGGCCTCCTCGTTGTTCACATTGTTCAATTTGCAATAATTGCGTAGAACGTTTCGACCATCACTGCCCTTGGGTTGGTCAGTGCATTGGTCTGGTAAGTGGCAGTTTTATGGAAGCAATTCTACTTTTTCTGCAAAAGATGTGCTCGACAATTTCTTTTTTCACCAAGTTGCTGGTTAGATATTTGAGAGTAGGGATTGCCTGTTGCCTTGTTATGAGCTTGATCCTTTATTTTTGTTGGTGCAGAGGAACTACCGTTTCTTCTACATGTTTGTCTTCTCGACGACGCTACTCTGCATATACGTCTTTACCTTCTGTTGGATATATATTGTAAGAATTATGCACTCTGAGGATAAATCAGTATGGAAAGCGATGACCAGAACTCCTGCATCGATTGTTTTGATAATTTACACTTTCATTTCTGTCTGGTTTGTTGGCGGTCTTTCTGTTTTCCATTTCTACCTCATTAGTACTAATCAGGTTAGTCAATTATCCATTAGATTTATTTACCTAAGCACCCGTGGATTATTGCAATTGACACTGTTCATTTTGCAGACAACCTATGAGAATTTCAGATATCGATATGACCGTAGGGATAACCCCTACAACTTGGGAGTTGTTAATAACTTCAAAGAAATATTCTTCTCAAGCATTCAGCCATCTAAAAACAACTTCCGGGCACTTGTCCCTCTCGAACAAAGTTTGCCAGCACGGACCGTAGGCGGCGGTTTCATCAGTCCAAACATGGGTAAACCTGGTGGAGAGCTTGAGTTGGGTAGAAAAGCAACCTGGAGTGAAGGGGGAGCCGGACCACCGATTGATTTGGAAGCAGGCCATAGAGCTGAATTGGGCAATAAAGAGAGTGGACTCGGTCTTGTGTCACCTCAAGACCATAATCAGCCGCCCGATGTTCCAAATGGCTGCAACACTAGGGGATCTAATCGGGATCGGAAGAGTGGTAGCTGGGAGATCTCACCAGAAGCTGCTGCCTTGGCATCAGAAGTGGGTAAAGCTGATGAGGCTAAACACACACAGAGGTAGGATGCCTAAACCAGTTTACACGAGTTTCAAAATTGATCTACATGTACGGAGTGTAGTTATTGGAGTCCATGGAGCTTATCATGTCTAAGTTGTAGGTTGGTTTGATGTTATTTGTAAGTTCCTTGGGGCTAATTATACATTCTTTTCTCGCACGTGGGGGTTGTGTTTGTGGTCCATTTGATCCTACGAGTTGGTGGATGTTGTGTCTGATGTTGGCTCGATGCTATGACAACTACACATGCAGGTACTGCCGATTATCTGAACTCTTTCCTTGATATTGGGAATGGTGTGTATACTCAATATACTGGATATAAAATTTTTTTATGGCCTTCCTTGGTCGTCAAGGACATTTTACATTCTTTACGTGCGAATGTTTTATTTTTTATCAGGGATGATGAGCTCAACCATTGTATTCCTGATCTTAAATGTACTCTCCTGTGGGCACTGCTTGGGATGCATCAAGAGCTGTCAGGGTGTGTGGGATTAGTGATTAGTGACTAGCTACTGTTTCTGGCTCGAATACATATTATTTCATATTCAAGTTAAACGTAAATGTGCAATGCAAGGTAAGATCTCTGAAAGGGATTGGAAACAATCAGAAAGAGGATGCTGACATTTTATCATATTTTGGAATGTGGTGAGACCGATGGCCAGGATTGATTGAACAGTTGATTATGTGCAAATCTTTGCTTAACAGATGGGTTTCACCTGCTATTATTTTTTACAGCTGTGGTTTTCTCTCATCTCTGAATGCGCCATTCATGATAAACAGTGCTCCAGGTGTTACATGGTCACCATATGTGTTAGTCAAGGTTAGTTGGGTGAGGAAGGACGCATGCATGCCTGTCTGTATTTTATGTGCATGGTTTGGCATCACCTTGCTACAATTCTACTGCTGTAGTGTCTAAGTTGGACCCTTGTGTACACTACTTCAGTGTTACATTCAGCTGGTGGTTTGTTAGTTCAGGGATGTACGCATTATCTACCTCAAAATTTTCTGAGATAATAAAATTGGGGATATTTACACCCATAACCCTGAGTAATATGGTAATTACCCCGGGAACCCTCGATAATCACTAAATTCACCCAAGACCCTGAGTAATCATTCCGTTTTACATATATAACCTTCCGTTAGTTTATGTCATTAACTCAACCAGAGGGATGAGTTAATCTAACCCATTCGTGATCCAACGGTCCAGATTAATTAAAAAAAGAGTACATGGCTTTGGAGCTTGCACAGGCAGGTGATGCACGGAGAGCTGGTGCGGGAGGGGAAGAGGCGGGGTCGGCGCGGGAGGGGAGGAGGCGAGAGGCGGTGTGGGAGGGGATGAGGCGGGGGGCGGCACAGGCGGGTGATGCACGGAGAGGTGGCTTTGAAGGAGGGCGACGCGGGAGGGGGTGGGGGCAGCACAGGCGGGGTGATGCACGGGAGGTGGCTTTGGAGCAGGGCAGCGCAGGGGGGAGGTGGCTTTGGTGGAGGTGGGCGCGGGAGGGGAAGAGGGTGGCGCGGGAGGGGAGGCGACGCGGGAGGGCGGGTGGGGGGAGGCGGCACGGGAGGGGAGGGGCGGCACAGGCGAGGTTGGAGGAGGGTGGCGCGGGAGGGGAGGCGACGCGGGAGGGCGGGTGGGGGGAGGCGGCACGGGAGGGGAGGGGAGGGGCGGGGGGCGGCACAAGCGAGGTTGGAGGAGGGTGGCGCGGGAGGGGGGGGGGGCGGCACAGGCGGGGTTGGAGGAGGGTGGAGCGGGAGGGGAGGGGTGGGGGGCGGCACAGGCGGGGTTGGAGGAGGGTGGCGCGGGAGGGGAGGCGGCGCGGGGAGACGCGGGATGGCGGGTGGGGGGAGGCGGCTGCCGCCAGCTGCAGCTTGTCAACCGCGCACGCTTGGGGTGGGTATGGAGATGGCAGGCGGGGTGGGGGGCCCGATTGGAATGGGGGCAGGGGAGGCATCGTTCGGGGCTGCGGAGGGGGTGGGAGGAGTCACGCGGGGGAGGGGGGCTGCTGGCGGAGGCGCGCGGGGTGGGGGGGCTGCAGGCGGAGGCACGAGGGGGCGAGGGGACCTGGGATGGTGGGTGCTGCATGGAGGTCGAAGGGGAGAGGAGGAGGTTGTCGGAGGAGCTTGCTGCTTGGAGGAGGAGATGGGTGCTGCTTGGAGGAGGAAGAGGATAAGGTGGAGGAGGAAGGTGATAAATGAACTTTTTTGTAAATAATAGAAACTTAAAGGGTATAAATATAAAATACATAACGGATACCGTCAATAGTTAACGGTAAAATGGATGGAAGTTGACTCAGGGTTATGTAATGTAAGGGTTAAACATTATTCGGGGTTTTGGGTGTAATTCGTGCTTGCGTAGGGTTCCTGGGGTAATTACGAGATTACTCAGAGTTATGGGTGTAAATATCCCATAAAATTGTTCGTTCATGCAATAATTGCAGGATGCTTCTACTTATTCTTGCTCAATTTGGGCAGCGGATATGAATGTTGCAATACATGGTGGTTTTCATCTGCTTGTGTTAATTTTCAGGAAGTTAACCCTATATAACTAGAAAATGGTTGTATATAGTGATGATGGGCTCTTCCAATTGTACGGAAATCCTTTTGTGTAAGATAATTTTATGGCCAAGATTCCTCCAAATTTTACAGTCCACATTGGATAAAATTTGGCAACCATCAACAGTGGTTTTGGAGGAGCTTTTATAGGTGAACGAAGGAGAGTTGGCTAGTGATCAATGTTGGGCGTGTAGGAGGATAGTTAGAAGAAGATCAATGGTTAAGAATGGAGGAAGAGGTTAAGAGGTTACGTGGAGAAAAAGGCAAAGATCGGAGGTTGGAACAAACTCGTTGGCTCGCTTCTTGGGGAAGAAGGTCCCAAATGCTGACACATGTCAGCACCTGGTTGGCCAGGTTGAGTAAATGACTAAATAATTAAGTAAAATAATAAATAAGGGTATTTTAAATAAGTATAAAAATGAAAGTTTTAAATAACTAAATTATCTAAATTATGGTATAATTAGTTTTAACAAATAATAATTATTTACGAAATATAAATATTACATTAATAAATAAATAAAATTAATACTTAATAAATAGATTTTGTATTTTTTAAATTAATAAATTAGTAAATAGTATATTAATTTTATATTTTATTAATTATGAGATTAATAAATAAAGTATATTATTTTTTTGTGGATTTTAATAAATTAATTTAGATATATTAATAAATACAAGTATAAGTCATATAGTTCATTTATACTTATAAATTAGGATTTTTTATTTGTTTATAATAAATAATATCCAAATATTATAATATAAATCAAGATTAAAATCAAGTTCAAGAAAATATTTAGAAATTATAAAATCATTAAAATAATAAATAATATGTAATTGTGGTTAGGTTCCAAAACCGACTTTTTGCAAACGGACTCCTATTTTAGTGAAATCACCTTCATTAATTAGAGAATATTATGTTATGAACTTTAAATGTGAGTAGAGTGAAAGTGGAGTTCGTATGAGCAAGTTATAATGTTCGGAAGTTTGGATTTTGAGAACTTACAAGTTGGATTTCTTGGTATTTATATAAGGTAATATTTTTCACTTATTTTTATATTTTCTCTATATTTTTAGGAATAATTAGAAAAAGTGTTTGGTGAAAAATATGTTCATATGAATTAAATAAAAATCTTTAAATTTTTGGAATTTATTGGATGACTAATGGAGAATGTATGAAGTGTGAAATTAATTATTTTTATTTGTTTTCTTCCTTATCTCCCCCTACTTATTTATTTGTCAACCAATCCATACTGACTTGGTCTTGGGGATTAGGTTATAAATATATCTTTCAGCTATATTTATTTTTTATAAGTCACATTGTACATATATACATATCTACAATTTGCCTTTATTTTATTTTCTTTATTTTTATTCTTTTATTTATTTACATGATTTTAATGCTTAAAAGTGCATTTTTATTCATGACTAAGGTTTTATTAAAAAGTGAGATTTAATGGATGTTTACATGTATTTGTTAAAGATTTTAAGACAAAATGCAGATAGAATGTTAATGAATCGTGGATTCATCACCATCCCCCGCTCCGCCCGTTACACCTCGCAACGCCCCTCCCCCTTTCCATTTTAACTCCACCATCACACCACCTCCCCATGACCTATGCACCCCCACGCGTAGGCCTATCTTTCTACATCCTCGCGTGCCTCATAAACACCCCCTCCATTACTCCCTGACCTCGAGATACCATTGTAAAACACCCCAAGTGAAGACCAAACTTCACCTATAAAACCACCTTCTTCGCAACCATATACCCCCATCCACCACTCGTGAGGCCACGGCTCAGCTTCCTCCGCCCTCTGGTGATAGTGGAGGGCGGTGTGTCGAGGTGACGACAATCATCCAACCCCAGGTGCGATCCATGGCGTCAGCCATGTTTGCTCCGCCACCCTGATGGTAGCCCGAGCACTCCGCCTTGGCTGCGCAGGTCATACAACGACCGATGTGACATTCGTCGCTTAGCACAAGCCTCCACTTCGCCCCCTTCTTCCTCCTTGCTCCAGCCAGGTACCCCTACCTTGATTTTTCACCATTTTTCTCTGAATTTTCTCGTCGTACACAACATCACTCACCCTCACCTGACCACCTCGCGAGCTCTGCAATACGTCCACCACCTTTGCTGACCCATCCACTCATTGTCTCCCCTTCTCCACAACCTGATCACCCTCACCCCATCTCCTTCTTCACCTCGTAGAAGAAGGAGCTCCAGTCCCTGATCCTCCACCTCCATGGGACTCCATTCCACTTCACTTCACTCACGCACATACCTCCACAGCTTCAGCTATCATCTAACCTTGCAGGAACTTTAATGGCCGAAGCTTGTGTGTATGCTAGGTTTGCGCATCTCGCCCCCAACGAGGCCTCATCAACCAACCACTCTAATCGCCTACGAACCCTCGCCGCACCTCCTACCACTTCGCTAGGACCTCAGAAAACTTCCTTGACCACCAAGCGAGACAACTGAGCACGGTGGAGGGAATACGACCGTGCCGGAGCCCTGCCTAGTCCTCGCAGGAGGCGGCAGGGCTGATGAACTCGACGAACAGATGTCGTTCGATCCTCACGATCGGATGACCCAGATGATGCCAGTTGCCTCCTCCGAAGCAAAGAGGCTCATGTGTCACGAACCATATCACGAAGCTCCAGGACTTGTCACGTGCCATCTGACCCTAAGCGCCTTCCAATCTTGTCCTCACATGCCCCACACATGAGGGGCTGGGTAAATTGGACTAAGGACCCCACAACTGTTGCATATTACATTAAGGTACCCAAGCACGTACCTCACATGCACGCCTAGGTATTTTACAAGGAGTCCTACTGGGATTGGATAATTGCATAAATGCCCCTCCATGCCAAAGGAAAAAATTACAAAGGGTCCTCACCGATTTTTGGTTATTGCGAATAGGTCCTTCCAACGATCTATTTGCAATTATATATCCTTTATTTTTATGTCTTTTATTAAAATTATGCCCTTGGAATGTTTACTTCATATCTTAAGCATCTGATCTCTATTTTTATTGATTTTAGTGTCGTTTTGAAGCTTGTTTCATCATATACATACTATCATGTTTAACTTTATGATTTGACACTGAATTATTTTGAATTATTTATGCTATATTCTGTGATCTATAATGTCTCTTAACCTTTCATCTCAATGCCAGTAATCATCCTTATTGCTCAATTTGACTCTAAATTTGAATTGCAATTTGTGCTCCTATTTTGTAGGGTGTTTTTGTAATTAATCTTTTGCGTGCATATTCTTTGCTCTTAATCGTAAATTATGTTCATGCATAATCATATAATTGCATTGAAAAATCACATAAAAATTACATGCATCATGATTCGTAATTCTAGCTGCATTTCTTTGCATTGTTATATCTGCACTTTATTCTGCATCTGCATGAAGACCTAAGACTTATAAAATAATCTCACATCAATTAATTGACAATATTTGATAAATAGACAAAGAGGCTCGTGTCCCTAAATTCGACCTTGGTAAACTTGTCAAGTAAAATAATTTTCACATATTCAAAAAATGTGGTCTTTGCTGAACCAAATTTGCCTCCTATACTACGATAACACAACTTTATTAAAGAGGTAAATTTGACATTCATCAGTGAGGGGAGAAGGTTTTAGGAGGAAATGGTCTCAATAGTCGGTTCTAATCTGATCCAATAGCCCCGATAGCAAGCGCTAGCGGACAAAAGGAGATGACCATGTCTATTGGTGTGGATTGAGTTGGCCCAATGAACAGTTGCCACCTAGCATGGGTAGTTGATCGACTGATTGGCCAAGGCAAAATTAAAATAAATGAAAAATAAAATATAAGAAAATTTTTAAAAAAAAGTGATCAACATGAAAGTTATTGGTATTGATGAGCTCTACAACTTTCATGAATAGACCAAAATCAAATAAGTCATATATACACAGTACAATTTTCATATATGTATTAATTGCCGATTAAATCCCCATTTGTTTAAGTTTTGTATTTTTTATATTTAATTAGATTTTAATTAATGGGTTATATACATCATTATTCTATTTGTTTTGGGTTTTTTATTGGTTAGAAAACTGTAAAACAAAGACAAGCCAGTTACTTTATGTACAATATATACATGTTCAAGTGTTTTTATTTCATTTTGGTTTTAATATTTTTTGTGTTTTGTTTCTTAGTGCCATGTCAGTTGACAACAAAAAAATAATAGGAGAATAATTGAACAAAAGATGATATTTTATATATATATAATGATAATCTTTAATTATGCACAAATCATGGTTTTTTATTTACATATTTTAAGTTGTATTTCATGCATTATTAATGAATGCTAATTAATACATTTTAGATATTTTAATTATTGATTTGTTAATTATATTTGTAAGGAATTAAAAGGTATTTTCTAATGTATCAATAATCGAATGGTAACCTAGTCGTAACTTAGACTATCACCTAGTTGCACCATCCAAGTAGAAGTTTGTAGTCACTCTCAAGTTTATTCTCTCGATCTCCAAACCCTCCTTATTGATTCATCAGATTTCGAAGGTGCCATTCCTTTTCCGTTGTGTGGGTCATAATGATCTTCCTTGAGTTGCGGGAGAAATGAAAGGGCGGAGCTATTAGAAGTTAATATCCTATTTACCCAAAATAGCTGTTGACTTGCTTCTTTCCTATTAATCATTGTAGCAACAATCGCATGCCCATTTGTATTTGGATAGTATGGGTTTGTATTATGAGTTTCTTTTTTTGCATAGAAAAATAACTTAACATTTAGTTTCTTAACATAAAAATGCTCTTTATTTGACCTCAATTTCCATTTCAAACCTCCCTTAAAAATAATAATGGAGGGTTAAGTGAATATTTGGATTTGTACAATACCTTACTAGTTTAATAGAAATAGGTTTTTGTTTGTTTTAATTTCATAAGTTTGTAGAATAAGTATCTTATTTTATGCACCAAAATCCTTTGAGGATATATTATTTTAACATGATTGTGTCCTCGTTTGGGCTCAACATTTCCTTAGTAGAATTCCCTTAAAATCAGGAACGGATGGTTATTGTAAATCCGATTTTATATAATAGATTGGTTGATAAATCCATGATTTATCATCATAACTCGTATTTATTATCCTCCTTTCTTAAACTATTCAATAAAATGTATTATTAATTTGTTATGTTAATATTTAACCCTATGTATACAATTAACCTTGATTAATGTATATAAATACTTCTTTTATTGTGAACTTATTTTCCGTGTTTCCTAAATATTAAAAATTTCATAAAAATTAGATAAATATTGTATATATTTATTTTGACATTAAATATAAATTAAAAATACAAAAATAAAAAAGAAATTAAAATAATGTTTTTAATTCATTTTTAAAACTTTTAAAATATAGGTATGCACATATGACTAATTTTGACCTTTTAATCAACATGAAACTTTTAAACCTCCTCAAGATCTACAACTTTCATGTTGAATAATTGTGTAATTCATTTTCTAATTATTTTATTTTATTTTCCCTTTATTTTCCTTCTTTTCCAATTTTTTTATTGGGCCATGTGGTGCCCCAAGGCCCGCCCATGTGGCCCGACCCTTTTTTGACACCTACCACCCCTCTGCATCACACGATCCTTCTAATTGATCCAATCAAATCTGCACATCATCACATCTCCCTCACATGTTAGATCATTCCCTGGATCTCATTTCCTCTATCCACTCCCGCTCATGCCCCCACCGTTTGATCTGAATCTAGATATAATCATGGCCACTCCTTCCCTCTTTCCTCGGGGCCATTGAATCACCCGATCCAATGATCCCTGACCTTTGTCAACCTCCTGTAACACAGGCATGCTCATGATAAACTCGTCGTACCACCTCCATCTACCAATTATCCCACTCACTCCATGCTTCTGTTTCCATCTCCGACCACCCTCCGACACCAACCGTTTATCTCACACCTAAGCCCTAAATTTCCATATCAACCCTCGCCGCTCGACTTACTTGGCAGTTACAAATGCCTCCATCACTTCCTGTAATTGTCGGGTCTATCTTTAAAACCTCTACCTCCTGCTCCAGTCACTCCTTGTCCACCATTTCATGGTCCTGAGCCTAGCCTTCCTCCTCCTTCCGTGATAGGGGAGCCATGAGTTGATGTGCAATCGTGACTGAATATCTAGGTGTTGACCCACGGCCCTTCCGTCTATGATACGACCGCTAGTCGGTTGTCCGAGCTGATCCCACTAGCTAGGGGAGCCCAACAATGACCCGAGCACCGTTAGGTGCTCCACCCAAGCCACTCCGCTTGGCCATCTTCCTCTTCAACTCTCCAGGTAAGTCTCCCAATCCTTTTTCTGCGTTTCTATCATTTTAAATAGGTACATACATGCATTGCCACCTTCGATTGTTCGCACCACCATCTTCACCTGACACCCCTCACTCACACCTATCATCTTGATGACCCACTCTCTTCTCCTACACACTTAACCGTTTCAACCCTTTCCTCTTCTACCTTGGAGGAGGACCATCAGGCCTCCATGTTAAATACCCCTACATGTCCCCACTTCACTTGCCTCACAAACACCCTTGCTTCGGCTATTTCTAAACATTTTACAGGTCCAACCCTTCAATGGTCGGAGCGTCTATACATGCTCCGTTTTAGAGAATTATTTTCGATGAAGACCCACGATTTCTTTGATCCAGGCTCTTCGAGTGCTTCCTGGATGCTCCAGTTCTTTTGTCATGTTCTCATGAAGGTGGTAGGAGATCCAGAGTAGCCAGAGATCAGCAAAGGAGGCAAGAGGTTATCGTCGGAGCTTCGCATCAATGCATCCGTGCAAGGAGGTGAAGTTTCGACGAGGAGCAAATACCATTTGATCGCCTAGATCAGACGATCCACATGCATTATGAGCCTCTACCCCAAGCCTTGAGCCTCAGTGGAATCGAGGCATGTCCCAAAGCACCTGGGTGCGCCACATGCCCTAGAAACTTGCAGCCGACCCCAAGCCTCACATCACGTGCTAAGCATGTGAGGAGCTGGAAAAATTGCCTTCGAAGTTGCCCGCCTTTCTCCAATTGCATATAGGTCATGGGCACGCATGCCTCACATGGTGTGCTTGGTAAATTTACGAAAGTCCCCCACCGGCTTTTAAATATTGCAAAATGCCCCTTAGGGTCTTGTTTGTGATATTTTGTAAATATTTTTCTATGTTTTTATTTGCATTTATGATCTTGGATCATTTCTTTCATAACTTGAGCATAGGAAGTACTTTTTCAGTGATTTCAATTTCATATTGATGGTTATTTGATTATCTAACTAATGGCATTGCTTTTTAAGATTTGACACTCAGAATGACTATTTAATTTGATATATTATGTTTCTTGTCCTTATTCATTCAGTTGCCTTTGGCATCGATGTTATGCACATAATTTTCATGAAATTGTGTATATATTTATTACTCAAGTAATTGATCGATCTAAGGCGTATATATGCATCTTACCTCGTTTGCACTTCATGGCATTCTGTTACACATTGTCTCTCATTTAAATTGCATAATATCAACTAAAAATGCATCATGTTCATTCATCATGTTTCACATTATTTTATGCATTATTCCTGCATCGTTGACCTAGGTAGATCAATAACTATTTAATCTAGTTATTATAGTTTGATTAATCATATAGGTAGCTCGTGTCCTTGTGTTCGACCTTGGTGCACTTACAAAGTATAAATTGTCCACCTATACAGAAGGGTCGTTCTTGAAGGATCATTTTCACTCCTGTACTACAACAATTCTACATTATTAAAGAGATGAAAATGTGGTTCTTCATTGGTTTGGACCACATCCATTGAAAGTGAATCTAATGGCCGATTTTTTTACTTTCCTTAGGGAAGAAAGTATATAAATGCCTAATATTTCTTAGTAATTCAAATATACCTATATCACGACGTCCATATTTTTACTCTTTTTATTTTGTTATTTATATATTTTTATAATTTTTAATTAAAATAGAATGTACAAGCGAATTAATCAAATTAAAATCAAGGAAAATTGATCAAGTATGTGGTCATTGTACATTATATTAGTACAATTTGTATATTTATAGTAAAAATGACTTTTCACAGATAAACTTGTCTCATTCTAGCATGCAATGTGAATCAAGCGATTTGAAATATATAGTTGCAAACCGAGAGCGGTTCGTGCCAGTTGAGTGAGGTAGACATTTTGGGGACCTAACGGAAGAAAGACGGATGAGCCTCAACACTTTGTTGCCCTATATCCTACATTTGGTAATAGAAGACTAATAAATCCTGGGAAATGGTCAATCTACAGTGGAAGTAGCAAACCAGAAGCCCTAAACGGGTCGAATATATAGTTTGCGTAGGCGATAGCGTAAAGGGGAGGATAGATTGACCAAAGGTTGGTCAACCGACTACCCTTATATACATAAAGCAGGTTCGGTGAAAGAAAGTTGCACTACAACAAAATATATCTATAGTGACGATTAGATAACAACGATTGCATATATTCGTCACGATATTTGTAAAGTTATTAATATAGTGACGCTTTTATATATCCGTCGCTAACAATACTAAAAATAGTGACGATTATATCTATTCGTTGCTAGTTATACTAGAAATAGCTACGATTATATTTATTCGTTGCTAATTACATTAGTAGTTACAACGATTTTTTTCATCCGTCACTATTTTTAACATAGGAACGGATAAATGGTTGGTGAGTTTTTATTAAAAATTAATTTACTAATATTTTTATACTATTTGATGGGTAAAGTTGGTATTCGGATTTAGGAGACGTAGTTATTAATTTCCTAGCTTTAGGGTTTTTTAAATATTATTTTTTTGCCCAACAGCCCATTCCGCAACCCATTCCCATCTTCCTCCATAGTTCTCCCCATCTCCCATCCCCTCTTCAACGTCCCCTCCACAACAAAACGAAGAGATCGAGATTCTGATCTCGTCGGGTGTCGATTTATAGGAGGAGATCGAAGGTCCTCCCATAACAAACAAGTCGAGAGCACAAGATTCCACAACATCGGAGTTGAAAGCACCAGGTACGCCCTAGGGTTTATAGTTTAGGTTTGGATCGAGGTCTTCTCAATCCTCGAGGTTATGATGATGTTTGAATCCGTGAAGGAGTGGATAAGCACATGTTCCTCCCAAATCTAGGGTTTCAGTTGATCCTAATTTAGATTTCCATTTGTGAAGGTAATCTTATCGTTTGTAGTGGATCTACCTTGACCTTATTTTAATGTGATAGTTTACGATTTAGGGAATTGGGATCAAATCCTCCTTAGTCATCGATGTCTCGATGATGTTCGAATCCGTGAAGTTTCATGTACCTTCGTTGCCTTGATTTGCGATTGCTGATATTTGTTGTTGCACCTAAATGTCTTATAAATACATTTTTTAACTTTATTTTGACTGATTCAATATGTACATTGACATATGATCAACGATCATGTGTTTTGTGGTGAACATTTTGGATGATTAGATCTCCAGCATTTTTTAGATCTGCGTATGTTATGTTTCTGTCATTTCATTGGCTCACACGTTTTGGATTTTGGTGGATTACATGATCAATTGTATTTAAATGGAAAATTGCATTCCGATGAGAAATAATATCCTTTGACTCCACCTTAATCCGAATCATACCAATTTCAGTTTGGTTAGATATATTTTAATGGTCATGAAAACCATGGGTTTATGCCGAGTTGGAGTTTGGTGGGCTTTAGTTTTAGCCGATTCCAACATGTTAAGGTCGCACTGATAAAGCTAATCTTCAGGTCTCTCGATATATATATTAGAGATCATTCGTGGCTATATTTGTATTCGACGTCATTGTAATGAGAAGAAAAGAGTACGCATTT
Organism: Ottelia alismoides; assembly: GCA_037367405.1. Lineage (NCBI taxonomy): Eukaryota > Viridiplantae > Streptophyta > Magnoliopsida > Alismatales > Hydrocharitaceae > Ottelia > Ottelia alismoides. The sequence goes on along the minus strand of JAZKJV010000351.1, from coordinate 471,119 downwards.
CAACTTGAATATTCCAGTCATGATCAAACTTAAATACTGGTTGGTTATTGGCAGTATGGCCTATTTGAGACAACATCAAAAGGCCAATTTGCTTGGTCATTTAATTTGGTGGATACTTTGTTGGGTTTCTCATGTGAAGACTGATTGCCACTGCATATGCATGATCAAGTTAATGGTAAACTCATGCAACCCTTTTGTTCTACAGTAATTTTGCTCATCATATCATTTTTTTTCTGAAATATATAAACAGAGATGTGTTGGTGTGAGCAGTGCAATTTGTTTATTGATCTCACCTCTTGGTGTCCTTCGTCCTATAATTGTTGTTTCTTGCATATCTTGATCGTTAGTAATTAAAGCGTGGCAAATCGGCTATGGAAGCACAGTTATGCTCGTTTATATCATTGGAACATGGCACTTAATCCAGTCCGACCAGAGCCTTTTTCTGTGATTGATATCAACTGGTAATTTAAATCCTACCCATGTCAAATTAATAATTGTAGCCACAATGTACGGTCATCATTTCCATCGCTTTGACTTCTTCCATATTGGAATTGTGAAGGTATGTAATGTCTATTAGTAATTTCTATCTCAGTTCAGGCCCTGCATATAAGGACATCTCGGGATTAGAAGCACAGATACAGGTTATGGTAAAATATGGTGATGGGTGATACGAGTAGAGTACATGCAATTTTATGTGTGTACATGTAGTTTATTGATTTGAGTACTAATGGATAGAATTGTTGGTTTCACTCCTACTACTTATTCTCAAGAGAGATCAGAATCCCACCTTAGCAAAGTAAAATATCATGGAAAAATTCAGGGTCCATCACCTACCTGGTTTTGTACTCTTGTCTGAATCCCATCTCAGTAATGTGAATCCATCCATAGCAGGTGATCCCCTCCCATCTTTATTTATTCAAACTACTTAATTAGGCTCCATTTTACCTTCTATCAATTTTGTGCATACTTTTCTTGGTTATTGCATTACAAATATGGCTATAAGTACCATGGGCATAAATCTCACATGTCTATATTTGCAAAATAAACATATCTCGTAGTTGTTTACGATTGACTATCTAATGTTTGATTAAGAATGGGCATTGTAGCTTTTCACAATATCTATTCTACCTCTCAATAGTATCTTATTAAAAGTCCGCTTTTATATTAGGATTTTTATCAGTTGTGCTTCTGTGAGAAATTGCAATATCAGTTATACCCCTACCTTTTTATAGTATTAGTTGTGCCCTCTACTTCTTGCATCGTTTTGTGCCCTTTTGCAATATCAATTGTGCCCCCGAACAAGCAAACAAATGCCCACAAACGATAACAATGCAAGAAGTTAGGGGCATAACTGATATCGCAATATCTTAGAGGGGCACAACTGATAAAAACCATTACATATTAACCTTTACTCCTATTTCATCTGAATATCTATCTGTTTATACTGACACAAGGTTTTAAAATAATAGTTCATGATTCTATAGGAAAACCTGCTGCAATATTTGACAATCAAGAAGCATGGGATGATCTCAAGTAAGCCTTAAATTTTTTATTCATTGTATTATTTATCAATAGTTGATTATTTTGTTTTGAAATATTGTCATTATGTTGTATTTTTGAATTGATATATTTATATTAGGATGATGGAGTTTCAAAGTTGCTATGATCAAATGGTGATGATACTCATCAAGTTAGTTTTCAAGTAAGTATTTTTGTTCCACCATCTCATCTTGGATTCTTGTCATGTTTATGTCTGCAATAATCTCTTGTCCTTTGAGAAATAACCCTTGTTATTTGCTTTTGAGCTTCCTTGGCCTCTTTACCTTGTTCTGACTTCATGAGTCTTTGAGCTTATGAGTTGTCAACTTACTGATTTTTATCTTCAAGTAATTCCATGATTAACTTTGGTCATTCTTCTAGTAAGTGGTCAAAACATCATTGGGAACAACTACCTCCATCATCCATTGAAACATCACACTTTAAACTCATCATCTAACTATAGACTAGAGTGAGACAAGCATGTCATAAAACTCATGTATTCTAATTCTATTCGGTCGCTAGGTTTGAATATGTGAAACTTAAAAAAAATAATACACGTGATATTTCGTATATATTGTTTGAACATTAATTAGATGAAGGTTTCTACCATTAGTTGCGTACTTGTCTGGAAGTCCAACTGTAATTAATATCTTAAGCATGCACCAATATTCATCCAAGAAAGTGATCATGATCGATGGTATCATAGACATGATCGTTTATGTGAGCTCATCCTGATCGTTGTTGATGGTAATGCCACTTGAACAGATTGTTGGGTTGATGGAACTGTGGATGTGTGATGGTGTGTGTGTGTGTCTTCCTACTAAAGGTCATGTTGAGATTTCTTCTGATGGCGAAATCGATATAATATTGTTACTTTCGAGGCTCATGATGAAATCACAATGTTGACTTACTCTCTTTTCCATATTCATTATATAGAGTGGAAGTAATGAACTTGAGATCAATTTTGTTTTCCTTCCACCTGCGATAGATAAAGTGCTAATTATTAATTGGCTGTAAGTGGTTGGTACTAGAATATCTATAGGTTGGCAATGGCCTAGAAAGTGATATCATGTTGGTGTTCTTGTTTTTTTCATGTAGGATTATAAAAATTTTAGCTTTTCTAACATTAGATGTTAGTGACTGAAAGTTTAAAATTTGAAAAGAAAATGTTATTACCGAAGTCTTTGAGATTGTTCTATAGTATTTAACGGTGCACAATCACTCAAATAATATTTTAGGATTTATACCGGAATATCTTCAAATTGGACATAGAATATACTAACGAACATATACATATTTGTTTTGGTTTTATCTTTGCTTGACAAATTGATTGTTAGGTGAGACATCATCCTTAGTGGACCACTTGTCGATTCCAAATCAAAGTTGGGAAATGTTACGTTTGCTCTGGAAATACTACATAGTTGTCAGGTATTTATTGTTTTGATCTTGTTTGGATAGGCAGATAGAAAAACCTTGTTGGTCATCTGCATGCTTATAAAATAACTTACCTTGTACATCAAGTTGCATATAAGTGCCTAGGTTTATTTTATCATGTGCAGGATTTCCTTTAAGTTTTGTATATGCAATGCTTTGATTTAGTTTCTCAAATATAGCCTTTCCTATAATTAAGTTTTGTAATTGCTATGTTTATTTAGGAGAACTCTAACTCCAAAAAAATTTGGAAGACTATTTAGCGACTTACATGATTCAGTGCTTGTCTTTTTTATTGGAAGACATGGATCGATATTTTTTTATACATGAGTAACCTTCCATTAGATTATGAAATTATAAGATTTTTGTCATAAAGTTAGTTTTTTAAGCTGAATACTCCAATTGAATACAAAAAAAATTACAGTCTATATGCTATTAGATTAGTCTTCCTTTTAAAGCTTTGTTAACAAAAGCTTCTTGGATTCATAAGAAACTCATAACTTGTATGTTTTTATAATTTTCTAGGATGGATTGAGCTAACTCTTTAAAATCCATGGGAGATGGTTCTGGCATGGGAAGAGGATCCTCTGCTGTAGAGGATATTGCAGCAGAGGTGCTGTAAACTCTAATGCATTTTTTTGTGATTTAGATTCTAAAATCCAACCTTATAGATTGAATCTTAGGTTAATGCTATATACATACTCCAAATTTCGCTTAAATCCGATATTATCTGCTATTTTATCTTAATAGTTTAAGATTCAGATCTTTTTGAAATGGAGTTCAAGTTGCTTAGATCTTGACCGATTCTTTGACCATTAAGATAAAATAGCAAATAATATCGGATTTAAGCGAAATTTGAAGGATATATAGAGCATTAACCTAAGATTCAATCTATAAGGTTGGATTTTAGAATCTAAATCACAAAAAAATATTAGGGTTTACAACACCTCTGCTGCAATACCCTCTACAGCAGAGGATCTTCTCCCACTGGCATGCTCCTAATTTCATGTAAGAGTTTTCAATAATTAAGATGCTTATTGTGTTAACTTGTCATATAAAGTTCTTTTTATGCAAAATATCATCATATTAGTACCTTGAAGTTATGATTTATGTTAATTTTTTTTCTCTAATGTTACAGGCTCTTGATTTATTGAAGAATTAGCTGCAAGTGATTCTGGCAAATGAGCAGTTGGATTCTTTCAACACATCTTAGAATTTTATCAAAGTTATTGTTGTCATTTCATGTTATGATGTTCCTGTAGGCTGTATGATGTTTAGTTAGTATTTGACTGATTTTTTGTCCTTAAGTGAAATTCTTAATTAGTAGTCTTTGCTTGAGATTTCATAAATGATGTAGGAATGGAATAATTCATAGATTCATATATATTATTAGTCAATATATGAAATTATATTCAACAAATAGAATGGTTAAACAAATTGAAATAACAACAATTAAATTGTCTTTACTTCATCATTCTTTGATTTTTTATGACAAATATTTGTTGGCATTGTCTCAAATGGTGACAAAAAAACGTTGCTGTATATAAGAAGAGTCAAACATTAAGCTTTGTATAGTGACACAAAAAGTGTTGATATAATCAAATTATGACGGTTATTATTCGTTGCAATTTTAATTTTTCAACGAATAGTAATCGTTGTTAAATATTTAACAACGGCTGATATAACAACGATTCTTACAACGAATAACAAATTTGTCACGAGATGGTATAGCGACGTTTTATTCGTTGCGGTCTTAACAAAAAAACTGTCGCTATAGATCTATCTTGTTGTAGTGTTGGTCTGATTCATCCCCTCAACTTTTCAGTGAGACCATTGAAAGATCAAGAAGTGGAAGATCTTTGCATTCTCTAAGTAATTTTAGGATTTAAAGCATTAATATTCATGAATTTTCAAGGTAAATTTGTTCAATTTCGAGTTCAAATGCTCTAGATGTCAAATTTGAATGCATATTGATTACAAATATTTTTTATATGACTAAAATATGATGTTTAGATCATTGTCGTTGCAAACGACACTTAATCCATATCAATCAAATAAAATAAACCACAAGAATAATGGGAACCTACAAGATGTATATTGCTAGTAGAGGTTCGAATCCACATGGACCGAGCGAATCTCGCACAATTTTATGATTTTCAATTTCATTTTTGATCCTACAGTGACGCCATGACAAAGAATGGTCAATTTATTTATTGTTGTCAATAGTTATGGTATAATTTCACACGATTCATTATCTTTAAAGAATGTTACTTTGACTCAACCAAGCTGTCTGAGTTATAGAAAAGCCATCAACCAAAACAACGGGTACACAGTATTTAATGTTCATTGCCATTTTTTAGATGTTGTCACTGTTATAAAAAAAGAACATGCAAAATATCATGGTTATAACCAAAAGAAAAACGAGAAGGGAGGAGGAGAGGTATATATTCCAAGATGAGGGCTTCCGTCAGTTCATCGTTCAGATTTTATATAGACACAAGTACATGCCCTTATGACCCTCACATATCCATCACCGATCTTCTCACCAACCGCCTTTGGCTAGCACGAGAATACCAAGTCAAGATAATTGCTCGACCATCCATCTATAATTAACATTTCTCACTTGACCGAAGTGATCATACTACACTCCCATTATTCATGGATGTCTATATCCCAGAGATGTTAATCTTTAAGGCTTCATATTACTTGAATACCTTATGGTCAACTCATATAGTCCTAAGTCCCATTAAACCACCATCACTACAACGAAATTGAGCTATAGTGACGCTTTTTTCAAAATCCGTCACTAAATTAACCGTTATTAAATATATAATGATGATATTATTCGTTGCAAAATAATTTTTCGTACTCGAAATTAGTAACGAATATCATATATGTCGTTATATCATTAGTAACTGTCCACATAGCGACGCTTATCCATCGTTAATTTCAAAATATCAACTAATCATCGCTAATTTTTTAGTTCAAAATTTAGCGACGATTAATTAGAAGTTTGAAAGATAGCAACGGATAAGCGTCGTTATGTGGATCGTCGCTAATGATATAACGACATATATGATATTCGTTGTTAATTTCGAGTACAAAAAGTCAGTTCGTAACAAATAATATCATCGTTATATATTTAACAACGTCTAATTTAGTGACGGATTTTGAAAAAATCGTCATTATAGCACAATTTTGTTGTAGTGCATGTTTAATGTACGTACTTACTGCAATTCCTTTTGTAGACATATAGCCATATAACCAAGACATGTACTTAATGTACATACACTATTTCTTTAAGTTCAATCTCCCCCTGAATAAACCATATAGCCAAGAGAAAGCTTCACCATAACTGAAGGGCTTACTCCATCCATGATTCAATATCTCGCAGTTGTCTTACGAGGCATCACTCTTTGCATATCCAGATAATATGTAGGAACATGAATTAAAACATTTGGAGTTACAAAGATAGTTATTGATTCTAACATCACATATTAGGTTTTCATCCAAAATATACGATTAAAGTACCATAACTTACTTATTCTTAAAAAAAGAGTTTAAGAGGGTTATAACTGTGCAGAAAGAATAGTACGTGATAACTTATGTCACCATCCCGAGTGCTTCCCACTTAGGCGCATAAGTGAATCTCCTATTGTAGTTGTGATTCGATTCGTGGCAAGAATGTTGTGGTTGTGGGATCCCAATCATGCAATTTTGACTTAAGAGTAAAGATTTATATGGATTACAGTTCGGATCAACAAAGACACTCTCGTCTACAAAACCACCAGATAGTGAAAGGGAGCCCTTGAGGAGTCCTTTGCTTTGAATAGATGTAAACATTCTAGGGATTTTTCCCCGGCAGAACCTGTAATCTTTTGCAATTACCGCTACGACCTCTGAAACATCGTAATTCCTCCCTCGACCCTGTAAACTTGCTCCGTCTTACCCCACAAACCCTGCCGTCAAATTTAACTTTATTGGAGTCAATTACTTGAGTCAAACTTGAGTTAATCAAACCCAAGAAGATCAACGGTGTGGATCTTCAATTTCCCTGTGTAGGGACCCCCTCTACCATGCCCCTCACGTGTAGCCATTAAACAAGGCATCACTCGATTCAAATAAATACATTTGCCATTAGTCACACCTTCATTTTGCGAGCTCCGGAGAGAGAGAGAGAGAGAGAGAGAACTGAGGTGGCATCTCTTCTTCATCCTCCGTCGAGCCGCTTCGAGGGAGGAGATTCCAGCGAGATCCGCAGCCGGTGTTGAAACAGCAGCTCTGTCGTGCCCGAGCCCCTGTGTTGCCGCACATTGAGACGTCGATTTGGAGCTCTGAGAGCTCCATCCACAAGCATCATCATCCATCGATTCCTTACAGGTTAATCTCCTTAGCTTCTATCTATTCCTCCATCTCCTGCTATGTATCCCATTCTCTTCTCAACCCCTCTAAACATCTCAAATTTTTCATCAATTTCGATGCAAAACTCCCGCACGAGGATCACCTTTATCTCTGATTCCCTCCATTTCATATTCTTTCTCACGCGACCAAACCATCTCAGATCTATCGAGATCTGAGAATCGATCCTCTTCTCCCGCATCCGATTGAGGATTTCCGTTCACCTTCATTCTGTTGGAATTGTGACCGAGCTTCTGCTCGAGTCTATATGTGATATTGCATGTTTAGATCTTTCAACATCAGTCTGGATATGATTAAACATCTGGAGTACACGAACAACATGCATCTGCGGAGAATAAAATAGAAGACTCGTCATTACCGCTTCCAGATCTACCACTCTAAGCGATTTTTTTGAAACATGCAGGTCTGATCATCAATTACACCGCCCATGCAATTTGGGGAGTACTTCTGATCAACTCCATCTTTGAGTGAAGCATCTTCAATCTAAAGATCTAACCAAATCGGTTGTCAACCCTATGCTGTATCTACAGTCCGCCGCGCAAGGGGATCACCTTCATCTCGCCATCGGTCGGAGACTCGAGTCCATTACACACCAAGGAGAACCTGTAGCACTCATCGAATATTATCAGAGACTTCACCATTGATCACAGTCGTCGCCTTCAGCATCAATGATAACATTGATCAGCATCACTACTATCAGGGGTTGAGTCGCCGCTACAACCCTTGACGAACAAGCACCTGGAGAGCATACCCGCTCTGTCACGAAACAACGATATCACCGCCGTTCTTCAGCTCTACGAGAACAGGATCGACGGAGAGATAAATATTGGGGCTTTTTATTGCAATCGCTCGATCGAATTAGATCGAGTGGCTTGAGTCCTTCCACGTGTCATCCCCAACCGCCCCACCGATCGAGTCTCGAGCCTGCAGCGGTGGGCTCGGGATGGTGGGAGGCGGGGTTGGGGCGGAGGCGGGGGCGGCAGGGCTCGGGATGGTGGGAGGGCTGGGGATAGGGGCAGAGGCGGGCCGACGTACGAGGCGTCTCCGGTGAAGATGAGGTCCTGCAGGAGGGTGTGGTTGGAGAAGCTCTGCTTCAGCGTCCCGTACGTGAACACCAGGCTCCCGCCCCACCATCGGAGAACATGATATTGGATGGTGGAGCGACCGGGGGTCCTCCTATGGTGGAGTGGCACTCCATGTAAATTTAATAAACAAAATGGGTATAATATAAATGAATATAACGGAATCTGGTTAATTTTAACGGGTCAATTAATGGGCCTTAACCGCAGGGTCTGTAGGGTAAGAGTTAGCAAGTTTACAGGGTCGAGGGAGGAATTACGATGTTTCAGAGGTCGTAGCGGTAAATGCAAAAGATTACAGGGTCTGTCGGGTAAAAATCCCAACATTCTAACTGCAATTGCATCTTTAGATGCATGGTCAGTCACACACATGGTAGAGTTTCTGTTGAAACCCTTAAAGCTGAAGGGAGAAAACCACATGAAACACACCCTATTGTTCTTCACGGCTATGGTTCTCTCTCTCTCTCTCTCTCTCTCTCTATATATATATATATATATATATATATTCCACACTTAGAAAACACATGAGGGGAGAGCTTTATATACATGGGACACAAATGGGTAAAAGGATTCCCGCCTAATTGGGAAAATACCACTCTTCTCAAAAAATGAACCTCATTTCTACAACCAACTATGAAAAAAGATGAACAAAAAGGACATAAGAAACCTCACATAGTGCAACATCTCGCATGTATAAACACCCATAAAGTTACATTGTATGCATTTTTTTGGTAGGAAAAGTCATAGTTTCTAATTGACGAGTTGCTAAACAGTTCTCTCCCTCACATTGGAACAAGGTGCCTCTCGAGTGCCTTATTACTCAACACAGGTATATTTTTATTTTGTTGATCAATGTGTCCGTCAAGAGAATTTGGAGTCGTCCGCACTTGTTTTTCTAGGAGTACACCGGGGTGTCTCTCTTTTAAGTATCTAAGATACCTTCGACACCCAGACTTGTATCGCTTACGATGCGGAGCCCTTTTATGGTGTCAGCCAGACTCCTTGGTCCTAATCAGTGATTCATCTAAGTGGACTGATAACGTGGATCTTGCGAGGGTCTAAATATGTCTCACACAAAGCGGAGACAAAGTCGTTGTGGCGACCGCTCACGAAACCCGGATCAATCAACAATTAACCACAACAAATAAATCAAGCAAAGAAAGTAAATGTGTGGAGTTAAAATTTATTATAACTTTACAACAAAGATGTGTATAGATGCAAGTATGTGTAGAGTGTCGAACACAGGGAACAAGCAGGATAGATCAGGCAATCAAGCTCAAGAATGAAAGGGATCAAATGTCTACAAGTATGCTATTTTTGTGGATTTTTAATTTTATATTTCTTTATTTATTTTTTGATTTTATATTTTGTGTTTTGATTTTTAATTTACTGATTTTGTGTTTTCTTTTTATATTTTATATTTTTATCTTTTTTTCTTTTAATAAAGAAATACAACTATATAGGATATATATATACAAGAGAGAAGAGAGAGATTAAAATAGGTAAAAAATACTCAAATCTAGGAAATAAAATATTTTTGTACTTTTTATATTTTTCCAATGTTTTAATGATTTTTCTAAATTTTTCCTAACTTTTTGGGTATTTTTAAAGTCAAAAATACTAAAAAAAGTGCACAAAAGTGAAGGATGAGACTAAAATAAGGATGAAAAATATCAAACAAAGTCCGAAATTCTCAAATTAAATTTAAAATAAAGATAATTCAACAGAGAAAATTCAGAGATAGAAATTGTATTTTTGGGATTTTTGTGGAATTTTTAAGATTTTTATGAAGGTTTTTAGGGTTTTGTTGTTTTTAGGAGTTTTCTTTTGAATTTTTTTAGTGATTTTTTATTTGAAGTCAAAACACACAGAAATACACAAAATATATTTTTTGGAATTTTTCAAAAACTTTATGTATTTTATGTATTTTCTAATTCGAACAATGAAGAAAATGCATGTTTTTGAATTTTTATAAATAATAAAATGCAACAAAAATGCAAAATGAAAATATAGCATGATAAAGAAATGCAACATACACACAATGATATTTTTTGGGAAATTTTAGAATTATAGATGCATGAAATAATTAGAGACAACAAAAAGAAAGCAAGGTTCTTTTTGTAAATAAGCAAAAATCCAAGGGCAAGTCGTAATTTTTCCACAAATATATAACGCAGTATAAAATTTTCTGGACCGAATATATATACGCCAACCCCCGGGGGCCTTCCTGCAAAAACACCAAGCCCCACGTGCTCGAAGCACGTGACCTAGCGAGGACTAACATGTGATTATCCAAAAACCTAAGGATTGACTTGCAATTTCAATAAAAATATCACACTTAATAAAGTAGTTCCTCGACTGAATGGAAATAATGAAAGTGACGAGGGTCCCTACGCAAAATACCCCGCCCCTCACGCGCACATGCATAGGAGGTGATGTGGCCAAGGACCCAAGTGCAATAACCAAAAGTTCTAGGGATGATATGCAAATTCTACAAAATAAAAATAATTGCAGACCAAAGTTTAGGTACTAATTATTAATTACAAAAGTAGGAGTGGTGGCTACGCAAAATACCCTCCAAGGCGCGGATCGGACGGTTGATGCTCCTTGACTTATCTACATGTCGCGATCCTGACGCACGATACCCCTTCATGATCCTATGACCGAGATTATAAGGCAGATGATGATCGGATGCCAAGGGCGAGAGGGATCCAACGGTTGCTGCTTGGCTGGAAGAACGGAGGAGAATCCAACGGCTCGAAGAGGTGTAAAAAGAACACGTTAAGAACTCGTGCCCGACGAGTTTGGATCGTCGTGCATGCCTTCCTTCATCATCTTCCTTCACTGCAAGGAAGTCCAGGAGCACGCTGGTGGCTCCCTCTACCGGTTGGCGAGGCTGGAAGGTCCCGGAGGTGGCCGGAGTGCGTTCGCTGAGGAAGCTGAGCGAAGAAGCTCCATGAAGCACGGTGGGCGCTCAGAATCACTCGAGATTTGCTAAGAAGGCTCGGACCTGTAAAAACAAGCATCAACGGGGTCGCGGGCAAACTGTCGTGACCTCTCGTGGGTGAAATGGGCTGCGGTATGGCGAGAATGGCTTCGGTGAGATGATCGGTGAGGCAATAGAGTGGTTATCGGACAATTGGAAGGGGGATCTCGGTTCCTACAACTAAAACTACTATAAAAATGCAAGGAAAAATAAAGAAAAATGAACCTCAAGCCACAAAATGGCGAGATAGGTACCTCACGGTGGCGCATCGAAGATGGGGGTGGAACGGTCTCTCCTGACCTCGTCGTACCTCAGACGAGAGTGTTGGAGGCTCCCCTGTCACGGGAGTCGATCCAGAGCACTCTTGGAGGTCTAAGCCCGGCCAAGAAAGGGTTCAAACTCAGAAGGAAGGCACGAGGAGTATTTTGAACGGGTGGTGAACCGGCTCCAAATATCAAGATGCAACAGGTGATTCGATTGATCAATCCCAAAGATGAAGCTTGGGCGTGTAAGGTCAACATCTAGGGAGAAAAGTCGTTCAGGATGCATCATGAAAGGATGCAAGGTGCGCCCTCCAAAATTCGACGAAATCGAGGCGAAACATGTTTCTGACACTGTACAGACCTCGGTCAGAGAGTTGACCGAGGTCAACCAACAGATGGTTCTAGTTGGTCAACGTGGACCAACCAGAAAAATCCTTGGCAAAAAAGGTTTATTAATTCGATTAAAAATAATAAACGATTTAATTAATTTTTGGCTATAAAATGAAAAATATTTCTTATTTTTTGAATTATTTTATTATGATTTTTTATTTATTTTTTAAAGGTATAAAATTACAAGTTCTCTTTTAAGGGTTACGTATTGGTATATTCATCTATATATTTTAATATTTTATTTTTATTTTGTCTATTTCATTTTATCAATCTTGTTTATTAATTTATAAATTTATAACTTATTTTTATGGACATATATATATTTTTATTTTATTTTTCTGATGTATTATGTACAATTAAATAAGTAGAAGTATCATTCACATAGGTATAGTTATAGGTATTATACCTAGGTACTGTATACAAGTATTTTATATTTATGTTTTATTAATATTTTCATTCCATTTTTAATACACACATATATTGTAGATAATTAATATAATATTATAAAAATATAATATTATAAAAATAATCAATAATAAATAAAATAGATATTTTAATCTACACAAGTATACAAGTGAGGTCCAAAACTCAACTTTGACACCGTAACTCCGAAAAATATGAAACTACATTCATTAAATAGCTTTTGAAAAATTATATACAATTAAAGTGATTTTGCTATATTTCGAGTTCTTATTTGAGAGATACATGTCTGGAAGGTTGGGATTATGGAACTTTATTCAGATCATAACTTTTTATCTGTACATTATTTTTGTGTGGAATAAATTTTGTATTTTTATATATTTAATTATCTACAACTTTCGTGATTATTTGAGGTGTAAAAAATGGAACCAAAAATAGGTCCCAAAATGAATAAAGAATGAATTAAATAAAAGGGTATTTTTATTGTATTTCGGCCCTTATCTCCCCCTACTTTATTCCTTGTCGACTTAGTCATCGAGATGCGTAGATCTCGGGGTTTTGGGTCATAAAATATTTGCAATATTTATTCTTTTCTTTTTTTAATTTATAATTTCGGCTTTAAAAAACGTATTTTATACACTATTTACATACACATGCATGAATGCTAAAATGGATGAAGTGAGGGTATTTACATGTATTTACTAGGGTTTTTAAGGCCAAAATGATAGAATAAAGATGATGAAACGTGGATTCTTCATGGACACTTTGAAAATGTTTGGGAGCGCTCGCCATTGGTGGAAGCTCGTTTGTAATCTGACTTTGGATGATAGAGCTTTTATTTGACATTTCTTTTTCTTTTCTTTTGTTGGCTAGCTCGACTGCTTTTACCAAAAGTTGGCAGACACTGATCAATAATTTCCATTAAGTTTCATCACACCCTAGCACATAGGTAGATATCAAAGAGATAGCATATGAATCTTGTTCACATACTGGTTAGGGTTTTGCCGACACTCAGGTTTTCTGAAGCCTTCATTGACTTTATCCCATCCTCGAATATCATTAGGTCAGGTCTAAACTCAAATCTCTAGTCCTAGTTCCTCAAGTGATATTTCAACTCATCTCATCAATCATGCAGTTGAGAAAGTGATTGTGCTAATCATATTCATTTTGAAGGTAGAGATGAAGATTGCAATATAGCGCTCAAATATTTCAAACCAGGGAAGTGTGGATAATTAAGTTCAAAACCCTAATGACTAAGGCTGGCTAACTCTGAATCTCAAGATCTAAAAAATCAAGTGTCCTCATAAATCCTCAAGCCTTGCGTGATAGTGAATGTGTCAAGGATATATCAACCAAGGAATACATGAAATGCTTGATGAAATGCAAGGCTGTGAGTGATTTTTTTATGCAAAAAGTTTTTTTTATTTTTTTGTTGTTGTTTTTTGTTTTTGTTGTTTTTGTTTTATTTTTGTTTTTTTGAAAAACATGTACTATATACATAATATACACTACTTGTACCCATCCCCGATGTTAGATAAAAACGATTAAAGTACGAACTATGGATAAAGTAGATAGAATATATACAAACATACCCCCCAATACTTAGCGTGTGATATGTCCTCATGGCACAAAATGAAATGTAGATATAGCTCATACTAAGTATCGATGAGGCAAAGAGGAGAAATGATGTATAAACAACGATACCAGCCCCCCTATACTTAGGCGCAGGTCAGCCTAAATATGATCGGATAAATACAGATGGGGAACCGGGTAGATTTGCGGATGCATAAGATCAAGGAGGTTTGCGACGGACCTTCTTGCAGGAGTGCGGAGGGAGATAGTATGGAGATGTGGAGGGCGAGGAAGAGGGGGCCGATGAAGAAGACCAACCATCGTCGGAGTCATCCTCAGGAGAATAGTAGTCGTATGCAAAGGATCTCCAACTACTGTCTATCAGAGGTAAGTGCCCTTGGATCAGAGATGTACCCATTGCACTTACTTGATGAACCACTTCAGGACCGTATGAGGACTCTTCAGAAATCACCTGGTGTCTAAGGTCAAAGGTGACTTTCTTGGTCAGTTTGTTACTTTGGGAAATATTGGGAGGAAGTTGGACAGTCTTCATCTCCTTGTCTTGAGTAACCGATGTGGCATTCATGAGTTACTCATCAGATGAATCCCCGTAAAAGTCGACCAATTCTTGTAGTGTCATACGTTGCTTCGATCGAAAGAGATTGTTCCTAGTGGGGTTGTATGTTATGGCCGGGGGTGTTGATGTTACTTTCGGATGATCGTGAATTTTGGTGACATCGGATGTTTTCAAAGTCGGTTCCTTGTACGGTTCAAGTATCTCATGAATTACCGCCGACTCAAAAATTGAAATATTTAAATAATCGTGACATTCCTCAGAAATATGGTTCAATTCTTCATAAGCTCTAAAATTTTGATTTCTCCCAGGAGCAGTGATAGGGTGGTGAGAGGTTTGTCCAATAGTCAGTCTTTTAAGTGACTCTCCTAGGATTTGTATCTGTGTGTCATAAAGAGATGTCTGATAATTTGTAATGTTTGTCTGCTGATCACCACTGTCGGTTTCAAGTTGCTTTTCCTCAGAGCAGGTCGTGTCATTGGGGGTTTGTTCATTGTGGTCCGAGTTCAAGAACTTTATTTCACGAGTCTCACAATAGACGATCGCTTTAGCAGAGGATAAGAACGGCTTTCCTAAAATGATAGGAGACTCAAACAACCTTTCGGGGTGCTCAATGTCAAGGACAATAAAGTCCACTTTATGTTCTTTACCTCGGAAATTTATGACGACAGAAACGACCCCCCGCGGTCTTTTGGTAGATCGATCGGGTAATTGAACGATCACCCTTAGTCTTTTTGAGTTGTCCAAGTTTGAGTTGATTAAAGACAGACTTCGAGAGGATGTTTAAAGTAGAGTCGTCGTCTAACCGAATATGAGTGAATAAGGTATCCTCAATTTCACATGTGATCCGAGTCTACCTATTGACTTTGCGGCTTTTGATTTTATGATTCATTACCAAAGAGATGGCCATAGATATGACGTGATATTCAGTCCTTGATCTTTTCTTGCCTGTCTTGGGGTTTAATCAGCTCTTCACAAATCTCTTAAGATCGGGCACATATTCTATGGCCTTAATCAATGGAAGCTCTAAGATCATACTTTTGCAAAATGCTTCTATTTCAGAGTTGTCCAATTTTTTTCTAATTTTCTATTTTTTCAATTTTTTGGTATTTTCTGTAATATGGTCAGTATGGGGTCAGAGATCAGCGGTGGTTGTGCCTGATTGTGAGTCACATGATGATCCAATGGTTCGCATGGTGGTGGCCTCACTTCTTCTGAATTATGCATAGACTGGATGAGATCGTATATTCTCTCAATTAAAGTGTTTGCTCTATGATTAACCCAAGCAATCTCATCCTCAAACATCTCATGACTAGTGATTGAATAATCATTTTCACATGCATGTAACCTCGAGTAGTGTATTGATTGTTCATAATCATTATGGTATGGTCATGAATTATATTTCCTTGAGTTTGGTTTTCTAGTGGATTGTCGAAGGAAAATTGATTGTACTCAAGAGGATAGTCATCATGAGTAGGGGGTGGTTCAAAAGTCTGTGAGATCATAGTAACCAGAAATCGTGTTCTGCTATCAATAACGATTACTCTATTGTTCATCCTTAATTCGTCTCGTTCTCTCATGTCCATAAAATTGTCAGAATGTAGGAGAGGTCTATTACATGAAGAAGTGTGGTCATAGTGTGGGATGTAAGGGAGGGAAGAGAATGATGGTAGAGGGAAACCTGATTTGAAGAGCAGGTTCCCCCTGGGGAGTGTGAGAAGAAGGATATCGGGACATGGTCGTGGAGATCGGGAAAGACCACTGTGCCGACATCTTCTCAAGAGGGGTGGAATGATCAGCGAACCATGATTTGCTTGTGATTGCAAGGTCTTTGACGCACACAAATCAAACACAAAACAAACACATAGATTCACCCACTCAACACTGGTGAAGGCACGTTAGGGTTCGACCGCTTATCTTTTCAATTTTAATTTAATGACAAAATAATTTTTGAAAATTAAGCGGAGCTGTTAGGTACAGAACTACGTCACAAAGACTGTCCCGAGTTAGTACAACTAGTTGCACATACTTTCAACCAGTACAGGTGTAAGTACGGACCGTTTAAACGGCTACTAGCGTTACTTGAGGATGGAGCCTTCCGCAGTGTCCTCTAAACCACCCACTCTGCTAAGGGAAGTCAGACCGTAAAATGGCTACCTGAGACCCTCACCGAAAAGCAGCTAATTATTTTTAAAAACAACAGTCTTTGTGAAATTTCTCAGTTTTGGCTCTGTCCTAAGTGTGCGTTCTAGTCCTTACAAACGATGAGTGGATTTCTCTCCACCAGACACAGGTTAATTTTATGTCAGTTTTATTTATAGTTGCCTTAATTAGCAGTCCCAGTTTTAAATTAAGGTTGTCACTACAGTTTATGTGAGCACAGAAATTCACGCCTAACGAACAATCTCAATTCCTTTAAATCCTAAGTTGTAAAACTAAAGGAAGGAGAATCGAAAAAGCTAATGCATACGTGAATCAATGGTTCATGCTTAAGAGAAAGACTTCCAGTGAATCCTCGCGTTCATCATGCGGGATGCAGTACAAGGAATTAAAATTTACACTAAATGATATGCACAGATGAAAAATGCCCTAAGCAGATAGTTCTATTAGCAGGAAGTACTGATTTCAAATTTTGGCTAATGTTGAACGATCTATAGTGTGTTTAATTAGTGAAGGTGTGGCCTAAGAACTACGAGCATAATCAATGATAAATAAGCAAGCGTATATTTGTCTAAGTCCTAAGCCACTGAAGCCGGGTCCCAACCACACAGAAGCGGTTGAAACAGACCCGACACACCACAGAAAAGTTCAGTCTGAATTATTACAAGGGTTCAAAGAGAGGGATCCTAAGAATAATGTAGAAATTTAAACCTAAACTAAGCTCTCTCTCACAAAGATTAAAATTCAATTCTCCGTCCTTGCAGATCATTGATTAAATCCCAAAATTTTTGCTCCCAGTAGTCTGCAAAGAGAGAATTTGCGGTTAGTAGCAGAAGTAAGAGAAAAATGCAAAATAAAATGCAGGAAAAAAATGACACAGAAATATTTTTCACAAAAATTAATTACAAAAAATGATTTAAAACCCTGAAAATGCGTCGTTCCCCAACAACAACGCCATTTGATGAGCTCGAAATTTGCTTCTTTAAGAATATCTAATTGTCGTAGTATAGGAAGCAAATTCGATCGATCAAAATACCACAATCTTTGAATGTTGTGGAATTTTTTTACTTGGCAAGTCTATCAAGGTCGAACACAAGGAAAATGATCTTTAGTTGCATGATTTTAAATTAATTAATTAAATAATTAATGGTTGATTAATTTCTGTATTGGAATAATATAATATAATGCAATGCAGATGCAAAGATTTAAACAGATTGGATGAGATCAGCACATGATCTGTGATTTAAGGTTCTTGCTCCAAATAATGTTAATCAATTTCTTCGAAATTTAACAGATGAAAAGATATAGTTCAAGAGAAATATTCAAATTAATTCCAGGCTGCAAGCATAAGAGGTAATAGATTGTCCTACTTCGACTAAATAAATCAATGAGAATATCTAAGCAGAGTATCTATACTCGAAATTCATGTGATTTAATTCCTCAAATATTATAATCAATAATCCAAAGGGGATGATTCAATCTAAAGTCCTCAGCAGTGCTCCTACAACAAAGATCATTAATTTTTCCTATTAAAATGTAGTACAGATATGTCAAAATTAGCCTACATTTGTCAACAGAGATCCTCAAATAATTATTATCAATAAATAACCTCAGATATGTTCACAAGCTATGCTAAATGGTAGAGCATGAAAATAGCTTCAAAATGACATATTATATGATTAAATCAGAGTTCAGATGAAAAAGATATGATGAAATGAAATTTCAGGGACTAAAATGCAATTAAAATAAAGTTTTTCCTTCAAACAGATCCTTGGAGGGCTTATCTGTATTTTTGTAAAGTCGGGAGGGCCTTTCTGTAATTTACGCCTGATGGGGGTATATTTGCAAATTCTGATATAATAGAGGGCCCTTCTGCAATTTTCCCTCCGTACATGTACGTCGCATGTGCGCCAGTAGGCTTGGGGGCCGCGACTGAGGCTCGGGTGGCGTTTGGAGGCTCGGTGAGGTCGAGTCTGTGGTTCGGGCCCGAGCCTGAGGCTCGAGTCCCGAACCAGAGGCTCGATAACGGGGCAGAGGTTGGGAATATGAGGCTCTGGAGCCCGAGCCTAGAGGGGTGGGGGTCGCTCACGTGTCAGGAGAGGGACCGTCGGATCAAAGGCTGATCTTTGATCCTATGGCTGCTGAACGTCGAGGGTGGGGGCGGAGCAGCCAAGCGATGGTGGTGAGCGGCACGGGTGGAGGCGCAGAGGTCCCGTGGGCGCTGCCGCGGCGGAAGCGGAGGACTATAGCGGCGCCTCCATGCGGTGGAGGCTGAGGCAAGGGGGCCCTGGCCTTGTCCGGCCAAGGCGGGGATGTCTTCTTACGGCGGAGCTCGGCTGACACACAACCGAGCGGTAACGGAGCACCGACGAGCTTGGAGGGCGTGGGGCGTCGACACGTACGACGAAGGGGCGTCAGGCCATTGAGGTGAGGGTGGTCGAGGCGATGGTGGAGGCGCTTGCTGTGCGTAGGTGGAGGAATGCTTGGGAAAGTTGGGAGGAACGATGGCATGCTTCCGATGATCGCTTCAACGCCGGCGTGTGTAAAGCTCGGCTGCACTGAGCAGCAGCAAGGTGCTAGAGGGACACCTTGAATTACGCCATCAGGAGATTTGTGTTGCTGTCACCGGCGAGCTTGGAGAAGGGCGGATGATCCGAGCTGCTGGCGAGGGATGGAGATTTATAGGAGCAAGGTGGAAGGCGGTTACTCGAGGGAGAGGCCGGCCTCGTAACGGTCGGAGAAAATGAAGGGGGCGGAGGTGTGTGGCGCGGGTGGCATTACGCGCGGGGGGGGGAGAACGATTGGAGGAAGGGGACCTGCACATGTCCCGGTGGCCTGCAGAGAGAAAGTGGGGGAGCCACGTGGCACCCCAAAAAATGTTCAAAATTTAAAGATAAATAAAAATAGAAAAAATAGAAGAAGACTTCGGATCGAATTTTTTTCACAAAAGTTGTTCGTCTCGATGAGATCTACAACTTTCATGAAGGACCCGTGAGCAAAAGCGGTCATCTGTGCGAAGTAATATTTTTGGTATTTTTCCATGTGTATAGAAAATCGGCGTTTTGGAGTTTTGTAATATTTTTAGTGGTTTAAGAGAGGATAAAAATCTAAAAAATTATGATAAAATATAAAGAAATTAATTACACACTAATCTGATTTTTTGAATTTTTAATAAATAAGAAAGTGGGAAAATAAAATAGAGGTATGAAACGCACAATTTTTATACAGACCGACAACGGACACCCGGACAAAGTCAGTTTCTTTGATTTCAGTGAATTTGGATTTTTAGGTCGTTTAATAAAACTTTCATCAAAGAACACAAATGAAGAAGAAATAAATTTGAAAGGGTTAATTAGGTACATACAAACTTAGGTCAAAAATAGCAAAAAGTCAATGCGCAAAAGAGGCCCAAAACCCAATTTTTACATATGATCTCCGAATTTTACGAAATTTGTCTTGTTTTGAAGGTATTTGAAATGGAGTACTTTAAAAGTGACTAGACCAAAATCGGACACTGTATCTGGGAGATATGCTCATTTTAGTATGTTATATGTGAAATCAGACTTTGGGATTATTTGATACTTATTTGAGTTAGTATTTTTTGTATTTTTTATTTATTCTTGTTAGTTATATCTACACAAAGGAGGTGGTTTGGGGTCAATCGAATTTAGGGTGAATTAATTAAAAATATGAAAATTTAGCGGCTTTTTAGGCTAATTTACAATTGGAATTTTAATGCAATTATGCATGATGAAATGCAAATATTATTTACATATGTATGAATGCTAATTATGCTCTATTAATGATTAAATGCATGTGAATTTTGGGGAACATAGCTTAATTTCCCAATTTTAGCATGATGAATATGATACTCATCAGAAAGCCCCCCTTCCTCCAGCTCGCCGCCCACCCTGTGACCACTACAAACCGTTGGATCTGTCGGGACGATAAATGGGGACGGTTAAAGCACAATCGTCCCCTCTGTGATCAAAGGGGATGGTTGCGCCACAAACGTCCCGTATGAAAAGCATAGGGGACGTTCTAAATTGACCGTTCCTTCTGAACACATATTTAGGGACGGTTGTCAAACCGTCCCTTCCATTTACAACTTCTGGTTGAAATTTTTCTGCACACAGACCTTTGGGGACGGTTACCCCAACATCGAGGATGACCAAAGGAGACGGTAATTATGATCGTCCGCTTTGGTAGCATCATGACCATCCCCTCTCTATTGGAGAAGATATTTTGACATAATAGACACCATCAAGGACGGTCAAAACGGCCATCCCCGATGGTGTCTTCGAGAAAACTGGCTCCAACCGATCATTTTCCCTAGTTTGCTCCATTCTTCATTCTCCTCCTCTCCTCATCTCCTCTCTATCGTCAATATGGATGGTGCATCACTGATGAGATGTCGTGGTGCTCCTTCATCATGGTGCTCATGTCTCGCTCTGTGTTTCCTCATCGCTACCGTGGTTCTTTCTTCGCTATCATGGTGCCCTTCTCTGTCGTGTTTCCTACCCCGCCTTCGATTGTGCTTGTCGTCGCGTTCGACCTAGTTTGGTATGTTTTTATATTGTTGATGTAAAATACAAACATGGCAGTATAATATCACCAATATGCACTGTTTACATGATGATTTTTAATCATCGTTGTCACTAACTGTTAACCTATCCTTGCTTGAAGGCATCCATGATCTTCACTAGAGGAGATGGGCATATGACAAGAGGTGATTTTTGAAGGATATGGAGAAATCCTCAAGCGCATCACGGAAGCGTGATCGTCGTATCGAATACGACGAAGAACGACTAGTCGTACTAGTTGTTCGGTGCAGCGGAATTTAAAAAATTTTAAACCGATGAAACCACATGATCCGAGAACCATTCTCAGATCGTTTCATCTATAACCACAGCAAGTATAATGCAATACCTCTTGAAGCGTGGTTGATCAAGTCTCTACGAAAAGAGACCTCCTGTCTCAAGTCCGATCGTCGGAGTAACGGCTTGCGAGCGCGGAGATGAGTCGCGGTGTCCTCGCAATCCAAGTTGATCCAAGCGCGATTGCTCCTGATCTCGTCGCACGAGATCAAACGTCTCCTTCGTGAGTGAAGCACTCCAAGAAGACAAAGAACCGCAGAGAGTCGAAGCGGCAGCATGATGGCGCGGGCGTCGACGTTTCTCTCCACCAAGGTGGACGGCCACCAAGAAGAGAGGGAGAGAGAGGGATGTCGTGTATATGAGAAAGAGAGAGAGAGAGAGAGAGAGAGAGAGTTTGTGCTACAATAGCATGTGTAAAGAGAGAGCCAAGTATGTCTCTCTATTTATAGGGTTTTGGGATCCATGGATCTCAATCCATGGGATACATAAAATCAATGGATGAGATTGATTTATGTTCATCCAATGGCTAAGATTGTTGTTGTCAAAGACAACAAATTTAGGCTAAAATATATTTGACAAAATCAAATATAATTCATTCCTAAATCAACCCAACAAATAAGGAGAGAAGACACATGGAGATTTCATCTCCATGTGCCTTCCAAGTGGGTGCACACCCATTCCATATAGGAGTGGGGTGCCGTCCATGAGATTGCATGGAGATTGCAATCTCATGGAAATCCATGAGATTGCATATCTCCATGAAATCTCTCTTATTTATTTGCACCAAATTTATTTGGGTTTTATTCTTCAAAAATAATTCACAATTATCTTTGAGAATATTGCAATCTTGCCATGGAAAAATTGTGAATCATATTCACAACCCAAAACAACATGTAATTCATATTGTTAATTAATTACACAATGTGTATCCAATACACATCATAATTAATCAACACATATAAATTATAATTAACTCTCTCTAATACATTATAAATCATATTTATAATATATTATGAATAATTGGATATCTCTATCCACATTATTCTTATCCAAACTAATTAAATCACATTTAATCATATTGGATAATTTCTCATACATCATGATAATTAAAACACTTTTAGTTATCAAATTCTCTTTGCTTAGATCTTATGGAATTGTTCTTAAACCATTTAAGAACAATGCTATTTCTCCTCAGATACTTGGAGATAAGGACAGGGTGATTGTATTGTTCCACGTATAGTGACTTGGATGTTGAGATCGTATCTCAAATCCAGATCCTATGGACCTCCCACTGATGCTTGATCAAATCAAGACCGTAGACTTAATCTTCTCATTGCATCTATATCTCATTCAGATCAATGTCCAGTTCATGGACTAAGATTAGGTCACTTCTCTAATGAGAGGAGTCACTAAAATCCAAACCTGTTTCATCACTCCCTCGGAATGGAAGCGTCATGGTTATACAATCGTATATGATCAAATCACCCTTCAGGTATTCCTAATACCTGCACATCCTACATACTGGAAGACTCATGATCATCCTGAAGATAAAGATCACTTTTACACTATCATCTTCAGGGTTAGATCATTAAGTTTCTCAATCTTGGTTATTTGGGATTTGGTATAGATCATATGCTTTCACAAAGCATATATCTTACCTTCAAATTCATGTCATGCTTCCAAAGCACGACGACCATGCATGGAATTTGTTCAGTCCCAATACCTCATGAGTGAGCTCATGTCTCCCGGTTCACAAGTGAACCTGTATGATCCCTTTGAGAGATCGCATTACTCATATGTCCTTACATGCACACCAGCTCGCCGGTATATAGACCTTGATTAGGTCATCAACCTATTGGTCTGTCAAATGTACATACTCAGACATATAGCAATGCATCTGTCTCTAGTCAGAGGATGCATGCCTATGTTGTGACAGTATTCAACGTAGGTCTTTGGTTATCTCGATCTCGTCAAGTCAACCCATTGACTTGACTAACCTGACACCTCTGAATCACTATTCCCATGCAGAGGACCTGCATCAAGAGGTCAGTCAGATATCAGTCATATGAGATAGGATTGCCATCTCCTACTCAGACTGGAGATCATCACTTAATGATCATTTGATGATGCTTGATGAGTCCTCTATCTAACTCCTTAGATATTCATCCAAGCATCAGCCTCTATGATCCATCCAATGAATCAACAGCTGTATGATCATCAAGTTGGCCATGGTATATAACCCTTATTGTACAGAGGGACCCTATAGTGCATTCATTCATTAATCTCAGAAAGGGGAGTGAAAATATAATCAATAATTTTCATTGATAATTTATTCATTACAATAACATTTATTGTAGAAATGGTTCGCCCGGGACTCACATTGCTAACAATCTCCCACTAGCCCTCAGAACCATTCAGGTACAATCTTTAAACCCATACTCATTACATGCTGGTCGAAAACCTTCTGTGTCAGAGGTTTGGTAAGAGGATCAGCAACGTTGTCGGCAGAGGCCACCTTGGTGATGATGATGTCACCACGCTTTTGTATCTCCCGAATGATGTGGTATTTCCTTTCCACGTGCTTGCTTTTTTGATGCCATCTGGGTTCCTTTGCCTGGGCAATGGCTCCCGTGTTATCATAGAGTAACGGGATGGGAGTATCAGAGGAAACTACGCCAAGCTCCAGCACGAACTTGCGCAACCACACCGCCTCCTTTGCAGCATCTGATGCGGCAATGTATTCGGCTTCCGTTGTTGAATCTGCAGTAGTGTCCTGCTTCTTGCTTCTCCAGCTCACAGCACCACCATTCAACAAGAACACGAACCCTGATGTCGACTTTCGATCATCTACATCCGATTGGAAGTCAGAATCTGTATATCCCAAGACTTGGAGATCACCATCCCCATAGACCAAGATGTAATCTTGCGTCCGTCTTAGTTATTTGAATATGTTCTTCACTGCATTCCAGTGTTGTTCTCCATAGCAGGATTGGTAACGACTTACCACTCCCACTGCATGGCAGATATCTGGCCTAGTACACATCATGGCATACATTAAGCTTCCTACGGCTGATGCATAAGGACATCCAGCCATGGCCTTCTTTTCCTCAACAGTTTGAGGAGCCATTCCTTTGGACAGGTGGATACCATGTCTTAAGGGTAGGAATCCTTTTTTAGAACTATCCATACGGAATCGTTCAAGAATCTTCTTAATGTATCCATGTTGTGATAATCCCAAAATCCTCTTTTCTCGGTTTCTGAACAGCTTCAGGCCTAAGATATAAGAGGCTTCTCCAAGATCTTTCATCTCAAAGGTATGGGACAGCCAAATCTTTACAATGGTCATCATCCCTGTATCATTCCCAATGATAAGGATGTCATCTACATAAAGCACGATGAACACAACGGCGCTCCCACTAAGCTTCTTGTATACACAAGGTTCATCAAGATTCTGCACAAAATCATAACTCTTTATGGTTTCGTCAAATCTGATGTTCCAACTACGAGAAGCTTGCTTGAGCCCATAGATGGATTTCTTCAGCTTGCATACTTTACCATCCTTAGTCATGAAGCCCTGGGGCTGCTCCATGTAGATATCCTCCTCGAGGTATCCATTGAGGAAAGCCGTCTTGACGTCCATCTGCCAGATGTCGTAGTCAAGATATGCAGCTATAGCTAGCAATGTCCGGATGGATTTAAGCATAGCCACAGGAGAGAATGTCTCATCATAATCGATGCCTTCTCTCTGTGTGTAGCCCTTGGCTACGAGCCGTGCCTTGAAAGTCTCTACTTTCCCATCAGGTCCCCTCTTTCTCTTGAAGATCCATTTACACCCAATGGGTTTTACCCCTTTAGGTGGATCCTCTAGGGTCCATACACCATTCTTATGCATGGAGTCAATTTCTGACTTCATTGCTAGCATCCATCTATCCATGTCTTGATCCGCGAGTGCTTCATCAAATGAAGTAGGATCAATGTCAGTTTCACCTGACACATGGAATCCATACCTTTCAGGTGGTGCAACCACCCTCGAACTCCTTCGAAGAGGTATGGGTGTTTCATCTTTTTTTATCTCTTCCGTTTCTGGTCTAGGAAGCTCAGAATCCTCAGGGGATTCAAAGAATTCCTCTACTTCATTGTTGTCTTGACCTTTATGGAAATCATTCTCCAGAAACTTCACATCTCTAGAAACAAAAACCTTTTGGGTCTCAGGGTCATAAAGTTGGTATCTAATACCATCTTTAACATACCCAATGAAGTAGCACTCACGAGAGCGAGATTCTAGCTTACTTGCGTCCACGTTCTTCGCATAGACCAAGCAACCCCAAACCCTCAAGTGATTAACACTAGGTTTGGTTCCATACCATAGCTCATGAGGAGTCTTAGGCACGGATTTGCTAGGAATCTTATTCAGGATATATATTGCAGTCTCTACTGCATATCCCCAGAAACTAAGAGGTAAATTTGCTTTATTCATCATTGATCGGACCATGTCCATGATGGTCCTGTTGCGTTTTTTAGCAACACCATTTAGTTGGGGAGTTCCAGGAGGAGTGAGATTGGAAACAATTCCATTCTCCTTAAGGTATTCCTTGAATTCATCTGATAGGTACTCGCCACCTCGATCAGATCGAATCCGTTTAATCTTCCTATCGGTTTGGTTCTCAACCAAAGCCTTGAATTCTTTGAACTTTTCAAAGGTTCCAGACTTATGACGTAGTAGGAAGATAAACCCGTATCGCGAATGGTCATCGATAAACGTCAAATAATATCGGTATCCATTTCAAGTCGCGGTACTGAAGGGACCACATACATCGGTATGTATTAGGTCAATAATACCTTCGCATCTTGTAACCTTGTTACGGAAAGGCGTCCTAGTCATTTTACCCTGTATGCAATGTTTGCAAGTGGGCAGAGGTTGAACCTGTAGAAAATCTAGAGGTCCATCCTTTATCAATCTATTGATCCTATCAACAGACAAATGACCAAGCCTTTGATGCCATATCTCATTTGAGATATTTTTATCCTCTCTGGATCTTTTAGGGTTTTTATTAGTGGTTGTCACATTCATAATACATTTATCAATGCACAATTCATAGAGTCCACCAGAAGTCAAAACACCATCCGCAATATATTTATCATAACGACTTATGACTAATTTATTACAGAAAAGGAAAGTATATCCGCTTCTAACAAGCTTAGATACAGATATCAAGTTCCTTCTGACTTCGGGTACATAAAGACATTCTTTAAGTATAAGGACTCTTCCACTAGATAATGATAGTCTACAAGTCCCGACGGCTACTGCTGCAACACTTGCATCAGATCCCATCTGGATGACTATCTCCCCTTCCTCAAGATTCCTAGTTTCCTGAAACAAATGCAACAAATTGCATACATGAACAGAAGCACCAGAATCTACAACCCAACTTCCTTCTCGTCCGACGAGAAAGCTAGTTTCAATGATGAAAGTAGATTTCATACCTGCTGGGGCTTTACCTTTGTCTGAGGACTTCAGGTAATCTGGGCAGTTACGCTTCCAGTGCCCCGGCTTCTTGCAGTGATGACAGACGTCGGTTTTCTTCGACGCCATGAGAGTGGATGCATTGGAAGAAGAGCCAACACTTTGTCCCTTCTTCTTTCTCTTCTGGGTCGGGCTCTTCCGAGAACCATGCTTCCGACCGCGCTTCCCCTTGACCTGTGCAACCATTGCACTGCCACTGGGACCATCCTTCTTCATCACGTCCTCTGCGGACCTTAATGCAGCAAGGAGAGCAGCACTTGTCAATTCCAACTTGTTCATGTGGAATGACACTACAAAGTTATTAAAAGACTTGGGCAATGACAGCAGAATGAAATCAGCTTGCATGTCTGCATCCATCGTTGCCCCAAGAGTCTCCAGCTCCGACAGGTACCCAAACATTTTGAGTACATGTTCACGGACTGAAGTCCCTTCCTGCATTCTACAACGAATGAGGTCTTTCATAACATTGTACCGCTGAGTGCGGTTAATGTCACCAAACATATCCTTAAGATTCTGCATTATTTCCTGACAGGTATTCATCTCCACATGTTGCTTCTGCAGAACATTGGAGAGAGAACCTAGGATATAGCACCTAGCCAAGACATGATCTTCATCATACTTGTCATTAAATGCTTTTTCTTCCTTGGACTTAGGGTTCTCATGCTTGTCCTCGGATAGCGCATAACTTATGCGCTCAGCAGAGAGAACAAGCTCCAAATTTCGGATCCAATCCGAATAATTTGGGCCGGTCAATTGGTTGACCTCAAGAAGCCTACTAAGTGGGTTCAAAGACTTCATTTTTTGAAATTAAGAATACACTATATTAGAATATAGAAATATATATTCAAATTTATGATATTTGATTAAGGTATTTTAAATCAAATTATTCTTGCATTGTCGACTTTGAAAGTTCATTCCCTTAATCACTTTCAAAGTAAGAGATATACTTACCGCTATATCTCTAGCAAGAATTGGGATCTCCTCTTTATCGTTGTCACATCCCAATAATATGAGAATCTGTGACTCCAATAAAGAAAAGCAGGAACTCATTCCATTTTGCAAGTCCAACTTGCAATTTCCCAATTCGGTCTTTAACACCCGAGCCCACCACCCCTAAGGCGATGTTGACCCGTTGTTAATTGAACCAACCGTCAACAGGAATAGTACTTGCTATGCGCAATCCAATATCGCCCCAATAATATGAGGATCCGATATTGGGGTCACTACGCATACGGCCTTACTCTTTCGAGAAGCAAAGAGTCCGATCCAGATGCGCTTGCACACAGGAGCTGTCACTTCGGACAGGCGTCTCCCACATGCAATCTCTGGCGACGAAACTCTTCGCCTTGACGGGAGACCATGGATGTCACTTATGTGATCCTCCATCTCATATTCAAATTTTAATTAATTATCGTGAATCACATTCACATAATTAATTCTTACAAGGGAATTAATAACTCTAATCATATTAGAGTATTTCAATTGGACATAATCAATTTAATCATATTAAACTAATTATCAATCCAATTCAATCTATCAAACTTGATTATTTTACTTGAATACATATATGGTAATATCTTAAAATACGTATTAATTCGAATTTTAATAATTAGAAAAATACATCTTAATCCCTCGGACATTATCCCGGCCCTACCCGTTGTCATGGCCAGTACCGACGAGAGTGGGACGGACCACATACGTTGCAACCCGCAACCCCAATGCTCTCCGACTAGGCACCACATCCGCCTCGGGAAAGGATAATGCCAAATTGATTAATTTGTACTTGAGATGATCATCGGTTTTTCAACCGAAATTGTACCATATAGTAATAATCAAAACATTTTTTATTATAAGGAAATTTGCTAGACAAATTCCCAAATCCTATTCAAGCATCAAGTTTGAAAGATTGTGGTTTCCAATTATGATTTAGATCACATATTAATCAATTAATTGGTTGGGTCCAATTTCAATATTTCACAAATATTTTTCAAGATTATTTCACGAAATTAACAATTAATTTCACTAATTGACAATCACTTGGTTCTAGATTAGGAATGCAATTTCAGTAAAGACCCCTATTCACTAAAATTGGCATATCTCAATCAATTTAAATCCAAATTGAGCAAACTCAATTTTCATAGATTGCTAACTTGATTTACAACAGAACCTAAGTGGATTTGCACGCATTTCGAGGCAGATGATAACAGTAATTAACTCTTTAATCATGTTAAAATCTACTGTTCCCGCAACAGTGCATACATGTCCATTAAAACAACCATAACTAGAGCATACGAAATCCGATTTACGCAAACTCAGTTTCTATGGTTTCCTTATTTAATGGGGAACAAAATCCAAGTATTAAATTCGTGTTTAAACAATTTAAACAGTGCCGAATTTATTTACTAAACAGATCTGCGAAATCAAATGCGATGAAAACTTCCGCGACCTAAACGAACCCAAGTCGTCCTCGGTTTTTCGAATCATATTCGAAACCGTCGACCTAAGGATCTGATACCACTTGAAGGATATGGAGAAATCCTCAAGCGCATCACGGAAGCGTGATCGTCGTATCGAATACGACGAAGAACGACTAGTCATAC
This sequence comes from Ottelia alismoides, assembly GCA_037367405.1. Classification (NCBI taxonomy): domain Eukaryota; kingdom Viridiplantae; phylum Streptophyta; class Magnoliopsida; order Alismatales; family Hydrocharitaceae; genus Ottelia; species Ottelia alismoides. Next base: position 441,285 of record JAZKJV010000351.1, on the reverse strand, counting down.
TAGTTGTTCGGTGCAGCGGAATTTAAAAAATTTTAAACCGATGAAACCACATGATCCGAGAACCATTCTCAGATCGTTTCATCTATAACCACAGCAAGTATAATGCAATACCTCTTGAAGCGTGGTTGATCAAGTCTCTACGAAAAGAGACCTCCTGTCTCAAGTCCGATCGTCGGAGTAACGGCTTGCGAGCGCGGAGATGAGTCGCGGTGTCCTCGCAATCCAAGTTGATCCAAGCGCGGTTGCTCCTGATCTCGTCGCACGAGATCAAACGTCTCCTTCGTGAGTGAAGCACTCCAAGAAGACAAAGAAACGCAGAGAGCCGAAGCGGCAGCACGATGGCGCGGGCGTCGACGTTTCTCTCCACCAAGGTGGACGGCCACCAAGAAGAGAGGGAGAGAGAGGGCTGTCGTGTATATGAGAAAGAGAGAGAGAGAGAGAGTTTGTGCTACAATATCATGTGTAAAGAGAGAGCCAAGTATGTCTCTCTATTTATAGGGTTTTGGGATCCATGGATCTCAATCCATGGGACACATAAAATCAATGGATGAGATTGATTTATGTTCATCCAATGGCTAAGATTGTTGTTGTCAAAGACAACAAATTTAGGCTAAAATATATTTGACAAAATCAAATATAATACATTCCTAAATCAACCCAACAAATAAGGAGAGAAGACACATGGAGATTTCATCTCCATGTGCCTTCCAAGTGGGCGCACACCCATTCCATATAGGAGTGGGGTGCCGTCCATGAGATTGCATGGAGATTGCAATCTCATGGAAATCCATGAGAATGCATATCTCCATGAAATCTCTCTTATTTATTTGCACCAAATTTATTTGGGTTTTATTCTTCAAAAATAATTCACAATTATCTTTGAGAATATTGCAATCTTGCCATGGAAAAATTGTGAATCATATTCACAACCCAAAACAACATGTAATTCATATTGTTAATTAATTACACAATGTGTATCCAATACACATCATAATTAATCAACACATATAAATTATAATTAACTCTCTCTAATACATTATAAATCATATTTATAATATATTATGAATAATTGGATATCTCTATCCACATTATTCTTATCCAAACTAATTAAATCACATTTAATCATATTGGATAATTTCTCATACATCATGATAATTAAAACACTTTTAATTATCAAATTCTCTTTGCTTAGATCTTATGGAATTGTTCTTAAACCATTTAAGAACAATACTATTTCTCCTCAGATACTTGGAGATAAGGACAGGGAGATTGTATTGTTCCACGTATAGTGACTTGGATGTTGGGATCGTATCTCAAATCCAGATCCTATGGACCTCCCACTGATGCTTGATCAAATCAAGACCGTAGACTTAATCTTCTCATTGCATCTGAATCTCATTCAGATCAATGTCCAGTTCATGGACTAAGATTAGGTCACTTCTCTAATGAGAGGGGTCACTAAAATCCAAACCTGTTTCATCACTCCCTCGGAATGGAAGCGTCATGGTTATACAATCGTATATGATCAAATCACCCTTCAGGTATTCCTAATACCTGCACATCCTACATACTGGAAGACTCATGATCATCCTGAAGATAAAGATCACTTTTACACTATCATCTTCAGGGTTAGATCATTAAGTTTCTCAATCTTGGTTATTTGGGATTTGGTATAGATCATATGCTTTCACAAAGCATATATCTTACCTTCAAATTCATGTCATGCTTCCAAAGCACGACGACCATGCATGGAATTTGTTCAGTCCCAATACCTCATGAGTGAGCTCATGTCTCCCGGTTCACAAGTGAACCTGTATGATCCCTTTGAGAGATCGCATTACTCATATGTCCTTACATGCACACCAGCTCGCCGGTATATAGACCTTGATTAGGTCATCAACCTATTGGTCTGCCAAATGTACATACTCAGACATATAGCAATGCATCTGTCTCTAGTCAGAGGATGCATGCTTATGTTGTGACAGTATTCAACGTAGGTCTTTGGTTATCTCGATCTCGTCAAGTCAACCCATTGACTTGACTAACCTGACACCTCTGAATCACTATTCCCATGCAGAGGACCTGCATCAAGAGGTCAGTCAGATATCAGTCATATGAGATAGGATTGCCATCTCCTACTCAGACTGGAGATCATCACTTAATGATCATTTGATGATGCTTGATGAGTCCTCTATCTAACTCCTTAGATATTCATCCAAGCATCAGCCTCTATGATCCATCCAATGAATCAACAGCTGTATGATCATCAAGTTGGCCATGGTACATAACCCTTATTGTACAGAGGGACCCTATAGTGCATTCATTCATTAATCTCAGAAAGGGGAGTGAAAATATAATCAATAATTTTCATTGATAATTTATGTAGAACGAGTCCCTATGAACTCGTGGTCAAAGAACCGCCGACGGTTTCGGAGCCGACGGTTACGGCAAGACCGAGTCTTGCGGGGATCCGGCGGGCGTGGGGAGTAAGGGCGGACTAGCGAGGGGCATTTCACGCCCTATAAATAGCGGCCTCCATAGATGGAAGTCGATCACCAACGGAACATCCCTCGCTAGGGAGCCCTCTCCCATCCTAACATCTCTCTCGCTCTCTCGCAGCCAAAGCAAGAAGGCGTACCTCGACGAAATCTGAGACTGGTATCAGAGCTCGGTGCCTTCGATCTTCACATCTGCGCGTCGACGATCATACCTCCAGTCACCGATCAGACCGCCGAGGCGGCTGCCGCCCCTGTCGACCAAAAGAACGAAACCCTAACGGGTCTCCAGGTTCTTTTAATATTACCGATTTCCTTCCAGCAATTGAAACCCTAATGTTAAGAAATTTGCAAAATCCCCCCATCATTTTTATATATTGTGAGTAGTTTTTTTTTTAGGGGCCCCCAACTTTCCGTAAGCTGCTATTCCCTTGTATTCCTTTTAATTGCTCTCTGGCGGATATTGATATTATTTCCCAATCTGAATTGCTCTCTGGCGTTTTTTTTAATTGTTCTCATGATGGGTCCCACGTTTTTTTTAACATCATATGGATGTTACGTTTTTTTTTTCACCAAACATTGCGTGTTCTGTTTTCTCTCAATTTTTTTTGTTATCTATGTTATTCTTTTTGACGTGATGTACTGTTTTATTTTTTTATAAAAAAAAATAAAGGTTGACTCTATTGTTAATACATTTTTTTTAATTGCCTTTTATATACTTTATGCCTAGACGTTTAGAAAAACTATGTATATCACTTCAAAAGGGTTACCTTATTCAATTGGTTGAATCCATCTTGTGTTCCTTTTAATTGCCTTGATTGGTAATTTCCTTAAACTTGCAAATACTATTTTTTTTGCCTTGTTTTATCCATTTCTTTTAATCTGAATGCATGTTTTGACTTAAGCATTGAAAGATACGTGTGTTTAAAAATATATATTCGGGTTGAAGTTTTTGGCAGTCGTGCCCTTTCTTTTGTGTGTATAAATATTGTTTAAAATTATATCTTGAATTTCAAAGTTTTTTTTTGTGGAGAAGATCTGTAACATCCATGTCCCTGTATGATCTCAAGTTTCTTAACCTTATCGAAAATAGACCTTTCTCTGATAAGACAGTGTCCATTTTTTAACGTGTAGTTGATTTTTTTTTAAAAAAAGATAAAGTCTATTAATTAAAGTTTAATTAACATAGTTTTTTTTATTTACTTTAAATTGTTGCATGTTGGTTGTATCACTGTTAACTTAGTTATTAAAAACACACTTGCATCATTCTCTTTCGTCTATAGCCAACGCATCAAAACCTCTAATATTTGCTTATTCTTGGTAAAATTACAAATTCTCATACATATCTACATTTATATTTTTTTTTAGATCAACAAAATGACAAGCAAAACAATTGCCACTGAGGTAGGGAAGATAGAGTACTTGAACGGTACTAATTATGAATTATGGAGTAGGAAGATCTACTATGGCCTGTTGCACGATAGCATACACACCATTATAGACAAACCTGGCCCAACTTTATCTGAGAATCCAACTGTGGATGAAATTAGGTCCCGCGAACAGTGGGAGAAAATAGATAATAGGGCTAGGAGCTTTATTCTGACCCATATGGATCTGAACCTGATTCCGGGTCTTTGAGAACTGCGAATCAGCTTACGAGCTATGGACCGCGGTGAAGGACAAATACCACTCCAAATCGGAAGTGAGCGTCCAGCTTCTTCTACACAAGTACAACTCGTGTAGAATGAAGGAATCTGAAAGCGTCCTCGAGCACGTGAATAAGATGATCGTGATGGCCAAGGATCTTGCGGCTGCTGATTGCGCGATTCCGGAGAGGATGCAGATCGCAGCCATATTAGGAAGTCTCCCTCCGTCATTCGACATGGTTGCCACATCTCTTAGAATGAACGGCAACATTAAGTCTGTGACGGACCTACCTGCACAGCTGGCGATTGAGCAGGACCTCTCCAAACAAAGATCGAAAGCTGAGATCTTTGAGGTCGAGGAGGAAGAAGAAGCGAATGCCGTACACGCGAAGAAAAGGCTAGGCCCCTCCAAGACGATTTTCAAGGGAAAGAGTGGGAAATACCCACATGGCTCTTGCTACGGTTGTGGCAAATATGGCCATTTCAAGGTCAATTGCCCCAACAAGAAGAAGCCGGGAAATTCTAAAGTACCTGAAAATAAAGGCAAGAAGAAGATGGAATTCGCGGCTGTCGTGGAGTGCAACTCCGTCATCACGGACAGTGATGGATGGTGGATCGACTCTGGAGCAAGCAGACATATCGCGAAGACGAAGGAGGGCCTGGTGGACTTCAAGGAGCTGAGCAAAGGCGAACAGAGGATCTTCATGGGGAACAACACCTACCTGGACGTGGAAGGTGTTGGGACATACAGACTTGACCTAGGGGATAGCATTATGGTACTGAATGATGTACTATATGCCCCAGGGATACGTCGGAACCTGATATCTGTCCCAGTGCTGCTCAAGAAAGACTTTGAAGTTAGGTTTTATAATAAGCGTGTGTCAATAGGCAAGAATAAGAAAGTCTATGCGATGGGAAAGTTTGTGCCCGAGCATGACCTATTCTGTCTTCCTGTAATAAATTCTAGTGAATCAATGAATGTCTCTTCTGATTATTCCTTGTGTTGTTTGTCTGATTATGACTTGTGGCACATGCGACTGGGTCATCCAGGAAATTCTAAGATGGATCAAATGATTAAGGCAAATTTATTGCCTAAAATCGCGGGTGCAAGGACATTGCCCTGCGAACACTGTCTGACCGGTAAAATGACGAGAAGACCCTTCTCAACCGGAATTCGGTCAACAGAGTTACTAGGTTTGATCCATTCAGACATATGTGGACCACTGAGCGTAAGCACACATAGAAATAAGGAATATTTTATAACATTCATTGATGACTATTCGAAGTTCTCCTATGTCTATCTCTTAGGAAGAAAGTCGGAAGCACTTGAAACATTTAAGAGATACAAGACGGAAGTGGAGACAAGATTGGGAAAACCAATCAAGACTCTTAGGACAGATAGAGGTGGGGAATATACCTCAAAGGAGTTTGAGGATTACTGTATTCAAGCAGGCATTCGTAGGCAGACTACAATGCCCTATACACCACAGCAGAATGGTGTAGCAGAAAGAAAGAATCGAACTTTGATGAATGCAGTAAGGTGTATGCTTTCACACTCAGGACTCTCCAAGAAATTCTGGGGAGAGGCAGTGTTGACTGCGAACTATATACAGAATAGGATTCCCACCAAGTCCGTAGAATCAACGCCATATGAAATATGGAATGGCAGAAAGCCCGAATTGGGCCATCTCCGGAAATGGGGATGCGTTGCACATGTTCTGGTACCGAGTCAGCTTAGGGACAAGCTAGACTTCAAGAACATTAAAGTGCAAGTTTATTGGATATAGTGAACATTCTAAAGGGTATAGGTTCTTCCATGAATCCAAAGGTCTGATCGAAAGTCGTGATGCTACTTTCCTAGAAATTCATCAAGAAAAGGAGCATGAAGTAGAGGAATCAGATCCTCTGATTGTCTTACAGGATAATGAAGACGACTTGAGCATTAGACAAGAACTTGCAGATGATATCGATCATCCAAATGTAGAAAATGAACCTATGGAACATGATGATCCTTTAGAGGAAGTGGGTGGACCCACACAACCCACGAGTATAATCGGCAACAAGAGACCCAGAACACGGCCCGCATGGATGGAAGATTATCATTTCTATGGATGCGAGGCGTCGTGTTACACCGTAGATGAGGATGTCGCGGATTGTACAGATCCCATATCCTTTAATGAAGCTATGGCTTCATCTGAGTCGGAATCATGGTCGGCCGCCATGAGAGATGAGTTGGACTCAATCGAACGAAACGGTGTTTGGGAATTATGTGATTTGCCAGAAGGTAGGCAATCCATAGGATGTAAGTGGGTATTCAAGAAAAGTACCGAGTTGACGGTACTGTTGATAAATACAAAGCCAGATTAGTTGCCAAGGGTTATACTCAGCAAGCTGGAATAGATTTCCAGGAAACCTACTCTCCAGTGGCTAAGTTTGCATCCATTCGGATGATCTTAGCCATAGTCGCATATATGGATTTGGAATTATTCCAAATGGATGTGAAGACGGCCTTCCTCAATGGAGAATTAAGGGAGGAGATTTATATGCGACAACCTGAAGGATCTCAGGTTGAAGGTCAGGAGAAAAAGGTTTACAGGTTAAGAAAGTCATTATATGGCTTAAAGCAGTCTTCACGGCAATGGTATCTCAAATTTCATGAGAAAGTTATTCAATTTGGATTTGTTTCAAATAAATTGGATAACTGTGTGTATGTCATGAAGAGTGGGAGCAGGTTTGCAATCCATGTCATTGTACGTAGATGACATTCTGCTCGCAGGTAATGACATACAAATGCTCAATGAAATCAAGCAGAAATTGAGCAATGAATTTGAGATGAAGGACATGGGCGAAGCATCCTATGTTCTTGGAATTCAAATAACAAGAGACAGGGACTCAAGGACATTGAGCCTTAGTCAGGAAAGATATTTGCATACTGTATTAAGGAGATTTGGAATGCAGAATAGCACTCCAGCTCCAACACCACTTGTGATGGGAAAAAGACTCAGTAAGAGTCAGTGTCCCGGAAAGGGGCAGAAACCTTTAGATGTACCATATGCACAAGCGGTAGGAAGTTTAATGTATGCAATGATGTGTACTCGACCTGATTTAGCTTATCCAGTAAGCTTAGTCAGTAGATATCAAAGCAAATCCCGGTCCAGCACATTGGGAAGCTGTAAAGAGGATTCTTCGATATCTAAAAGGGACAGTACATCTGAAACTTGTGTATCAAGCAGAATCGCTTGAGGTAGTAGGATACTCCGATGCTGATTTCGGAGGGGATGTGGATGATAGAAAATCCACATCAGGTTATCTATTCATGTTTGGTGGTGCAGCCGTTTCTTGGGGTAGCAAGAAACAAGGATGTGTATCTCGACATACACAGGAAGCTGAGTACATTGCATGTAGCATGGCCACCACTCATGCTGTATGGATCAAACGTTTTCTAGAGAACCTAAGCCTCGAATTGGTCAAAGGCCAATTGAAATGTATTGTGACAATCAAGCTGCGATAAGCTTGATCAATAGTGGGCTAATAGTTCTAAAGGAAAACACATTGAGATCCAATATCACTATATACAAGATATAGTGGCGAAGCAAGAAATTACGGTAACCTATATACCTACCAGTGACATGTTGGCTGATTCCCTTACCAAGGGAATAACAGCAGGAACATACATTAAACATGTTGGTTTAATGGGACTCAGGAATGTATGAGTCAAAGAAGAGGTTTCATAAATAATGATCCTCACATGATAAATCTCCATGTATATACTACACGAATAGTGGGAGCATATATATATTTTTTGACCACTTCGGTCAAGTGGGAGATGTAGAACGAGTCCCTATGAACTCGTGGTCAAAGAACCGCCGACGGTTTCGGAGCCGACGGTTACGGCAAGACCGAGTCTTGCGGGGATCCGGCGGGCGTGGGGAGTAAGGGCGGACTAGCGAGGGGCATTTCACGCCCTATAAATAGCGGCCTCCATAGATGGAAGTCGATCACCAACGGAACATCCCTCGCTAGGGAGCCCTCTCCCATCCTAACATCTCTCTCGCTCTCTCGCAGCCAAAGCAAGAAGGCGTACCTCGACGAAATCTGAGACAATTTATTCATTACAATAACATTTATTGTAGAAATGGTTTGCCCGGGGCTCACATTGCTAACAATTTTGGCCACGTATAGAGAAGAAGAGCGACATCATCGACCATGGAAGCATTGTATGTTTACAATAAACATAGATATGCATTGTCTAAAAATTGATATCTATGTCTATTTTTCTCATGCAGCTATGAATATTTGTTATAGGTACCTCTACTAAGAAGGTACATTCCTTGTTTCATTGGATTTTCTTTTTCTTAAAGTTTATATAAATTCGTATGCACTTGTCATGTTTTACAATAGTTTCAAAATACAAGAAATGCAAAGGAAGCACCATTATTGATGGAAGCAATTGAGAGGATATAAGGAGACTAGAATGTGGATATTATAGGATGATGAAAAAGTAATGACTATTTGAATTATATAAATTTACTTCAAATTTTTTTAAAATGGATGTAGTTTATTGATCACACTTTTTTTTACAATGTAGGATCATCTCATGATTGCAAGGAATGTGAGTGGATAACACTTGGTAGTTCACACATTTTTGTATAGGTCTTTATATGTGTCTTAAGTGCTATATTGTCAACTCTTGGAAGCGGCTCATGAAAAGACCAAAAAAGAGCTACAACGGAATGCAGTGATATTCTATTCTGAGAGAGATGTGATGTAAGAACATCGTTCATAACACTATGGTTATTTATACGTACGTGTCTGGGTATTGGTCGGAAATGAGTTTTAATTGTTTGTAGGATTTATTTAGGTATTAGAGAAGGATAAAAATCGAACATCATGACTTGTGTTAACAAATAGATATAGTGTTGGTAGAACACAATATTTAGTGTGGGTTGACCATATGCCCTACATATTAATTTTATGATCAATCTAATGCTTGTAGCTCATTTATCGTAAAAGGTATAACAGGATATTCCTAGTAGTAGGTCCATATTTTTTTTGTAAAAATGACATCAAAGGGGACGATCACAATCGTCCCCTCTAATGGTCACCAGAGGCGATGCCCATGACCGTCCCCTTTGATATGAACAAATGGGACGGTCATGACCGTCCCCTTTGGTTGAAAATAGGGGACGTTCACAGAAACCGTCCCCTCTGATCAAATGGGACGCCACCAAAAGGGACGAACTGACAACCGTCTCATTTGATCAAAGGGGACAGTTATCTACTCAGAGGGGACGGTCTACGACCGTCGCATGTTCTACTCCTTCTTGTAGTGGACCCCCTCCCGCTCGCCCCACTCCCTGCTCTTCGACCCCCCTCCCCCAGCCCGTCGCCTCCCCTACGAAAGATCCCCCCCTCAGCTCGTCGGGGAGGCGAACTGCCTCCAGCTCGCCGCCGGCTCCACTTCGAAAGCCCCTCCCCCTCCAGCTCGTCGGGGAGGCGAACCGCCTCCAGCTCGTCGGCTCCCCTACAAAACCCCCCCTGCTCCCTGCTCTTCGACTCGAAGCCCGCGCCTCCCCTGCGACCACCCCCTCCCTCTGCTGGAAGCCGCCTCCCACCTCCTCCAGTCCAGGTTCAGGTCTAGATGCACCAGTTAGTACCTCCGCCTCTCTGCCACCGATTGCACATTTCTACTCATGCCTTTGCCGCTTGCTACCACCCATGTCATCAGCGAGATCAGATCGCCTGATGTAATACAATAGGTGTTGTATCACACGGGACCGTTCGATGGGGATCGGACGATCTGTATTACAGCAGAGGATCCTCTATGGTCATCAGCACTATACCATACTATCTTCACCTTTGACATGTCACTAGAGGAGCTTCTTCTCCGACAACCGGAACCTACCTTCTTACGTGATCATCTCCCAATTCGCACTTGTGATGATAATCTGGCATTGCATTTTCGAAAGCAAATCAAGGCATCACGCTATAGATCCAATGGTTCTTAATCCCGTCCACATCCATGCAGAAACGGTTCCTTGACGAGCTCGTAGACATGTTTAGATCTCGAAATTGGACTCTCCACAACCGGAGATTCATTTTTTTATAACTCTGATATTTGCTTTCCTTTTTTTGTTACGTATTCTGATTTTGTTTAGAGTTCTTCAAAAACCATTAAGTTGAAGTGTTTATCCACAACTTCCCTTTTAGGATATTCACTTGTTGATTTTGTTTGTTTCTTGTTTCGCCCATTTTAGTTCTCTCACCGTCTAATCTATCTCATCAACTAATCCATCCCGAAGAAAAAAAATGCAAACTGCATTATTCACCAGGTAAAAACCCCCACCAGCTCCCCCGTCGGCAAGGTGTCTCATCCAAGGACCCCTCGGAAGAACTGTAGCGTGACCTTCTCTGCCCGTGTCCCTACCAATATATGTCCCACCCCAATCCAGTCGCGCCTTGGCTCCCTCACAAGTCCCTCAACCCTCTTCGATCTCATACCCGAGATCAACCAAACCTCTTCTACTAATTGATTCTGATCGAATATGGATAATAGGAACGCCCTCATATGCGATAACGGCACCGACTTGAACACTCTAATCCCAATCTCGAGCTGTTCCACACTTCTCCCAATCTGTTCACATTCTCATCATCCCTTTGGATCTCTTTCGCGGTACGTGAAGTGCGGATTCGTAGGGGAGAACTTTCCCGTGTCTGTGTTCCAATGGCTCCTCGACAGGCCAATGCTCCGCTTCGAGGAATCTCTTGTCGAATAAGAACTCAAAGTGTGCATCGAACAAGAGATCAAAGTACGTGTCGAACAAGAGCTCGAAGTGCACATCTTGTTAGACATGTGAGCCCGCGGCGAGCCATTACGCAATAAATGTTATTGCAAATATCATTCCCTGATCTGAAATGAAGAATAACTAATTTGCATAATAGGTCCCTTAGTACAATTAAGGTTATGTACCACGACCGTCTTAATAATCACACAGTTGTTGATTCAATAATTGAATCATAGAGGCTGGTGCTTGGATGAATATCTAGAGGGTTAAATTGAGGACTCATCAAGCACCGTCGAATGATTGTTAAGATATGATCTTCAACCTGAGTAGGAGATGGCAATCCTTTCTCACATAGGCTGATATTTGATCGACTTCTTAATGCAGGTCCTCTGCATAGGAATAGAGATTCGGATGTGTCAAATTAGTTAGGTCAAAGAGTTGACTTAACGAGATCGAGATAACCAAAGTCCTATGTCGTATACTGTCACGATATAGGCACGCATCCTCTGACCAGAGACAGATGTGTTACTATATGTCTGAGTATGTACATTTGGCAGACCAATAGGTTGATGACCTAACCAAAGTCTATATACCGGCGTGCTGGTGTGCATATAAGGGCATATGAGTAATACGATCTCTCAAAGGGATCATACAGGTTCACTACTGAACCGGAAGACATGAGCTCACTCATGAGATATTGGGAAGAATCAAATTCCGTGCACGGTCGTCTCGCTTTGGAAGCTTAACTGAATTTGTGGGTTTGATATATATATATATATATATACTTTTGAAAATTATATGATCAAGACCTATGTATGATATATGCTTTTGGAAAGTATATGATTTATACCAACTCTGATCAAATGAGAAACTTAATGATAAACTCCCGAAGTAGAAAGCAAAAAGTTGATCTAATACTTCGGGTTTATTCTGGATCTTCCAGTATGCAGGATGTACAGGTGTTGGGAATACTTGAGGGTGATGTGATCATAAACGATTGTATAGCCATGACGCTTCCATTCCGATGGAGTGATGAAAGGGGGTCTGGATTTTAGTGACTCCTCTCAGTAGAGAAGTAATCTGATCTTGGTCCAAATGTTGGACATTGATCTGAATGTGATTCAGATACAATGAGAAGATTAGATTTGCGGTCTTGATTTAATCAAGCATCTATGGGAGGCTCGAGATCTGGATTTGAGATGTGATCTCAATATCCAAGTCACTATACGTGGAATAATACAATCGCCTTGTCCTTATCTCCAAGTATCTACGGAGAAAGCGCATTATCCTTGAAAGAGTTCATGGATAGTTTCATTGTTGATATATGTATCCAAGCATCGAGAAAATTGATAATTAAATGTGATTTAATTATCATGAAATTCATATTATAAGGAGAGTTATATGAGATAATTAAATGTCATTTAGTTATCAAAGATGTAAATAATGTGAATGTGATTCATATTATTTTTACGTATGTGAATAGATATCCAAGATGATTAAATACGATTTAATTATCATGGATATGAATAATATAGATAGCACTGTCCATATTAATCATATATATTATAAATATGATTTATAATATAAAAGAGAGAGCCATATTGTGTTTTATATTTGTTAATTAATTATTGATGTGAATTGGATTCACATTGGATGATTAACTAAAAGGGATTTTATCACTTGTGCCCCTCTGAGATATCGCAATATCAGTTATGCCCCTATCTTTTTGGTAATATCAATTGTGCCCCTCATTTCTTTCTCCGTCTTCAGTTGTGCCCTTCCGTCAGATTGACCGTCAAAAAATTGGAATAACCATAGTTTACTCAAACCATGGTGTGGTTAACAGGGGTATTATGGTCAGAATAAAATCAAATGAGGAGGAGGGTTGGGGAGGAGGTGCGAGGCTGTGGAGGAGGTGCGGGCTGGCGACAGGGGCCGGGGGAGGTGCGTGGCTGCGGGAGGAGGTCGGCTTCACGACGTGGCTGCGGGTGGCGGTGTGGGGCAGGAGGGAGGGGGAATAGGGGGCGACGCCGGGGAGGGGAGGAGGTGCGGGGGGGGGGGGGCGGAGGTGCGGGGCTAGGAGGGGCCGCAACCAAAACTACTTGGACATGCCAAATTCCTCTTTCAATGTATATGCCATCAACACTTCTTTGGAATTTTTACCCTATGAATCGAGTATTTTTTCTTGTCTATAAGTTGATCTTAGTAATCACAAGCTTGATTTTGCTTTGTGCAGGTGCCATTCTGAAGTATCATGTCGACTTTACATCCAGACGCCGATCTAATAAATAGAAAATTACGCGAGCTTTTAAATTCAGATCGGTCAGCGAAATCGACAGCAATAGATTGCCGAAGATCTGTGCTTGATGGGCACTGGACGGGAATCCCTGCATTGCAGCAATCCCTCGCTATTTACGATGGCTCCGTGGATCCTTTCATCTGGGTGATGAAGGCAGAGATTTTCTTCTACTTCTTCAAGGTGCTGGAGGAGGAAAAGATCCCGTATGCATCGCTCCATTTAGATGGCGAGGCAATATATTGGCTCGTCTGTGCCGGGGAGGGGAGGAGGTGCGAAGGGGAGGAGGTGTAGGGCTGGAAGGGGTCGCAGCCCAGGGGGGAGGGGGAGCAGGGGGCGGCGTCGGGGAGGGGAGGAGGTGTGGGGGGAGGAGGTGCGGGGCTGGGAGGGGTGCAACCCAGGGGGAGGGGGAGCAGGGGCAGCGCCGGGGAGGGGAGGAGGCGGTGGGCTGGGAGGAGTGCAGGGGGGAGGAGGTGTGGCGCCGGGGAGGGGAGGGGGTGCGGGGCTGGGTGGCGCGGGGCAGGGGCGGCGAGCTGGGAGGAGGTGCGGGGAGCTCGGGGCGGAGCTGGGCGGCGCGGGGCAGGGGCGGGACGGAGAGGGAGGAGGAGGTTGGAGGAGGAGGAGGAAGAGGATGGGGAAGAGGAGGAAGAAGAAGAGGATGAGGAAGAAGGTATAAAATGACCACATAACCTTTTTTTAAATTAATTCTGCTTATGTCCTCAAAGTTAACGTCCGTTTGCACTGTGGATGGACGGTCACTAACTTGAGGGGCACAAGTGATAAAATAGCAAGAAGTGAGGGGCACAATTGATATTACCAAAAAGATAGGGGCATAACTGATATTGCGATATCTCGGAGGGGCACAAGTGATAAAATCCCTAATTAAAATATAATTATATTTTGTTTTGGGATGTGAATGTGATTCACATTTTTCCAATGGCATGATTGCAATATTTCACAAGATAATTATGAATTATTTTTGTGAAATAATTTACAACAATTGTTGTTGTAAATCCTGGAGATATTATGAGATAATGTATCTCATGAGATAATGAGATCTCATGGGATAATGAGATCTCATGAGATGTTGGTAGCCATCCCCTTTTTTAGGGGATATGGTTTATCTCCTCATTATCTCCAAAGATAAGTAATTGATTTGATTTGAATTTAAATATATTGATTTATCGATATATATTAAATTAAATTAATTGTTGTTGCATTTTTACAACAAGATCATAGCCATCGAAAGAAACACAAATCAATCTTAACCAATGACTGTGTGTTGTCCATAGATTGGGATCCATGGATTCCCAAAATCCTATATAAGAAGAGGCATCCATTGCTATTCAGGATACAACATGATTAAAATGAATGCTCTCTCTCTCTCTCTCTGCTCTACACACCAATCCTCTCTCTCTCTTATAATGGTCGTCCAACATGGAGCCATTGTGAGAGTCGTCATCAACGCCACATCATCGTTATGCTGTCGGATCATCTACTCGTGGATCTCCATCTCCTTTGATGCGTCTCGCTCGTGAAGAAGATGTTGGATCTCGTGTGATGAGATCAGGAGATCCGCCGCTTGGATCATCAACATGGATTGCGAGGAGCACACGATTCATCCCCGTGCTCGCAAGCGTCTCCTCCGTCGGATTGGACTTGAGATAGGAGGTCTCTTAGTTTAGAGACTTGATCGCAACCACGCTTAAAGAGATAATCCTATTACTTGTTTGTGGTTTAGACGAAACGATCCGAGAAAATGTTCTTGGATCGTGTGGTTTTGTCACATGAAATTTTTAATTTCCACTGCATCGAGCAACTAGTGCGACTAGCGCATACGATGCGATCATCACGCTTCCGTGATGCGCTTGAGGATTTTTCTCGTATCCTTCACATCTATCAACGACCAGTGGCATAAGGTGAATGAACTATATTCAAAGCATTGTGCATGGGTAATGTGGTGGCGCGAGGAGAGGCTGATATTGGTCAAGCACTTAAATCACACTTCACCACCTTCTCTAGAAGGGTTTCTCACATGGGGTGGGGGTGATGGGGCAATGAATTTACGAGCATCAACCCGATTCACTCATATAACCTTATGGCTCCCTTCTCTGAGAACTAGGTAAGGAAGGTGGTGATGCAGTTGAATGTAGATGGCTCCTTGGGTCCAGATGGGTTATCTGTTATCTTCTATAGGGAATTTTGGGATTGAGTGAAGGAATTTGTGGCTGCAATTTTGTGGGAGTTTCAAGAGAGCAATAGGGGTTTCAAACGATTGAACAAGGCTTTTCTCTTCCTTCTCCTGAAGAAGGATGTGGCTACTCAAGTGGAAGGCTTCATACATATTGCAGTCTCCAATGTAATCTACCTCATTTTGACGAAGGTTTTGGCCAACCAGATGTGGGGTATTCTTGATGATTGTGAAAAATAATGAAGGAACACAATGAGTTGTTTATTCAAGAGTTCTATATGTCCTTATATAGGACTAAACCCTATAGAGCTCAAAAGGACAAAATACATAAGTACCCCAAGGGGGTTACAGTATAATATAAGAACATACTCTATCGTAATCTCTAACAATAATATCTAACACTCCCTCTTATATCTGAGCATATCCATTGATCATGTCCAACTCGGGAGCTATTGATAGAGGGCTTTTTGCACCGATCTTCTAATCGAACACAACTAACAATCGTTGTGTGATCGAGTGTGCATGTAATCAACAATCAAGTCACAGTAATTTCGAGCGATAAATGCGTTTGAGTTAAATTTTGTTATAACTCTACTATAAATGTGTACATGTGTAAGTAAAGTAGAGTATCAAACACATAGAACAATACTTGGTAGCAAGAAGTATTATTTATAAATAAATAAAGAATAAATAATATCGTGTATTTTGTACAATTACTTAATCAAAAAAGAAATGAATTAATGTGTTAGTTATAAATTAAATGAAATAAATATTTTTTTATTTTTTATTTTTATTTATATTTTTAATTTTTTATTGTTAATGCCTTTTAATTTTGGTATTATATAATATTATATATAAGAGCATATGAATTTATATATAAGATAATGTATATAAGCTGTTGGGTACCGAAATTTCCTTAAAGACTATCCCAAGTTCGTATGACTAGTTGCATCCACTTTCAACCAGTATAGGTGTAAGTACGGACCACAAAACGGCTACCCGTGTTACTTAAGGATGGAGCCTTTCGCAGTGTCCTTTAAACCACCCACTCTGCTAAGGAAGTCCGGACCGTTTACCGGCTACCCGTATTCCTCACTGAGAAGTAGGTAATCGTTTTTAAAATCAGTAGTCTATATGAAAAATCTTGGCTTGGCTCTATCCTCGTGTGCGTCTCTCTTCTCGCTGCAAGATAAAGACAAACAATGTCGGGGTTGCTCTCCCGTAAGAATTCTTGATTTTATGGATTCTTAAAAATCGGCTATATTTAGCAGTCCCAATTTTAATTTGGTGATCACTGAAGAGTTTAAATGAGCACAAATATATGTCTACCGTACAGTCCCAATTTCCTTTAGAGTTATGTGATAAAACAAGAGGGATGAATTCAGGAAAGCCGATGCACGTGAAAATTAATATACTAGTCGATGAATCTCAAAATATTCAACTCATGATATTTGCTAGGATCAGTTGGAACGTGATATGGAAGGCGGAGATTTGGGCTCTGCCTTAAGGTGTTCACACACTCAAGTACCCTCACTCAGCCTGAAAACAAGGTCAGGGTTACTCTCCCGCAAACAATGGTTAATTTTAGTCAATATTTTTGGTCCAATTCAATTAGCAGTCCTGATTTTAGAGATTAGTTATCACTGATATTAATCCACACAAGCAATCACGTTTACCATCCAATCCCAATTCCTTTATCTTAGGATAGAAAATCGAGAGAGAGAATCGGAAAATGCCGATGCAATCGAGAAAATGATGATGAATGCCCGAGTAAGAATACTTACAGTGCCTCCAACTCTCTACAATGCAGGATGCAAGAATGAATTGAAATTTTATACTAAATGAATGCAATCGATGAAAAGCCGCTCCTAGATAGGCAGTTCTATTACCAACTGAAGCACAAGTTCAATTTGACTAGATCTGCGGTCTAATTGCGTCTTTTAAGTGGTTGTGTGGTCCTACAAATTACGAGCACAAACAAACTCTAGAGTGGCTCAAGGAGCCGCTACTGCAAGCCTATACTAAAAATTCAATCCACACAGCAGACGGGACACGATTCCACTATGTTTACACACCCGAGAACCCAACCGGGAACCGCTGTAAATGCAGACACTTTTTTTTAAGTTACAAAAATCTTTTTGACGTCCAACATCCGACTTGATCCAAGAATCGTCGGCCTCCAATGCACTTCGAGATGCGTCGACTTCAAGAAAGCCGCTCTAAGTCCACCGGGCCCTCGCACAAAAAGATAAAAATTATGTTAGATAAAGATATATAAATTAGAAAAATGCCCTAGAGTACGGTCTTTTATATTTTTTATTTTCATATATGTATTTTTAAGGTATTAAAAATATTTATGAGGTGTTTATAATAGTTAATAATAATATAGACTATATATAAGTATATATAGGTATATACTACAATATGGGGTATTATAATTATAAATATAGCTAAAAATAGTCAAAATTTACAACATAAAATGTTCTTGTTTTTTATATTTTTTTTGCTATTTTTGTGATTTTCATGTATTTTTGCTAATTTTTAGATTTTTTAAAGTCCAAATATATATAATCACGGACTTAATAAATAGGTTGAATTGTTTTGAGATTAAAAAAATTAAATAAGTGAAAAAATTTCTCAAAACTAATTTTAATATATAATAACATGTATAAGTAAAAATATAAAATAGGACTTAATATTTTTGGCATTTTTGAAGATTGACTACATTTTTTATAAGGAATTTGTATATTTTTAATATTTAGTGATTTTCTTTCTCTATTTTTAGGGATTTTTGATCCAGAGGTTTAAAATAAAATAATAAATAAAATATATATATTTGGAATTTTTAAATATGGTTTCTATTTTTTTGAATTTTTAAACACGGATAGAGATAAAATGTGCTCCTTTTGATTTTTAATAAAAAGACAAAGTGCATAAAATAAAAATAATTATATAGCATGAAAGAGCATGCATCCAGGTATCTTATCCTATTTTTCATAATATTTAGAGCACATATGATATTTATAAAAATTAGACAAATATGCACAAAAATGTTTAAGCTAGAAAGGGCATACTTGTAATTAAAATATAAGGCATGTGTTTACATGCAAATTTCTCAAAAGTGTACTACTAAAATTTAAATTTTAATGAATATTTTAAATTAACAAAAACAGAGGGTGTACCCCTACAAATTACCACCCACCTCATGTGGTCGCCCACGTGAGGTGCGTTAGTACGGACTAGAATGTAAGTTCCTAAAAGCATGAGGGCCATGTTGCAATTATTACAATATTTTTACAAATGCAAAACATATTTACATGACTAAAAATAAAAATAAAATGAGGGTTGTTATGTGTAGTTTACCCCTTAATTAGTGGAAGAGAACGACTAGGAGCGCGCCACGTGGGTGCATTTAGGCAAATCATACGGCTCATACCTGCATCGATTCGCCTTGGATCAAATGGTCTAGTTTAGACCTGACGCCGCATAACTATCGAACGATGGAGGGGGTGCCTAGAAGACTGGGGAAGAACACCTCCCCGTTGGACATTGATCTTCAAATACTCCATGCTCTATCAATGATCCGCTCCTCCGACAAGCCTAGGAGGTTCCTGTGCTCCTTCCGCACCTGCTAGTACTAACCAATGATGTCCAGATCCCATCACTAGGGATCTGGAGGTCCTTCCGTTCAGAGGACCTGGAAGTTCTAATGAGCCTCGATTCTTCACTCCAAGGCCTTCTCTTGACCCGGTGACATGCGCAACACAAAGCAGGGCTCTATGCGATCCTCCTTGACCTAGATTGAAGTTGAAAAGCATGGGAAACGGGCGAAAAGGAGGCGACTCTAACGTGTGGCGTAGAGGAAGCCGTGATCTTCCGATCTGTCCAAAATCAAAGGGTGCAAATGGGTGTAGGAGACGAAGAATGCGTGAGGAATGATGTGAGGGTATTAGGGGGTTGGACAATGTCGGAAGCATGACGATAGCTCCAACGATTGATGGATTGAAACTACAACTAATATAAAGATAAATTTGCAAAATAAAATACAGGAATTGAAAAATATAACTAAATCTACATAACAGTGGATAAAAAGGATGCAACTCATACTCGGAAATGAGGGAGCAGAGATGTCGCTAGAGCTCCACCTTGGACCGCCTCCTCTCCTCCTAACATCACTTCGAACCCTAGGGATGCTCTCTTTGTCATCAGGAACACAAACGCACATGGCGAGGGGATTCAGGGCTTAAAGAGACATCAAATGGAGAAGGGAGGCAGGTGACCTATTTATAAACAGAGATGAGATATTGATGGCATGTACAAAATATTTTAGGATTATGTTGCACTAGGAATGATCGACGGTAGGTTTGCATGTGAAATTAGGTCGATTAGAGTGATAGGTTGGCCGGAAAAAAGGGGAGAATTGACAGGTCCGACATGCTTGGAAGAGAGAGGGGGGTAGTTGACTAACGTCAACTAGGGTTAGGTTCTGGTTGATCCACTTGGACCAACCAAAATCTAAGGCTAAAATGCGTTATTAAATAGATAGAAAATAATAAACAATGTTACTAATTTTTGGTGAAAACGTAAAAAATGTATTATTTTATGTAGTATTTAATTTATATTTTTATTTATTTTTTCTAGATGATTTGTTACGAGTTATTATTTACATGTAAATTATAGGTATATTTACCTGTATATTGCCATTTTATTTTAATTTTATATTTTAGAATTTATTATCTTATGCACATAATTTATATAGATAAAGATTATTTGAATGCATATGAATATATTTTTCTTTGATTTTTTAAGGTCGTATATACACTTAAATAAATAGATGTATTTATTGTATAAGTATTGGTACATGTAATTCATCTATGTATATTAGTGTAATTATTTATTTAGTGTGTTTTAATAGTTCTATTTCATTTTAAATGTGTACATATATTATAGAAAATATTTACAAAATTATAAAATATAAAATAATGAAAAATATAAAGAATAAATAAAATGAAGATTTTATTCAGGTATAATGTACACTAGGGGTCCAAAACCTAACTTTTGCATCTTAACTCCAGAAAAATGAAAACACTTTCATTAAATAGGCAATAAAAAGTTATATACAATTAAATGTGATTTTGATGCATTTTAATTCATATGGAGAAGATATTAGTCTGGGAAGTTTGGCTTTTGGCTTTTTATTTTGAGTGTAGAATGTACCATTTGGATTATTTTTGTGTAAAATAAATTTTTAATTTTTCTGTGTGATTTTATCTATAACTTTCGTGTATAAAGTTTATTGCCTTGATGTATAAAAATAATTAATAAAATAATTCCCAAAATGATTTATTGATGAATTAAAACAAAGGTTTTTAATGTGATTTTTGTACAATTCATCTGCCCTATCTCCCCCTACTTTATTTCTTATCAACTAAGTCATCATGATGACCGAGTCTCGGGGGATAGGGTTATTCAGTGTCCTTGACACCTCATTCTTTTTTTTCTTTTCTTTATTTTTTATTTTATCATTAATTATAGTATTTTATATAATATTTATACTATAAATAATAGATGTTAATTTATGAAAAATAATGATATTTACATGCATTTAGGTGGGGTTTAAAGGCCAAAATGAAAAAATAAATGTGATGAAATGTGCATTCATTACCCCTTCTACTTGCCTATTGTAGTCCATAGCAAACACTTATGTCTATGAGTGCAGAAAAAAATAAAGAAAATAAAAAGAAAGAACTTTGATTGATTTTAACTCTTAAACTTGTCCTCATAAAATCAAAGTTTGGAGCTCAGTCGAACACTTGGTTTGTTAGTTTGGTTGGAACCTTGATTAAGAATCAGAGTTGAAACACAATAGCCTATAAGAACCACAAAACTCCGCCCAAGTCTCTTCAATAGCCATGTCTGAACAAGTCGACGTCATACACAAACCCTTATGACTATGAGTCTCTCTTGTACAATGTCAGTGATATGTAGCTCCCATCGGCTGAAGTAGTAGAAGTTAGTCTTCTCGAACATGGTGACCTTAACTCCCCAACCATCAACTCTTTCCTCAATAAGTGGGGTATTCCCTTCTAAGTTCAAGTACAATCAGCTCAAGAAGAGGAGGTTGAGAGAAGAATGGAGGGTAGACAATGTAGCTACCTGTCTTGGGATGCCTGACCAATGTAGCCAAGTCATCTGATTAAATGCTCACATGAACGTGACTTTGAGGCTCAAGCTTGCTAATTGGACTATATATATGTATACATACTCCTACTGGCATTTTACATTCAGCCATGTCCATTTTTTTGAGTTTTTATTGCATTTTTTAATACTATATACATCGGTATTCACATAAGGAGTTTTTCCTCTTGAGATAGTAGACTATCCCTCTTTTCAAGCATTACCATAACCCACAATATTCCATCATTAGACCTCGTCGCTACTGGACGTAGTTGGAGTACAATGGCTATGTAACTTCTGATGTTACCACTGGCTTGTTCCTCACACCTGCAAATCCATCCATATACCATTTCAACTAAGGTGAGCAAAGTGTAAAGTGCATGTGCACAAGCTAGGTCATCAAAAGTCATGTGTGTGTTCGGAAATATTCTACTTAGGCAGTCAAGGCGATATTGAACCAAGTCTAATGGTCTCAAAAAACTAAGTCTAGCAGACCTAAATTGCCGCAATTCCATTTCCTATAATGTTATTGTGTTTAAGTGGGTTAAGGTCCAACCAAGCTCCAAACTTCAGATTTTACTTAGACTAGCTCACTTATCAATATCAACCCGAAAAATGCAAATTCTATGTACAATGCAAGGAATTTTTTTTTGTGATGCAGTTTTTCTAGTTTTGAACTTTTTATGGGTTTTGAGAAAGTTTTACAAATTTTTATGCAAGTTTTTTTGAAAATATTTTATAAATTTTAAGGGATTTTTCAAAAATAAAAGGTTTTTAGGAAAAGAAATATGTGCAAATATTTACACGGGAGTGTTTCTTTGGTATCAACAAGAGTTGGGATTTAATAATTTACACTAATTGATTATTTACAAAAAGTTTATGTATAAATTTAAAGAATGTATTTAATCAAATTGTATATATAGTTCTCAAAAATAATTTGAAAACACTTTTGCAAACATTTTGAAAACTTTATTTTGCAACTTAATTTGACAAATAATTTATATAAACATTTACAAAATTTGAAAATCAATTTGTAAAGATTTTTCAAATGGTATGTATTGATTTTTCAAAATATTTTCGTAATCATTTTCCAAGCCATTTGAAAATAGATTTTCAAAATATTTTATTCACACAAAGAAAATAGTTTTTTACAAACAAAATGTTTTTACAAAGGTTGAAAATATTTTGCAAAATATTTTTCAAACAGTTTTCAAAATATTCTTCAAAGAAATTTCCAACAATTTTTCAAACATTTTGCAAAATATTTTTACCTGATTTATTATTAGTATGTACAAGGATTTTTTTAATAAATTTTATACTAGTGTGTTCGTTACAATTAAATGATTGTATTTTATCCATTCTTGTTGAAAATATGAAAATATGAGTTATGGCCAAAGCATAGAAAACGTATATACGACCCCAATATTTAGCTTGAGATATGTCCCCATGGATCGGAGAGAAAAGAGAAGACGTAACTCGTACTGAGTATAGAAGAGCCTATACTACAACGACTGAAGAATAAAGAATGAATCGATAAGAAGTCGAGTGTCACCCCTATACTTAGGATCAATTAATCCTAAGAATAGTAGACTGTATTCTCCACGCAGGGAGGTCGAGGATGTGAATGAACAAATTCGTGACTTCTCCTGTCCCCCTATACTTAGGGTAAAATATCCCCAAGTATAGACATGAATATCAACAAGAGAGAAGATAAGTGAGGGGTCAAAAAATGAACAGCGAGACTCACTAATCCCCCTTTACTTAGTTGAAGCATATCCTAAGTATAACAATGATGACTGAGATGGATGAAAGAAAGAAGTAAAAAAATGAAAAAAAAGAAAATTACAGAAGAAAAGACGGAAAGAAGAAAATAAGAACACTAAAGAAAAAGTTTAAGAGGAGCATTATCTGAATCTTTTAATGTTGTTGAGGTTGTGGAGGCTTCTTCATTGATGGTTACTTGAACCGAGTTGACAACGACTAAGAATGTATCATGCTTAATATAAGGTTTCAACAACTGGCCGTTGATAACAAAATGTTATGTGTCAGACGACAAATCTGATATTGCGATACTTCTATTGTCACACACTCCTTTCACTATGAATGGCCTTGACCATTTACTCTTTAATTTACATGGGAATATCTTCAACTTTGCATTGAATAATCATACTTTCTGTCCAATCTTGAAGGTCTTTCGTATGATGTGCCAGTCATACCAGCGTTTAACCTTCTCCTTGTACATCAACCTATCACCATACGCATAGTCTTGGAATTCCGGAAGTATGTTCAGATCCACTTTTCTTTGTTGATCACCTTTATGTGAGTCCAAATTATAAATGTTGACTGCGCATAATGATTTATGAATTAGCTTGATGGGCAGATGGCACGTATTTCCATGCACAAGATGATAGGGTGACATACACAGGGGAGACTTGTAAGCAGATCTATATGCCTAAAGGACGGAGTCCAAGAGTTGGGACAAATTCTTTCTGTCCGGCTTCACAAGCTTTGGCAAGATTGTCCTGATTTCTTTATTTGATAGCTCTGTCATGCCATTGGTCTGAGGATGATAAGAAGAAGTGACTCGGTGTTCCATACCGTACTCCTTCGTCATTTTTCTGACCTCTTTTTTTATGAAGTGACTACCTCCGTTTGACATGGGAATATTCGGTATTCCGACCGCGAGATGATATTCTCTCTCAGGAATCAGCAGACAATGTGTTTATTAGGAGCTCGAGCGGGGATAGCTTCAATACAGTGACTCACGTAATCAACAACAAGAAGGATGTATTCAAATCTCTGACTGTTAGGAAAGGTCCCGTGAAATCGATGCCCCAAGCATCGAACACATCGGAATCTGAATGAACTTCACGGGCATCGAGTCCTTAGATGTAAGGGTTCCTCCCATTTTCTGACAGTCAGTGAAGTGCTTCACATAAGCTATGGCATCCTAAATAGTATAGGCCACCAGATGCCACACTCTAGTACTTTTGTTGTCATTCTATAGTGGTGTCCACAGAATTCGAGTGATTGACATTGCTCGAGGACACTTTGATGCTTCTCCTGAGGGATACACCAGAGCCAAATGCAGTTTGCTCCTTCCTTCAATAAGAGTGGGTCTTCCCATTGGTAGAAATGAATTGTGGACAAGAATGTGTCCTTCTTGATCTTCGTCCAATCTTGCAAGATTACACTAGAGACGAGGTAGTTCACAACATCGACATACTAAGGGAGAGAATCCACGACAAGAATCAACTCGTCAGGAAAGATGTTTGTGATGGGTGCACTGCTTAGTGGAGGTTCTTGACGTTCAATTTTGGAGAGAAGATCTATTACCACGTTCTGAACTCCAGGTTTATACTTGACTTCCAAGTCAAACTCCTGTAGGAGGAGGATCCATTTGATTAATCTGGGCTCCGCATCCTTCTTCTATTGTAGGTACCAGATAACAGAGGGGACAATGTAGATGGTGACTTTAGATCCAAGAAGATATGATCTGTACTTCTCAAGGGCAAAAACCACCACCAACAACTCTTTCTCTGTAATAGTATTGCTTCATCTAATGTCTTGTTGGTGTAGTGAATGGCATGGGGCACCTTGTCTTTCCTTTGTCCTAACACAACTCCAATGGTAAAGTCTGACACATTCATCATGATCTCAAAGGATAGAGACCAATCCGACGACTATAAGATGTGAACTTGAGTGATTAGCTCCTTCAGCTGATTGAAAGATAGGAGAATCTACTGATCAACATTCAATTCGGTCTCCTTACACAGTAATTCAGTTAGATGTCAGGCAATGCGGCTGAAATCTTTGATGAGTCTTCCGCATAAACCTACATTCTCCGTGAATGACTCACATTTCTAACATTCTGAGGTGGCATGAGATTGGCGAACACATCTACCTTTGCCAGGTCGACTTCCATGCCATGCTTGGAAACAACATGGCTTAGTACAATTCCTTCGGTGACCATGAAGTGGCTCTTTTCTTAGAACAGTACGATATTGACTTAACGACATTTTTGAAGCACTCGGTCCATGTAGGTATGAGCATGGGTCGGGTTGGGCTAGGCCCTGAAGGGATCGGGCCCATGCCCGTATAAAATTTCAGGCCTTGAGCCGTGCCCAAGGACCACATTTTTTTATTTTTGGTGGCCCAATCCCAAGCCCAACCCAATTTTCATGGGTTGGGCTTGGGCCGGGCCAGCCCGCATAAATATGCATATATCAAGATTATAGTACTTTTTCCTATTTTTTAAGTTGAATTTATATAATTTTGTCACTTAAATAAAGATATTTGTAATGCTGGTATAAGTAAAGAGATTTGTAAGATATGTTATTATGATATGCAATAAAAGACTGAAACTTGGGGAACGTGTACGAATGTATCCATTCCGATTCATATTCATATTTAGATATCTTGAATAAACATTGGACATAAAAAGTCTGAAACTAGGATATCTATAACTTTTTTTTAGAAAGATTACAGGAAGATGATTAGTGAACGAGCACATCTCATAGGATTCTAAGGGATGCTACTATATTTACTATTTGATAATAATAAAACTATAAAACCGTAAGAGGTACCTCACGTGTGTAAGAACTGTAAGAGGTGCTACTATATTTACTATTTGATAATACTAAAACGCATAAGAGCATACATTAGTATATTATCGTGATAAGAGGTGGTTTGCAACACCCTTGAAGCAGAGAGGCGGAGGTCACGAGATCGCGCGATGATTGGGTCGTGCCAGTGCCGGTGCATGCTGAAGTTTGCAGCAGAGAGGTGGAGGCCATGAAGTCGTGCGATGCGATTGCACGAGGAGGAGTGAAGCCTGAATCCTAAAGGAGGAAGCCCAAAGGGGGAAAGCTCGGTGTGTGCTTGAAGACTACGGAGTTGTGCGGACTACGGGGACTGCAGAGGCTGGAGGGGAGGAGTCGCGACGGCGAGGCTCGCGATGCCAAGCGTTGGCTGGAGTGGGGTCAGGTGCTAGTGGGCTTAGTGTCGATGGTACTTTGTGGTTGTCGTTTTAGCCTTTTAGGAAATGGAATGGAAGAATCGAAGGGGCACAAAACGTAGGTGCGAGGGGTATATGTGATGGGCCATTGTGCAGTTGTATTATAGTAACTTTCTAATTGGAAGAGGAGGCATGTCACTGGTGGAAATTGGAATGGGAAGGGTCGACATTCATGGGCCATTATTTGGGTCGGGGCTCGGGCCTTATATTGGGCCATTATTCAGGCCAGGCTTTCGGGTTAAGCGAGTTGGGATGACTCAAGCCCAAACCTGACCTAAAATTATTTGGGCCTAGAAATTTGGCCCAACCCATACAATTCTAACTTGGGTTTGGGTCGGGCCAGGCTTTTTGGGTTGGGTTTCAGGCTGGGTCTCATCGGCCCAACCCAATGCTCATCCCCAGGTCCATGTACTCAAGACAAGAATCAAATCTATCACCATATACGGAGAAGTCATCCATAAACACCTCAAGAAAACTGCCAACCATATCGATGAAACTACAAGCATGCACCTCTGGAATGTGGCAGGTGCATTGCATAAACCAAAGGGCATTCTCTCGAAAACGTAGGTGTCGAACGAGCAAGTGAAAGTAGTTTTCTTTTGATCCTATAAAGTGATTGCCACCTAGTTGTACATGAAATACCCATCCAAAAAGCAGAAGAACTCTGTGTCAGTCAATCTTTATGGAAGTTGTTCAATAAATGGAAAGGGAAGTGGTCCTTCTTCGTTGCAGCATTGAGGCGACAAGAATCAACATACACATGCAATGATCTTGGTACATGAGTAGAAATCTCCTCTCCTCTTTCATTTATAACCATGGTGAGCCCTAATTTCTTAGGAACTACATGAAAGAGGCTCGCCATTTAGAATAGGAGATTGGATAAATGAAACATGCATCACACCATTTCCTGATTTCCTTCAAGACGACGTTCCGCAAGTTAGGGTTCAGACTTCTCTGAAATTCTTGAGATGACTTGGCATCATCTTCCAAATAGATGCGATGTGAACATATAGCATGATTTATCCCGTGAAGGTCTAATACATGCCAACCAAGTACCTTACATATTTTCTCCAGAAATTCAAGCAGTCAAGATTCTTGATCTGGGGTCAGCCTGTTGCTAATGATGATGGAATACATCTTCTTTGCACCTGCAAGAAAATCATACTTGAGGCATGTCAAAAGTGCCTTTAGCTATGGTTTTAATCGATCATGCTTCTCAATCACTTCAGAATATGAATTGGTAGGTGGATGATCATGTAAGATTTTAGAGGTTCTGCTCACCTCGACCATTTGTCGCTCAATGACAATGTGCTAAAAAAATCATCAACAAATTCATCATGTTCGGACTGGCATGAGTCTTCTGAATCAAAAAGTCCCATCAACAAGTGAGAATCAGTCTCCCAGTTGACATAGAAGCATGTATCGACTGTGCTTTTTAGCTCCTCATCGGGAGAGAGGATTTCCAGGGTCCAATGTGTCATTCAAAGATAATTATGTATCTCTGATTTCTGCAATAATGTCACAATCTGCTACAGACGGTGCTGCTTGACCTTCGTTAGACACAACTTTTGGTTCACTTACTATGTCCATTATTACTTTGTTGCTGCTTGAGAAAATGTGATCTTACCAGACCCATAGTCAACCATGGCTTATGCATTTAGCAGGAATTGCCGACCAAGAATAATCTGGGTGGAGTAAGGGTGCAGGAGAGTCCATATCAAGGACTGTAAAATCAACTGAAAACTGCGTGTTCAACACCGTTACGATAACGTCTTCCAACAAACCTCAAGGTCGCTTGATCGATTGATCAACAAACTGAAGGATCATGTGTGTCGACTTGAGCGAACCCAACTCAAATTCTATAAGCAATGAGGTGGGTATGAGATTGATTGAAGAGCTGCTATCAAGAAGGGTTCCCTCGAAGACCTAGTCAAAAATCTCACATCTGATTAAAGGTGCTCTTTCGTTTGGCATTTTTTCTAGAAGATTGCTGATGGCTGCGACATTGGCTATGGTGAGGACATGCTTTTCAACTAGCTGGCAACTGTTATTACTGTTAGACCGATGCTTGTTTGTACATGGTTCCTTCAAGACCTTATTCATAGTGGGCATATATTCCAAGACTTTCATCAAAGGCAATTCCACAGTCAGGTTTTAATAATCTCAACAACACCTGCATCAGATAATGCATTTTTTGGATTTTTCAGTTTCATTAGGAAAAGGAGTATGCACATAATTGAAATCAAAAGTATTGTTCTTATTTACATCAGAATTCATGTCCACAATATTTTGTACAATGGGACTGCAAAAAGGTTTTCAATCTTGAGCATGGGGTGGACGTCCAAAAGTCGTGGTTTCTACTTCATCGGTTGGCACTAGATCGACTGCTGGAGCTAGTTCCTCAATGGCTGGCGTGACTTCACATCGATTATGATCATTTTTTGGTCTTTTCAATTTTTTAATTTTTTATTTTTTTGTTGGGATGGTGGCGACTATTGGCATGGCTCCTCCTCCTCCTTCATCCTCATCCGGACATGTGGCTGGAAAGGTTTATGCAGAAGATGATGATTCACCGGATGAAACTTTATTCTTCCCTCTGATAGTGGCAGACAGAGATAAAGTCCTAATGCTCTTGAGAGAAACAACATTAGACAAAACAAAATCACAATCATCTGACTCTACCGGTATAGACAGGATGTCACATCCAAATGCTCTTTTCGCTTAAAATGATTATGGTTGTCTCCGACCTGGGACAGAATTGGAGTTTTGGTAGTCGTTAGGTCGCCCAACTTCTATGTCATCTATTTTAATCCATTTACCAACTGGACCAAGCAATCAAGGCTCGGGTTCAGAGGAACCACCACATGATATTCAACATGTTGACCACATTGTGGTTGATGGTGTGGAGGTTGAGATGGGTGCTTCTGATAGTGTTGCTAAGGTGGTGGAAGGTGATATTGATGCTAAAGAGGGGGGGGGGGGAATGATACTGTTGAATGTGAGGATGAGGATACTGCTAATGAGGTGCATCCACGTACGAATGATACTGATGGTACTGGCGGTACTACCGCTGCTGGTATGACTGGTTTTGTCTCTAATTATTGTGATATTGTGGAGAGTGATGGTATTAAGGCTGAGAGGACTGAAGAAATCTCCCTTCTTAATGTTGAGGGAATGGACGAGGATTTGCAGGCTAACCCTACCGAGGTTCGCGTGGACGAGCCAGTTGCATCTCATTGGACCAAACTCCATTCACCTCTTGAATGAAAGGCGCTGGAGGAGAGAATGGATCAAAAGAAGGCTGGGGTTCTGGTTGGTATACCACCAATTGTTGTTGCGGTGCTTGATCCGAAGTCTGCATGTAATACACGTGCTGGACCGAGGACTGTTGTGGACTAGGATAAGGCTAATGATACGTGGGTTGATCGTCTTTCTTCTCAGATGTAGTCTCAGATGGTGGAGTCGCCAGCTGGAAAGTATTGATGGTACTCATCACCAACTCCAGTTTCTTGGTGATCTGATCTAATTTGTCCAGATTATGTGTTCTTTGTTCGATCACTGCTAATGTCTCCAAATATTTTGATCGTTTTTCAATAATGTCCACTTTGGACAGATGGCCCACGATGATTCTGAGGTTGGAGCTTTCATCTCTATTCGCTTCTTGGTATGCTACCCTATGAAAAGGCTTGTGGAGAATCTGGGGTTGCCTTTGGTAAGCATGGGATGAAGAGGGGGAGGCCTCTCCTTCAATCATTTCCTCAAATATTTTTCAGATGACATCTTCATCCGTGCTAAAATGGGATCCGCCATAGGCGATGTTGACAAGCCTCTGACTCTCTATAGTCAAGCCCTCGAAGAATTGTTGGACCAAGCTGGTCTTCGATATGTCATGGTGGTGGCATTTATTCTACAGATCTTCGAATCTCTCCCATGCTTCATGAATAGACTCGTGAATAGTCTAAGAGAAGTTGTTGATCTAGGCTCGCATATGGTTGAGCCACCCGAGAGGGTAAAATTTGTTGAGGAATGTAGACTTAAGATCCTCCCAGGTCATCACGACCTTCCCCATATGGTTGACCTAATACATGGCCTTATCTTGGAGACTGAAGGGAAATGCGGTCATCTTAACTACACCTAACAGGGTGTTTGGATAGTGTGTGGTTCCATAGATGCGGGCAAACTGTTGTAGGTGAATGCAGGGTTCCTCATTGGTGTTCCATTAAATGTGGGAAGAAGGACAAGGAGCAGAGGCTTGAGCTCAAAGTAAGCATGCATCAGGGGGGGGGGGGTACGAATCCACTTAGTCATCTAGTTGTCCCTAGGATTATAAGTTTGTTTTAGCATGAGATTAGAAACTTCATGCCTTTCTTCTTCCTCTAGTTCACCGCGGGGTATTTCTTCCTCCAGGTCTGCTCCTCAAATCATTCAGCATGTCATGGAACGCAATCTGGGTTAGTGCCTATTCAATTACATGATGTTGGATGGCTCAGATGGAAGCAAGCAACTGAACATTCACTTGATTCTGATCGGATGCTTGGTCCTGCTTTGTTTGGGGAGGTTGATGTCTCGTCCCTTTTCCTTCTTCCTGAGGAGCCATCTCTGGGTCCGAGTCTAATGAAAATGAACTCCGGATTGGGATTCATGACTAACTTCTATCTACAATTCAAGAGGTATCCAATCAGACCAATTATGAAGCTGAATGCCAGCTGAAGTGATGAATCTGAGATTAAGTTCAATCCCATATAGTTATGAATGAAATAAAAGATGTAGACTAAAATCAACCTCCACTAGCAATGGGCAAAAATGGGACAAGAATGGTCCCAATTTATCAAGAAATAGAAAGAGAGTGGAAAGAAGATGAGGAGTCTAGAGATCGGTTTACAAGATTTGAACCGATTTATTGGGAATCACCTAGAATTATTGATGACACCAATTCCATGGAATCGATGTAGATGTCGGCACAGTCCCGACTAGACCATCCATGGATCGACGTCATGGATGAAAAGAAGGATTGATGCCGTAGAATGGATACGATAGTCAACGAGGAATAAAAGGAATGTAAACTGGTAGAAAGGCTCGAAACGAGCATGGGGTCAAAGAAGAAACACAAAAGACCAAAATTTGTGCAAGTACACGGGACTTGATATTTGAGCCTTGATTTAGATCCATACAATGCACAACACAAATTTGGGTTCACCAACTCTACATATGCAAAGTCGCAATGGATCGATTATTTTTTTCTTTTCATTTCTAGAGTTGTTATTTCAGGCATATTTTTAGCAAGTCCCTTAGATGCTAACCCTATAGGAGCGAGAGTACTTGTCCTCATTCTTTGCAACATATAGTTTACACTTTTTGAGGTCCTTGTAACCCTTCATGGATCCCTACTCAACTAAAGAACGAAAATGAAGAAACCGATAGGCATAACCATTACTTCGGACCATGCTTACAGTGGGATCACTCGTGAGTGTGCAAGGCCCTACTCGGACACGAGATGATGAAACAGACACATCCACAAGGGCAAGGCCTAAGCTCAGTACTTCAGACAAGGTCGATGATCTACACAAGGCCAGAACATCATCGTTGATCAGATCCTACTCGTCTACGTACGATAGAAGCGCCAATACTTCGAAAATCCATGCGTTACACAAGAGCAATTACAAACTAGGTTTTGGGCTATAATCCTTAGTGGGTCGTACCTTGCTCATGGGAGAGGGTTTGGTCCCTCGTAAGGTACATGAAGACAATGAGGGCTTTATGAAAGCCAAACAATGAAAACCGTTAAAATTGTAATTAAGGTCAAAGTTCATTTAGCAATCCCATTATCTTAGATTTTAGGTTTTCACTTTTTTTGATACTTTGCACACAAGTGCCTAATGATTTTCGAATTTTCATTTAAGTCCTAGGTGCTCAAAATAAGAGGGAGATAGCAAAAAGGCTATGCAAGTCGATTCAATGATGGAAATCTCACCATAGAATCTCATGATGCACGTGGAATTAGAGGAATTACAATGATTTCCAGCTCTCTCCATGTGGTATGCAAAATATAATTTTTAAACTTATATATATTGCAATGTGTAATAGATAAAATCACCCTAATCTTAAACTCTTATTAGTCGTGAAGAACCACATGTTAAATATTCAGAAATGACCCCGAGAGTCTGGTCTTAGAGACACCTCAGTGCCTACCATAGCGGTCTTGCTAGTGTTGTATGATGCCTCTTTTGGCACGTGGGTTCAAGTCTAAATAGTTGACAATTATTAGTTTGGCTAGGTCCAAATGTAAAAGACTACATGAACATGATTCTTATTAGGGTTTATACCTGATTACTGATACAAGCAATCCTACAATTTAGGGGCTTCATGCACATAAAACAAATAAAAACAAAGGCAGAAAACTCAAAACATTGGAAAACAAATGAAAATAAAGAGAAAAATAAGGAGAAATAAAGTAAGAAGGTTAATAAAATTTGAAGAAAACCACGAGGACCCTCAAGTGAATAGAGAATTAGTAGAATAGGTCCTAGAGTATAATGTCCAAGTCCTTATATTATTACAATAATAATGAATAATAAATCACTCTCTCACCAAAAAAAATATAAAATCCTAAGCTAAGATCTATCCTAAATATTCTCCTTGCTGTGCTTGTTGCCTCTCCTACTGGACATGGCAAGAAAGCCAGTCTCCACCAAGCTTTGTTGCATCGACCTCTTAAAAAGTCATCCTCGTATGGTGAACCCTCACATCAAACACAACAAAGAGATATATTAGCATTAATAATCAAATAATGTGTTCAAAGAAATAAAAACCTAAATATGTACAAGTCAGAAAAAGGTAGAAGACTATGTACAAGAAAATAAAATAAAAGACAACTATGTACGAATTAGGCTACAACACATTGAACATGCAACGATGCCATTTGATAGAGGGCTTTTTGCACCAATCTACTAATCAAACAAAACTAACAATCACTGCATGACTGAGTATGCCTCTAATCAACAATCAACCCACAAAAATTCAAGCGATAATTGTGTGAGCTAAAATTTATTATAAGTCTATTATAAATGTGTATGGGTGTAAGTATGGTAGAGTATCGAACACATGGAGCAAAACGTGGCAGCAGAAATTATTATTTATAAAAATAAAGAATAAATAATAATGTGTATTTTGTATAATTACTTAATCAAATAATAAATCAATTAAAAGTGTGCATTTTAGATCAAATGAATCAATTCTTTTTATTTATATTTTTTTATTTTTTATATTTTAATATTTTTATCTTATTTCTAATTTTGATGTTATATAATATTATATATAAGAGTATATGATTTTATATATAAGATAATGTATATATGATCTAAGGTATACATATAATAAACATACAAAAAATTAGAAAAATACCCTAGAGTACGGTCTTTATATATATATATATATATTATTTTTATATATGTATTTTTAAGGTATTAAAAATATTTATGAGGTGTTTATAATAGTGAATAATAATATATACTATATATATGTATATATAGGTTTATACTACATGGGGTATTATAATTATAAATATAGCTAAAAATAATCAAAATTCAAAACATAAAATATTTTGGTTTTTTTAATATTTTTTTGCTATTTTTGTGAATTTTACGGTGTTTCTACTATTTTTTAGGTATTTTTAAAGTCCAAATATACATAAAATCATGGACTTAATAAACATGCCAATTTGTTTTGAGATTTAAAATATTAAATAAGTGAGAAGATTATAAAAATTGATTTTAATATATAATAATATGTATAAATAAAAATATTAAATAAGTGAAAGATTAATTGCTAAGACAACATGTTGAGATATACTACTGAATGATAATAAATTCTCATCTTATGAAATTCAACAGCTGATTTTCCATCTGTGTTTTCATTTGTGCAAAGTACAAAAGTCCATCTCAATGGTACCTCCAATATACTATGCGAAATATGTGACATAGGGGAAGTGTCCATTATGAGGGTCAAAAATTGCATTATCTTAGAGGAGCGCAACTATTGATAAAAACCCATAATTTAAAGTATAATGTAATATTCAACGCAAGTAATCAAACATGACAACCTATATATCTCTGCTATATCAACTTGCGCGCACTATTCGAATCACGGTACTCATAAGTCACATAAAATTCAACAAGTGCAAGATGTTCAAGTTGTTTCTATTTACCTATGAAAAAAGCAATAAATTATAGCAAAGTGTACAATTAACTTTTTCACTTGGAGACGGCAAAAAGGAGCCGAAGACTTGTAGAATTTCTTTTTGATGAAATACATGCAACTTGATGCTTCACATGTAACATTTATATTTATATTTAAACACGATTTTCATCTGTAACACTTCACACTCGACAATAATTCGAGAGTACTCGATCTTTCTTTCCGATGAAATGATGGAGTTTGCCTTATCGCAATTCCTATCACTACTAGTAGGGAGCTCGTGCGTTGCACGGGAAAGCAAGTTTTATTTTTTTTAACTTTAACATCAATGATGTAACCAATATTAATATGATTTCTTATGGATGTAACACTGTTTTTTTTGTATAAATTACGATAATCATATAAGATTAACGGATATGCACTTAGCGTTTATTTGTTATTTTTGCATTTGATATTTTTAATCCAACATTTCAATGGATTTAAATATATTTTCGATCATACTTGCATTAACAATTAGGAGTCATCATTTTTGATGTAATAACTCCATAAAAACCAACTTTATAGATAGAATAGAAGATGTTTATTGCCATACCTAACTATATGTTAGATTTTAAGTATAGTAAAATTTAAAAAGTTTTTAAAATATTGGTATATTTCATATTTAAATCAATTATTATTTTCATTATTTAATAGTTAGTAACAATATCTTGGATGAAAATACTGCAAATCATGGTTTCTTCTCTGTTAAACATAAAATAGAAAAGTAAGGGAATATAAATCTTTTCTAAGGTTGGAATAACTTTAGCTACTAAGCATGTAAAGGACATGCTGTCTCAAATAAAGTGATCCTAAAAATTAGCCAATAATCAATATGCAATTGAAATTTCAGTGATTGTAAATATAATATTAATTTGTCCTTCTTAAATCTTTGATAAAAGTAAAGTATCACTTTGATATTTCATGCTATTGAGAATGCATGATGTTTATAAAACAATCCTTAAAATTTTGGGGTGATTAAATGATCAATGATATGGACAAATAACCTTAAATAACTACTATACAAGATACTCTCTTTTCATCGTAGAAAATCTTCAGGTCATTAATGACACATTTATTTTTATGAACTTGGAGTGAATAAGATTTTATGACATATTATATATTATATATGTAATAATATCTATGATTTCCAATTTTTATAGAATTTTTTGTTAATTATTATGATGAAATTTTCAAAGTAATGTAATTTTTAGTTTTTTAATCACTAAAAATATAATAGCAAAACATTTTCCAAAACTTCTTTTATATATGATATATATTTTATTATGCATTACTGTTTTTATTTTTATATTACATTTTTTACTTAATGCGTATATAATATGTAATATTTAATATAATATATAGGGGTTATATATGCAGTTAGGGAAACTTAAACCCATGTGTGGAATTATAAGAAAACCCTCTAAATTTTGGAGTGATTTTATGGTCAATGATATGAACAAATTATATGCAATTATGGGAAACTTAAATCCATGTGTGGAATTATAGGAAACCCTCTAAATTTTGGAGTGATTTTATGATCAATGATTTGAACAAATTATAATCACTGATAGTACTATTTAACATAGTCACTTCTCAATACATAAAATCCTATTGTCGTTAAAGACAATGTTGAACTTTTATAAATTTGGAGGAAATATAAATTTATTACATATTATATGTTTTTATGTAATGTAATTTTATGAAAACGATTTTTTTATTATTTTTCAAAGTTAAGTGTATTTTTAAATTGTTGTTTTTAAATTATTAAAATAAAGTACTAAAATGGTTTTCGAAACACCTTTTATAGATGATATAATAATTTATTACATATACTATACCATTTTTTATTTTTTATATTATGTATTTTACTTAATGCATTTTTAATATGTATTATCTAATATACTATATACTGGGGATATATATAGAGAAAGGGATCCTACTCCATGGAGTAGGTAACTTACCTGCTCCACTTTCTTTTTTTTTTCAATTTTTTATTTTTTTTAAATCCTTGATGGATTTTCATAACTATATCCCTCTAATATGTCATTCAAATTTCGTTAGTAATAGTGACTCCCACAGCCTCCATCCAGAACATGAAAAATACGACAAATATATGACCGTTAAAAAATAAATGTCCGGATGGAGGTCGTAGGAGTCTCGGTTTCTGACGAAATTTGAATGACATATTAGAGGGATATAGTTATGAAAATCCATGAAAGCATTTAATAAGAATAAAAAAATGAAAGAAAAAAAGAAAATGGAGTAGGATCCCTTTCCTCATATATATATATATATATATATATATATATAGAGAGAGAGAGAGAGAGAGAGAGAAAGAGAGAGAAGGGAGCCTACCTCATGAAGTAGGTAACCTTACCTACTTTGCATCCATTTTTCGTAATTTTATATTTTTTTAAATGTTTCCATGGATTTTAATAACTATATCCCTCTAATATGTCATTCAAATTTTGTCAGAAACAGAGACTTCACGGCCTCCATCCAGAACAGGTGAAATACATCAAATCTGGGACCGTTAAAAATGGTTGTTTGGATGGAGGCCGTAAGAGTTTCTGTTTACGACGAAATTTGAATGACATATTAGAGGGATACAGTTATGAAAATCCATGGAAGTATTTTTCAAAAAAAAACATTTACCAAAAATAGAAGTGAAGTAGGTAATGTTACCTACTTCATGAGGTAGGCTCCCTTTCCTCATATATATATATATATATATATATATATATATAGAGAGAGAGAGAGAGAGAGAGAGAGAAGGGATCCTACTTCATGATGTAGGGAACTTACCTACATCATGCATTTTTTTTCCTATTTTTTATTTTTTTGAAAAATGCTTCCATGGATTTTCATAACTATATCCCTCTAATATGTCATTCAAATTTCGTCAGAAATAGAGACTCCTACGGCTTTCATCCAGACATTCATTTTTTAACGGTCACAAATTTGCTGTATTTTTCATGTTCTGGATGGAGGACATAGGAGTCTCTGCTTTTGACGAAATTTGAATGACTTATTATGGGAATATAGTTATGAAAATCCATAGAAGTATTTTAAAAAAATAAAAAAAATGGAAAAAATGCATGATGTATGTAAGTTACCTACATCATGACTTAGGATCCCTTTCCTCGTGTATATATATATATATATATATATATATATATATGATTATGGGAAACTTAAATCCTTACACTCTGTTTAAAAAAATAAAAATAAAATATTTTTAAGGGCTTTAATTTACCAGGTGTATCAACTGTCACAGCCTCACCTGTCTATTTATTTGTACTTCGAATGGTTTAAAAATACTACTCATGTGATAGCCTTTACCAACTCATACTCCGGTTTTAACAAATATTTCAGGAATATTTAGAATTCAAATACAATTTGTTTAGCAAAAAAAACACATACACACACACACGCAAAAATATGTCATTAGTATAAAAAAAGAAATATGGCACTACATCTGTATAATCACATCAACACCCCGATAGCTTGCGAGATAGAAAACTGCCTAAATTCGGAAGCAGAATAAATAGTGTTTCAACTATAAAATATCATTGAAAGAGACAGATAGGTAGGTGGGTCGCTCGCGATGAAAACTTATTCATCTTTAAGGCATTGCAATCGTCAGTGCTTTAGTTCAAACTACTCGTTGTCTGCTGTTAATGCCAGCAGAAGTTTGCCATGGCTTCGTGCATTTCGGATTTGCAAACTTGTTCTAGATTGGCCTCATGGGGCCGACAAAACAGAGTTCCACAAGACCTCTTGGATGTTGCAGTTCAAACTTGGTTTATGACCCTTTTCAGTCCACTTTTTCTATATATTTTACAGAGCAAGGATTTTGTACTAAAAGCTTAATAAAATACAGATCAAAGTAGGAAATTATATCTTGACATATTTCAAAATACAGATCAAAGTAGGAAAATTATATCGCGATCCCCCCCCCCCCCCCCAATTATCATGATCGACATTTTCTGCCTGCCACCACTGCTCCCAATTGAAGCGGCATCCTGGTTGTCGAGCCCCCACCGTCGACCAAACACGCGACCTCTGTGTCCGGCGACGGCCACAGGGCCCCCTATGTATGACAACATGTAGGTCACCTATGCCTGAAGAAAGGTCGCAGGGGACTAATCAGCACCCTGTTGCTCTACGACAGTTCGGCGGACTCAAACGCCGACAGTGGATCCTCCGCTCGATGGGATCATTAGGTTTGTGGGGAGAGGGAGTTGTTGGGAAAGGGTATTAGAGGAGTTACGCTGCCAATAGAAGGGTAAAAATAGAATGAACAGAGAGGTAGGAGGGTAAAAATGGAATGATGCGAAGGAATAGGGGCAAATTTGGAATGTAATGCGCAAAAAGAAATGCCTTCACGCTCTTTATATATATAGGAAAAAATGGGGTTGTCCCCTCGGGGCAGCCAACATGGCTGCCCCCATCCCATTTTCCGTCAAAATTTTTATTTTTTTTTTGAAAAATAACACCGTGTATATTCATCCCTATATCCCTCCTATATGCCATTCAAATTTCGTCAGAAACAGAGACTCCTACGGCCTCCATCGAGATGATGTCGATTTAAAAAATTCTGTTATCGTTAAAAAATGACTGTCTGGATGGAGGCCGTAGGAGTGTCTGTTTCTAACGAAATTCGAATGATATATAGGAGGGATATAGGGATGAATACACATGGTGTCATTTTCAAAAAAAATAAAATTTTTTGCCAAAATAAGGTAGGGGCAGCCATGTTGGCTGCCCGCCACATATGACCTATATATATATATGGGTAAAATGGGGCTGCCCCCTGGGAGTAGCCAACTTGGCTACTCCCACCCCTATTTTTCCCTCATTTTTTTATTTCTTTGGAAAATAAAATTTTGTATATTCATCACTATATCTCTCTAACATTATATAAAAATTTCGTCAGAAACAGAGACTCCTAGGCCCTCCATGCAGACGTCATTTTTTTTAACGGTCGCAGGATTTTTTAAATCGACCCTGTTTGGATGGAGGCCGTAGGGGTCTCTGTTTCTGACAAAATTTTAATAGAATGTTAGAGGGATATAATGATGAATTTACAAATTTTTATTTTCCAAAGAAATAAAAAAATGAGGGAAAAATATGGGTGGGAGTAGCCAAGTTGGCTACTCCCAGGGGGCAGCCCCATTTAACCATATATATATATATATATATATATATATATATATATATATATATATGGGATAAATGGGGCTGCCCCTTAGGGGGGGCTAACTTGGCTCCCCCCGTCCCATTTTCACCATTTTTTTATTTTTTTTTAAATTTCTTCCATGAATATTCATAAACTATATCCCTATATTATGCTATTAAAATTTCGTACGAAACAGAGAGACTCCTACGGCCTCCATCCAGACAGTCATTTTTTAACGGTAACAAGATTTTTTAAATCGACCCCGTTTGGATGAAGGTCGTAGGAGTCTCTATTTCGTACGAAATTTTAATAGCATAATATATGGATTTATTAATGAATTTACACGGTTTTAGATTTCAAAAAAAAATAAAAAAATTATGTCATACACATTTTTCCCTATATATATAATGGATATATAATGGATGGGAAGACCATCATAATGCAAATTATAATGTCGTGCTTCAACTAAATGACGGGATGATTCATCATATGCTATTTCAATAGGCGATAGATTCAGCAAAATTGTCAAATTAGGGTCCATCGCCTCACTTCTCCTCCACACCCTCTCCTCCCTCGCGCTCGTCCTCGCCCGCAACCGCCTCCGCCACGCCGCCCTCTCCACCCTGCGCTCCGCCCTCATCATCTCCCCCGACCACCTCCTTTTCTTCCGCTCCCTCCTCATCTCCTTCCGCCGCTTCTCCTCCGCTCCCTTTGTCTTCGACCTCCTTGTCAGGTCCCTCCTCCTCTCCCGCCGCGTTGATCACGCCCTCGAGATCGTCTCACTGCTCAAATCCCGTGGCATCTCCCTGGAGATCACCACTTGCAACGAGATCATCCGCGCAGTCACCCGAGCACGTGGTGCAGATGCGGGTCTAGCTGCTTATGCGGAATTGTTGGAGAAGATCGCTCCGAGAATTTCGACGTTCAACGTCTTGGTGGGATGCATGTACCGTGAGGGGAAGCTCGGAGAGAAGGCAGGAGATGTTAGGAAGGAGATGGAGAAGTTTGGATGCGAGCCCAATACATACACGTATTGTTTGTGGATGGCGGGGCTTGGTGAGGACGGGAAGGTTGGGGAGGCTGTGCAGTTGTGGGAGGAGAATGGGGAGGAAGGAGGTGAGGAGGGACATTGTGACTTATGATACTTTTGTAGATGTTTTGTGTAGAGGAGGGGATGTTGCAAGGCTAAGGAGGTGTTAAGGGAGATGATGGAAGGGATCACTCCGATGGGGGTGACTTACGCGCATTTGATAGATGAGCATTGTGCCGCGGGGAGATGTTGAAGCTGCATTAATTTCGGAATGTTCCTTTAACAAGAAGTCCCAAGACGATTGACTATAGTCATCCACATAGACATCCAAATATTTATGACCACTTAGAATGGTCCGGACAGGGTCCCCATATATCACAATGGACAAGAGAAAAAGGGACACGACGGTGAGGCTCGGTTCGTGTAGGAAAGGATGCTTGATGATGTTTCCTGAACTAACATGCCTCACATTCAAGGGGTTTGATTGTAGAGAGTTCAAGGAACATCATGGAAAGGGCCTTAGAAGAAAAATAACTTAGACAAACATGCCGCAGAAGATGATCGTCAGAGATTGAAATTGCGCCAGCAAAATTAGAATAAGAAGAGATGTCGAGGTAATAGAGGTTGTTCCTCTCATGTCCCCATCAAAAATCTTCCTCATCCTGATGTCCTAAAAATAACATCAGAACTCGTCAAAAATAACATGACAGTTAAGTTCAGTGCATAGCTTCTATACAGATAAAAGATTGAGGAAATGCAATGGCACAATAAACATCGGTCAATCGCAACCTTAAAGAGAAATTGACAGTACCGATAACAATAACCGGGGAATGG
This sequence comes from Ottelia alismoides, assembly GCA_037367405.1. Taxonomy (NCBI): domain Eukaryota; kingdom Viridiplantae; phylum Streptophyta; class Magnoliopsida; order Alismatales; family Hydrocharitaceae; genus Ottelia; species Ottelia alismoides. Next base: position 399,400 of record JAZKJV010000351.1, on the reverse strand, counting down.
TCCCCATTAGCAACTCGAATGGTCTCTTCACAGAGGAAAACGACTGTGAATACATGAGCGGAATTCCTTCTCTCATCACATGGATAGAGGCTCCAAAGTCAATAATCCATGTGTGCTTGGAGGCAGAGATAGAATGTGCTATTGTACTTGAAGTAGTAGCTAGGTTGGAAGTAGAAGTAGAAGCAGTATTGCCATTAGTAGATGAGCTGGAGTCTTGTATCAGTATCTTTAGGTGGACATATTCAGAAGCAGTAAAGGGTGTCTTTACTCCCAGATTGTTGGGCAGATGTATCTCCAGTTGCATCATAAGATGCTTCTTCAAAGGCATTGTTAACATTAGATTACATGCCAAACGTTGCCCAACAATGGTCAGAAGGGTGATTCCGACGTCCTAGTACATGCATGTTGGATAACAAGTAATAGAAGAATCATGTTCGTGTCCATGTCCAAAGTCACGACTACATCCAGATTCAGAACCACGTTTAGATTCATGACTGCGTCCACATCCAAAATCACGACCCCATCCTCCCTGATAATTCTGACATCCTATGTAACTTGAGAAGGTATAATGGGTCATCATCTTTGTAGATGCGTGGATAATAAAGTGTTGAACTAGAGACTCTAGCTCATGTAGTCGCCTGAAGATGGTCTCAATAGTGGGTACAATATCAGCCATCAGAAACTGGTCTTTTACAGGCTTGTATCGTGGTTGCAACCTAGTATGAAATTTGTAAATAAGCCATACAACACGCTCTCATACCTATTGATCACAACATGCAGACTGGAAAATAAGTAGCTCCTCAAATAGGCTAATAAAAAGCCAATAATACTCGATAATGCTCGATTCTCCCCGAGTAGCAGACTAGATTCTTGTATATATGTTAGAGAGACGAGATTTGATCATCCTCTGAGAATATGTGTGCTCAAGGTTCTCCCACATCAACTTTGTAGTGTCATTGTAAAGTAGATTGACAACATTGTTTGGATCAACGTTGTTGGTCATCCAAGTGATAATCCGTGGTCATCAACAAACCAGGTTTCATAGTTCTTGTCCATTTCAACAGGCAGAACCTTGTAAAAACATAGCTTGCGTTGACCACCAACGAACACTTTGAAAGACTGAGACCGTAGACCATGGTTTTATGAGTCCTTTAACTTGATAGAAGTGCCCTGTATCATCAAAGAAGAAGTAGGGTATGCGGGCTTGGTCTCAGTCATGGAAGGTCGTATCCCGATATATCGGCGATATATCGGTATCGACAGGTCACCGATATATCGTCGATATGGTTGATATCGGTATCGACAAGCCATTTTATTCACAATCTCGGTTCAATGTCGGTGATATGGCGTCGATATTATATATCGTATCGACATGGTACCGATATCGATACCGATATCGATATGTCCTTCCATGATTATGCTCCTCCTCCAGGTCCTCATTCGCAGAGATCTTCTCCTACTCTATCGTCATCTCGAGGATCTCAAGCTAGTACTTCGCAGCCTCGACGTGCACCTCGTGATACCGGATCTAGCAATGCTTATCCTCGACTCGAGATACTTATAGGGATTGTTGACCATCAATACATGCAATATATCATGGATTATAAGGTCATGTAATCGTACATGACATGGGAAAGCTATTGCGAGTTCATTGAGTCCGCAATCCGCTATGAGAGACAACAGGGAGGGGGTCGATTTAGATCCACCGCGGAATTCTTGCTTTTAAGTCATCTCTCTTTACAATGTTAAATTGATTTAGATATTTCATGTATTGTTGTAGCCTGTAAATAGATAAATCTTTATGCCAAACAATGATCGTCTCGTTAATCATTATTGACATGTATGATGTAAGAGAGTAAGAATACATTTGGAAGTTATTTAGTGATAAAAGAACTTGGATGAACTCCATTTTCAATATATATAAGAGGTCAACAACTAACAATATCAGTGATATATTCGAATTGATATGACCGATATGTGTAGTTTAAGGATCATAGTCCTCATAAATTATCTGTGTGTTATGAAGTGTATATTTGTAGTATTTCATGTTATAAGAAGTTAAGAACTTGAATGGAATCCATTTCCAATATTTATAAGTCAAGAATCAATAACATCGAGATGACTGATATGTGCGATATCGATATGTGCGATATATGGTCTATAAATGACCGATATGTGTGATATAAGTGTGTATTTGTAGGTTATTTGTTGTTCTAATATCTTGGATGATCTTAATTTCTGAAAAATGTCAAAAAATGGCTTTTTTGAGCCATTTTTGACATTTCCATTGATATCGTCGATATATCATCGATATATCCCGATATTTCCAAGCGGACCGAAACGATATCGATATCGATACAGCCTTCCATGGTCTCAATGGACGTTATAATGGTCATGTAGGTCAAGAAAAAAGTAACCTAGAAAGTATTCTTTGTCATAATATAGCATCAGGAGAACTAATCAAGAATCAAGATGGTTTGTGACAGTCGTATATAGACTGTAATAGATCGTACACTACTTTAGAGGGACCACAAGAGGCCTCCACGACTATTGTGGGGTTGCTGAAACCCTAATACCTTGTTGGCGGTGCGTAGAATTTCTCTTGGCGATGCGCTAGGGCTAGAGCAGCACCAATCAACAAGATCGGGAGGGGCTTGGAGGCCCTAGACGGTGCGCGAGGGGCCCAACGGTGGAGGAACACCCATGTAGTGCTATCTGGAGGACCTGGAGGCACTAAGAGGTGCATGAGATGCCACACAAGGGGCTCAACAACGGAGTAGCGCCCTGCAACGCGATCGGGAGGGGGTGGAGGCCCCAGGCAATGCATGAAAGGCCCAATAGCCTCCCCTGATGCACGAATTCATGTGTTGGAGGACTTTCGACCTTTCTGGAGCACACAGAAGGCATGGAGGAGGTCCTTTTCGTGGGCAGTGGTTGCGGCGGTGGATTAGGGCTGGTAGCGACGACAAAATTTAGGTCAGAACACTTGTATATGACAGTTGCTCCGATGCCATGTGGAAGAATAATGAAAGAACACAATGAATTGTTTATTCAATAGCTACACTGGTCCTTATATAGGACTAAACCCTAGAGAGCTCAAAACCCCATGGTGTTACAATAGAATATAAGAATATAATCTATCATATTATCTAACAATAATATCTAACAATGATTTAATATCACCAAAGTAGATTGCCTTTGTTCCTGGAAAGTAGATTGCCTTTGTTCCTGGACGTCATATGACTGATAGCTGGGTTTTGGCTTCGAAAATGATTCTAGGCTGGAAGAGGTCCCAAAAGAAAGAGGTGCTGTGGAAGGCAGACTTCTCCATGGCATATGACTACGTAGATTGGCGGTTTCTATGGACCTCACTTCAGAAAAGGGGCTTCCTGTAGGTATGGATCGCTTGGATGAAGAGGTGTATCACGCTGGCCTCATATGCGATTTTGGTAAACGGACATCCAGCGGGTGGTTTTTTTTAGCCTCAGCGTAGGGTACGACAAGACTGCTCGTTGGCACCCCTTCTTTTCGTACTTGTGGTAGATGCGTTGTCGGTCATGAAGAGGTTGGCAATGAATTGCAGTTTATATGGTGGTATTTGAGAGAAGATGTATCTGTCCCAATTATGTAGTATGTTGATGACCTAGTGGTATTCATTGATGTGGACCTAGACCATGCTTAAAGGGCAAGTTTGATCATGGACATTTTTGGTGACATCTCAGGGCTACGAATTATAGAGACAAGTCGACATTCGTCCCATTTGGCCATTCAATGGAGGAATTTCGAGACTTGTGCAACATCCTCAACTGTCCCTACAGAACCCTTCATGTTTCTTATCTGGGCCTCCCGTTGGTAGTGGGTTGTTTGCACGTGAAAGATTGGAGGCTGGTGTTTGATAAGTTGGAAAATAAGATGGCAGGCTGGAACTCTAGGACACCATCAAGAGGAGGGAAGCTAGTGCTGCTTAAGCATGCCTTGTCCGCGATCCCCATCTTCTTTTGCTCAACCAGGTGGCTCCCTTTATGAGTTAGGAAAAGACCGGAGGCCTTGACGAGATGCTTATTCTGCTCATATGGTCGGCAAGAAAAAAGTGCTATACATCTTCTTAACTAGGACATGGTCACCGGCGTCAGAAAAGATGGTGGGTTTGGGAGTTTTGAGGTTGGAATGCATGAACAAGGCTCTCTTGACCAAATGGGTGCTCATACTGTGGAGGGTGCAGACGATCCGCTTTGCAGGATCTTGTGGAGCATATAGGACATTGGAGGATCCCTAACGACGTCCAATATTCGACTAACTTCCTCTATTTGGCATGGGTGCCTCTGGCTTATGGTGGGAAATGACGAGCTATTCGAATTATGGAGAGATGACTGGACGAGCCTGGGACCCTTGATGGAGTGATACTCGTGGTTTTTCATCCTTGCCAAGGATCAGAATACTGTCATGCATCGAGTATGATTGGCTATAATTTGGGCTCCTACTTTCCTTTCCGCCTTCTTGGAACAGAGATTGAATGAATTTGTTTCTCTGCTTGGGGATATTTCTGATATTGAGGGACCCACAAGTGGCAGAGACTCGTTTATATGGCTGAATGATTCATTCTCCGTGAAGAAGACATATCGTTTCTTCACCCATGCACAAAATGGTACACTGGGTGAATTCAGACATGATTGCAGGATTAGTTGGGCAAGCAGAATTTGATCAAGATTTTCCTCTGACTTGCTAGACATGAATGCCTTCTTACAAAGGTGTGTCAGGACATAATGTTTCATGCGGGGGACAATCCTATGCGGAAGATGTGGGAGTGAACCGAAAAACCTAGATCACATTTTCTTCAGCTGCGAGACCTCGGTAAGAGCATGGGAGGATGCCCTGGTCGAGGACCGGTAGTGCCACTGCATCCTTGAATTCCATCCGAGCAACATGTGAAAACTCTCGTGAGGATTCATCCGTTGCTTTCACTATGCTTTGGTCGATATGGTGTGCTGCAACGAGTTGATTTTCAAAGGTCGAACGTTTTACCAACAATGTATTGAGTCATTATAGAGTTCTTTTGGCTTCTTGGAACTTTATATAATATCTTTTTATAAGTTTTTCTAAAGTATTATAAACTTTGTGGTGAATCCCATCTCGGATTGCACCCTATTTTTTCTGAAAAAAGGTTTTTTCCTCTCCTTCTCCGCAAGCCAACAGTGAACGATCATATTGTTTTTTTTTCGTCCAGGAGATCGTAGTCGGAGAAGCATGCACAGCTCCCCGGCACCAGCTCGATGTCTCCTATCCCGTGAACAATGGGATCCTGCAGAATTGGGCGGATATGGGGCATGTGTGGGAGGGATCATGCCTTCTTCAATGATCTGAAGGCGATTATCACCATAGATTAACTCTGACGGTGTTGTTTTTTGCAGTTTTCTGTACATTTGAAAAATGAATTTTTTTTTTGAATCTGTTGCATGGCAGATAGACCCGACGGAGTGCAAGATCCTGCTCACGGATCCACCGCTCAACCCTTCAAAGAATTGCGAGAAGATGGTTTGTTGCTCTCTGGATTTCGGTTGCTCGTGTTGCGTGATTTAGTTATTGGTGCATTTGTGTGTGTCTCAGGTGGAAACCATGTTTGAGAAGTACAACTTCTCAGCAGTGTTCATTCGAATCCAGGCGGTCCTGACATTGTATGCGCAAGTTAAGCATGGATTCACGAGTTTGGTGGATGGATCTATTTCGAGGATATTCCCATTGTTTCCTGATTGGAATTGATGCAGCGTGACCTCAAATTATAGGGCTGCATTTATTTAATTAGTTAATCGTCAATTCTATTTACGTTTTTAGGTTGTCGAAATTGTCTAATTAAATAATTGAGGTCGCCTGTGATCTCAACGTTTATTTCGTAGATTTTAATTTGAATTTGGGTCAATTAATTAGTAAAGTCAGTATAGGCAAGTTGGTTGTCAATTTAAATTAGTTTACTATTTTTGTAAACCCATCTCTCCTATAAAAAGAGAGGGTAGCCCATTGTTTTTATGGAGTCAAGGATGAATTAAAATTGAGTTTATCTCATTATCCCTCTCTCTCTCTTCTCCCTCCGCGGCCTTTGCGTTCTTCTTCTTCAACCCCTCGTTACCGACGAGATTTCTCTTCTCAACCCTCCATATTTCTCTTCTCAACCCATCTCGTTCTTCTACCAAATATCCACCAATAAAAAAAATATTATTTGTCGACGCCACGAAAGCCGTTTTGCATCATTTGGTATCAGAGCATGGATACCGAATCGTTCCTACGATTCGACGATCCTGTCGAATATTGGTGTTTGAAGTTCGGTCTCAGCCGCCCATCTCATGGTTCACACTCGCATTCACGTTCAAAGCAGTTCCAACAGCGACTTGTAGCGTGCATCAAGGTTCAAGCATGGCTGGACGCGCTAATCGACGAAGATCTCGTCGTCCACGACGAAAAGCTCGCTGTCAACGAAGAATCCGCCGCTGTCCCAGCCGTTTTAGAAGAAAAAAACGAAGAAACGACTGCTGTCCAGCACCTTCCAGACTCGATTTCGCCACCAAAATCGGTCCCCTTGGTCCCGTCGACCGTCCCGGCACAACCCCAGCCCTCCCAGGTACCTCTCCTGCCCTCCCCGGCCCGCGCGGCCGTCAGCCCCACCCCGACAACCCCTCCGACAGCCCCAAACCCCCCCCCCCCCCACGGCACCACCACCGACCACAGCCCCGCCACCCCTCATCTCGCAACCCTCCAACCCTTCCCCGCCAACCTCGCGGAAAACCCCACCAGCCCGCGCCACCACCCCTTTCGTGAACACCCCCTCACCCCACCCGCACCAGCCCTTTCCCTCGCCGTTCCCTCCCCACAGCTGCGCCCCCCACCGTTCCCAACCCCGCCGCCTTCTCACCCTCTCCCTCTCTCGACTTCCCTCCCTCTTCCCCGGTTCTTCTTCCTCTCCCGTGCGCCACCTCCCAACACCCTACCCTGCGCCGCACCTTCTTCCCTCATCCCTCTCCCTCTTGTCACTATCCCCGGTTCCACGGCCCTCCTCCTCGACGCCTCGCTATCGCCAGCCCGCCCTGCCCTCCCCTCTCCAGCCCACTGTCGCCACGCTCCACCCCCAGCGTTCCCATCGCCACCGCCCTCTTTCCCCCCTTCACAGAACCGCCCCGCCCCCTCGTGGTGACCCCTCCAGAGCCACCTCGCCCAAGACCCCCGCTTCCCCACTCGGCGCCGCAGCGCCTCCCGCATCCAACCAGCGCCACCAAATCGCCGCCACCGCCAGCATGTCGGAGAGACATTGCCGCCCTCCCGCGCATAAAAAGAGGGCTCCAACCCTAATAGGACCGAGATTGACGGTACCCATATCCCTGGAAAAATGGGATTGGAAAGCAAAAGGGGGAAATTGCGGAAATAAATCCACTAAAATCTCTATTTACAGACAGGTCCAAAGCAATATGAAAGAAAAGAAGATCGAAGGCTTACGAAAATTGCGTCCACACCCCTGGAGGCGGAATTATTTTAAAAAGAGGGCTATAATTAGGAAATCAGGGGATCTTCCTTATCCAAATAGGACTAGGACCTTGGGTTTTCCCTATTTAAGGACCCCATGGCTTCATTCCTTAGCCACATCCCCTCTTCTCCTCTAGTTCTGCCATTGCTTCATTATGGATTATTCAAGGACCATATTCTCCATGTCGCATCAATTTTTTGAACATCACGGGAAGGAGACGACAATCAAAACGACGCCGCCGTTCGCACCGCACATGTTCTTCAACCACGACGGTCGCGCCATTCCCGCCCACGTATGGACTCCGCCGTTCGCCCTACACCAGTTCTTCCAGAAGACGGCGGAACCTGCAGATTCGATCCCCAAGCCTACATCGAGCAATTCGTCGGGAGATGAATTTTTTAAAGCGGCGGAGAGTTGATGCAGCGTGACCCCAAATTATAGGGCTGCATTTATTTAATTAGTTAATCGTCAATTCTATTTACGTTTTTAGGTTGTCGAAATTGTCTAATTAAATAATTGAGGTCGCCTGTGATCTCAACGTTTATTTCGTAGATTTTAATTTGAATTTATGTCAATTAATTAGTAGAGTCAGTTTAGGCAAGTTGGTTGTCAATTTAAATTAGTTTACTATTTTTGTAAACCCATCTCTCCTATAAAAAGAGAGGGTAGCCCATTATTTTTATGGAGTCAAGGATGAATTAAAATTGAGTTTATCTCATTATCCCTCTCTCTCTCTCTCTCTCTCTCTCTTCTCCCTCCGCGGTCTTCGCGTTCTTCTTCTTCAACCTCTCGTTACCGACGAGATTTCTCTTCTCAACCCTCCATATTTCTCTTCTCAACCCATCTCGTTCTTCTACCAAATATCCACCAATAAAAAAATATTATTTTTCGACGCCGCGAAAGCCGTTTTGCATCAGGAATGATCTTACAGGACTGCTAACTGGACTCTTCATCGACTCTGGAGATGTCGTCACTCACGTGGTAAGGTGCTTGAGATTTTCTAAACACACAACACACAGCATGTGAGAAACATTTACAGCTGACATTGTTTATGCGAGAATATGCCATGGCTGTCCTTCTCAGGGAATGCCCCTCAAATTCTCCATCATTTTGAGCTTAGATATTCAGCTCACCTGCGTGCTCTATAGACGACCCATCCGAGTTTAGATGCTCATCGGAGTATCATAATAAAATCAATGTGCATTTGCCTGTTACCAATCAGCACTACTCATCCAGAAATAATACCGTTGGTTTTGGTTTCATTGTTATGGATAATCATTCTCTTTGTCCTTGTCTAAATGTAGGTACCCGTTGTTGACGGATTTCCGCACCTCACAAAGAGAATGAATGTAGCTGACAGACACAACATCTTATCTTCTAGATCTGCTCCGCAGGAGGGGGTGAGACTGTTGGTAGTTTACGAATGTTCAAAACTTCTTTTGAGTACAGAGGTCTAATATGCTTTATTCTTTCCGATCTAATTGGAGTATCTCCTGCTGTAAGGTATTCTGTGAACAGAAAAGCAGATTTTGAGACAGCCAGAGAGATCAAGTAGAAATTCTACTATAAAGTGTATGTTTTGATTACCTGGGTATCCTTGTAATGGATGATGTACTTTCAGCTATGACTACAAGCGTGAGTATCAACTAGATTTGGAAATAACCATTCTAGTCAAGAACTACACTGTGAGTTGTATATTTTAACCACTGTAAATCGGCATTCCAAGTTAAGACATTGCATGCTAGTATATCTCTCCTTTCCATGACATCTGATCTGTTGATCTAAATCTTTGTGCCATCCATGTGTGTTAAAATACCATGGGATCCTTTCTCCTCATGCACATGAATGCCGGACTAAAGATGCACCATGCGCGCACACACACACACACACACTCTATTGCAATATTGCTATCAAGCCACTTTTAGTAAAGCATTGCCTCTTAGGGGAACATCATGCCATTATACTGCCTGGTTGTTGATGCGTGAAATGATTGTCTTTCATCACAGGAATTTGATTGCAATCTGTGAACTGACAAACTCAAAATGAATGTCGATTTAAAAACTAGCATCTTCTATGAACATTCCTCACGCGTCTGTTCCCTGTGGGAACTTCCCTCATTGGGTTAGGGGAACATCTAATGCATGACTTTGTGGATCCAAACGTTCAAAGTGCACAAAAACAATGGGTCTGCGAAAATCATGACACTCCTAGAAAGGCCTGATTCAAATAGAGGGGAGCGAGTGAGAGGTACATATCTGAATGTGATGATGATTACGAAGGAAGATCACTCTCAAAAAGAAATCTTGGTTCTATGAGCATATCCCAATGATTGTATCTATAGGAAAAGAGAAACTGTATTCATACCAGTGCTCATTGGAATAAAGGAAATCCTAGTCGAGTCGGCTGCTTCTACAACAGAGGTGACATTTGTATATCTTAAAAGCAGGAGTTTAAAATTTTTGAGAAACAAATACAAGTTTAAAATTGTAGATACAATTTTAGTATGTTGGGACTTTGTTTTATCTTCACTATCATTATAGTTTCATACATGATGGAATTTCCCCATATCATTTACTGTAGTAATAATTGATGTTATCCTTAAACATTATAAATCATAAACATATATTTTACATTCTAGATGCAGACTTCTAACCTCATGATCATAAAGAAATATCGCACCATGCCCTGTAAAATACTTTACTTTTTATGCTTTAGCTGGGATAAAGTGTGATCGGTTCTGCATTTTACGAGGTCCTTGACTCCCGATCACATTAACATCACCCTTGTTTCAGCAATTTCTTTCTATTGTCGAGATCTACTTTCTTGATATCTTTGACAAGAAGGTGCCCGAAAATTGATCTGCACATTTTTGAATAAGGAAATTTGTTTCTGCTTTATCAATCAAGAAATCTGCATAGTACACGATTTCACTGTCTTTTTACTTGAGATTCTTGTCAGCTGCCAAATGGAAGAGTCATGAATGTTGGCACTGAAAGGTTCCAGGCCCCTGAGGCTTTATTTACCCCATTAAGACAACAATTTTCTGTTCACACTTTTATTGCCCTGATCTTGGGGAAAAACTACTGTTGCAACATTATCTGGTTTAAATGTTCAAAGCTTGTAAGATATTAATTTGTGTATCATTAATTTGTTACTTGTGTGCTGAAAAATAGGTACATGTGGTGTTAGTTCTTCTAATTGTACCCACATGCTGGCCTCATTAGATGTGTTAATTTCTGAATCCCCTTTTCTATGGATCCCTTTAAAGTCTTTATATGTGTGCTTTTCTAGACATACCTGTCTTGAAAATATTGCATATACACTCCTCAAATAAACATGTTCTTGGCTTCCTATCATATAAATCTGACAACCTTGGTGAATCCTTAGAGGGAAATCACCAAGGATCTAGGAAACAAAGTTGTATATATCAGTAATTGTAGCATGTCTACATGATGGATGATCACTCACCTCGAATGATCGTCCGCTTTATATTTGTTGAAGACAATGATCAAATAGCAAGGAAATTCAACACCACGATTTACGTGGAAAACCCTACGACGAGGGAAAAACCATGGGGGCGCACACAAATCCTAATCTCCCTCACAAGAGATTAGGGATCTCTCTTCACTATGTTATCATCAGAAAAGGGGGAGATGCGTACAATATATAGAGTAGGATGGGTAAACGGTCTCTCATCCAAAGATTCGTTTACCATATACACATAACAACTCAACACTCCCCTTCAAGTTGGGCATACATGTCCACCATGCCTAACTTGCCTACATTCATCTCAAATTGCTTCGTAGGCAGCCCCTTTGTGAAGATATCAACAACCTGGCCACCAGATTTCAGGTAAGTGAGGCACAATAGTCCAGCATCAATCTTCTCATGGATGAAATGTCTATCAACCTCCACATGCTTGGTTCTATCATGCATTACAGGATTGTTAGCCAAATTTATTGCCGCTTTGTTGTCACAAAACATCTTCATTGGCATATTAACTTTGACGCCTAAGTCCTGTAGTAGGATTTTTAACCAAAGAATTTCTGTAACACCATTTGCAAGGGCACGTCATTCAAATTCAGCACTTGATCTTGAAATAATATTCTATTTCTTACTTCCCCAAATAATAAGATTTCCACACAAATACAATGCATAACCTAAAGTAGATCTTCTGTCATCTGTAGAACCGACCCAATCAACATCAATATACCCTTCAATTGTCGCGTCGGGATTTTTCCTAAACACAATACCTTTTCCAAGGTGAACTTTTATGTAGCACAAAATTCTATTTACCGCATTCGCATGAGAGGTGGTTGGAGCATGCATGAATTGACTTACTGTATTTACAACGTAGGTGATATCTGACCTCGTGAGTGTAAGATTAGTTTTCCGACCAATCTCGGATAACTTCCTTTTCCTTTATCATCAAGAATTTTACCATCATCTTTACTAAGTTCATGATTTTCTTTCGTAGGGATAGTTGTTGGTTTGCATCCAACATGCCGCAATCCTTCAGCAAATCCAAAGCATATTTTTGTTGGCTTAGACACATACCTTTTGGTGATCGAGCCATGTCAATACCTAGGAAGTATTTCAACTACCCCAGGACTTTTAATTCAAATTCAACAACAAGGGTTTCTTTAATCTGGACAATTCTTCTTCTTTATCACCTGTAAGAATAATGTCATCCACAAACACTAACATGATAGATCTTCTCTCACCAGTATGAACAGATTGTGATCTCCATTTACCTGGATGTATCTATTTCTGATCATTACCACACGAAGACATTCAAACCATGCTCTTGGGGACTATTTCAGCCCATACAGTGCTCTTTTTAATCTGCAACACTTACCCCCTTTTTCAAAACCCCGTGGCATTTTCATATAAACTTCTTCTTTAAGATCATCATTCAAAAACACAATTTTCACATCCAACATATTCCACGAAAAATATACAACTAGACAAATAACATTTCTAATAATACTCATTTTGCCATAGGGGCAAACATAGTCTATCCCATATTTTTGACTATATCCCCTGGCCTCAAGATGACCCTTGAATCTATCAATTTTCCCATCGCGACATATTTTATCGTATAGACCCATTTAGAGCCAACCAAGTGAGCATCCTTAAGAACATCAACAACATACTAAGTATCATTTTTCACTAAGGCATTCATTTCTTCCTTCATAGCATTCTCCCATTTGGATCATTTTTGGCTTCATCATTCATTTTAGGAACACGGTTGAGAACCCAATGAGGTAATGAAACATAGGTATCTCGAACTCATCTTGATGTAGGCAACAAACTTTTCCATTGGGTATCGAGTAGAGGCTCGAACAGTTCTAACTTCCTTCCTCGTAGTTATGGGACGATCACCATGTAAACTACTCGTATCATTAGCTACCACTGGTTGAGAAAGAGAAGTATTTTTAGGACTTGGATCATCTGAGAAATGATTGGGATCATGGATCTGGTTCAATTTCTACTTCATTGTCATTTTCTCTATCTTGCCACTGTTTTCATCCACATGAATAGTCTCTTGTTCACTGCTTGAGGGATCATGGACATCATGGTTTGTTACAATTTTTTTTCGTTGTCATCTTCTCTAACCTGTTGACTGCTCACACACACATGAATGGTCTCTTGGACATCACCAAGAATGTAAATCCCCTTCTCATTTTCCTCAACATCCATAGTTACAGACTCCCCCTGAGAAAGATTCTTAGGAAAATATGGTTCATTCTCAAAGAATGTAACGCCCTTACTTACATGAAAACGACGTACCACAAGGTCATAGCATTTATACCCCTTCTGCATTACTGAATAACCAAGAAAGATATACTTAGTTGCCCTTGGATCCAACTTTCACAAACCTGGTTCGGAATTATGAAGAAAGCAGACATCCAAAACACGAGGATCTAAACTGAAAGGAGAATTATCCGGATTGATGATAAAAAAGGAGTTCTCTTTCCAATCACGACAGAAGGTGTCCTATTGATCAGATAAGCAGCAGTCAAAACAGCCTCCGCCCCAAATTTTTTTGGCACATTTCGTTGGAGCAATAGTGCTCGGGTGACATTCAATAAGTGACAATTTTTCCTTTCAACAAGTCCATTCTGTGTACCGTGTAACTGCATGAGGTTTCATGAATGACACCCTTATCATCAAGGAAAAGCACGTAGAGATCTTTCCAGGTATTCTTTTGCATTATCAGTCCTGAGTATTTTAACTCTTGTTGCATACTGGGTGTCAATCATATTGTAAAGCTTTTAACAACAACAAGAACTTAACTTCTATTTTTTAACAGGTACACGTAAGTATTCCTTGAAAAATCATCAATACTGAAAGCCACCAATACTCTTTACACTTGATGATCCCCAAACATCAGAATGTACAAGCTCAAATGCACAAGTAGGTTTAGTGATAGATGCAGGATACATAGTGCGTGTTTGCTTTGCAAACTAGCGGATCTCACATTACAAGGCATTCTCAGACAGTCCAGAAAAAATCTTAGGCATCAACCTATGCTAAGAGGAAAAATTGACATGACCCAGATGCTCATGCCACTTTTGGACTAAAGTTAGGTTGTCATTCTCAAGTCTAGCTTTCATCACAGAGTTAAGAGCTTGCCCCACTCGAGCTAGAAGACGATATAGACCATCCTCAACTAATCCAATTCCAATCTTCTTACCCATCTTTAAGTCTTCTAGAATACACGACTTTTGATCGAAAATCAACCTGCAGTGTAACTCTTTAGTGATCTCACTGACTGATTGAAGATTAATTGGGAAACCAGGAACATGAAATCCATCAGTAAGGAGGAATCGATCTACAACAAAAATCGTTCCTTTCCCAGCAACGGTAGCAGGAGACCCATCTGCCACATAAACATTCTCTCTGCCGGACGAAAGCTTATATCGTGAAACATTTTCGAGTCACTTGTCATGTGATCGGATGTACCACTGCCGATAATCCACTCAGACTTAGTAAAACAAGCATTGCTAGTTCTCATTGTAGTATCGATCAAATTAACGGTTGTAGACTGTAACGAACCATGTCCCTTTATAAAGAAGTTCTCAAAAAGGATTGCAACTCCGTAATTGTATCCATTTGAACTTTAAGGATAACCAACCACAGAAAAAAACACACGGAATAAATAACAGAAGCACAACGCAAACCTGAGCACGTGGGTACTGGGAGGTCACATGTGCAACCTTCGAGATACTCGGGCTGGTATAATGCTGATATAAAGGATGGTACACTCGCAGCAACGGACGACCACTTCCGCTCACTTCTCAACCTTGATTTGCAACTTAGGAGGAACCCTCCACAGAATCATGAGACCACTTCGCATGAAACTAGGAATCCATAGGAAATAATTTATCCAAACCTTTTATTTGTTTAAAACACCACAGGAATCCGCAGGGAGCATTACAAGGTCGACTCGTGTGCATGGGCATGGAGGCACCGCACAAGGGCACATGGGAACAGAGGCACCGCACAGGGTGCCGCAGGAGGGGGCCACACAAGGGCACCACACAGGTGGTCGTCGGAGGGGGGCGTATAGGAGCTTTGCGAGGGGGCACCGTCGCACAGGAGGCCGTAAAGGGCGCATGGGGCGTAGGAGGCACAGGTGATTGCACAGGGGTCACAGGGGGCTGGAGGCGCATGGGACAACAGGGGGCATCGCACGCAGGCAGCGTTACACGCAAGAGGATCAGGCGCGCACAGGGGCGATACCACAGGGGAGTGTCGTGCACATAGGCATAGGCGCATAGGTTGGAAGTGTCACATGAAGGTGGAGCAGGCGGGGCTCCGTGCCAAGGGCTGAGTGGAGCAGGCGGAGCAGGCGGAGCAGGCGGGGCTCTGTACACAAGCTGGAGGGCGGCATGTCTAGGGCAGGAGCAGCAGACGAGTTGGAGGCATGCTAGGGCTTGCACACAGAACGTGTTAGGGCTTGCTAGGACAGGACAAGTAGATGAGTTGGAGGCGTGCTAGAGTTGGAGGCGTGCTAAGGCTTGCACGCAGAACGAAGATCATGCAAGGAGGATTCAAGGAATGACAAAAAAAAGCCTCAATTAGGCTCTGATACCATGTTGAAGGCAATGATCAAATATCAAGGAAATTCAACATCAAGATTTACGTAGAGAACCCTACGACGAGGGAAAAACCACGGGGGCACATACAAACCCTAATCTCCCTCACAAGAGATTACGGATCTCTCTTCCATTATTGTAGAGATAGTTGTCCGTCTGTTATGTTATTTCAGTTTCTTTATGTACCTCTTATGTAATTTACCCAAGGGCTCTCTCCCCTATATAAGAGACCCGAGGGCTCTATAGAATAAATCATCTGAGTATTCTAACATGGTATCAGAGCCATGACCCTAACCTAGGGTTTCTTTTCCACCGCCGTCCCCCCCCCCTCTCTCTAGGGTTTCGCCGCGCCTCCCCTCCCCGGGGATCCCAGCCTCCCACCACCGCCGCCGGGGCCTCTCTCCGTCACCGGGCCCCTCCCACCATCGCCGCCAGCCCTGCCGGGCCCTCACACCGCCGCCGAGCCCCTCCTCTACCCGCCGCCAGCCCCTGCCGGGCCCCCACCCAAGCCGCCGGGCCCTCACCAATCGACGTCGGGCCTCTCCACCTGCTTCCCAGCCGCCATCTTTGCCAAGTAGAGGCTCCCAAGGCCTCTACTCGGTCCCGGTGTGCCGCGTTCTTCCTAGGACTCGGCGTTATGTTTGATTCAAGTGCATAATCGTCTACCTATGCACTTGGATCCTACAAGGTCTTGGTAGACAGTATTTTCTTGGTCTATCAGTAGTTGTTCTTCTCCGGCATCATGTCAGATCAGAAGCTAGATATGCCCGCCATAGGTGCCTTCAAAGGTTCGGCACCAATCGTCAAGATGGACGGGACGAACTACGAACTGTGGGCGATGCAGTTCCTCAGTCTCATGAAGTCGTGTGGTAAGAAGCATATTCTTACCGAGGAAGAACCGCCGGAGAAGACATGAATCTATGCCTCATGGGAGGCGGATGATGCGTACGCCAAGGTGTGGCTCTCAGGTACGCTCACGACGGAGATAGCGAATGATGTCCTTCACCAGCCCACCGCTAAGGCGATGTGGGATATTTTGGCTATGACGTACTCTCAGGTCCGTAATGAGACGAAGATGCTCCAGTTGCAGCATGATATATTTACCACGAAGCAAATGGGAAGCCTCTTCATTCCCTGTACACGTCGCTTCGTGGCATGTTCCAGAAGCTCTCTCAGCTTATTGAACGACAGGGGTTCAGAAGATCTAATGCGGACCACTCACTGTTCGTCCGGAAGACCCCTAGAGGTACCATTGTTGTTATGGTATATGTTGATGACATTTTGGTTACGGGAGATGATGCACAGAGAGTTGAGATCACCAAGTCTATGTTGGGCAGCCAGTTCATTACAAAGGATCTAGGCACAATACGATATTTTCTGGGGATAGAATTTGCAAGAAATGCACAGGGAATTGGTGATGACTCAAAGAAAATACGTTACAGATTTGCTAGTCGAAACAGGAATGACTGGATGCAGACCGTCAAGTACACCTATGGACCCGAGTATGAAGCTGTATGATGATGATACCGAGGAGGTGGACAAGAGAAGGTACAGAGAAATGGTGGGTAAGCTCCTATACATCACTATAACTCGACCGGATATTGCCCTTGCAGTAAACCGGGTGAGTCAGTTCGTTGAGCAGCCGAGGCAAGTACATATGGATGCCTTATACATGATATTGAGATATCTGAAGTCTTCTCCAGGCACAGGGTTGCTATTCAAGAAAGATACAGATCTGTCTATTTCAGCTTGTGCAGATGCAGATTATGCAGGATGTCCAAGGGACCGTAAGTCTACTTCTGGATTTGCTATCTTCATAGGAAGCTCTTTAGTCTCTTAGAAAAGCAAGAAGCAAACTGTTGTGGCGAGATCCAGTGCCGAGTCCGAGTATAGAGCCATGGCACAGGCAAGCGCAGAAATGATGTGGGTTAAAGCAGTCTTAGAAGATCTGAATGTTGACGTTCCCTTGCCTATGAACCTTCAATGTGATAATCATGCAGCATTATTTATTGCCAACAATCCAGCCTTCCATGAAAGAACCAAACACATAGAGGTGGATTGTCATTACACTAGGGACATGATTCAGAAGGGCTTCATCTCCACGTCTCACGTCAATTCAGAAGATCAGACAGCGGACATATTTACTAAGCCATTGCTCAGAGGACCCTTCCAGAGATGTTCTTCCAAGCTGAGCATGATAGATATCTATGCTCCATCTTGAGGGGGAGTGTAGAGATAGTTGTCCGTCTGTTATGTTATTTCAGTTTCTTTATGTACCTCTTATGTAATTTACCCAAGGGCTCTCTCCCTATATAAGAGACCCGAGGGCTCTATAGAATAAATCATCTGAGTATTCTAACAACTATGTTATCATCAAAAAAGGGGGGATGAGTACAATAATGGAGTAGGATGAGTAAACGGTCTCTCATTTATCCGTTTACCCATATACACATAACTACTCAACAATATTAAAAGAATATGGAATAAACTTTGTATCTGTTTTCCATTTTTGATAGGTTCGAACGGAAGGGAAACAAGACTGGAAATGAAAGAACGTTCTTGTTCTACCTTTTGGTATCTGGAAGCATGGATTGCCATGCGGGCAAGGCCGGTGGTTGGTAAGTGTTGAAAACAAGGATCAAAGAGCAAGGAGATCGAACACCAAGATTTACGTGGAAAACCCGTCGATGAGGGAAAAACTATGGGGGCATACACAAACCCTAATCTCTTTCACAAGAGATTAGGGATCTCTCTTCATTATGTTGTTGTTCAATAAGGGGGGATGAGTACAATATATAAACGACGGGTAAGTGGTCACTCATCCCAAGATCCATTTACCCATTAAACCACTCAACACTCCCCCTCAAGTTGGGCATACATGTTCGCCATGCTCAACTTGCCTGCATTCATCTCAAATTGTACAGTAGGCAGGTCCTTTGTGAAAAGATCAGCAACCTGATCGGTAGACTTCAAGTAAGGAAGACACAACAATCCAGCATCTATCTTCTCACGGATGAAATGTATGTCTATCTCCACATGCTTTGTTCTATCACTCATTACATGATTGTTGGCCAAGTTTATTGCATCTTTGTTGACACAAAACATCTTCATCGGCATATTCACTTTGATGCCTAAGTCATTTAACAAAATTTTAGCCATAGAATTTCAATGACACCATTTGCAAGAGCACGATACTCAGCTTCAGTACTCGATCTTGAAACCATATTCTGCTTTTTACTTCTCCAAATTACCAAATTTCCACACAAATATATAGCATAGCCTGAAGTGGATCGTCTGTCATCTACAGAATCAGCCTAGTCAAGCATCACTATATCCATCAATTGTAACTTCAGGATTTTTCTTGAACATAAGCCCTTTTCCTGATGATCCTTTTATGTAGCTTAGAATTCTATTCACCGCATTAGCATGAGAGGTGGTTGGAGCATGCATGAATTGACTTACCATGTTTACCGCGTAGATAATATCTGGTCTTGTGAGGGTAAGATGAATCAACTTTCCCACCAATCCTTGATATCTTCCTTTTTCTACATCATCAAGGAGCTCACCATCTTCTTTAACAAGTTTATGATTTGCCTCAATAGGGATAGTAGTAGGTCTACATCCCAACATACGGCATTCTTTTAGCAAATCAAGAGTGTATTTTCTTTGACTAAGACACATACCCCCTGGAGATCGAGCCATCTCAATACCTATGAAGTACTTTAGCTTCCCCGAGTCTTTCAATTCAAATTCAGTTGCAAGTGTTTTCTTTATCTTAAAAAATTCCACCTCATCATCACCTGTAAGAATCATGTCATCCATGTACAGTAAAAGAATACATCTTTTGTCACTGTTCCTTCTTACAAACAGAGTATGGTCTCCATTCACTTGGGTATATCCATTCCTAATCATGACCATGCGTAGAAGTTCGAACCATGCTCTTGGAGACTGTTTCAGTCCATACAACGATCTCTTTAGTTTGCAACACTTACTGTCATTCTCAAACCTAGGAGGCATTTTCATATATACTTCTTTGAGACCGCTATCCAAGAAAGCATTTTTCACATATAGTTGGTGCATGAGCTGCTAGGAAAATAACAACCCTAACTGTATTCATCTTAGCAGGAGGAGCAAAGGTCTCAAGGTAGTCAATCCCATATTTCTGACTGTATCCTTTAGCCACAAAACGAGCATTGAATCGATCAACATTCCCATCAACGTCATATTTGATTGTATATAACCATTTAGACCCAACAAGGTGAGCACCCTTAGGAACGTCAACAATATCTCAAGTATCATTCTTTACCAAGACTTCCATTTCTTCTTTCATTGCATTGACCCATTTCGAATCATTTTGGACATCATTCATACTCTTAGGAATATGATGAGCATGTAGAGAGATGATAAAGCATCTGTAGTTGGGACTCATCTTGGTGTATGCAACATAGTCTTCCACATGATAACAAGTAGAAGCTCGAACATTTCTAACAGCTTTTCTCACAACAATGAGGCGATCATCCATTAAAGGCTCAGGATTGTTAACGGGAATATCAGGAGTGAGAGGACTACTTATAGAGTATTCGTATCCTAAATTTGAGGAGAGATTGAAATCATGACTTTGTATATTTTCTTCTTCAGTCTCCCCACAGGGAAATCATGGCTTTGTATCACTTCTTCTTCAGTCTCCGCTACATTATCCACATTGTCTACTATAAGTCTGACCAAATTGACCTCTATCCTCGTTATCTTCTTTTCTATCTTGCTCACTGTCATCCCTTACATGGATATTGTCCAAGTATATCGCCAAGGAAGTAAATTCCCTTCTCATTTCTCTCAAAATCTATATTGACATCCCCCCCAGAAAAATCCTTGTGAAAGTAGGGTTCATTTTCAAAGAAGGTGACATCTTTACTCACATGAAGGTGGCGGGCCACTGGATCATAACATTTGTATCCTTTTTGTGTTCTAGAATAATCAAGGAAGATGCATTTCGTAGCTCGTGAATCTAACTTGCGCACACCAGGTCCAGAGTTATGGAGAAAGCAGACACATCCAAAGACATGAGTGTCCAAATTGAAAGGAGATTTGTCGGGATGAATAATTGAGTAGGGAGTTCTCTTTGCTATCACACCAGAAGGTATCCTGTTTATCACATAGGTTGCAGTTAAGACGGTCTCTCCCCAAAACATCTTTGGCACATTTCGTTGAAGTAAGAGTGCTCTGGTAACATTCAATAAGTGACGATTTTTTTCTTTCAGCTATTCCATTATGTTGTGGTGTATAACTGCACGAGGTTTCATGAATGATGCCCCTGAAGGATATGGAGAAATCCTCAAGCGCATCACGGAAGCGTGATCGTCGTATCGGATACGACGAAGAACGACTAGTCGTACTAGTTGTTCGGTGCAGCAGAATTTAAAAAATTTTAAACCGATGAAACCACATGATCCGAGAACCATTCTCAAATCGTTTCATCTATAACCATAGCAAGTATAATGCAATACCTCTTGAAGCGTGGTTGATCAAGTCTCTACGAAAAGAGACCTCCTGTCTCAAGTCCGATCGTTGGAGTAACGGCTTGTGAGCGCGGAGATGAGTCGCGGTGTCCTCGCAATCCAAGTTGATCCAAGCGCGGTTGCTCCTGATCTCGTCGCACAAGATCAAACGTCTCCTTCGTGAGTGAAGCACTCCAAGAAGACGAAGAACCGCAGAGAGTCGAAGCGGTAGCACGATGCCGCGGGCGTCGACGATTCTCTCCACCAAGGTGGACGGCCACCAAGAAGAGAGGGAGAGAGAGGGCTGTCGAGTATGAGAAAGAGAGAGAGAGTTTGTGCTACAATAGCATGTGTAAAGAGAGAGCCAAGTATGCCTCTCTATTTATAGGGTTTTGGGATCCATGGATCTCAATCCATGGGACACGTAAAATCAATGGGTGAGATTGATTTATGTCAATCCAATGGCTAAGATTGTTGTTGACAAAAACAACAAATTTAGGTTAAAATATATTTGACAAAATCAAATATAATTTAATCCTAAATCAACCCAACAAATAAGGAGAGAAGACACATGGAGATTTCATCTCCATATGCCTTCCAAGTGGGCGGCCACACATTCCATATTGGAATGATGTGCCGCCCATGGAGATTGCATGGAGATTGCAATCTCATGGAAATCCATGAGATTGCATATCTCCTTGAAATCTCTCTTATTTATTTGCAACAAATTTATTGGGTTTTATTCTTCAAAAATAATTCACAATTATCTTTGAGAATATTGCATTCTTGCCATGGAAAAATTGTGAATCATATTCACAACCCAAAATAACATATAATGCATATTGTTAATTAGTTACACAATGTGTATCCAATACACATAATAATCAACACATATAAATTATAATTAACTCTCTCTAATACATTATAAATCACATTTATAATATATTATGAATAATTGGATATTTTTATCCACATTATTCTTATCCAAAATAATTAAATCACATTTAATCATATTGGATAATTTCTCATACATCATGATAATTAAATCACATTTAATTACCAACTTCTCTTTGCTTAGATCTTATGGAATTGTTCTTAAACCATTTAAGAACAATGCTATTTCTCCTCAGATACTTGGAGATAAGGACATGGCGATTGTATTGTTCCACGTATAGTGACTTGGATGTTGAGATCATATCTCAAATCCAGATCCTATGGACCTCCCACTGATGCTTGATCAAATCAAGACCGTAGACTTAATCTTCTCATTGCATCTGAATCTCATTCAGATCAATGTCCAGTTCATGGACTAAGATTAGGTCACTTCTCTAATGAGAGGAGTAACTAAAATCCAAACCTGTTTCATCACTCCTTCGGAATGGAAGCGTCATGGTTATACAATCGTATATGATCAAATCACTCTTCAGGTATTCCCAATACCTGTACATCCTACATACTGGAAGACCTATGATCATCCTGAAGATAAAGATCACTTTTACACTGTCATCTTCAGGGTTAGATCATTAAGTTTCTCAATCTTGGTCACTGGGACTTGGTATAGATCATATGCTTTCACAAAGCATATATCTTACCTTCAAATTCATGTCATGCTTCCAAAGCACGACGACCATGCATGGAATTTGTTCAGTCCCAATACCTCATGAGTGAGCTCATGTCTCTCGGTTCACAAGTGACCTGTATGATCCCTTTTGAGAGATCGCATTACTCATATGTCCTTACATGCACACCAGCTCGCCGGTATATAGACCTTGATTAGGTCATCAACCTATTGGTCTGCCAAATGTACATACTCAGACATATAGCAATACATTTGTCTCTAGTCAGAGGATGCATGCCTATGTTGTGACAGTATTCAACGTAGGTCTTTGATTATCTCGATCTCGTCAAGTCAGCCCATTGACTTAACTAACCTGACACCTCTGAATCACTATTCCCATGCAGAGGACCTGCATCAAGAGGTCAGTCAGATATCAGTCATATGAGATAGGATTGCCATCTCCTACTCAGACTGGAGATCATCACTTAATGATCATTTGATGATGCTTGATGAGTCCTCTATCTAACTCCTTAGATATTCATCCAAGCATCAGCCTCTATGATCCATCCAATGAATCAACAGCTGTACGATCATCAAGTTGGCCATGGTACATAACCCTTATTGTACAGAGGGACCCTATAGTGCATTCATTCATTAATCTCAGAAAGGGAGTGAAAAATAATCAATAACTTTCATTGATAATTTATTCATTACAATAACATTTATTGTAGAAATGGTTCGCCCAGGGCTCACATTGCTAACAATCTCCCACTAGCCCTCAGAACCATTCAGGTACAATCTTTAAACCCATACTCATTACATGGAGGTCGAAAACCTTCTGTGTCAGAGGTTTGGTAAGAGGATCAGCAACGTTGTCGGCAGAGGCCACCTTGGTGATGATGATGTCACCACGCTTTTGTATCTCCCGAATGATGTGGTATTTCCTTTCCACGTGCTTGCTCTTTTGATGCCATCTGGGTTCCTTTGCCTGGGCAATGGCTCCCGTGTTATCGCAGAGTAACGGGATGGGAGTATCAGAGGAAACTACGCCAAGCTCCAGCACGAACTTGCGCAACCACACCGCCTCCTTTGCAGCATCCGATGCAGCAATGTATTCGGCTTCTGTTATTGAATCTGCAGTAGTGTCCTGCTTTTTGCTTCTCCAGCTCACAGCACCACCATTCAACAAGAACACGAACCCCGATGTCGACTTTCGATCATCTACATCTGATTGGAAGTCAGAATCTGTATATCCCAAGACTTGGAGATCACCATCTCCATAGACCAAGATGTAATCTTGCGTCCGTCTTAGATATTTGAATATGTTCTTTACTGCATTCCAGTGTTGTTCTCCATAGCAGGATTGGTAACGACTTACCACTCCCACTACATGGCAGATATCTGGCCTTGTACACATCATGGCATACATTAAGCTTCCTACGGATGATGCATAAGGACATCCAGCCATGGCTTTCTTTTCCTCAACAGTTTGAGGCGCCATTCCTTTAGACAGGTGGATACTATGTCTTAAGGGTAGGAATCCTTTCTTAGAACTATCCATACGGAATCGTTCAAGAATCTTCTTAATGTATCCATGTTGTGACAATCCCAAAATCCTCTTTTCTTGGTTTCTGAACAGCTTCAGGCCTAAGATATAAGAGGCTTCTCCAAGATCTTTCATTTCAAAGGTATGGGACAGCCAAATCTTTACACTGGTCATCATCCCTGTATCATTCCCAATGATAAGGATGTCATCTACATAAAGCACGATGAACACAATGGCGCTCCCACTAAGCTTCTTGTATACACAAGGTTCATCAGGATTCTGCACAAAATCATAACTCTTTATGGTTTCGTCAAATCTGATGTTCCAACTACGAGAAGCTTGCTTGAGCCCATAGATGGATTTCTTCAGCTTGCATACTTTACCATCCTCAGTCATGAAGCCCTGTGGCTGCTCCATGTAGATATCCTCCTCGAGGTATCCATTGAGGAAAGCCGTCTTGACGTCCATCTGCCAGATGTCGTAGTCAAGATATGCAGCTATAGCCAACAATGCCCTGATGGATTTAAGCATAGCCACAGGAGAGAATGTCTCATCGTAGTCGATGCCTTCTCTCTGTGTGTAGCCCTTGGCTACGAGCCGTGCTTTGAAAGTCTCTACTTTCCCATCAGGTCTCATCTTTCTCTTGAAGATCCATTTACTCCCAATGGGTTTTACCCCTTTAGGTGGATCCTCTAGGGTCCATACACCATTCTTATGTACGGAGTCAATTTCTGACTTCATTGCTAGCATCCATCTAACCATGTCTTGATCCGCGAGTGCTTCATCAAATGAAGTAGGATCAATGTCAGTTTCACCTGACACATGGAATCCATACCTTTCAGGTGGTGCAACCACCCTTGAACTCCTTCGAAGAGGTATGGGTGTTTCATCTTTATTTATCTCTTCCGTTTCTGGTCTAGGAAGCTCAGAATCCTCAGGGGATTCAAAGAATTCTTTTACTTCATTATTGTCTTGACCTTTAAGGAAATCATTCTCCAGAAACTTCACATCTCTAGAAACAAAAACCTTTTGGGTCTCAGGGTCATAAAGTTGGTATCCAATACCATCTTTAACATACCCAATGAAGTAACACTCACGAGAGCGAGATTCTAGCTTACTTGCGTCCACGTTCTTCGCATAGACCAAGCAACCCCAAACCCTCAAGTGATTAACACTAGGTTTGGTTCCATACCATAGCTCATGAGGAGTCTTAGGCACGGATTTGCTAGGAATCTTATTCAGGATATATATTGCAGTCTCTACTGCATATCCCCAGAAACTAAGAGGTAAATTTGCTTTATTCATCATTGAACGGACCATGTCCATGATGGTCCTGTTGCGTCTTTCAGCAACACCATTTAGTTGGGGAGTTCCTGGAGGAGTGAGATTGGAAACAATTCCATTCTCCTTAAGGTATTCCTTGAATTCATCTGACAGGTACTCGCCACCTCGATCAGATCGCATCCGTTTAATCTTCCTATCGGTTTGGTTCTCAACCAAAGCCTTGAATTCTTTGAACTTTTCAAAGGTTTCAGACTTATGACGTAGTAGGAAGATAAACCCGTATCGCGAATGGTCATCAATAAACGTCAAATAATATCGATATCCATTTCGAGTCGCGGTACTGAAGGGACCACATACATCGGTATGTATTAGGTCAATAATACCTTCGCATCTTGTAACCTTGTTACGGAAAGGTGTCCTGGTCATTTTACCCTGTATGCAATGTTTGCAAGTGGGCAAAGGTTGAACCTGTAGAAAATCTAGAGGTCCATCCTTTATCAATCTATTGATCCTATCAACAGATAAATGACCAAGCCTTTGATGCCATATCTCATTTGAGATATTTTTATCCTCTCTGGATCTTTTAGGGTTTTTATTAGTGGTTGTCACATTCATAATACATTTATCAATGCACAATTCATAGAGTCCACTAGAAGTCAAAACACCATCCGCAATATATTTATCATAATGACTTATGACTAATCTATTACAGAAAAGGAAAGAATATCCGCTTCTAACAAGCTTAGATACAGATATCAAGTTCCTTCTGACTTCGGGTACATAAAGACATTCTTTAAGTATAAGGACTCTTCCACTAGATAATGATAGTCTACAAGTCCCAACGGCTACTGCTGCAACACTTGCATCAGATCCCATCTGGATGACTATCTCCCCTTCCTCAAGATTCTTAGTTTCCTGAAACAAATGCAACAAATTGCATACATGAACAGAAGCACCAGAATCTACAACCCAACTTCCTTCTCGTCCGACGAGAAAGCTAGTTTCAATGATGAAAGTAGATTTCATACCTGCTGGGGCTTTACCTTTGTCTGAGGACTTCAGGTAATCTGGGCAGTTACGCTTCCAGTGCCCCGGCTTCTTGCAGTGGTGACAGACATCGGTTTTCTTCGACGCCATGAGAGTGGATGCACTGGAAGAAGAGCCAACACTTTGTCTCTTCTTCTTTCTCTTCTGGGTCGGGCCCTTCCGAGAACCATGCTTCCGACCGCGCTTCCCTTTGACCTGTGCAACCATTGCACCGCCAGTGGGACCATCCTTCTTCATTACGTCTTCTGCAGACTTTAATGCAGCAAGGAGAGCAGCACTTGTCAATTCCAACTTGTTCATGTGGAATGACACTATAAAGTTATTGAAAGACTTGGGCAATGACAGCAGAATGAAGTCAGCTTGCATGTCTGCATCCATCGTTGCCCCAAGAGTCTCCAGCTCCGACAAGTACCCAAACATTTTGAGTACATGTTCACGGACCGAAGTCCCTTCCTGCATTCTACAGCGAATGAGATCTTTCATAACATTGTACCACTGAGTGCGGTTAATGTCACCAAACATATCCTTAAGATTCTGCATTATTTCCTGCCAGGTACTCATCTCCACATGTTGCTTCTGCAGAACATTGGAGAGAAAACGTAGGATATAGCACCTAGCCAAGACATGATCTTCATCATACTTGTCATTAAATGCTTTTTCTTCCTTGGACTTAGGGTTCTCATGCTTGTCCTCGGATAGCACATAACTTATGCGCTCAGCAGAGAGAACAAACTCCAAATTTCGGATCCAATCCAAGTAATTTGGGCCGATCAATTGGTTGACCTCTAGAAGCCTACTAAGTGGGTTCAAAGACTTCATTTTCTGAAATTAAGAATGCACTATATTAGAATATGAAAATATATTCAAATTTATAACATTTGATTAAGGTATTTTAAATCAAATTATTCTTGCATTGTCGACTTTGAAAGTTCATTCCCTTAATCACATTCAAAGTAAGAGATATACTTACCGCTATATCTCTAGCAAGAATTGGGATCTCCTCTTTATCATTGTCACATCCCAATAATATGAGAATCTGTGACTCCAATAAAGAAAAGCAGGAACACATTCCAATTTGCAAGTCCAACTTGCATTTTCCCAATTCGGTCTTTAACACCCGAGCCCACCACCCCTAAGGCGATGTTGACCCGTTGTTAATTGAACCAACCGTCAACAGGAATAGTACTCGCTATGCGCAATCCAATATCGCCCCAATAATATGAGGATCCGATATTGGGGTCACTACGCATACGGCCTTACTCTTTCGAGAAGCAAAGAGCCCGATCCAGATGCGCTTGCACACAGGAGCTGTCACTTCGGACAGGCGTCTCCCTTATGCAATCCCTGGCGACGAAACTCTTCGTCTTGATGGGAGACCATGGATGTCACTTATGTGATCCTCCACCTCATATGCAAATTTTAATTAATTATCGTGAATCACATTCACATAATTAATTCTTCCAAGGGAATTATTAGCTCTAATCATATTAGAGTATTTCAATTGGACATAATCAATTTAATCATATTAAATTAATTATCAATCCAATTCAATCAATCAAACTTGATTATTTTACTTGAATACATATATGGTAATATCTCAAAATACGTATTAATTCGAATTTTAATAATTAGAAAAATACATCTTAATCCCTCGGACATTATCCCGGCCCTACCCGCTGTCATGGCCAGTACCGACGAGAGTGGGACGGACCACATACGTTGCAACCCGCAACCCCAATGCTCTCCGACTAGGCACCATATCCGCCTCGGGAAAGGATAATGCCAAATTGATTAATTTGTACTTGAGATGATCATCGGTTCTTCAACCGAAATTGTACCATATAGTAATAATCAAAACATTTTTGATTATAAGGAAATTTGCTAGACAAATTCCCAAATCCTATTCAAGCATCAAGTTTGAAAGATTGTGGTTTCCAATTATGATTTAGATCACATCTTAATCAATTAATTGGTTGGGGCCAAGTCAATTAGGCAAATAATCATGTTTCAATATTTCATAAATATTTTTCAAGATTATTTCACGAAATTAACAATTAATTTCACTAATTGACAATCACTTGGTTTTAGATTAGGAATGTAATTTCAGTAAGGACCCCTACTCACTAAAATTAGCATATCTCAATCAATTTAAATCCAAATTAAGCAAACTCAATTTTCATGGATTGCTAACTTGATTTAGGACAGAACCTAAGTGGAGTTGCACGCATTTCGAGGCAGATGATAACAGTAATTAACTCTTTAATAATGTTAAAATCTACTGTTCCCGCAACAGTGCATACATGTTCATTAAAACAACCATAACTAGAGCATACGAAATCCGATTTACGCAAACTCAGTTCCTATGGTTTCCTTATTTAATGGGGAACAAAATCCAATATTAAATTCGTGTTTAAACAATTTAAACAGTGCCGAATTTATTTACTAAACAGATCTGCGAAATCAAATGCGATGAAAACTTTCGCGACCTAAACGAACCCAAGTCGTCCTCGGCTTTTCGAGTCATATTCGAAACCGTCGACCTAAGGCGCTGATACCACTTGAAGGATATGGAGAAATCCTCAAGCGCATCACGGAAGCGTGATCGTCGTATCAGATACGACGAAGAACGACTAGTCGTACTAGTTGTTCGGTGCAGTGGAATTTAAAAAATTTTAAACCGATGAAACCACATGATCCGAGAACCATTCTCAAATCGTTTCATCTATAACCACAGCAAGTATAATGCAATACCTCTTGAAGTGTTGTTGATCAAGTCTCTACGAAAAGAGACCTCCTGTCTCAAGTTCGATCGTTGGAGTAACGGCTTGCTAGCGCGGAGATGAGTCGCAGTATCCTCGCAATCCAAGTTGATCCAGGCGCGGTTTCTCCTGATCTCGTCGCACGAGATCAAACGTCTCCTTCGTGAGTGAAGCACTCCAAGAAGACGAAGAACCGCAGAGAGTCGAAGCGGCAACACGATGGCGCGGGCGTCGACGATTCTCTCCACCAAGGTGGACGGCCACCAAGAAGAGAGGGAGAGAGAGGGCTGTCGAGTATGAGAAAGAGAGAGAGAGTTTGTGCTACAATAGCATGTGTAAAGAGAGAGCCAAGTATGCCTCTCTATTTATAGGGTTTTGGGATCCATGGATCTCAATCCATGGGACACGTAAAATCAATGGGTGAGATTGATTTATGTCAATCCAATGGCTAAGATTGTTGTTGACAAAAACAACAAATTTAGGTTAAAATATATTTGACAAAATCAAATATAATTTAATCCTAAATCAACCCAACAAATAAGGAGAGAAGACACATGGAGATTTCATCTCCATATGCCTTCCAAGTGGGCGGCCACACATTCCATATTGGAATGATGTGCCGCCCATGGAGATTGCATGGAGATTGCAATCTCATGGAAATCCATGAGATTGCATATCTCCTTGAAATCTCTCTTATTTATTTGCAACAAATTTATTGGATTTTATTCTTCAAAAATAATTCACAATTATCTTTGAGAATATTGCATTCTTGCCATGGAAAAATTGTGAATCATATTCACAACCCAAAACAACATATAATTCATATTGTTAATTAATTACACAATGTGTATCCAATACATATAATAATCAATCAACACATATAAATTATAATTAACTCTCTCTAATACATTATAAATCACATTTATAATATATTATGAATAATTGGATATTTCTATCCACATTATTCTTATCCAAAATAATTAAATCACATTTAATCATATTGGATAATTTCTCATACATCATGATAATTAAATCACATTTAATTACCAACTTCTCTTTGCTTAGATCTTATGGAAATGTTCTTAAACCATTTAAGAACAATGCTTTTTCTCCTCAGATACTTGGAGATAAGGACAGGGCGATTGTATTGTTCCACGTATAGTGACTTGGATGTTGAGATCATATCTCAAATCCAGATCCTATGGACCTCCCACTGATGCTTGATCAAATCAAGACCGTAGACTTAATCTTCTCATTGCATCTGAATCTCATTCAGATTAATGTCCAGTTCATGGTCTAAGATTAGGTCACTTCTCTAATGAGAGGAGTAACTAAAACCCAAACCTGTTTCATCACTCCCTCGGAATGGAAGCGTCATGGTTATACAATCGTATATGATCAAATCACCCTTCAAGTATTCCTAATACCTGTACATCCTACATACTGGAAGACCTATGATCATCCTGAAGATAAAGATCACTTTTACACTGTCATCTTCAGGGTTAGATCATTAAGTTTCTCAATCTTGGTCACTGGGACTTGGTATAGATCATATGCTTTCACAAAGCATATATCTTACCTTCAAATTCATGTCATGCTTCCAAAGCACGACGACCATGCATGGAATTTGTTCAGTCCCAATACCTCATGAGTGAGCTCATGTCTCCCGGTTCACAAGTGAACCTGTATGATCCCTTTTGAGAGATCGCATTACTCATATGTCCTTACATGCACACCAGCTCGCCGGTATATAGACCTTGATTAGGTCATCAACCTATTGGTCTGCCAAATGTACATACTCAGACATATAGCAATACATCTGTCTCTAGTCAGAGGATGCATGCCTATGTTGTGACAGTATTCAACGCAGGTCTTTGGTTATGTCGATCTCGTCAAGTCAACCCATTGACTTAACTAACCTGACACCTCGGAATCACTATTCCCATGCAGAGGAACTGCATCAAGAGGTCAGTCAGATATCAGTCATATGAGATAGGATTGCCATCTCCTACTCAGATCGGAGATCATCACTTAATGATCATTTGATGATGCTTGATGAGTTCTCTATCTAACTCCTTAGATATTCATCCAAGCATCAGCCTCTATGATCCATCCAATGAATCAACAACTGTATGATCATCAAGTTGGCCATGGTACATAACCCTTATTGTACAGAGGGACCCTATAGTGCATTCATTCATTAATCTCAGAAAGGGAGTGAAAAATAATCAATAACTTTCATTGATAATTTATTCATTACAATAACATTTATTGTAGAAATGGTTTGCCCGAGGCTCACATTGCTAACAGCCCCTCTCATCAAGAAAGTAGATAGAGATACTTCTAAGTATTCCCTGGCATTATCCATCCTTAACTTCTTAATTCTGGCTCCATATTGAGTGTCAACCATATTAGTGAAACTTTTGATTGCTTTAGGGACTTCACTCCTATTTTTCAAGAGGTATACAAAGGTACTTCGTGAGAAATCATCAACAAAGGTGATATAGTAGAGATGACCACCAACGCTCCTTATATGTAAAGGTCTCTACACATCATAATGAATAAGTTAAAAGGCATGAGCAGATTTATTGATAGAAATGAGATAAGTGTTGCGAGTTTGCTTTGCAAATTGGCATACATCACATTGCAAATCACCTTCAAATAACCTTGAAAAAAATATTGGGCATCAACTCTTGCAAAAAAGAAAAAATGATATGACTAAGATGCTCATGCCATCGCTTCACTGTCATCAAACAATCGTTCTCAACTCAAGCCTTCATTGCAGAAGTAAGAGCTTGACCAACCCGAGCGGGAAGACGATATAATCCACTTTCAACTCGACCAATTCCAATCCTCTTTTCTGTCTCCAAATCTTCTAGAATACACGACTTCTGGTCAAAAATTAAGTTGCAGTTCAATTCTTTTGTGATCTTGCTAACATACAAAAGATTTATAGGAAAGTCAGACACATGAAGAGCATCGTAAAGGAGGAACCGATCAAGAATAGATATGGTCCCTTTCCCAACGACGGTAGCCGGAGATTCATCTGCAACAGTAACTTTCTCTCTTCCTGAGGATAATTTGTATCGTGAAACATTCGTGGATCACCTGTCATATGATCAGATGCCCCACGATCAATGATCCACTCAGTAATGTCTGGATTATTCCTATCAATCCACCTTGTGTTAAGAGTGAGGTTGATTTCAGAAGAATATTTAGAGCCTTGATTGTCGACAAATATTCTCGTCATAAAAAAAATTCAATTTGCTAATAACATCCATTTAAACTAAGCACATGCGCAATGGGTAGCCACACATGCGGTTCTCTTTTCAAGAAATTTCTCCACAACTTAGTCTTAATCACAATCCCAAGAAGCGGAAGCTCCACAAGCAACCAAATCATAGAGAAGGAGAAAAAAAGGCACAACCAAACCAATCAATCACCACGACCACACAACAAATGGCAATGGAGCGAAAGAACCCACAAACCTTAGAAGAAAGGAAGGCTTGCTAGAGGTTCTGGCTCCTCCTCAACGAACGAGATAGGAAGATAGGAAGCGTGGTGCACAGAGGTTGGAGACGCACCGCGCAGGAGACACATACCAAGGATGTGCTAGAAGGTGCGTGCAGAAGGCGCAGGCTGGACAGACGCACCGCACAGGCTAGAAGGTGCACAGATGAACTGCAGAAGGTGCACAGACGCATGCGGTGTACAGGCTGGAAGGTGCGCGCGCAGAAGGTGCACAAACACAGGCTGGAAGGGGCTGGAAGGCGCGCAGAAGGGAAGCACCCAGGGCAGGATTGGCTAGAAGGCGTGTAGGATACCAGGGGAAGCGCCCATAGACCCGCGCTAAGGGACTCTCCCAGGGACTCTACGTGCAGGCGGGGGGTCGCGTGCAGGAAGGAAAGCGTCGTGCAGAGGGATCGTGCCGGCGGCACGCGAGTGAGAGGATCGCGAGAGCTGGCTGCAAGTGCACCACGAGCGGATGCACGCTAGGGCTGACACGTACCACGAGGATCACCTCCGAAGGAGATCCAAGAATGACAAAAAATGCCACTCAACTAGGCTCTGATACCATGTTGAAGACAAGGATCAAAGAGCAAGGTGATCGAACACCAAGATTTACGTGGAAAACCTTTCGATGAGGGGAAAACCACGGGGGCACACACAAACCCTAATCTCCCTCACTAGAGATTAGTGATCTCTCTTCACTATGTCGTTGTTCAATAAGAGGGGATGAGCACAATATATAAACGATCGGTAAATGGTGACTCATCCCAAGGTCCATTTACCCATTAAACCACTCAACAGTAAGGTTGTGTCGTCACTGTGCATAGTGCAAAAATGCATCATGCTTTAGAGGAGGAGATTTATGGTGCTTTGACAGGTTTGAAGGAGGATGGTTCCCAATACCTAGATAGCTTTGCAATTATGCTTGCATAGTGAGTTCTGGGATCAGAAGGCAACACGATTTGACTAGGGAGTTCATTGAGTGTAAATTTGGTTTGAACACATTAAATAAATTCCTTGTGTTTATCTTCATAACATAGATTTTTGTGCAATGGTGAAGGAGTTCTTTGTGCAATTGGTGGATGCCTATAATCTGATTGCATTCTTTGATTAGATTCATTATATTGTGGCAAAGGTGCTGGCACACACGTTCATCAGTTCCTTGAGATATAGCCCTCCTCGTGAGCCCACTCTCATTATAAGCATGCTACTTTTTGAAAACTTTTTTATAACATTGGAAAACATGGTTGCTTGGGGTAGGGCATTATGAAGATTTTATGTGAAGGCACACTTCAGATGAAAACCTATAGTTATTTGGACTCATCCTTCTGCTGCAAAAAAATGTTTTCTGAGGTCTGGATCTTTTGAAGGAAATAATGTGTTACGACTGCATACTTAAAATAATTATTAGCAGTAAGATGAGGGTAGGTGGGTTTCATTCTAAAGGAAGGTTTGGGTTGAGGTTGTCCAACAGTGTTGTTGTTCAGGTATCAGATGTTATCAATATGGGATGTTGTTGCTTGTTCAAGAGGGCTGTTCTGTTCTCTAGCTCTTCACCTGAGATCCTGGTACCTCTTTTTCTAGTTCTCTAACATGCAAATTACATGAAATTTATGGTCGGGGGTTGGATTCTTAGAAAGTTTACTGTTGGGAGAAAATGAGAACATGTCATTAGAATAGACCAAGGGCTCTCTTATATAGGAGAAAAGTCCTTGTATTAATTACATGATAAGTACCCAGAGAAAACATAACATATAAAATAGACAAAGAGATATATTTATCTCAACACTCCCCCTCAAGCTGGAGCATATATATCTATCATGCTCAGCTTGGAGCAACACCCCTGAAGTGGACCTCTAGCTAGAGCCTTGGTGAAGATGTCAGCCGTCTGATCTCCTGTGGAAACATGGGAGGTGGATGTGAGACCATTCTGGATCATGTCTCTAGTGTAACGACAATCCACCTCCTCTATATGCTTTATCCGTTCATGAAACATAGGATTATTGGCAATAAATAGTGCAACTTGATTATCACATAAAAACTGCACAGGAAGAGGAACCTCAATGGTAAGGTCAGTCAATACCGATCTAACCCACATCATCTTTGCACTCCCTTGTGCCATGTCCCTTTATTCAGATTCTGCACGTGATCTAGCCACCACTGTCCGCTTCTTGCTTTTCCATAAGACAAGTGAGCTCCCGACAAATACAACAAAGCCCGAAGTAGACTTTCTGTCCTTGGGATAACCTGCATAGTCATCATCTGCGCAAGCTGTCACCTCAAGAGATGCATCCCTGCTGAATATAAGACCCAAGCCAGATGAGTTCTTCAAATATCTCAATATCATATAGACATCATCCATATGCACCTTTCTGGGCTGCTCCATGAATTGGCTAACTTTGCTTACTGCAAACATTATATCCGGCCTGGTGATAGTAGCATATAAAAGCTTCCCAACCAGTTCTCTATATCTTTGACTATCTACCTTCTCAGTGTCATCATCATATAATCTCATACTCGAATCCATCGGAGTAGTAGCATGCTTGCGTCCTGTCATACCTGTCTCAGAAAGGAGATCCATCACAAGCTTCCTCTGGATCATCACCAGATCCACTCGGCGAACCCCAACCCAAGGAAGTATCGAAGAGTACCAAGGTCCTTAGTCACAAACCGTTGACCTAGGAACTCCTTGGCAGTCTGAATACCTTGGACATCATCCCCTGTAACAACAATGTCATCCACATAAACAAGAATGGCAACAATACCTCTCTGTGTCCTCTGAACAAAAAGTGAGTGGTCTGCAGTAGATCGCACAAACCCCTGGTTCTCTATCAACTTCGATAGCTTCTGGTACCTAGCTCTCGGACTCTGCTTCATGCCATAAATCGCCTTGTGGAGCCTGCACACCTTATGAGACTCCCCCTCAGTAGCAAACCCTGATGCCTGTTGCATATAAAATCCCTCCTGAAGATCCCCGTAGAGAAAAGCATTCTTCACATCAAGCTGGTACAAAGACCAGTCCCGTGAAACTGCAATGGAGAGAAGAATGTGTAGTGTCGAATGTCTGGCCACAGGAGAAAATGTATCCTGATAATCCAACCCATAGGTTTGGGTGAATCCACGTGCCACAAGTCTTGCCTTGTAACGATCCATACTGTCATCTGCCCTTTCCTTGACTGTAAATATCCATTTGCAGCTTACAACAGAGGTACCTTATGGAGCAGAAACAATGCTCCACGTCCCACGTGACATCAAAGCAGCCATCTCTTCCATTGCAAATTGCCACCTATTGTCCTGTAGCGCCTCCTGATATGTACGTGGGATAGTAACAACAGAGAGTTCCACTACAAACTTCATGTACTCCTCTGAAAGATGATCTAAAGAAACATATGCAACAAGAGGATACGTGGCACACTGGCGACGAGGCTTCCTTAGAGCAATAGGAACCTCCAGATCATCATCCATTCTATCTGCTGGAGTCAACTCATCATGTGTATCATGCAAAACTCCAGTGTCATCAGTAGAAATAATGTTATCACGACATACCTGAGGTGTGGTGGATGATGTGGACGATGCATGAGCAGAGGGGCGAGCAGAAGACCTGCGAGTGTAAACAAGGGGTAAGAACTTTGATTGGGTAGACAGAGGTGGAGATGGTGAAGGCTGAGGTGCAACATGGGGTTCATATGGTGGAGGAGACATAGGTGGAGGAACAACATCCTCCCCAGAAGTAGTATTGGATAACCTGTCACCTGTAGGAGAGAAATACATAATCGACTCAAAGAAAGTGACGTCAACGCTCACATAATATCTTCGGCCTACCGGATCAAAACATCTATACCCTTTTTGGGTACGAGAATAACCAACAAAAACACATTTGACAGCTCTAGGAGAGAGCTTGTCACGACCAGGAGTGAAATTGTGGACAAAGGCCATAGATCCAAAGACTAGGAGTGACAGAGAATAGTTCCTTCTTGGGAAACACAATCAAGAAGGGAACCTTCTCTCCAAGCATGGTGGACGACATGCAGTTCACCAAGTAACAAGCAATGAGAACAACGTCCCCCACAGAATGAATGTGGGGTACGACATAGGTGGAGGAACAACATCCTCCCCAGAAGTAGTATTGGATAATTGTCACCTGTAGGAGAGAAAACATAATTGACTCAAAGAAAGTGACGTCAACACTCACATTTGAATCTTCGCCTCCCGGATCAAAACATCTATACCCTTTTTGGGTACGAGAATAACCAACAAAAACACATTTGACAGCTCTAGGCGAGAGCTTGTCACGACCAGGAGTGAAATTGTGGACAAAGGTCATAGATCCAAAGACTAGGAGTGACAGAGAATAGTTCCTTCTCGGGAAACACAATCTAGAAGGGAACCTTCTCTCCAAGCATGGTGGACGACATGCAGTTCACCAAGTAACAAGCAGTGAGAACAACGTCCCCCCCCAGAAAGAATGTGGGGTACGACATAGGTGGAGGAACAACATCCTCCCCAGAAGTAGTATTGGATAACCTGTCACCTGTAGGAGAGAAATACATAATCGACTCAAAGAAAGTGACGTCAACACTCACATAATATCTTCGGCCTACCGGATCAAAACATCTATACCCTTTTTGGGTACGAGAATAACCAACAAAAACACATTTGACAGCTCTAGGCGAGAGCTTGTCACGACCAGGAGTGAAATTGTGGACAAAGGCCATAGATCCAAAGACTAGGAGTGACAGAGAATAGTTCCTTCTCAGGAAACACAATCAAGAAGGGAACCTTCTCTCCAAGCATGGTGGACGACATGCAGTTCACCAAGTAACAAGCAGTGAGAACAACGCTCCCCCCAGAAAGAATGTGGGGTACGATTCTGGATCAATAATGTTCTTGTGACATCAATAAGGTGATGGTGTTTGCGTTCAGCCACACCGTTCTGCTGAGAAGTGTAATTGCAAGAGGTTTGATGAACAATTCCAAGAGACTTAAGAAATTCAGATAAAGGAAATGTGGAAAACTCCAATGCATTATCCATAGGAATGAATTTCACATTAGCAGAGAATATATTTTTGACTTCAATAAGAAAAGTTTTAATGATAGCCCCTGCTTCAAACTTATGTTTTAACAAGAACACCCAAGATAGTCTAGAATAATCATCCACAACAACCATATAAAAATGATGCCTCTGATGATCAGGAACACGACTAGGACCCCAAATATCAAAATGAAACAACTCAAAAAACTGACTAATGTGATGACTCGGACGACTCAGAAAAGAGGAGCGATGGTGCTTCCCAAGCTGACAGACTTCACAATCCAATGTAGTACGGGTAGATATCTGTGGTAGCACATGACACATCTTTTGAAGAGGAAGGTGGCCAAAGCGAAGATGCCACATGAAAGGAGAAACAGATCAGGAAGGAATGGTAGCAATTCCAGCACAAGGAGGTGTGGCAAGCTTGTACAATCCTCTCTGCTTACGGCCATGACCAATCACCGTGCCAGTTAGTATGTCCTAAAACACAAAAGAAGAGGGATATAAGATAGCATGACAATGTAAATCTTTTGTAAGTTGACTAATTGACAAAAGATTCATATGAAAGTCTAGAGCATATAAGAAGTTCTGAAGATGCGTAAAGGGGGCTTGAACTATCTCCCCCCGACCAACAATGGGTAGATGAACCCATTGGCAATAACCACGGATCTGCCAGGTGTGACAGATCTGTATGTACTGAACTGCGTCCGATCTCCACACATATGATGTGACGCTCCAGAATCCATAATCCAATCGGTCAAATCTGAACTGCCACTACTTGTAAATGCAGAATGATTATTTGATGAACTGGATGATGCTCTGACAGTGGTTGCGACATCTGTTGAACCTGGAGTCGGAGTCGTAGGAGTGCTCATCATGTCTCGAAGCTTGGAGACAATATCATCGAAACGTGGATCCGGAGTTGACGCACTAGAATGCTCAGTCTGCTCAGCAACACATGAAAACGCTGTATATCCATGCTTCTGAAAGTATGTGTCCTCAGAGTGACCCGGACGATGACAATGGGAACACGGACCACATTGTCGGCTGCTTCCTCGATCTCGAGGTCCACGACCCCGAAATTGAGATGACCCCCCTTTGCCACGAATAACAACCATAGCAGAAGGAGTCGGCTGGACCGTAATAGTGTTGTGGTAGTGATCCTGCTCAAGTGCTTGTAGACCTCCTCCATTGGCGGTATCGTCTCTCCAGTGAGAAGTTGAGTACGAGCGGCATCATACTCTGAGTCAAGAGAGGACAAGAAGTCTCTTGTCATGGTGTCATTCCGATATGCATGTTGTTGTTCTATGCTAGTGGTAATATGCATGAAGCTGTGTAGTCGCTCAAACATGCCTCTCAGATGAGAGAAGTGTGCGTGGAGCGGTTGACCATTCTGTTTGGTCGAGAAAATATCAAATTGTAGCTGAAAAATCTTGCTCTCATTCTTTATTTTCCCGTATGTGTCTGCAATATATCCCAAATAGCCTTTGTACTTGGTTGGTTAACAATATCATTCACGATCTCCGTTATAAGTGTCCTGAAGAACCATATACGAGCATATGCATAATCTTGTTTCCATGATGCATTTCCCCAGTCTTGTCCGTCATCTCTGAATCACTCAGAATATGCTCCTTATTATGGCACTGCGTTAGGGTACGAAATTGCATGGACCATAACTCGTAGTTGGTTCCGTCCATCTTTATGATAGGTGCCGAACATTTGAAGGCACCGTAAGAGGAGAAAACATAGGAGGGATTAGTTGTATATGTAGACTTATACAACCATCCCTTGGCTTCCGTGCGATAGCAAACGCCGCATAAATAAAGATAAATCAGATGAGGCTGCCTTGCAGAGCCCTAGGTCAACGCAGTAGAGCCCTGGCGGCGATGTGGGGGCTCCTGGCGGTGGTCGCAGCGCCTTGCAGTGTGCGAGGGAAGCACCTGGAGGCGCGTTGAAGGCGTTGGCAGTGCCTAGGATGCGCCTAGCGACGCGCGATGCTCCTGGGAGCGCCTGGCAGCGCGCTTGATTGACCTAGCAGGATGTGCGACATGCCTGGAAAACCACTGCAGAGCGCGATGCGCCTGGCGAAGCCTTGCGGCGCGCGATGCGCGCAGGAGGCGTCTGTGGAAGCGCGAATGTGCCTGGCGGTGCTCGCTGCAGCGCGCGGAAGGTGCTGGGAGGGTGACTGCGGATGGGGAGGGGAGGGCACACGGTATTGTTATGGTTTCCGTGGGATATGGGAACCCCAGTCTAGGACCGTTGCTCCATACCATGTTAGGAGAAAATGAGAACATGCCATTAGAATAAACGAGGGCTCTCTTATATAGGAGAAAAGCCCTTGGATTAATTACATGACAAGTATCCAAAGAAAACATAACATATAAAATAGACAAAGAGATGTATTTATCTCAACAGTTACAATATTGCACAACCACAACATCACTACGTATCGGATTTAGGGAAATAATGTGCCTTAAAGTCAACCATCTAAATCTTTGCTATTTCTTTCAACTTGGGGCAGATTGAGGCTTCTTAATGCAACAAGCTTCTTGAAACACCTTTGTGAGCCATATCTATTATGTTTCTTTTGCTGCATTTGTCCAGCAAATGGCAAATGCTATGATTGACTTAGCGATTAAAAGGGCAGAGATGAGACGAGATGAGATTGAGGGCTTCTTGAAACTGCTTTCTCGGAGTGTCAAAGGTATAAGTGTATAACCATTCTTTTGTTGGTCGTAGGAAGCATTTAGACATATGTCAAGGATGAAATTTTGTGGAGAGGCTAGGGTGGTAGGATGCAGGTCTTCGTTTGTCTTGGGGGTGATGTCTGCTGTGTGTAGCTGCAAAGCAACAGAATGGTGCTTCAGGAACCAAGGTTTTACTGGAGAATGTTCTTTTAATCGTTCTCTTTCTTTTCATTGTGGACGTGTACCCGACGCAC
Source organism: Ottelia alismoides (assembly GCA_037367405.1). Classification (NCBI taxonomy): domain Eukaryota; kingdom Viridiplantae; phylum Streptophyta; class Magnoliopsida; order Alismatales; family Hydrocharitaceae; genus Ottelia; species Ottelia alismoides. The sequence goes on along the minus strand of JAZKJV010000351.1, from coordinate 358,616 downwards.
GAGTAACTTGTCTGTTTGTTGTAATATCATATGTTATTTAATGAATTTAGATGAATAGCCATGATTCTACTTTCCAAAAAAGAAAGTCACTGGGAGTCCGAGGAAGCAAGTGAAAGATGGTTAGACACGATCACTAGCCTGATTTTTTTTTGAGATTTTGTTGCTTTGAAGATTTGTATAGGGTACAGTTAATAAGAATTGATTGTTGGGGAGACACGGTTCGATCTCAATAAAAACAGGCAAAATGTGATTTATGTTGATGTTGATATAGGTCAAAATTATACTTGGTAGCGAAAGGAGGGACCAATCGAAAGGAAATGAGACACATGATCTATTATGTTCCATCTCGCACCCAGTTTTGTTCCTGTAAGGAAGGTAAACTATCGCCTTCTGCTCCCCATTATCTTACAAGTTAATCATGGAAGGAATTTTGCCATAACATAAATGGGAGATTCACATGTATCTATCCAGATAAAGGGAACTAATTTACATGATGTTTGTGCTAAACACTTCTTTCCCTCAGAATATCATCTTCCTTATGGAAAGCCTTCTCCATGCACAGGATCTATAATGTGTAGAGGTATTGCCTCTTCTCTTTGGAGTTGGTGGGAGCATATGCTATGGCTTGCTAAGATGGAGGCAGTTGGGCTTGCATGATGGTTTTCCATCTGAGGAGCAATGCATCTTGGTGGAGCTGCAGGGATGCCACTGCAATGTCACGACCGACTCTCCCAAAGGATATTTTCATGAAGGTTGTATGTATGGTGGGAAGATCTTCCTTCACGATTTTAGTGAAAAGTAACAAGAGGATGCTGATGCCACTTCTTCATTGACTATGGAGGTCAACCTCATTACTGCTTGGTTTGTGGCGAAGACACCACGTTGGGGTTTAGTTCTAGTAGGGAGGTCGGTTTGGGATATTTGCGTATTGGGCTAGGTTTGGAAGTGAAAATCATTGGGTGTTGCTAAATTAATTTATAAGTAATTAGTATATTCCAAGAAAATGATCATATACAGAGGGCACTACCTGCCCAGTTTACAGTATAAGTTTCCTTGAACAGGTTTAGTCCAGGTTAAGAGTATGGCATGAGAAGGAAAAAAACTCGGGCCCAAATGTTTCACCTCAAAACTCGAGATGTTTGAACAAGAAACTCAGTAGTCTTCAATATCGTAGTTCGGCTGGCTGAGGACCACCAACGGTTCCTTTCATCCCAGATACATCACACCGTAGCGGCAAGGTTAATGCAGATACGATCACGAATCAACAGGTCAGGGATGCTTTTAATCCAATCCAGGAGGTCCAGCAGCAGCATTGGAGGGGGTATCGGTAGCCCCAGTGCGTAGCAGGAGCCAAACCATATGGTGTATGAGAAGTTGCAGATGAAGAGTAAGTGTCCATGGGACTCCATCTCACGAAGGCAAAGGTAGCAATTCGCCATGGCACAGATCCCGAATCTGGCGAGCATGTCGGTAGTTGGGAGGAGTTCCATGGCCGCCTTGTAGAGTGTGAACGAGAATTTTGGTGGGATTCCTTTCACCCAGACGTAGGGGCCCATGCTGGGGGCCCAGCTCTAGGCTAAAGGAGGTCAACAACACTAGCAAAGAAAAAACCCGTTGGAGAATGTAACCATCTGTAAGGTGGATTACTAGCGGAAATCGCCACACGGATATCATCCCTACCACTCAGGATCGCCCTCCATGTTCTGCTATGGGTAGGGGAGGGACACACTTCCCAAAAGGAGCTGTTATAAAGGTACTTCTACTGCAGGAAGATATCCCATATGGAGGAGTCAGAAGAAAGCAGCCTCTAGGTCCACGAGGCAATCATTACATCACGTAAGGTGGCCAACGATCTAATTCTGAGCCCTCCTTCCAGCTTGGGAAGGCATAAGATGCTCCAGGCAATATCATGCTACTTACGCCCCCAAACAAAGTCATCGCAAAGCATGTCAATCTTATGCACCATTTCATGCGGGATAAGTGTGTCAGCAGCCCAGAAGAGGACGCCAACAATCACAGTCTTGAGAAGTTGAGTACGATCGGCCATAGTAAGGGTCATTGCCTTCCAGCCACCAAGCAGGACCCTTACCCTATCCTCCAATGCCCCGAAGATGCTTCTGCCCCCATAAGTTGGGGTGAGAGGAAGACCCATTTAAGATGTCAGGAGAGCCTGGCTAAGGTTGCCAATCCTGAGGGTAGTGGAAAAGTCATCCCGACAGTATTTGGGTTGTTTGGGTCGGAAGAGCTTGCTCTTCCTAGCTTTCATTTCTAGCCCCGATATGGAATGAAACTCGTTGAGAATGTCCCTGACATCCGTCAAGGAGGCTTGGGAGCCCTTGCAGAAGAACATCAGGTCGTCCGCGTAGATGAGGTCCGTAGGAGTAGTATTTTGTCCTTTCCCCAAGGGCCTAAGCCGCCCCTCAACCGTCGCCACCTCTACCAGGCAAGTGAGGGTCTCAAGTCCAATAGTGAAGAGTAGTGGGCGAAGCGGGTTCCCCTGCCTAAGTCCTCGAGTTCCCTAGAAGAGCCCAAACGGGGACCCATTTACTAGGACAGAGAAGGAGGTAGTTGTGATGTAGTTTTCAACCCACCTAACCCAGATGGGGTAGAACCCGTTGCCCTTAAGGATTCAAGGATGAAGGAGTGCTTGATCGAGTCGAATGCCTTAGACAGGTCAATCTTGAGGCAAGCCTTATTCATGCTCCGCTGCCTGTTAAAGCCCCACACCGGCTCCTGAGCAAGCCGGATGTTGTCCCCAATGGAGCGACCTTAATAAAGGTCATTTGGTTGAGAGATATCAGATGTGGAAGAACCACTCCCATGCGAGAAGCCAAAAGCTTGGCGAAGATTTTGTAGATGACGTTGCAACAAGCAATAGGACGGAAGTCACCAAGCCCGACAAGAGAAGATTCCTTAAGGACCAAGGTCAGGAAGGTGTGGTTAACTTGTCTGACCATGCTTCTCCCCTTAAGAAGGAAAAACATGGCCGAACAATATCACTCTTAACCAATTGCCAGTGCCTTTTAAGGAATCTCGAGTTGAAACCATCCGGCCTCGAAGCCTTTGATGAAGGGATCGAGCAAAGCGCCTCCCAAATTTCATCCTCACGGAAGGGTCGTGTTAGCCACACCCCAGCCTGCTCGGATAGCATGCGCCTGGGCGAATAAGGAGCAACCCTTGGCTGGCGTGGCAAGCCTGGGCTGAGCAGGGAGCTGAAGTAATCCACCGCCACCTTAGAGACTAATGAACCTCGATTTCATCGTGATAATTTCTGTATATTAATCCCCTAGCTTAAAAGTTTGTCAATAAAAAATAGATTAAATTTAGAATACAAAAAAAACAAAATCAGAAAGATACAACTTTAAAATGCTCCCCAAAATATTTCCTCTCTTGTTTGACTTATTTTGGATTTTGGTCAACATGAAACTTGTAGATCTCATCAAGATCTACAACTTTCATGTTTTGAATTTTTCCAAATTCATCCTCCTTCTATTTTTTTATTTTTCTTTTATTTTCACTTTTAATAATTCTCATTGGGCCACGTGGCTCTTTCTGGTTGAGCCACATGGCCTGCTCCCATTGTGCCACCCTCCTTCCTCCTAGGCCATCTGATCTCCTTCTACGCGCTTCCACCTCAGCCACATGTCCGCATTTCATTTCCACCCTTCGGTCGGGCCTCTAGATCTCATCTGGAGCGCCTGCTCCCACCTGATGCGTGACCGTTAGGTCATTAGATCCAACCACCATGATTGCCTTGCCCATAGTCCGTGGATGCGCCCGGATCGATTGATCAGGACCGCTCCTTAGCTCGCTCACCCCAACCGTTGGATCACAAGATCCAACGGTTACGCGATCATCTTCAACCTCCCATGTCCCCTCTCTCCCACATTCTCACGCCACACACGTCGCCCTCTTCCTATTTCTCTGGTCTCAATAGCCACTTCCTCCACTCTCTAGCCATGCCAAGTCCAAGCCCGCTTCTCCGTCGTCCTCGCAGGCAGTGTGGCTCCACACGTCCCCCTCTCTCTCACTCCATATTTCGCTCACCAACCTCGACTTCCACCATCAGCACCACTTCTCATTCCCCTTCTAATACGCCTTCTCCACCGTCATTGACCCCCGTCCACCTTTACGCGAGCCGAGGCCTAGTACCCCTCCTCCCCTCTGTGACAAAGAGGGGATGAATTGGGGCGCGGCGACGACCGTCGACCCCGGTGAAGACCCATGGCCATGGTAGGCCTTATCCTGGTGTCTTAGAGCACCATCGAGTTGCTCCAACCAGTCGTCGGAGTCCAGCGAAGATCGGAGCTTGTCTTGGAGCTCGGTCTAGGTCGCCCTGTCCGCCTCGATCTCCAGGTAAGTATCCTCTGTTCTTCCTCACTTTTCTTTGTATTTCTTCTAATTAATCAGGCATACCTCCTCATTTTCACCCACAATTGAACACCCCATTAGCTTCACCGCATCTCCACCATTCTTGCGCTACCCTCCGCTTGCCCCCTCCTATTCTCCATCACCTGACCACCGCCGCTCCACTGCTCTCCAGGTCACTGGAGACGGAGCTCTGGTCCCCCCTACTCCTTCGCTCGCACGAGATCTACTCCATCACTTCGCACCAAGCATACATGCTTCGACTAGAGCTAACGTTTGCAGGTACTTCTCTCAATGATTGGAGCCTTCGCCGGAGCTGATTTTAAAGGCTTCGTCTTTGATGGGCTCTCACCGCCACGAGGATCTTGATCGTCCAGTCTGCTCCCCGACGTCGGAGCTTCCTCGACGACACCTCCGTATGCCCCCCTCAAGCTCCTGACGTCCAACCACGGCCGGGCAGAGCTTTTAGCCCATCATCGGAGCCCCACCAAGTTTGTCACAGGAGGCGGCGGCATTGAAGAACAAGGATGTATAGGTGACGTTCGATCTCCATGATCGAACATTCCACAGGACGCCACGTGTCCACGACCGAGCCTTCACTTCCAACCTCCAGGTTCAAGACCTCCCGAGCCAAGCTAGAGCACCACGTGATGACACGTGGCCCGAGGCTCCAGCCAGCCGCCCGAGCCAAGCACCGAGCCAGAGCCTTCGTCTCTAATTTATCAATGCTTAAGTCACATGAGGGGTGGGTTTTTTGTAGTGGTGCCCCGCCGACTTCTCCATATTGCAGATAGGTCCTCAGAGCACGTGCACAGCATGCACGTCTGAGGTTATTTGCATTCTAGCCCCTCTAGGTTTTAATAATTGCAATATAACCTCCGTGTGTATGAGAAAATTATAGGGAAGGCATTGTGCTTTATTTTAATTGTATTTATGCCCTTCTAAGGACATGTTTTTAATGTTTTCCCATTGTTTTCATGTTTTTTACATTTATGCCTCTGTACTCTTTTGTGAATATCTTGAGCATATGATCTTTATTTTAGTTGATTTCAGTTTCGTTTCGAAGCTTATTTCCTTGTCTATCTATTGGCATGATTTGTTTCCTGATTTGACACTTAAAATTTGGATGATTAATTCTAGTAATATAGTGTCATTTGTTTAATGAGTTCTCATGCCTTTTATTAGTTCATCAATTAAATTTGCTTCGTTAATTGAACTTGAACTTGACTGTATTTTTATTGCTCAATGATTTCATCTAGGTATGGTATATTTGCACATATTTTACTTGCATCAAGTTGCATCATAAAAACTAAAGAAAAAAGTGTCTTCATTTTCCTGCATCATGTGTCCTTGTGTTTTGACCTATCAGTTATCCATTAATCACTTGAGCCAAGTATTAAGAGTCTAAATATTCGACCTTGGGCTTGCCAAGAAAATAAATTTGACCGCTTATGTTTATCTGGAAAATTGATTAACTGGTTTTTGATCGATTCAATTTTGCCCGACTGCAACGAAACTCGAATGTTAATTCGACATTATTAATAGGGTGATTTCATGAATCATCAGAGACCTCCGGCGGTCTATCAATGACCCGACCACTACCATCCACAAGGAACGAGAAATTGTTCCTGTTGATGCGAACCTTAGTAGAAAGGCAGAAGAATTTTGTATTGCGATCCTCGAGCTTTAGCCAGTCGACACGACTATTCTGCTTCCAAGCCAATTCAAGGTCTTTGTCAACAACATCCAGGTAGTCTTTCACATCTTTTTCTATTTGTGCCAGGGAGTTGTCCAAGGAGTCAGCCGAGAGAGCGCCATTTATTTGATCAAGGAAAGCCTTTGTAACTTTGAGGTCATTATAGACCTTGGCCTGTTTGGCAGCCCATGCCTTTAGCACAGTTCTAACTTTCTTTATCTTACTTGCCAACCGGTACAAAGGGTTTCTGCACACAGGGAGCCCCCACCCCCACTCAATGATCGCAAGATACTCTGGGCAGCCAACCCAGTAATCAAAGCATCTAAATGGTTTTGTTCGGTTAGGGTAGCTCGCCATACCCATGGTAAGAAGCTGGTGGTCACTGGAGGCCAACGGAGAAAATTCAAGCTTAGAGTTCATGAAACAGGTGATCCACAAAGCATTGGCTAGTGCATGGTCCAGCCTTGTTGTTATCCTAGATGGTCCAATCGAGGAGTTTGTCCAAGACCATGAGTCACCGAAAGAATGTAAATCAAGGAGCGAGCATTGATTGATGCATTCATTGAACTCCTTCATAGGTTCTTGGAGTGGTGACCAACCACCCATTTTTTCATGGTTGAATCTCACCACATTTAAGTCTCCAATCACAAGCTAGGGGACGGTGTTAATTTGCGAGATTTGACAAAGGTGGTTCCAAAGCTCCCTTTGCTCAGCCTGGCAATTCGAACCATATATTACCGAAACAGTCACCGTTAGCCCCCCAAGATTGGAGCATTCCATGGAAATGCCTTGAGGGGAGAGTCCAACTGGGGTACAACGCCAACAAGATTCCTTCCATAGAAAGTAAACTCATCCCAGCGGTGTGTTATTGTGGACGAATGCCCAACCACTAGGGACAAGAGCATTGAATTAGCTCGCGTTTGAGGCCTAATTTTGGTCTCCACCAAGCCAATTGGTGTCGCTAATTTTGCTTCTCCCGGGATGGAACTTCAAATGTGAGCGGTGGTTTTGAGAGCTCCAAGCAACATGGATTGAAGCCACGATGTGGCTGCAGTAGTAGCCATGGTAAAGGTTGCTGCAATAGCCACATTGAGATTCTTTGAAGACCGTGCATTGACTACAGTTTGGGGCCCACACATTGAAGGTAAGCGGTGGTGGCTTGCGTTCCACCACTTTCTTTTTGGCAATGACATGCATTGTCTAATATGTTGGTTAATGGGGCAAAGTCAGGAACAAATTGTCTTCTGCATTACAGGGGACCGTCTAATGGGGATCAGATGACCCTCCTAGGGGGTCGGGGATAGTCGGACCCCTAGGAGGGTCATCCGATCCCCATCGGATGGTCCCTTGTAATGCAGCACCTGCAATATTACAACAGATGATCCTCTTGCAGGCAAAGTACATTCCAGGAGGTGGAAACAAGCACTTAACATGAATGATGTTGGTGATACTCGTCACTTCCCTTGGTTCCAGCTGCCAACAATGAGGTGGCAACTGTCACATGCAAATATACACATTAATAAGCCCTAAAATGATTGATCAAACTTAAGCAAAGGTCTGATTTAAATCTAGATACAATTGAGTATTTAATCAAAAACCAAGTTTCATTTAATATGACTAAGATCGTCTATAATATTTCTAATTAGTTAATTAAAAATTAAGCATCAAATCATAGAATTAATAAATGAAACAACAATCACAATGGAATTGAAATCAGCTCAATCGGAGTTCATATGCTCAAGTTATCAATCCAACAAACTAGGGGCATAGCTATAATAAAACATAATAAACATTTTACACTTAGGTCCCTACAGGGACCATAATGCAAATAATAAAAATAGCCATGGAATTTATAGAGAACCACCTGCCTGGGGGTATATTCATCATTTTGGAAATTGGTCAGGGTGGAATTGCAAATTATCCAAAGGAGCATGTGAATCACACGCCCCTTAGACTGAATTGCAATTTTGGAGAACTTTGGTCCCTTGGCTACAAAGTGTCCAAGCCTGCACGTGCTTCTCACATGTGATAAGGCTCGGACCAAGGCTTGGTCGGTCGCAGGTTAGGAGGACGTGTTGCACGCCACCCTGTTTCGTAGATGCTTCGTTTCCATCGAGATTGAGGCATATTCTGAGGCCGAAGCTTGGTTTGGTGCGAGACGCGTCCATCTTACGACCATCGGATCATCCCCAAATTGGATTGATCTGACGGTACCTGTAACTTCTCCTTAGACGAGCATTGCCGCACATGGCGATGATAGAACTGGGCTCCAGCGACTTTATCGATCCTTCTCCATCTTCCTTTGATCTCGTTAAAGTCGCTAGATCCACATGAGACTTCAGTGAAGATGATGGTGTTGGACATGTGAGCCCCGGGCGAACCATTCTTACAATAAATGTTATTGTAATATATATGTTTTATCAATAAAAGTTATTGATTTTTCACTCCCTTTCTGAAATTAAATGAATGAATGCACTATAAGGTCCCTCTGTATAATTAGGGTTATGTACCATGGCCATCTTGATGATCGTATAGCTGTTGATTCATTAAATGAATCATAGAGGTTGGTGTTTGGATGAATATCTAAAGAGTTAGATAGAGGACTCATCAAGCATCGTCAAATGATTATTAAGAGATGATCTCCAGCCTGAGTAGGAGATGGCAATCCTTTCTCACAGAGGCTGATATCTGACCGACCTCTTGATGCAGGTCCTCTGCATGGGAATAGTAATTCGGAGGTGTCAGATTAGTTAAGTCAAAGGGTTGACTTAGCGAGATCGAGATAACCTAAGTCCTATGTTGAATGCTGTCACAGCATTTGCACACATCCTCTGACCAGACACAGATGTGTTACTATATGTCTGAGTGTATACATTTGGCAGACCAATAGGTTGATGACCTAACCAAGGTCTATACACCGGCGAGCTGGTGTGCATGTAAGGGCATATGAGTAATACGATCTCTCAAAGGGATCATACTGGTTCACTTATGAACCGGAAGACATGAGCCCACTCATGAGGTATTGGGATCGATCAAATTCCATGCATGGTCGTCGTGCTTTGGAAGCATGACAAGAATTTGAAGGTATGATATATGCTTTGGGAAAGCATATGATCGATACCAACTCCCAATGACCAAGATTGAGAAACTTGGTGATCAAACCCTGAAGAAGACAGTGTAAAATTGATCTATATCTTCAGGCTAATCATAGGTCTTCCAGTATGCAGGATGTACAGGTATTGGGAATACCTGAGGGTGATGTGATCATAAACGATTGTATAACCATGACGCTTCCATTCCGAGGGAGTGATGAAACAGGTCTGGATTTTAGTGACTCCTCTCAGTAGAGAAACAATCTGATCTTGGTCCAAGTGTTGGACATTGGTCTGAATGAGATTCAGATGCAATGAGAAGATTAGATTTGCGGTCTTGATTTAATCAAGCATCTGTGGGAGGTACGTAAGATCTGTATTTGAGATGAGATCTCAACATCCAAGTCACTATACGTGGAACAATACAATCACCCTGTCCTTATCTCCAAATATCTGTGGAGAAAGCACATTATTCTTGAAGGGGTTCAAGAATAATTCATTTGATGAATTATGTATCCAAGCAACAAGATATTGATAATTAAATGAGATTTAATTATCAATAATAATATGAATAAGATTCATATTGTGAGAATGATTATCCAAGATAATTAAATGGGATTTAATTATCAAGGAATACAGATTGTGGATAGTGCTATCCATATATCTGTGTATATATTATAAATGTGATTTATAATATATTAGAGAGAGAGAGAGAGCACCTTTGTAAATAACATTTGTTAATTGTTAATGTGAATTGGATTCACATTAAGCAATTAATTGGAAATGTAATCTACAATTTAGTTTGGGCTATGAATATGATTCACATATTTTCAATGGCATGACTGAAATATTCACTAATTAATTGGGAATTAATTTAGTGGATAATTTTGCAATAAATATACACTAATTAATTGGGAATTAATTTAGTGGATAATATTGCAAAGAGATAATGATATGAATTAAAAGGAGGATATAATCCACCAAATTATGAGGTGGCGTCACCCATGACTTGGTCATGGGTGACGCCCCATGATTTTGGGTGGATTATTATCCTATTTTAATTATTATCTCATTATCTTATAATTATTGATTTTTATTGAATTAAATTATGTTGATAATGCAAAATATATTTGATTTAATATAAATTAATAAATTGTTGTTTTTGAATAACAATAATCATGGACATTGATTAAATATACATATCAATCTAACCATTAATTTTGTATATGCCATGGATTGTGATCCATGGACTTTCAAACTAGTATATAAAGAGGGCAACCCTGGCCTCTTCAAGAGATAATAGTACACGCCTACTCTCTCTCTCTCTCTCTCTTTCATTCTCGTCATCTCTCTCTCTCTCTAAGGTAGCCGTCCACCTTGTGTTTTGAGGGAATTAGCAATCGTCTCTACGTCGTTGTGCTGTCGCTTCGATTGCTCGTGGATCTCCATCTTCTTTGGAGCTTCTTGCTCTAGAAGGAGACGTCGGATTTCGTCAGACAAAATCATGAGATTCAAGGCTTGGATCTTCATCGAGGATTGCGGAAAGCACACGTCTCATCATCGCGCCCGCAAGTGCCATCTTCGCGGATCGGACTTGAGTCAGGATGATCTCTTGCTTTAGAGATCTAGTGATCACAACCACACTTCAAGAGGTATTTCTAATACTTTGTGGTTTAATGAAACGATCCACGAAATGTTCTTGTGATCATGTGGTTTCATCTCATGATTTAAAAATTTTAAATTCCGTTGCATCTAGCGACTAGTGCGACTAGTCACCCCGATCGCATAAGATGCGATCACCACGCTTCCGTGATGTGCTTGAGGATTCCCAATATCCTTCAGATGGAGGTGTCAGGAAGCTACAAGCTTCATAACAAGTGAACCAAGGGCAGTACACCGGAGATCCGCCTCTAGAAAGGAAGCACCATCAAGACTCCGACCATTGAAGAGTTAAAGACCTGCATATGTTAGATCGGCAAAATCAAAGTGTGTGTGAGTGGGATTCGTGAGTGGAATGGGAAAGGGTTGTCTCGGGTGAAGAAGGTAGAGCCCCTAATGGGTTCTCCTCGATTACTGAAGGAGAAGGCAAATTGGAGTGGGAAGCATGTGGGGACAAAGAAGACAGAGGACAAGGCCTTCTGCACGGATCTAGGATCCATGGAGAAGGCTAAGATAAAATCAGATGAGGGATTTGATTTCACAACAAGGTTGGAAAAAATGAAGAATAAAAAAAGAAAAGCTATGTATCTAACCTGTAAATGAAGAACTCACGCTAGCAGAGGGTGTTTGGCTTGGGCTCAAGGCTCTTCAGACCTCGGGGTCGTCGCTCCATCTCTGCAGTAGTTGGACAGAGCTTAAACAATCGTCCTTGGGACACTTAGCTTGGCCATTCCAACCAAGGGTCTCACCAGAACTCTTAGGTCGTCGTCATGTCATTGATCCAACCTTCTCTATCATAGAAAGGTGGAGAGACACTGGTTGTGGCTCATGCAAGAGTGGACAACTGCCATTGACGACGGGGAAGGTGTATTTGAAGAAGGAAGTGGAATCTTCCAGGTAACTTTTGAGGTGATTTCAACCACCACAAATGCTGGGTCCATTAGGATTGCGGTTAGATTAGAAGGTTAGCATGAATTATGGAAGTTACGACTAGGAGTAGGTGAAGTTAGACGATGGAGAGGTTGCACGAGGAAGTCTAGGAAATGAGATGAAGTGAGGCAGTTGTCAGTAGTTGCCATGCGCGAACAAGGAGGACGGAGGTTGAAGGCGACATCCTAACCATCTGATCATCATTAGATGCTTAAGAATTGGGCATAGGTTGATGACCTGGTTTGACTTGATTAGGATGATCAAGCGGTCTAGATCGAGGCGCAAATGAAAGGACGAGATGAAGAGGGGGGCAATTTAACGGTCAGGAGTGGATGCGGGTGGCGACAAAGGAAGCGGGCCACGTGAGCGGCCCAGAAGGCGCCACATGGCTTGCTGAGAAATTTCAGAAATAAATAAATATGAATAAAATAAAAAATAATTAATTAGAGAGAATTAGGAAAAGTGGTGAACATGAAAGCTGTAGATCTATTGAGATCTACACCTTTCATGTAGAAGTCAAAGAGATCAAAGGTCATTTGTACATAGATAAAAATTAAACACACAAACAATAAAAATGATTTCCATTTTAATTTAATTAATTTATTTTTTGGGTATTTATTTTATTTTATTTTAATTTTTTATTTACAGTATTATACTAATTTTTATTTGATTTTTAGTGAGAAATAAATACATAAAATATTAACACAATAATAGGATTATATAATAGATATTAATTAGTGTCAATTATTTACAACACACAGATTATTTATTAGTATTAATAATCAATGAATCATGGTGAATAGCTTAAGTTAGAGAGATAGTGATATACAATAATGTAGATAAATCTAGGAGTTATCAGTTACCCAAGGTTTCGACCTGCCCAACCCATCTCTCTCTCTCTCTCTCTCTCTCTATATATATATATATATATGGAATTTATCTAGAGAGCACTGTGCCCATTTCAGTTCAAATGAGCCCTTGCTTTCATCCTTCAGATCATGATCTAATGATCCTATTTTATCTCATCCATTCCCTTTTTTTAGCGTCAATCCTTACCATAACAAACTCCCCCGCATTCTCCTCGTGATTGATTTCCTTTCTTTATTTGCAATTAAGTCTCTCCGACGTTGCATTGTATTTATTTTTGAAATTTCCAAAATCATCTATGGATTCGTCTTCCTGCGAAATCTCATCATCTCCAGCGATGAAAGAAGATCGTCTTCAAGTCCTCGATTTGTAATTTTTTTGTTGTTTATTAGATATTTATTTATTGTTCTTTTGTAGAATTTGATCGTTTGTTTTTTAGTTCTCATTTTCAGTTTCAAATGCGATGGATCATCTGTGAATGGAAACTGATCATGATTTCAAAGAAGCAATGATGAACGATGCTTCGTGAATGGATTTGAATCGTGAAAAGATCGTATCAAAAGGAGCGAAGATGGATGTCTTACAATTGGATTTAGATAGCGAAATCATATTTCAGAAAAATTATACCAAGTTACTGATGACATTTGCATATGTTACTGATAATATATCATGTATTACTTTTCTATTTTATCATTCTTACTGATTAAAATCCATTCATAGTTACTTATGTATCTTAAGAAAATACAAGTTCTTTCTATCAAATACAAGTTAAGTAATTTATACGTAGTTATCAGTAACACTTGACATATGGCAAGTAACTAAATAGACTTACATCAATAATTTATACGTAGCTATCAGTAACACTTGACGTGTCGCAAGTAACTAAATAGACTTACATCAGTAATTTATACGTAGCTATCAGTAACACTTGACGTATTGCAAGTAACTAAATAGACTACATCAGTAATTTATACGTAGCTATCAGTAACACTTGACGTATTGCAAGTAACTAAATAGACTACATCAGTAATTTATACGTAGCTATCAGTAACACTTGACGTATTGCAAGTAACTAAATAGACTACATCAGTAATTTATACGTAACTATCAATAACACTTGACGTATTGCAAGTAACTAAATAGACTACATCAGTAATTTATACGTAGCTATCAGTAACACTTAACGTATTGCAAGTAACTAAATAGACTACATCAGTAATTTATACGTAGCTATCAGTAACACTTGACATATTGCAAGTAACTAAATAGTCTACATCAGTAAAGAAGGCGGGTATGGACATTAGTAACAATCAAAATGAGTACAGTAAAATAGATAATTGTAATAAGTACTTCTTGTATGGACATTAGTAATTTACATACTTAATTACTGATCTCACAACAATAATTACTTGAGAACTGAATATGTATTACTTGAGTAACATGAATGAATTACTGATCTCAGTACAATGTAATATTAGAGATGTAAATTACTGACAACTGTTTCAATATTACTGATCTCGCAACACATAATTACTTACATTCAATATATACATTACTGATCAAATGTACAATGACTATTTATTCGAAACGAAATTAAGGATTTGAATTTATCTTTCCAAAACGGTCTTCCTTTTTTTAAGGACTCGGTATAATTGGAAATAGAAAAGGCTCAAACATATTAATATCCTTCCAAAACCGTGTCCTTCGAAATAGGAAACCATTCAAATGAAAATACACGTGGCAAACCCACATTTGGTGCTCAAAAAAACTCAAATGGGCACAATGCTCTCTGGATATGCCCTCTATATATATATTATCCAGTGGACCTTCTGTCATTTGGAGATGGGATGAGCTTCCAATTGTAGCCACCGGATTTCAATCCCCAAGAACAGGAACCATACTCATAATGGAAAGAAAACAAATTTGAAAATTATAAGCATTTCTAAAAAAGTATACGTTTATGGAAAGAGGAAGCCATGTGAATACGATTCCAAAGGTTTCTGAAATGGGATCGAATTTATTGAGGAATTGTTGAGAAATACTAAATCTATTTTAAGAATTACTGATGAAATGCAAAGAAGTTAGAGTCAAAAAAATTTACTGAAGGTATAAGTTACTGGTAACATCATATAAGTTACTAAAGCTATGATATCACCTACTGAAGCATTGATATATATTAAAAGAATATTTATTACTAAAGCAATCTATAGAGTTCGTATTTACTTGTAACTTCATATAAGTTACTAAAGCTATGATATTACTTACTGAAGCTTGGATATATATTACTGAAGTTGTCTAGAGTTCATATTTACTTGAGACATCATATACTTTACTAAAGCTACAATATCTCTTACTGAAGCTACTGGAAATCACTTACTGATGAAGCGTGCTCATCCTATCTCTAAATGGTACATGGCCCATTGGATAAGCCTTGTATATATGGAAATTATCTAATGGGCATGTGCCGTTTAGAAATGGTGGATGAGCCCCCAATTCCAACCACAAGATAAGTTACCGGTAACTTCATATAAGTTACTAAAGCTATGATATCACTTATTGAAGCTTTGATAAATATTACTGAAGTTGTGTATAGAGTTACTTTACTAAAGCTGTAATATCGCATTTACTTGTAACTTCATATAAGTTACTAAAATTGTTATATCACTTATTGAAGATTTATTATTTATTATTGAAGCAATTTATAGAGTTCATATTTACTTGTAACTTCATGTAAGTTACTGAAGCTTGTATTTTTATTATCGAAGCCATTGGAGATCACAAACTGATGAAGTGTGCTCATCCCATCTCTAAACGACATATGGCCCATTGAATATGCCCTACACATATAATGTTAAGAATTATAAACTTAATATATCTTTAATTTTCAATTTTCATTCTCCTATCTAAACTCTGAACTTGTTAACCATCCGTTTCTCACCAAGCATTATTTTAATTCATATTATTTGTTGTACTCACTGTACTTTTTCTCTGGCGGTAATATTATCAGCGGACACTATGGGCCTGTTTGGTTGCAGGGTTGGGCAGGGTTGGGTTGGACTGGGTTGGGCTGGGTGAATAGTAATCTGTGAGGAGGAAGTACCCTTGTGAATAGTAACCAGGGTTGGGCCAACCCTGCCCAACCCTGCAACCAAACAGGCCCTATAGATTCTCTATTCTCTTGACAACTCAGAGCCTACCTTATGGCCCCGTGACTATGCTCCAATTCCAATCCACTTCAGGTAGTCCAAATTATCCTTGAAAATCCCCTATCTTTAAAAACGTCTCAACCTAGTCTAATTAGGTTGGGTGATGGGTATCATTTTTTTTCAATCCCCATCAATGTTTACCCATATCAAATAATCCAAACCCACCCAAACCGATCGAATGTTCACCCCTAGTGCCAATCGCCCTGGAGAGCAACGACGATAATGGTATGTTAATGGGTTCTCCCTGTGGCGACGAAAGCAACATGCACGAGCAGCACAATTGCTCTAGATCCGGAGGTTGTGGGTGTTACGTGCTACACGATGGCTTCCCCATGGAAACCTATTCTCCTTTCTTGAAATGACAAGAAGGCCGACATCCTTCTCTGTTCTGATGGGCTTTTAAAAGCATGCCTCCTTTTTATTTATTTATCAATGTTTATGTGTATTCAGGTCCAATGAGCCCCAGTTGTAGCAACTAAAGAAATGAAAAGAAAAGGAGGTGAAAAAAAGAATATTAAACATAGCTCATTTCAAATCCCCCTTTCAGCGATCGGCAAAAGATCAGGGTTCAAGTCCTCCTTTGTAGGAGTTGCCTTAGATAGTCGATAGTCGGCGTAAAAAGTAGTTGAATCTTTCAATATGAATTTGAGCAACAATATATGTAACCAACCCTACTTAAAGTGGAGGAAATTGCCGTTTGCCATTTTTCATCTATTGAAGAGCTCAGTTAGTTAATAAGTCCAACAGTCAACCGTATCTATGATTCTGTCTGTTCTCTTCTTTTCAGCTGTGGCTTGTAAAATATTTTCATCATTTTTTTGAAATTTCCAAATCGGAAATTGCGCTTGACAATAGAGAACCCTCCACAATGGAACCATATGGTATACCTTAGAAGGTGTTGTCCTTGCTGGAATCATGAAGGTTCTACATCACTTGCACACCCTATCTGTTCTATACATTCATCAATATTAACAGTGAAGATAAACTGAAATTCCATGTGTGGCATCTTGATTCTTGCCTTTCCTGAGTTTCCAACAATCCTGCGAATCAGATCGACGGATAACGATACTTATGCCAAGCAGGATGCTCCAGAATTCTGGATGACCAAACAAGACTACATGGAAGAGGGCATCACCTGCTTAAGAAAACGCGGTCAAGCTTAAACACTATGTTCGTCAACTTCTCCCTTGAGCACACTCCACAACAGTATCAGAAGCTGGCTCACGACATTGCATGGCTCGGACAGCAGCTTCCCCCATCCAGTACTTTCTGTGAATCTGCACGCTTGCTGTGTTGATGATTTATGTGCACATAGATTTGCAGACAATTGTTTAGCATAGATCTCTAATAAGTTGCCCTACTGACATATTTATAGTTATTGTTACTATTATATTTGAATTGTTGGAAGGTGAAGAAGATATAGTATCTGGTCATCCATCCTGTTTTGCAGATTTACAGGTCCCAGCGGGCCGTCTAGTGACGGATAACAATGCTTATGCTCTCTGTGGTCTATTCATCGGTGGTTGTTGGTTCGTTCAAGTTTTTCTAATAAGGCTTGCTTGAATCTTTGAAGATACTGTACTTCATTAGTTGTTTCATAATTATGATGTGATCGGTAGGGACAACAATGTTTTGAATCGTCTCTAATTTTTAAATTATACTCCTAATTATATTGATTGGATAGCGACTTCTGTAGACTGGTGACTGGTGGTCTTTTTTGGTGGTTGGGCTTATTGGACTGTACTCAGCCTTAACTCTATTGGACGCGAGTTTCTGCGCCAACTATTCGAAGCTGTCGTTAGCCTCTTGACCAAATCCTTAGATCTAATGGCATCTAGAACCTCGATTAAATTGGCATATTTTATTATGCATATCCAACATCCGTATTGTGAACATGTGAGGTTTTTCTTCCCTCTGTTTCTGCCCCTCCTTTCAGAAATCATGTCAAACAATCACAGCAGCTGACTCCAAATAAAATAAGATGCATCCATACTGGAATATAAACTATTGAATACAGATACGATTAGATGTATATTCCATAATCTTTTCTTTTTTTCAAATATAAATGCAGATGTGGATACGTATGGATGGATATTAAAAACGTATTACAGTATTCTTAATAAAAGGATATTAATATCATATGGTGAAGATTTTAAACCATGTTATATATTTAAGAATAAATATAGAGCTATATTTATATATGAAATCGGATATGTAAATACTTATCAAGAGATTTACTGATATCAAAGTATATCCATCTTAAACTAATATCAAAGTATATCCATTTTAAAATGGGCATAAACTCGGATGTTACGATCAATACAAAGGAAACGGCGGTGGATTCCATTCCGCTGCAAATGAGCTGTCAACAGTACCCACGCCTGCGTATCTGCCCGTGTCTATTATCTATGTACTTTGGTGTTCATATCACGTCAACACCTATTCTCCGTTCGCCGGGTGGGCATTGTATTGTTCGCTACCATTACCAACAAAGGGAAGATAGCGTTCATTCACCACATCAGAGAGGAGATCCATTATCTTATCGATGCAAGCTGTAAATTTCTGTGGCACAAATTTGTTTCAAATCATCGTCGTCATGACAAACACAAAAGCTTACTCCAATTACAAAAGATCATTTTTACACGAAATCAAAGATTATTTCCAAAGAAAGAAGAGGAGTAATCGAATGCAGAGAGATCCAAACCCGAAAGACTCCTCAGGCGGATCTGGGCCATCGGTTGAGATCGGGCGGTGAAGATCCCCCGATCCGGGAACACCTCAGGCAGCAACCTTTTGGCGCACGACGAGCGCTCTCCTCCTCCACCTCCTCCTCCGGCCCAATCGCCGGAGCTTCCTCTCGAGCTCGCCGACCCTCCCGGAGAGCTCCTTCACCATCCCCCGCAGACTCTCGTTCTCCTCCATCACCCCTAGGGTTTCCCCATCCGGTCTCTGCTCCTCCGCCGCCATCGCGTCCAGCGACTCCTGCAGGGAGATCGCCCGGCGGATGACCTTCCTCCGGTACTCTCGGACCCCTCGGACAGCGTCCACTCTGAGAAGCACTGCCATAAGCATCTCGTTGATCCGGATCCTCTCTGTTTCGTCGGAAAGGAGGAGGTCGATGGATCTGCAGACCCTGCGCTCGATAGCATCCACCTCCGCTTCCAATGCCTGCAGGTCGCGCAGGCTCTTGCGCGCGAGGAGGCCCCTCGCAGCGCTCTGGATGGTGACGGCCGCCGCAGATCTCCTCGACGACGGCGGTATGCTGCTGCTGACACTGGCGGTGGCGGTGGCGGGATGAGTCCAGTGCGGAGGGAGGGGAAAGTAGTCTGCCATTGCTGTGTTGATATGCGAGAGGAGGTTTCGGTTGATCATATCCATCCTTTGCCTTTTGAATGGGAACTCAGAAAAGAGCGAACCGGTGAGGGCGGTTTGTTTTGGCGTCCTTTTATAGGGAGCGGATCCTCTGCAGTAAGTGATTTGCAGCAGATTCTGCTGCAAATCACGGATGAATGCCACGTGTCCGTTCCCAGATCCAACGGCCCGCACGTTTCCGTCTCCTCCTCGACCTCAACCGCCCGCCTCCCCCATCTCCTCCCCTCTCGCCTCGCGCGGCTGCTGCGCAACCCGCCGCCGCCGCTTCAGCTGCAACACGGCCGTGCGTCGCCCTTCAGCCTCCGCGCCTGCCGCACGCGGTCGCTCTCACCAGCGGGGGAGAGGATGTCGGGGAGGAGACGGATGGCGGCGAGGGAGAGGTCGGGGAGGAGACGGCTGGCGGTGGGGGCGAGAAGGCTTGAGGTCGGGGAGAGGGACGGCGACGAGAGGGGTTCGGGGTCGGGGAGAGGGTGGCGGCTTGAGGTCGGGGAGGAGATGGGGGGAGGCGGGCGGCTTGAGACCGGGAAGAGGATCAGCGACGAGAGGGGCTCGGGGTCGAGGAGAGGGTGGCGGCTTGAGGTCGGGGAGGAGATACTGCAGAGGATCCGCTCCCATCTCGAGATCCCTCTCCTCTCCTCCGTGGCAATGGTTGGGTCGGGGCGTCCGCTCTTCGGCTCCTCCATCGTGCAGTACAGCTTCAACCGCGGAGGCTAAGGGCGCAACCTTCGCCGATATCTACGCCCGCAAGGTGCGTCGACCCCCGCCCTCATCACCGGCGGCATCGTCACGGCTGGAGGCGAGATGGCTGGATCGGGGAAGGAGAGTCGGGCGAGAGGGAAAAAGAGAAGGAGTGGAGGCAGCCGTCGGATTCCTCAAGGAACACGTGGCGCTCATCTAAACATTACAGCCGAGTCTGCTGCAAATCACTTGCAGCAGACGATCCGTTTACAAGGTTTGGGAATTTGGGATGGAAGAGGCAAGGTCTTTCAAACTAAAAAAAATTGATTTTTAACACTTCTACCCTTTCGAACGTATTTTATTTATAACCATATTCTTTCATATTTTTAATTATATCTGATCCCTGGAAACCTTTCAAATTTTGCACATTCGCTGCTTTCGTTAAGTCCTGATAGAGATAAATGTAAACTTAGAAGTTTAATAATAATCAATAGTGTAAATACGAAAAAGGTGAGGGATACAATTATCATCGCGATATTTTGCAAGGATACTAAGTTTTTAATGACTGAAAGATATAGTTTAGTTGATGGAAATTTTGTGTCGTGGTTCACTCTGCCCGCAATAGGATAAATTCATTTATTTCACGCAATTCTTCTGATCATGCAAGGTACTCTTCATTTATTATATTCCCATATGCAATGATAGGGATGGAGTACTTGGGATCGACAGAATTATCAAACTATGGAACCAATTGCTTTCAGACCGAGAGGATTTGGGATGGATGGTCGGTAGAGGATCATGGTTTCCCTTTGGTTACTGAGGCATGGAAGGGTGATGATCAGTTATAGGCATGCTCGCTTATTCCAAGGGATCAATGCAGAGTGTGTGCATTGTTTTGGGGTCAACGAAGATATTTATCGTCTTTTCTCCCATTGAGAAGGTTTAAGAGTGGTTGTATGTGAGAATTATGGTTGCAATGTGATTACCACTGATTGTGCGCCTAACTTCTAGGACTTGATGGGGTTCTAACTTGGGAGTATACAATCAAAGCTGTCGCAATCGTTTGGGTTGTTTTGATGGTCAGGAATGGATTGATTTTTAACTAGGCGAGATTTTATGACTAAAAACGTAATGGAACATGCAAAATGCTTAGTCAATTGTTGATCCTTGTAAATTTGATGGCTGCTTAACTTCTTATTTTTGTAATTAATGGTGAAGTTTTTGGACACTCATTCATTCTTATGATGATGAGCGTCTTTTTCTGTTAAAAAAGTTATTATCCAATTCTTTAAATAAACGGGGGATGAGGGATTTATAGAATAATTTACATGGATTTTCAATTAGGGACTTTGTTTAAAAATGTATCAAAGAGCCGACCGATTTTAGTTATTTTATTTCAATTAGAGGCTTCCCTAAGCTTCCGTTACTTTTTTTATAACAATGGAAAACTCTAAACTTGAAAGTTCACCTCTTTGTTACATTATAAAAACAAGGCCCGTAATTGAAAATCAATGCATAGTTGGAGCTCATTTTTGCATTTTGCCATAAATAAGTTTTCCTAAACACGTGTTTTATATAAAGCATTGTATGGTTTTCTATTTTACACGGATGCCCTCCTTTGGATTATACTTTTTTTTATATTGGACAGAGTAAGTCGGGGAAAAGCTTTACGAGTTTAATTTTTCAACAAATCGTCATTATTCGAAGCTAATGGTAGACATAATTTGCCGATTTCATTTCCAATTAACATGCACCATATGTACCTTAGAATGATCATGTGTTAATCATGTATTTTTCTAATGATGATAAAAATTTCTTTGTGTTGCAGCTTAGAGTTTAGAACATGATTTAAAAACCCGATCAGTTGGATCGGGAACTGGCTCCGTCCCAGTCGGTTTGATCGCTTTCATATAACTAATTTAAAAAAAGAAAATAAAAAATTGAGTCCACTAATGGTCCGACCGAATTGATCCAGATTGACCTAATTTTGATGATTTAGTTTAAAAAAAATAAAAGTTTATATGATGAAATAATAGGATTTTATCGCTTGTGTTCTTCTTAATTTCTACGATATCAATTATGATCCTCCCTTCTTTGTAATATATGTTGTGCCACTACTTTCTTATAAATAATTTCTAAAAGCAACTATACATAAATGATTACAATATTATTCATGTATAATGCTAGAAAATGTGACTAACTTTTGTAGAGTTTTACTCGAAATATACAATCATGTTATTCTATTGAATGATGATATTTTAAACATTCTTTCATCGATATATAAATATGTATTTACATATTTGTATCCGATTTTATCAGTTCAAAAATCGGTTCGACTGGTCGGATCGGTAAATTAAGCCCGGTCCCAGTTTTTTCTGGGTCGATAGGAATGATGATATCATGCTGACTTCATCACCAGTCTAACCGATTGGGACCGATGGTCCGACTCGGTTGGACCAAACTGAAGATTGATCGACTTTACGTCCGATTTGATTTTTATACCTTGGTTGAGATTCTAAGCTGGAGCAAGGTAAGTTCACATGTTCTAGTTTTGAATATCAAGTTAATTAAAAATAAATCTATTCAAGCTCCGATAATCGAGCTTAATTAAGATCATTCTATCTAAAAGGAAGATGATGGTTTGGTGAAGAAGAATATCAAGATTTAAGAAGTTTTTGAGTTGTTTTACTTGTACCTTTACTAGAACAGACGTAGAACTACATTGCATATCATATCATACATCTCTTCTTTACTAGAAGACACACGGCAATTTTAAATAAAAAATTCGTAATGCTTTATTACTTATTAATTGCACATTGTAAATTATAAAACTGCACGTGGTAAAAAAATATATGGGTAAAATGGGGCTGCCCTCATGGGGAGCTAACTTAACTTCCCCCGTCTTATTTCATCCGATTTTTATTTTTTTTGAAAATTTCTTCTGTGGATTTTCATCAATATATCCCTATATTATGTCACTAAAATTTCGTGAGAACAGAGACTCCTACGGCTTCAGCAATTATGTTACCGTTAAAAAATAACTGCTGGATGAAGGCTGTAGGAGTCTTTATTTCGCACGAAATTTGAATAGCATAATACAGGGATATAATGATGAATATTCATGGAAGAAATTTTTAAAAATAAAAATAAAAAATGGGTGAAATGCCGTGAGGGGAGTCAAGTTAGCTCCCCCAAAGGGCGACCCCATTGAACTAAAAAAAATATATATCTACTAAATTTTCATCTAATATAATATTTTAAGTTTATCTTTATATAATTATATAATTGTACCAAGGTTTAAACAATACGAAAAATATATTATAAATGTCCAAGGACCCCGTTTGGTTAAATGATTAGATAGGAACGGAATGAGTTCTTTGAACTTGATTAATAACAAGTGTCGAAAGTATTCGAATGGTTGAAGTGACATGAAATGATAGTACTTGATGATAAATTAATTATATTTAGGGATTATTACATCTCTCTGATCTTTAAAATCTTGTCAGATTACACCTTAATCCATATAATCATTGTAATTACACCACAACTCAACAATCATAACGGTTCTTACACCACCACCCGTGCACACAGGCATAGGTGCAGAATAAAGCCAGATTATAAGGGCCTCCGTATAATTAAAACATAGATCTGCTGATAGATTTGTCCAGTCTATCGCAAGACATGCTTTGACAATTCTTTGACAATTTTGGTGATCATGTCATTCATTGTAGGGAGCTCCCGAGGTTTAAGTACAGATACGATCTCGTTAGAGACGTTTTATTCGATGTCCTCAAGTGTGCATGTATTGCTGCTAAAAAAGAGGCGTCGGTGAACTTTTTAATAGATCCACAGGAGGGAAGATCCACACTTAGACCTGATGATATTTTCATTTTTGG
Source organism: Ottelia alismoides (assembly GCA_037367405.1). Taxonomy (NCBI): domain Eukaryota; kingdom Viridiplantae; phylum Streptophyta; class Magnoliopsida; order Alismatales; family Hydrocharitaceae; genus Ottelia; species Ottelia alismoides. The sequence goes on along the minus strand of JAZKJV010000351.1, from coordinate 334,852 downwards.
TGGATAGGAGGAAAATATGCTTGTATAAATTTGACAGGAGTTTCCCCGATGGTGGGGTTGAAGAGCGGGTCCTTCACAGCAGGGCAGGCTGTCCTTAAAGCTTCTTTAGCAAAAGTGGCAGAACACGAGAAAGGCTGCACGGAGAATCAACATGCCTTCATCTACTTTGATTTCGATACCTTTGGCTCCCTGGCACCGGAAGCTATTGAGCTTTTAAAGAGGATCCAATGAACAGTAATGTGATGGACCCCAGATCTATGGATGTAGTGTTTAGGAAGATTGACTTTGCAATACAAAAAGAGCTAACGGCACAACTTGTTGCACGCTTGCCTTATGTTTCGATGTAAACCTTTCCTATTTATATTTCCGAATTTTTTGAAGTGGCATCATTGCTGACTAAATGCTGATCAAAGTAGTCCTCCGAAAAAACCAAGAATTAATTTCCACTTCTATTGGTTGTTTTTAAAATTAAAACAAAGATTGCAGAAACTGTGGCGTAATCGAAAATATTTTGATTCGTTGTTGACGAAGCGCGGGACTTGATTAATAAAAAATCCGTGGTCGGGCCAGAGGGAGATTCCGATTTCAAATCGAGTGGTGTGTACTTTCCCCGGAGGCGGTGCCGCCTTTGAAGGGGAGCCCGTTTCTTAACTGCGGGCGACGTGTCGGTAACACCGTGTGAATCCATATATTCCCGTGGACTCATCGATGCTTCGTTTGCATTGCAGTCTATAGTACCACACCGACCAATGATGAGAACAAACAGGCTAGAGATGATTATAAAGAATAACAGAGGACGACGAGGAGAGTCATACCTTTTTCGGCCTTTTGGTTAAGATCAAGGGCTTGTTTGGTTGCAGGGTTGGCTTGGTCCAATCCGGATTGGCTTTGCAACCAAACAGAGTTCTCCTTCTCACAGTTTACTATTCACATAGGTACCTCTGTCCAACACAACCTTGTCCAACCCTGCAACTAAACGAAAGTGTAGTATGCCCTTGCGTTGCACTGCTGCTCGGGCTGGCAAACCCCAACAATACTACTGCTAACCTTTCTTCATATAGGATTAGCCAACTAACCTTTCTTCATATAGAATTAGCCAACGAGTATCAGTATGTAATGTTGCAGAAAGTGAATAATTTTGCCATTGCAACGAAATTTAAAGTAAATTATACGTTAACTTGATTTATCAACGTATATAACATAATTTTCTGTATTTTATCAACTTAAGTAAATTATAAATTGTTTTTATAATTCCCATATTTTCAATAGTTTGGCAATTTATTATTTTATTTGCAATGCTTGTCAAAAATTTGATTGGATGATAAAACAAGTAGAAGATATTGACAAGTTATATGGATTTTTCTATAACCTCGTTCTATTTTTATATATTTGTTAGCTGTGATTTTCTAGTTCTAATATATAACACATGACAAAAAACTCATGGTGTGTGCAGGTATTGTTCTTTAAGCCAAATATCACAAGATATAATTTAATTTAAATCCAAGAGTGAATTTAGCAGTTAATTTGGTTTAAGCAAAAATTAATATATTTAGGCCAGGGGAAAGGTCTTATCAATATCATATTAGCTGAATATATCACTAGCTGAATATATCACGATATTTCCTTCTATAATTTAGGCCTAGAAGTTTTATATATTAGCTAAATATATCACGATATTTCCTTCCTTAATTTAGGCATAGAAAGATACGCACGTATGACCCAATTTCAATTTTGACTTCCACAAGGTAAATTTATTTGCAATAAAAAATAGTAAAGCTGAGTATTTAACTTCACAAAAATATTAAAATTAAAACACGCATGATAAAATTCCCATTTCTTATAGAAATTAATAATGAGAAATTTCGAAACAGAGATTTGAGTTTTGAAGTTATAAATATACTGTATCCTTTTCTTTAACGGTTTCCATTTCCATATCCGCACAATATATACTAAACTAGAAAATGGACACGCACTTCGTTGCGGCTTTTATCATACCGATTTAAATTCATAGACTTTTTTTATTTATAAAGTTAAACATATATAAAAATTTAGTGTCTTATTGAAGAATGCTTTTTAATGTATTTTATTATTTTGAAATTTCAAGATAAGTTTTCCTTGTTGTATATAAAATATATGGGTATGCCTGAAAATGCAAATGAAATATATTATTATATCTCAACAATCTAAATTTTATAAAAAATTTAATTTACATAGAGAGACTTATTTTATTATGTAAAAAAATACAGAGAAAAAATAGTTCATCTTGATATATGATATTTTAAAATAAAAAAACATGTTAATAGTTATATTAAGAAAAGAGACATAGATATCAAATTAATACTAATGCTTTGAGTTGAAATTTTATGAGCTATTATCGCATAACATCCTTAGAATGATAAATATAATATAAGTTGATTTTTTTGTCATTAGCACTATTATTTGTTTAACATATTATTCGACCATAGTGATTGAATTATATTATTACGACAATGTCTTAGAAATAATTAACTCAATATATTGTATGTTTTGGTTCAATATAAGTTTTATATGGTGTTGCTATAAATATTTAATACTAAATATTGAATTTTTAACATATTCAAATTATTAAATGAAAATAGTAGAAATATAAATAATTCAAAACATATTCATTCTTGCAGGAAAGTGAAAATTATTTTTAAAAGAGAGACAATGTGTATCATGAAATTAAAATTTTGAAAAAGTAAAGAATAAAAATAACTCTAATAGTCATGTATTCATGAGAGAGATATAATGGAAGAGAATATGTGATGTGCGTGTTAAGGGAGAGGGAGGAGAGATATAATCATGAAGATTTAATGGAGGAGGGTGATGGGGGAGAGATCATATGCTAGTATGCAAAATTGTTCAGTGAGAGAGGAAAACACACGAGAGAGAGAGAGAGAGAGAAATTTGGAGTGAGGAAAAGAAGGAGAGAAAGAGGGAGAAGAGGCGTTAGGAGTTATGCGAAATTGAGAGATGTCCCCACAGGGATCTAAGTCTTGTGATTTTATTATACGAGCACCGACTGCAAACAGAGCTGGAAAATAATGAGCAATAGAAGGTGAAGAAAATAGACCCAACGGGGAGGATCTTAACTTACCTTCATGGATATTGACTCTCTTTCTCCTTTATCTCTGCGGGGATTATGGACGCAGCACTGCTCTGGAAGATCTCCTCCACGATAGGGCAAAGCTTGTCATCCTTGAGACCCAAGTAACTGTTCGCCATGGCCTTGAACATTCGTGAAGTTTCATAGCAGGAAGTAGAGGTGTGCATCGAGCTTCCTGGACAGAGCAGAGTAGGTTCCAAGCCTTTTTTTAGTAGTGCTCATCAAGTCCCTCATGGTGAAGACCATGAGACTCTCCTCGCCACAGCATGGGAGTTTCCTATCCATGAGGTCGAGGAGGTAGGGCAAGTTCGGCATGCACTTGTTGAGGTCCTCCACCACTATGACAGACGGGAAATGTCTAGAAGAGAAGGGTCTTGAGGTCAGACATCCAACTGATGTCGAGGTTGTAGACATCGTAGTAGAGGTACTTGGCCATGGTGGCGATGAAGTTCAGCTTCTCGGTTTCAGAGGGCCTTGCAAGAGAAAGCTCCTTTCTACACCCTCCCATGGCGATGATGATGCGCTACTTGAGGTTGGGATCCACGGTGAGGGTGTCCATGGTGCTCCAATGTGTGAATGGCACATATTTCAAAACAGTGCCTCCCCTCATTGTTGGAGTTAATTGAGAGACAGACGTGTGTGCTCCTTGTGTGAGCTCGAGCTCATTAGCGACGGACTCGATGTGCTGAATGTAGGGCAGAGGGCATGGAGGAAGTCAAGGGTGAGATGCACCCATGAGATGTTGGCACCGAGGAAGATGTTGTGGAGGGTCTGGTTGGGAGCAAGCTGGAGGAAGGCGTCAGAGGGGGGATAACCGGAGGAGAAGAGGTGGGCGCTAATGGATTCATAGACGGAGGGATTGTGGAGATGAAGGTGTGGCCTTGTGGATCAATGGGTTCCCCTGGAGCCGCTCGTTGTATTTGGGGTTTTTACACGGAGGAAGGAAGAAACATGGGGAAGCCACATGAAAAGAAGGAAAAGAGGCGTGGCTAACTTGTATAGCAAGGTTCCGGGAACGTTGTTCCGATAAAGTGAGAGGTAGCGTCGCATGCTAACCACGTATTGAAGCATGTCAGCAAAGACCATATAGACGGGCTACGAAACGGGAAATGTTCGAGCGGGAAATGGGGAGCGGAGAAAGGTCCACGTGTCGAAAGAATGGAGAAAAACCCAGCTTTTATACATGTATATAGATGTTTGACTTTTTATTAATATAAATAAATAACTTCAAGTGTTTAAATATGTTTTGCCGGTGATTGATGGGTTTGCTTTTTAAAACAAATAATCATGCAACTCAGATTCAATGCAAGACGGTGTAACTTAGTCACATAACTTATGTATATATAATAATCTAATACTGAATAGGTATATTTCTAAGATTGACATAACATGCGTATTTTTTCAAAATTTTAAATTAACTATAATCATTTGCATGTGTTAGATAGGATAACATTATAGATTCAGATCATTAAATTTGAATTGAAATATAATTTATATTACAATGATTCAAAATTTTAAGATTTGAAGTTTGTTTTTTAATAACCGAAATACTTCCAGTACCATATTAACATGATTAAAATATGTTGAAATAATTGTATATAAAAAGAAATCTCTCCCATATTAATTTGGAATGTGAGTTAAAGAAAGGGAAATGAATGACGGAGAGAGGAGGGGTGGAAGATAGCAAAGAGATAATGGATGAGAGACAACTTTATCTAGAGAGAGAGATTGGTTGGAGGGGAAATAGAGAAGATAGAAGTAACGGAATGGAGAGAGAATATTGTGAATAAAGAGCGAGAGAGGAGGGAGGGGGAGAGCATGAGTGGGGGAAATAGATAATTTAGGGAGAGAGAGAAAGAGGTGGTGAGAGAGAATTGATTTGAGAGGAGATGAGAGTGGCACACACACACAATAGAGAGAGAGTGGTGTCGGTATAAATAAATTGATAGTGGATGAGCGGTTGAGCGGGATAGAGAAAGAGCGAGAGACGGAGCCCGTTAGAGTTCCACGTGTCAGAGCAGGGATAGAGTTGGGTAAAACCCAACTTTAGTATAGTTAATAGATGTGATGGATTGCACCTGGGGTGTACAATCTAATTTGTTTCAATATTTGTTTTCGTATCTGTATTCGTATCTATATCTGTTTTCATATCCTCATCACATATTAAATTTGATGAATTGCAAGTGAGTATCCAATTTAATTGTTTCTGTATCCATTTCCGTTTCGATTTCCATATCCTTTTCGGTATCCGCTTCCATTTTTTCCTATCCGTACATGCCCACTACAAGGAAAACAAGTTGTAGCTACAGAAATATGGTCACGGATATGAGGTTTGTGGCCACAGAATTGGACTTTGACCACGACACATCGTGGCCAATGGTCGTAGCTACAAGTCTTGTCGCGAGAGTTCTCTAGCCACGAATATGCCGTTGCCACTACAAGTGACCACAGAACTTATCGTGGTCACAACTCTTATATGAAGACTTTGATCACAGATTTTGACTACGAGAAATTAGTGGCCACGGAATTATCGTGGCCACAAGTTTCCGTAGCCACATTCTGTGGCTACAACTCATTTTTTTGTAGTGGCCAAATAAATTTATCTATTTGTTGGATCGACCAAATACCCGTGAGTGATACGATATACATTCACAAATGAGTATACATTTTAATAGATAATCATTTTGATTGGAGCAGATCCAAAGTCATTTTTCGGATCGAGTCAAGTACAAATAAAACGGACTTCGAAACATGCAACTATATAAATATAAAGTTGAAAACGGCATTGAAGTTTTATTTTTGATTTCGGGTTCTTTTCAATTAAATTGGGATATATTTCTTATTCCATTGCTTGGGAGAGAGCATAATGCATGAGTAACCTAATCCCTTTTGATGTCCTCTAGATCACATACATGAGGAATTCATGATCAAACTACGGCTTCGTGAGAAACGATATGCATATGACCGTGGCCTATAAAAGAAGAAAATTACAATCTAATGTTGCAAAAAACCGTCGAATGATCTATTGAGGTAAAACCTTAATGCTATCCGTAGATGTTATGGCTTCTTGCAAGATGTGTCCAAATTCGTGGAATATTGGAGGAAATCAAATATTCGTGCGGGGAATCAGAGATTCCGACCCGAAATTCATGAAAGAGATTGTGTTTATCATATCTTCTTCTTCTATGTCGTCTGATCTACTTGGGATTGTTACTTACAGTCCTCTTTTGATGGCTTTTATAGTCGATTGTCGACATCCTGATGTAACTTTTATTCCATTAGTTTAAGCAGATCCGTTAATTTATAATCGATACATATTCAATCTAAGTTTCAAGCACATAAACACATATATGTGTATCTATGCACGTATGTCAACTTTTTTTTATAAAGATACTACTCTCAGATACTTAAATCAACAAGTCTGTGATTTTAAATAAAGAAACTCAAGCTGTGGTTTTATGATCTTCACAAAGCCATATTAAGTTGAAGAGATTGTAAGAGAGAACATTCACAAGGATGCGAAATGACAAACGTTATAAATTTCAAAAGAGAGGAGTAATTGAGGAACTCATTAATCGTTTAAATGTTTGTCTCCACATTAAAATTGGTCAAATTCAGTGTATATACTATCTCATAGAGTGATATTTCTCAAGAAAAATGAGTAGAAACAAAAAACACGATGCTTATATATCTAGTTATCGTTTGCCCTTGCATTTCAAGAGGAGTTACATGTCCTGTATATGCTTGATAAGTTATATAAAGAATGTGATTTTGTATGCCTAAACAAAGAATCTTCATCCTTCCCGTATACTCTTTGTAGGCTTCCTATGTATCTTGAGCAAATCTTTTCGTTTTTTGTCTCCAGCCAGCCTCGGTATTTTGCGTGAGATTCGATTGTCAATGCACTGTCAAATCAGAGCGAAACCATGTTATTTTTAATGTAATCATGCATGCAACCGTGGTAACTTCAGGGATTCATCGTAGGCCAGTACTCTTGGATCAACAAAATAAGAATATGCCAATTTTTGACCCTCATAATAGACACTTCCCCTCAGTCACATATTTCGCATAGTATATTGAAGGTACAACTGAGATTGGCTTTTGCACTTCGCACAAGTGAAACACAGATGGAAAATCGGTTGTTGAATTTCATAAGATGAGAATTTATTGTCATCCAGTAGTATATCTCAACGTGTTGGCTTGGCAATTATCTTTTCCCTACGGCTGCAATGATGGAGATCAGTTCCGGTGAGAGATCCAATGTGAATACACCTTATTACAACCATCTCTACAGTTGTTCGAGCTTAGTTATGTCACCCATAACTTGAAGCAAAGATCCACAAAGCTCTCAAGCGTCGTATCAGGCCTCGATTCACCTTCAATTCCATCACCTTCTTCATTTCAAATCCAGGTAAGCCTTCATTTCTAGTTTTCTTATGTGTTCATTTTATTCGCCTTTATCCAGTTACTTAAGTTATCACCTGAGGATGCCATGACCTTCACATTGTTTCAGTCTTCCACATGTATTCCTTTGTTTCTCCTCTCCATTATGATCGTGAACACCTCGATCCTTCTCCATACTTGCTAAGCATGGAGGACCCATTAGGGCTTTAGTTCCATCGCTTTCCTCAAGCCTTCATTTCTACCCAACTGCTTTGTTTTTACCGTTGTTTGGTTTGGCTATCATTTGTAGGGATATCCCTTCATCATTGATCGAAGAGATAAATGGATCTCTGAGCTCTGTAGCATTACCGACATAACTTCACAAAGCATCTTTTCTTCCCTTGAGACCTTTCTCGACTTCGCTAAGCCATCAACTTCGTTCAAGGATCTTCATCATCGACAAAGGAACAAGGATGAGGGATGAGGTGATCACTAGAGCCCCATCTTTGTCGCCGCATGTAGAGGAGGAAGGAGAGATCCTTTGAGTAGCAGTTGTCATTGGATCCAGCCTATCTGGGTGATATCCAACAATCTCCACAGTGCCATGTAGCAGCACCGAAGCATTGTTTCTCCCTATGAGGTTCAGGTGATTGAACTAGCGCCAAAGATCCACATCTCTCCATGTGGCACGTACTTGCAGTCACGGCATGAGCCTAGTCCTAGATAATAGATAAATTGTAGGCGTTCCCCATCGATTCTTCAATTATGTAGATAAGCCCTTCCACATCTACTATATTTATATTTTAGTCCAACGACCTGTTGTATTTTCATTTAGACATTTTTAACCTATTTGTGATGTTTTATGTAAATTTTATTAAGTTATATTATAGTTATAACCATGTATTGATTGTTTAATATCTTGTGAACCGTTTATCCATTTATAATGAAATCAATGTCGTTTTGAAGCTAATTACATGCTCTTTATGTTGGTACACTTCAACTATGTTTAGGATCTAAATTGCACACTTTAAGTTTCCGAGAACATAACTTTGTATTCGATCTTAAAATTCCCTTAAAATTAGATTAATTTGCGTTGAATAGCTCATTGATCACTCTGACTTGCATAAAGTATTTATCAATAATCACGAGTTATTTAATAATTAATCTGAGATTTTGTACGTGTGGTTATGCATCTTATTGTATTGCACTAACATCATTATTTTGTTTATTTAATATAATTGCATTAAATGTTTTGAAATCCATGTATATTTATTGTAGTTGTCACAATCAATCATGCATCCTTTGACCTGAGACATATATGCATCTATATGCTTGAGTATGCACATTTGACAGACCAATAAGTTGGTGACCTAACCAAGATCCATATACCGGTGAGCTGGTGTGCATGTGAAGACTTATGAGAATTATGTTCTCTCATAGGACTTATACATGTTCATAGTTGTTGAACCAGGAGACAGAGCTCACTCATGAGATATTTTAGGGTCAAAATAAATTCCATGCATGGTCATCTTGTTTATGAAATAGGACACGAATTCGAGATATTACTATATGCTTTTGGAAAGTCTATGATTAATATTGTCGTTGAATTATCGAATGAGAAATCAATTGACATGTTCCGAAGAAAACAACCAAATTAGTGTTTGAACTTCGAATATATCAAAGTCTTCCAATGTAGAAATGAATGAATATTGGGAATATTTAGGGTTAATCTATCATAAAAGATCATCTAACATGACACTTCCATTCTAATGGAGTGATGAAAATAGATGGATTTTAATATCTCCATTTAGCTAGATGATTTGAGATTTAGTTGGATTAAATCATAATTCATTTAAATCTAACTTTCACTTCAAATTCCAATTTCAATGTCCAAATGTTAGAAATAGAAATGATCATGGGAATGGAAATATACAAGCACCTTAAGCTGATTAGAAATGGTCGAGGAAGATGGTTTCTTCTCATCAATACTTTCTCGAGCTCACATAGAGTTGCTTGCATTTCGATTGAATTCACTTAAGTGTGAAGTGTTCCACTAATGATCAATTGATAAGATTGTATCAATTTCAAGATAAAGTGGTATAAACCCTAAAATTAGATTGATATCCAAATTTCAAGTCGCTATACATGGATAGTATGATATCCCTGACATTATCTCTAAGTATCTGCATTTGTAGATCATGCGTCATAATAGGATTAAGACTCGTGACTATTAATGCCAATATTATAAAAATAATTGTTATTATTATATTTTATTAATAAGGGTAATTTTTGTGAATATGATTCACAAATATAATTCATTAATTAATACGAATTCTAATTCCATATAATTAACATTCATATGTAAATAAATATTTATGTAATATGATTTACATAATTATTTTCAAGAGTGCGAATTTAATTCACATTAATTTCATAGATGTGATTGAATTTACATTTAATTTTGTGCATGTGAATATGGTTCATAAGCTATAAGGATTATATCCATAATTTCTCCAATTTGGATAATTGTATTATTCACTTAATTAATAAATTCAATGATAATTCCTATTTTAGGTAAATTCGAGGCTTGTACATGGTGATGTACACATGATGCCATGTTGTTGAGTCCTTATTGATTAAGAACTCAATGTTGTTTCTTATTTTATTAGTTCATATTAATTAAAGATAAAAAAAGATAATTCTTGTTGAACAAGGGCTTGGTATTAAACCCTTGATCAACAATCCAAGGGCCACAATTTCATAGGCCTACTTGAAGCCCTAGTCTTCAAGAGACATGTGCTTTGTGTATAAAACGAGTGCAAGTCTCTCTCTTTTATCAATGTGTATTTTGGAGAGCTTAGTCCCTTATGAATTTTGTGCCTTGTAGAAGAAGAAGAGTCGTGGGAGTATCACTTCCCTCTTCTTCAAACTCTGTTTGTGAAGATGATGCCCAAGTTCGTGGGAAGCAATGCGATTCATCTACATGCCCTCGAGAGAGAGAGAGAGAGAGAGAGAGAGACTTTAGATCGTTCTTGATTCGAGATGTTTCTTTTACTAGAAACTCATGCTTCGAGAGGTAACCCCGATCTATTTTTTATACTCATTATGGATATTAGAAATCATTTTGGAAGTTATTTCCTTTGAATTAGTGATTTCGAAATGCACAGATCTTTGTGCTGAAATTTCTTGTTCATGCAATGAACATACAATATTTTAAGCAAAACGTTTGTTAAATATTCTGTGTTTCTGTGATGCGAAATTTTTAAATCTTGAATTAATTCCTTCATTTTTTATGTAGTGATGGAAATGGAAGAAAATAGGCTTGTACCTCTACACCCATATCATCAAGCCATGAGATCACTCCACTTTAGTGGAGATAAGCAACGAGTATAATAATTAAGCAGATCATACATTTATCATCCAAAATCGTCAACCACACACATTTACACTACAAAAAACACATGATCAACGAGCATGTATAGACTCGCCATGTGATCATCAAGTAATCACGGCGTGCTTGCCCAAGGGTGGGCGAGCACATGTGCTTTCTACATGCAACCGACCTAGATACAAACTATTGTGTGTGAGCGCATGTGCTGCTTGTCCACGTGCATGGCTATTTCCCATGTTTTCCGTACTCGGGAACCTATGGGCGAGCACACGTGCTTGAAGTGGGCGAGCTCATGTGTTTACCCAACCCAGAACTGAGAAAAAAATTAGAGGTTTGTCGGGGTTTTGAAGCATGTTGAACCTATTTGAACCGATAATATCTTCTCTAAACCACTATAGATGTTTAAAATAATCGTCTATTATCATACATGAGATAGTAATTTCATCTCAAATGATTGAGAGATGATGTTTGTTGGAATTAATGCACGCTTAACTAAATAAAAATAATGAAGAAATAAATGGAATCGATGCGTCATTGTTCATCTGTATATTCTCGAAACAATCGAAAAATTTATTCAACACAAAAAAGGAACAAGGAATGGATTGTTATTTATTAATTAACCTGGTATAGCTTCCAAGGTCAAAAACAAGGAGGCAACAATTATGAGATAACGTTATTAATTAAAAGAATTAATCAAAGATTTTAATTTTCTTTTTCTGATTTTTAATTTTTTTAATGATTTTATGGATTCTTAGGTATTTTCTTGGTTTTTATGTTTTAATGGATTTTAAAATTTTAAATTTTTAAATTTTATGATTTTTATTTTTAGTGATTTTTAATTATGCAAATTTTAATTCTTTTTAATTTAATAAATTATTTTTCAAACCAACATATGAGTAAAATAAAAATAAAGACTTTTCCTATTTTTAAAATATCAAAAACAACTCAGCCATGGCTGATCTCAAGCTCAGGTAAATGAGGAGGGTTGTGGTAGCTATAGGGGTGCTAATTGAATTGAATCATTCGAATTCGATTGTGATTCGTTCGATAAAAATTCGAAAAAAGTTCGATTCGAAGTAAAATGGATTGAATATGAATTTGACTTGTGGATTCGATTCCCAAATGAATCGAATCTGAATTAACATGAATTCGTTCAATAATAATTCGATTCGATTTGATACTTGTATACATACATACATACATACATATGTACACACATACATATGTATTTACATATTATATACATAAATACATATTTATACAAAATATGTATGCATACAAACATACGTGTATGCATGCATGTGTGCATGTGCATATCATTATATTAATTAATGATGAAATATCATTATTACAAAATAGAGTAGAATATTTGCCATGATGTCTACTAAGAAAGAAAATGTGTTTAAGATTAGAGTTTTATCCCAATTCTTCACCTTACATTTGTTTCCATGTTCTCACATTCTCTATAACATCTTTCCCCTTCTCTTTTTCATTCTTTTTCAAAGATCTATCACTCATAAGGAAGATAGTGGTAATCCCTCTTCTTAAGCGTAAATATGACTGAGCCAAAAATGGATCGACTTGACTCATTCCTCATATGAGAAAGAAAGAGTACCTAGATCTACATCTACTCATTTTCTTTCTAATGTAAACTAATTCCCCCTCCCTCCTGCCCACCCCCTTTTTTGAGCAATCAGCTCTCTTCACGTCTGTCATGGTTTGTGGTCTATCAAAATATTTTTCCTCCTCCTTTTTATTTTGTTAGTTATCCTTGCAAGGCAATCCATAAGTGAGGACTATCATTGTAAAGACAGTGCACTTGAATAATTTACAAATTACAAGTTCTTCTCACCATCATATTAGTTGTTCTTGTACATATTGATAATTATGGGCGATTTATGACATTTGTTCTAAGATAATGACGGTCACCACGATGCATGAGGTAATTTTATCGTGCTAAGTTATTTATTGTTATCCTTGTTGTTTTAGATAATAAGACCAGTTTGTCTTAGTCTTCTATAGGAGCTTGATCTTATGTTGCTTCAACATATAATAGTAAATAACCATAAAGACTAGTAGGAAATAACATATATTTAAGAGTTTTATCCATTTCCCTACCTTACATTTATTTCCATCTTCCCACATTCCTTGCCATACCTTTTCCATCCTCCTTTTCATTCTTTATCAAAGATCATCAACTATAAGGTAGATGGTAATGCTCCCTTTTCTTGCACATGAACATGGTAGCCACTTTACGTTGAGTTCATCTTTTACTTTTGTTGTGATTTGTGATATATCAAAGTATTCCTTCTCTGCCTCTTTGTTCTATTGGTTATCCTTACAAGACAATCCATGGTGATGACCATCATTGTCAAGATGGCATTGGTAATAATCTGAATGATTTACAAGTTCTTCTCATCATCATGTCAATTATTATTGTGATAAAAAATTTCGATCATCCCATTTTAAGGACATAAAAATACCTCGGATAGTACTACATTCCGTTCTGCGTACAATAATGTGTTGAACTACTTCAAGACTGCGTGTGAGGTATCTGGCATTTGATGTTTGTACAACAATATCTACAACCCAACCCCTTTACATCTACGTACCATGAAACTATATATTCAGTTAACGAAAGCCCCGCGCATAAGTTGCTTTGAATTGGTAAATCAATCATTTGTCCTTGCAGGTGTGACATTAATCTTCTCGTGCCTACTAATTAGTGTACATGATATGCATTTCCTCTAGACCATGAGAAGGACATTAAATAGACTAGAATGGTGGGAGTGGTCATTTGAAAATTAGGATTCATTTCTTGTCTCAAATATTCGCTGTTATCTATATTTAGAATCGTGTATGATTCATGACTTTTGTTTTAAGATAATATTGATCATCATGATGCACTAATTGATTTTATCGTACCAAGTTATTTGTTGTTATTCTCGTTGTTTCAAATAACAAGACTGGTATGTATTCATTTTCTATGAGAGCTTGGTCTTATTTTGCTTCAACGTATAATGATAAATATAATGTATTTAATATTTTTGTTAATAATATTATATACTTTTAATGAGATTTATATAATTATATTTTATTTCCATATTTCTTTCATCATAGAAAAAAGAACAAATTTTGATAGTAAAAGATATACAATATCTGTAAAACTTAGGTATTTTTATTCATTATATATTATATGTTGGGTATCTTCCTTTATGATATAGCTTTTCAATTGATCTTGGAAATCTTTAGTAAAAAAACAGAAATATAAAATAAAATCTTTAAAATTATAATATTATTTATATAAATAATTTTATTTGAGTTGACGTTTCAAATTCGAAACAAAATGAATCGAATTTGAATATTCAAAAGTCATAATGAATCGAATATGAATTCAAGTTAGCAAATTCATTTAAAATTCGATTCGAGTTCGGATTCGAAAATTTTAAAATGAATCGAATATGAATCCGGGTGGGTTCGAAGGTATTCGATCCAATTAGCACCCCTAGTTAGCTAGCCGAATGCCGGTGTAAAACAGTCGGAGACAACTTCCTAATTTTTTAAAAAAATACTATTTAGGAAGTTACTTCATGACAGTTAGATCTTTTCAACATGGATTTAAGCAAACATACATATTTCGTTGGGACGTTCCCCGCTTGTGGCGCATTGCATCACCTGAATGCAATAAAAAATGGAAAGGGCCGCTACATCATAGCATGAACATAGTTCAAAATTTGCTAGGGTTCTCGCATGAGTAACACATGCGGGTAATTAATCTAGTTCTGTTGCATCACCACCTAGATGCAGTCCAAAATTTGCAAGTGTTCTCACATAATGGACACATACAAGTATAGAAGTTAGTCCAAAAGAGAGTGCAACGAAAGTTGCAGATTGGTAGTTGAAATATTGACACTTTAACTGGAAAATTGATGGATATAGTGGATACGATGGAAATAAGAAAGATTCATATACTATCTTCAAGTGATTAAATGGGTTGGAGAGAAAGCAAGGGAGATCGAGAAGACATGCTTTAAACTTTGGTATTCAAGTAAAGATAAGGGTAGAAATATTATCGGAGTGGTTATTCATAAGGATTTGAAGGATTGTATGGTTGAGCTGCAAAGATTCGTAGATCGGATTATTTTGCTAAAATTAGTGCTTTAAGAATAAATTCTGAATACCATCTCAGTTTATGCACCTCAAATTGGTTTAGATGAAAGGACTAAACAAGCTTTCTGGGAGGATATGGATAAGATTTTACAAAGAATCCTAAAAAGAGAGATGATTTGCATAGGTGGAGATCTTAATGGACATGTGAGAAAAGATGCTTCAGGGTATCCTAGTGTTCATGGAGGACATGGTTTTGGGAAAAGAAATGAAGAGGGCTAAGTCATTCTGGATTTTATAATGGCATATGATCTTTTCATAGCAAACACTCTCTTCAAGAAGAGGGAGGAGCATTTAATTACTTATAAGAGTGAGCCAACTAGAACACATATAGATTACTATACGTTGAGGAGAAGAGATCGGTTGTTTTGTAAAGACTGCAAAGTAATCGCAGGAGAGAGTTTGACAACCCAACACGGCTTGTTAATCTTGGATGTACAAATAAAAGGACTGGTAAAGAAAATGAGGGGTCCTAAGATCACTAGAACTAGATGGTGGGATCTTCCATTGAAGTAATCGAGCTTCAGGGAGAAGGTTTTAGAAGACTTATCTCAGGATTGTAGTGGAAGTGCAAACGAGATGTAGGAGGCAGTAACATCTTGTATCTGAAAGATATCCAAAGAGATGCTAGACGAGTCAAAGGGAGGAGCTCTATGTCAAAAGGAGGCTTGGTGGTGGAGTGAAGGGATACAAGAGAAGCTAAAAATTAAAAGAGCATGCTTTAAAGCTATGTCTAAGGATAGAACAAAGGAAACTGTCACAAACTACAAAATAACAAAGAAGGAAGCAAAGAAGGCTGTAAGAGAAGCTAAGTCAAAAGCTTGTGAAGTTTTGTATAAAAATCTCGATTCTAAGGAGGGTTAGAAGGATATATTCAGGTTGGCTAAATCAAGAGAAAGAAAGACCAAAGACCTCTCTCAAGTGAGATGCATTACGGACGAGGAAGGTCATGTAGTTGTTACTCAGAAGGATATAGAGACTAGATGGGAGCAATACTTCCATAAACTTTTCATCGAGGAAGGAAATAGAGAGATCACTTTGGGTGATTTAGCTAGTACTTGAATCGTGCAAGCTATAGACGGATGCAAAGAAAGGAAGTAGAGCGGGCTTTGAAGGTTATGAGACCTGGAAAAGGTGTAGGACCAAATGACATCCCTGTAGAAGTATGGAGAGTTTTAGGTGAGTGCCGTTTGACTTGGCTTACGAATCTATTCAATGTTATTTGGCGAAGCAAGAAAATGCCTGAAGATTGGAGGAGGAGTATCGTAGTACCTATTTATATGAATAAAGGAGACATTCAAAATTGTTCAAATTACAGAGGTATCAAGCTGATGAGTCACACTATGAAAAATTGAGAACGTGTGATCAAAAGAAGATTGAGACAAGTTTTCAACGTAAAAAAAACCAACTCAGATTTATGCCATGTCGCTCAACTATTGAAGCCATCCATTTGCTAAGGAGAACAATATAGATTTATAAAGCTAAAAGGAAGAACCTCCATATGATCTTTATTGATTTGGAGAAGGCTTATTATTTAGTCCCACGAAAGATATTGTGGAGAGTTTTGGAGAAGAGACAAGTCCATGTCTTATAGATTAACCTCATAAAGGACATGTATGATAGGACTTTATCTTGTGTAAGGACCCCGTCTGCGACATTGGTTTACATCAAGATTCAACTTTGAGCCTGTTTCTTTTTATTTTGATTATGGATGAGTTGACGAGTCACAATCATAATAAGTTACCTTGGTGTACGTTATTTGTTGATGATATTGTGTTGAGTAACAAGACTAGAAACAGAGTAAATGAGAATCTTGAGGTCTGGAGACATGAGTTGGAGACTAAAGGATTTTGTATAAGTAGGGCTAAGATAGAATATATGGAGTGCACCTTTGATGAAAGCAATGGTGAAGGAATCGAAGTGAAGATTGGTGGCGATAACATTCGGAAGAGAGATTCTTTTAGATATCTGGGATCTATTTTGGAACATGATGGGGAGATTGATGGAGATATTACTAAAATAATAAATGCAGGCTGGATAAAGTGAAAAGGATCCTCTGTTGTTCTCTGTGATAAGAAAATTCCTTTAAAATTAAAGGAAAGTTCTACAAAGAAGCTGTGAGACCTGCTATGCTCTATGGATCTGAATGTTGGTCTGTGAACCATAGACATGTACCGAAGAAAATGGTTGTAGCAGAAATGAAAATGCTAAAGTGGTTGTGTGGACACACATCTAAAGATCAGATTCGGAGCGATGCATCACAAAAAAGTTGGTGTAGCTCCGATCAAGGATAAGATGCGAGAAAACTGCTTAAAATGGTTTGGTTATTTGCAAAGAAGATCAGATGATGCACCAATTAGGAGATGTGAGTGTTGGGATGTTGAGTCTGCTAAGAGAGGGCGAGGACGACCCAAGAAATGTTGGAAAGAGACTATACGAAGGGATCCTAGTTTTTTGGATATAAGCCTAGGATTGATCCTAGATAGATATGAATGGAGGCGAAAAATCCATGTAGCCAACCCTACTTAAATTGCGGGAAAAGTCTTTGTTGTTGTTGTTAAAAATATAAAAAATACTCAAAAATAATGAAATAAGATGTTCTTGCGTTTTAATGAATTTTTACCTTTTTTGTTAATTTTTGTGGAGTTTTATATTTTTTGAGATTTTTTATTGAATTAAGTGTGAAAACAATTTACAAAGTATCTACAAGCTATTATTTTTTATTTTTAAAATATAAAATAAAAGCAAACAAATTGCAAATAAATTTTAAAACAGAGAGTTTTTGTTTAGCTTTAAATAAGCCTGAAAATTTATTTTTCTGATTTTTTTTCTTATTATATATATTTATAAATTTTTGAGTATTTTAGAATTTTTATGTTTTTCTTTTGAACTTCTACGAGAGTTTTGATTATGTGATAAAACACTGTAAAATAAAGATACTTTTTTAAGAATTTTCAAGAAATTTTTGAATATTTATGATGTTTTTAATGTCAGTGAAAAATAAGTTGTTTTGTATTTTAAAAATAGAAAATCAAAATATTTTTCAAAATAAAAATTATATGAATGATAACAATCTAATAGCAGTTTAAATTATATTTTGTGGATTTTTAGAGTAATGTAATTATTTATTAAGATCAATTAGAGAAATAAAAAATAATCTGCAGATAACAGACTGGAATGCAAATTACAGAAACATTCAGATCAATTAATAACATGAAAATAAATGCAAGGTTATTTATGCAAATACTCAAGAATGCGCGTGCCCTCTCATGTGGTTCAAGCTCAAGCTGGACACAAGTGCAAATAATAACATCTACTTGGGTTTCTATGCAATTATTCTTAATATTTATTTACATAATGTCAGGTTAAAAAGAAATAAAAGGGATTGCAGGGAGATGATATGTAATTTTACCAGATATTCTTTCTTCGGATGCATGTGCTGAGCGCGAGAGGTGCTTAAGTGGTGAGAGGCTGGTGTTTTTTGGAGTGTCGGATGACAATCTGATTGTATGATTGATGTTGAACCTGGATTTTAATCTTGTTCTTACCCAAATCAACTCGTGTGATGCAGATCTCTCTCAAAACTAGATCGAATCTCCGACTGCTTGTGTCAGGGTATTTACTCCATTCACTTCAAGTCTAAGTGAGCTCTCAATCATTCCTCGATTAGATGGTTGTGTGCTGGTAAATGCGTTCTTCCCTGAATGAATATGCTCCATGAGGTAGATTCGGAGGAGACGACAATGCTTCGAGCAAAAAGTGATGATTGATCTTGTTGATGATGTAGCTATCCATTCTCGGGCTTCGATGCGAGCGATCAGATTTGGTAGAGGGGCATTAATCAGTCGGTGCTTCTCGACGTTGATCTCTAGCAAATGCTACTAGTTCTCGATATCCAATGATTCATTGTTCATCGAGGTCCTGCAAATTATTTCAATGACGCGAGATCGATATCTTGGTCCAAACAAACATAATAAGATGAATGGAAGTGCTCGTGTAGGTGAAGGATGAGCCCTGACCTCCGACCATCGTGCATGGCCAAAGTTGCAGGATCGTGCGAGGTAGAACATGAAGTGGTGGAGGGGGGAAATAAATCTGAAACTCGATGATCGGAGGATGAAATCCAAGGTGAGCACCTCTGATTTGATGATCAGAGGTCAATCTATCTCTATTGTAGAAAAGAAGAGATTAAACAAAAATGTATGAAATTAAATCTAATAGAAGCTACTGTTATCTGGGATGGAGCGGTTTCCTAGGATGAGGATCAAGGATCTCCGGGTATGATTGCCTTGATAGGACGACAAGGTCCGGAGGCTGAGCTTGCCAGAGGTGGAGCACTGTGGAGGAATACAAGATCCAAGGTCCGATCATACCAAATCTTTGCCACCACAGATTACCTTGTTTCTGTCACTCTCATGAAGGATCGGAGATCATCAGAAATGGAAAAGGGAGGCCAAAGATGGGAAATGGAATGGGTCCAGGTGCTTTTATACACAAGAGAACAATTTATTTCAAAATTGAAAAACACATGAATCGAGGTGAGGCAAAATAATACATGGGTGAAAAATATTGGATATATGTACTCTAATAAAGCTAAGAAATCAAGAGAAATGGATATCAGAGCATATCAGAAAAAATCTGCGAAGTTGGCAGTTCGGTGACAAATCCAAAATTTCCCTATTTAATAGTATCGAAGTGTTGTAGTATTCAAGCAACCAGGGTTTATAAAAAATGATTACTTAATTAATTTATCGATTAATAACGGCGGTCAATTTATATTTTATTTAGGCAAGTCTGAGGTCGAACTTAGGGAGGCAACAATCTTCTTAGGTTGGTTAAAAGGTGATCTAGAGCGTAGGTTTTTATAAAGGCTTTTTTTTGTAATTTTTTGCAATTAAAATGATATGCAAATTTGAGCTAGTTCTAAGATAAAAATGCAATTTTTACTTAAATGATATCCACAAATCGTAAAACTTAGCTAGAATGTGAATAACGATGAAATTAAGGCTTGTATTTTTTGGAATTTTCGATGCAATATGAATTAGCTTCGAATTAAATATGCATGTATGGTGTTTTTTTGCAAATCGTAAACCAATTTATTTCCCAGAAATAAAATTACCCTAGATGAGTCTATGTGATATATCCAGGAGAAATATTAGATCCTAAAAATAATGAATGTACTACCTACAAAAAATAGTTACTAAAATCATAGTTTAATTTATTACGACCTCGATATGCGTGAAATGTCATGAATTTTAAACATAATGCAGAATAAAATAAACTCTACATACTACGAATTTGTGGTAATTTTTGGAGTCACGGTTAATTTATAATTTTCCACACCAATAATTATATAAATAAATCACAGCTCACAGAAATTCTATTAAATACTCATAAGTAGAGATGCAAACGGTCGGATACAGATATAGGAATTACTGTATCCTTATCCATTTTTGAATAGGAATATTGATGCAGATACATATATTGACGGATATTAAAACTATCTTATCTTACTGTATCCTTAAAAAATGGATACGGATGTAAAATGGATACTGATCGCATACAAGTAATGTTAGAAATACTCTACAGAATTGACTTAAATATATACGAATTGGAAGGAAAAACATATGATATAAATTTACTAAACGTGTTTGTATCATAAAATTATACAAATATGGTAAACTAAGGTATAGAATTATGTTATATAGGGTTGAAAATAAATCTGACTATATTATATACGAAAATGGATATACGGATACGGACACGGATGTTTGCGGATATAAAAATGATATCCATATATGTATCCCTGTTAAAATGGTTACGTATACGGATGTCAAAATCTGTAGATATAGTGATGGATCATATACGGATATATTCGTAACCGTTGGCATCCCTACTCACATGATAAAGAAATAATTATTCTATATAATGCAATTTTTAGATAAAAAAATGATGACAAATGCAGGTCCAAACAAAAGTACAAACACAACGGTATCAATACAAATTAAAAAAATAAATTAACAAAATGCTTGTGAACAAGGACTGACAAGGAATTACCAATACCTAGGAGGGTCTGTGTGCAATTTCTCCACTTGGCTCATGTAAGGCATGTGGCTTGGTTGGCGTGGACTCGCGTGAGTGAACATACAAAGATGTGTGTGTGGGGGGGTGGGGGGGGGGGGTAGATCATCGAGTGATCTATTTTTCTCTTCTTCTTCTTTTTCTTTTTTATACACGCGAACCCTCGAACGAGGACCACTAAGAATGCACATGATACAACTTTTTTACAACAAAATGCATGAATGAAATGTTGACTAATCTCCCTTGAATCCTTCTTCATTTTTTTACATCTCCTCGCATCAGGGGCTCCCAACTCCACGCCTCCATGGGTCTCAAGCATCCTCGATCTCCATGGGCCTTGCCAGAAAAGAAATCGTCAGAAAATATCAAGAAAAATTATCAACAAATGACACAGAAACAACATGATGAGAAGACATGAACATTTTGAAAATAACCACAAAAATAATACAATAAAATTCAACAAACAAATAAAGATAGCGTGTCCCCGGCAACAACGCCATTTGATGAGCTCGAAAATGCCTCTTTAATAATGCCGTGTTATTGTAGTACATGAGATAGAATTTGATTAAGCAAAGACCAAACTTTCGAGTATGTGGAATAAATATACTTGGCAAGTATACCGAGGTCGAACATAGAGATATGAGCATCTTCGTCTATTTATCAAAAAACATTGCTTAATTAATGTGTAATTATTTTTAAACCTTGGTCTTGATGTGGATGCAAAATAATATGCAGATAAAATGATGCAAGAACAAGTAGAATGATGCATGTGATGAACCTCAGTTTCATCATCTTTATTTCACATAATTAACCCCTTGCTTAAAAGTTTGTCAATAATTCCCTGTTAATGTCTAATAATTAACAGAGTCCTTAATAAATTAAAAACCACAAAAAATTGACAAAACAAAAATTCGTGGTATTTTTAGACTTAAAAATACCCTCAAAAATATTTCGTGTCTTCGTTTGATCTCTTTTCGAGTTTTGGTCAACATGAAACTTGTAGATCTCGTCAAGATCTACAACTTTCATGTTTTGAGTTTTCTCAAATTCGGCCATTTTGGCCTTCAAAAATCAAAATACTTCTGCAATAATCTGATTGGGCCACGTGGCCCATTCTGGGGGCGCCACGTGGCCCGGTCCCCTTGTCTTATACCGCCTCTTCTTCCAGCCGTTGGATCACCCTCTTGATCCAACGACCAGCTCCTTCCCACGCACGCCCATTTGCTTCAACCGTCTGATCATCTTCGCCTTTAATCTCCGCCGCTCATTGCCGCCTCTCTTCCCTCGCACCACGTGTCGATTGCGGAGCCCTCCGATCGCGCAATCATCTTGCCATCTCCACCGTTAACGGCCTCGACGTTAATAGCCGCGCGATCAAGTCTCCAGAGATGATCACCACCGCATATAAGTGCCTTGCGCAGAGCGCGCCACGTGGCGCATTGAGATCCGTCCGATCACGCTCATAATATCTTGATCTCTGTCGTCCATGAACGCTTAATCCTCAACCTTCCGATCAACAACTCCTTCACATCCAAGCCGCTCGCCAGCGCCGCGGCCAGAGCTTGACACGTGGCTGCTTCACATCCCTTCGATCGCACCGTTTCGGATCTAATCAAGACCTCTCGTTCGCGCTTAGATCTCCACCGTTGGATCTCTAGATCCAACGGCCAACAGACCGTCGTCAACCTCCAGCCCACGCCCTCTTTCCCACGATTCACCGCACGAACGCCTCTCCCCCTTCCTATTTTCTCGCCTTCACCTTCCACCATCTCCACTCACCAAATACCCCATGTCCTTCTCCAATCAACCGTCTTCCCCGCGACCTCCTCGTCAACCCACGAACCTCTCTCCACTTCTCCCATTTCTCCCTCGAAACCTCGTCGCCCACCAGCCAAAACTGCCGGCTACCTCTTCAAATACATCGGTTCCCCCTCCATTTGCCGGTGTCCATCTTTACGCGGGGAGGGGCCCAGCCCTCCTCCGCCTCCCTGTGACAGGGGGAGGCGATAGGATAGAGCGAAGACGACCCATCCCCCGGTGAGACCCTCCGCCGACCAAGGCGGAGCAGCGGCACTTCTTGGCGACCGCCCGAGCTGCACGGAGCGGCTGGCCGTGTCCAGCGAAGACCCGGGGCTCAATTTGAGCCCCAGCCCAAGCCCTTCAACCCGCCATTGCTCAGGTAACCTTCCTTTTCCTCCTTTGACTTTTTATTCCTTCTTCTCTGCTTTAATTAGGCTCCTCCGGTCATTATCGCCCTCCGTTCACCACCCCATTAGCTTCGCCGCACATCCCCCTTCATCGCGATATCCTCCGCTCACCTTCTCCCTCCGTCATCCCTCAGATCACTGTCACCCACCTCCTCCGCCACCCACGGCGGAGGAGCTCCGAGCTCCCATTCTCTCCGTTCCTTGAGCTCTCATTCCACTCCAATACGCACGCACAACACGCCACCTTGCTTCGGCTATATGTACTACTAAGCTGCAGGTCTCCAAAGCCTTCAATGGCCGGAGTGTCATCGGACCCTACTTCGGCACCGACGTTCTCATCATCAGCGTTCCGATGACCCGAGTTGAACTGCCAGACATCTTGCCCGAGCTGCAAGCTTCATCGTCAACCTACTAGTAGCATCGGGCGAGTCCCAGCATGGCCGAGGAAGAGCGGCGGAGCAGGAACTCCTTCGCCGGAGCCCTGTTTTCGCCGCCAGTCACGGATGAAGACGGAGGCACAGTAGCCGTTGGATGGTCCCCCTTCAGCGACCATCCAACGACGCTGATGAAGCCACGCCACCGACTTCTTTGACCGTTGGATCCTCAACATCCAACGACTATTATGCAGCCGCGTGTCTTCACCAGGGCTTCTCCGAGCCTCAAACCCGAGCCGCCAGGCTTGGGACGTCCGAACCTTCCCCGAGCCTGCAGCGATCCAAACCAAAGTCCAAGCCAAGCCGAAGCTCCATCGAGCCTCTGCCGAACCTGATGCCGAGCCTGAGACAGCGCGTGCTTGGCACGTGCCTCTTGGGCAATTTGCAGAGGAGCCCACGGAATTCTTCAATATTGCAAACAGGCCCCCGCGCGTTTGGTATATTTACAGGGAAGGACCTGCGCTTTATTTTAATTACATTTTAGTCCTTCCCAGGGACCTTTTTGTAGTTATCCTTTCATGTTTCCTTTCAGTTATGCCCTTGTGTTCCTTTATGCATATCTTGAGCATCATGTTTCCGTTTCAGTTGATTTCAGTTTCATTTCGAAGCTCGTTTGACGTTCTTTCTAATGGCATGCTTAATGGACACTTTAATGTTGACATATTATTTTGATAGCTTTGTGTCTCTTATTAATTAATCCATGCCTTGTTCAAACTGAATTTGTTATCTCGATTAAATGTGGAATTGACTCATTGGATATTTTGCTCATGAATTTGTGTCTAGGGCATATTCCCACTACATTTTCATTGCATTTCATGTCATTTATTTGCATGATAAAATTTGATAAAAAATGCATGTTTATTTTAATTGCATTGTCTTTGCATATTTTGACCTATGGACTTTAATTCAACACGTGATTAAACAAACTTAAATCCGATTAATACGAGAGAGGCTCGTGTCCCTGAGTTCGACCTTGGTTTCTTACCAAGTAAAAATAAATCTTCGATCATCTCATTTTGACTCATGATCGCATATATTTAAATGAGGTGATCTTTTGACGACCAAAATCGGCTCGACTGCTTCGACATTTCCAAGTGCTAATTTAGCATTATTAAAGGGTCGATTTTTCGGTTCGTCAGCATGCGATTTTTGTTTTATTTTAAAATGTAATTAAAGGATGAGATGAACATAATGCATGATGAAATGCAAAAGGTAAAGATGTAGACAATAATGTGCAAATATGCCCTACAAATAACAAATTAATGAGCAATAAATTAAGAATCAATTTCAAAGTCAAATTGAGCATTATAGATGATTAATGACGTTTAATTAAAAGAGCAGAAGACATTGTAGATCATTAAAGTATAACTTTTTTAATATGATGTCAAAACTTAAAATTACTTATGCCATTAGATAGAGCGTGAAAATAGAAACACAATGAGACTGAAATCAAGTGAAACAGAGTCCATATGCTCAAGATATTAAAGAAACAGAGCAAGGGCATAAATGTTATAAAAATACAAGGAAAATGAAGATAAATATTAAAATAGGTCATTAGAAGCACATATCTACAATTAGAAAAATAATAGGTACCCTTTTGTAAATATTCCTTTACGTGCCAGGGCCTTTCTATAATTATGAAAAAATGATGAGGCCTTCTTGCAAATTGTCCAGGCACGTATGTGATGCATACACGGCTGGACCTCGGCGTAATTCTTGAAAACCCTGAGACAACTTTTCTGCAATTTACCCAACCCCTCGCGTAGGCTCAGAAGGTGGCTCAGCTTTGGGCCACGTGGTAGCATCAGGTGGTTCGGGAGGCAGCATGGTCACCCGAGTCTAGAGGGTCGGCGTGGAGGTTGGGGCCTTCATTTGGGCCGTTCAATCCAGATCATCGTGCGATGGCTGATTTCGTGCTCCGCCTCTTACGGCGACGAGAGGGGCTATGCTCCGATGACCCTCCTTGAGCTCCACCAAGGATCAACTTGTTGATGAATGATCAAGGAAGCCCGAGGATGCCCTAACGATGATGTAGCTGGTGATGTGGGGGACTGAGGTGGCTGAAGCATCACAGCGAAGTCTGGTCACTTGGCAGAGGAGAAAAGAGCTGACGTGCAAAGTCCATCCATTGAAGGGTGTGCCTGCAAGAAAGGCTATGTATAGCCGAAGCAATGCTCATGTGAGGACTGCGAGTGGGATGGTCCTGAGGGTGGCAGAGAAAGTGGAGGCCCGACTGGTTCTCCACCTTGAAGGCTGAGAAGGTGGCTCAACATGGAAGGAGGTTCTGGCGGAGGGAGAGGGTGATCGAAGGTGTTGGTGAGGATGATGGTGATGTGGTGAAGGTGAGAAGATTGTCAGGTGGCTGCGGGGTTGTTCGTGTACATCAGAATAAAGGGGAGAAATAAAGGAAAAAGAGAGGAGGATGAGTACATGATCGGAGATTGAAAATTGGTGGGTGGAGGCTAGGGTTGGGCTTCTGTGAAAGCTCAGGGTCCTCGTCCAACGAGGTCAGCCTTGTCCTCGGAGCTTGTGCCACCGCCGAGGAGGCGGTGCGTACATGGCATTCTGCCATGGATCGCACTTGGGGTGTGCAACCGTCGTCACCTCGACATGCCACCCTCTGATGTCACCGAAAGGCGGAGGAAGATGGGTCGTAGCCCCATGAGTGGTGGGTGGATAGTATCAGTGGCGAAGGAAGCTTAATATAGGTAGAGAGAGTAGTCGGTTATGGTGGTGGTTGCAAAGATGTAACGGTTGATTGAATATGTGATGAATCTCAGATTCATCACTCTAAATCTCATTTATTAAGCTCAAATCCCTCAAAATCATCAGCATTTCTGCATTTATTCTGCATAATTAGCATTCATGCATGAGTTCATAAGAATTGCATTTTAGCACTAATTTCTACAGAAAATAAGAAGCCAAAAATCTCAGCCAAAATTGACCTGTAAATAACTTAACTTCCCTGATTTTATCTAATCCATGCTAACTCCAAATGACCCAAAACGACCTCCATTGTGTTCATATCTCTAATAAGAATAAATGAAAAATACAAAAAAATCACTAACCGAAAATAAGTGAACCAAAAATCCAAACCCGAGTTTCAGGATTTTCGGGCTAAAAACCTCATATCTTCCTCATCTAGTGTCTGTTTTAATCTTACTCACTTTTGAACTAATATACATTCAATTACCTTCAAAACTAGACAGTTCAAGTGAATCAGAGCTCTTATGTGAAAGTTGGTTTTTGGGCCTCTTTTGTACATTGTATTTTAGCACTTTTTGACCTACTATTTTATGTACATATTTAACCTATTTTAGTTCATTTCTTTTTCATTTGTCTTCTTTGATGAAAGATTTATTAAAATACGTAAAAATCCAAATCCAAATTGAGCTTGAAATCAAAGAAACAAATTGAGTACGAATCTTCACTAACTACCTGTATAAAATGGGTCCTTTTCGTATTTTGTTTTTTTCCTTCTTTTTCTTAATTAATAAAAATCCAAAAAATAGATTAATGTGTAAATAATTATCTTTTATTTTATCAATTTTTTCCGAATTTTTATCTGGTTTATAAAGATAAAAAAATATAAAACCCACAAATCAAGGCATTCTATGTACATGGGATACCCCAAAAATATCACTTTGTGCATTTGACCGATTTTGATTTTGATGTATCATGAAAGTTGTAGATCTCATCGAGACGAGCAATTTTCGTGAAGAAACTTTTTCGATCCGAGGTCATTTACTATTTCTTTCCTATTTGTCTTTCTATTTATTCTCTGAATTTTGTGGTGCTACCACGTGGTAGCTCCTGGAGGCACCACATGTCAGTCATTTTTGGCATTATTTTTATTCATTTTAAAAAAATTAATTAAAAAGTCTCGCACGTGCGAGGCACGTGCCGCCCAGGCACGTGTCAAGCACGTGCTTCCCTCTCTGTCCTTAGTCGCCACGTGGCCCCTTCTGGACCACCCGATCTTGACCGATCGGATGGCCAGTGACCTTCATCCCCAGCACCTTTCCCAAATCAAAGCGCCGCCCTTTGCCTTCGATTCCGCCGTGAATCTCGGTCGATCCCCCCATCACCGCTACATCTTCGATCTCTGATCAACCCCCCCCCCCAAATCTCGCTTCGCCATCTCCAATCAAATCTCGACCGAACTCCCAGCAAATCCCTCGTTGACCTGATCTCCTTCCATTGCCGGACAACACCTCAGGCTATAAAAGCTCTGTCGCCGCACCTCTGAAAGACATCCGCTGATAGCTTGACAATCGACGGCGGTGACAACGCTGTCACACCTCTCCAGCGAGATCCGAGGTCTTGGACCTCGACGCAGCCCACGGCCCAATCTCTCCTCTGCCGTACTGCTCAGCTCCGGCTTCCTATGTTAGCCGTCGAGTCACCGCTGTCAACGACTCCACCGTCATCTTCTCCAAGCTTCATCGCCATCCTCGTCTTCACCGACTTCTACGCTAGTTG
This sequence comes from Ottelia alismoides, assembly GCA_037367405.1. Lineage (NCBI taxonomy): Eukaryota > Viridiplantae > Streptophyta > Magnoliopsida > Alismatales > Hydrocharitaceae > Ottelia > Ottelia alismoides. Next base: position 306,580 of record JAZKJV010000351.1, on the reverse strand, counting down.
CCTCCAGAGCTTCGACAACCAACGACCGCCGCAGGGAGGCGTTGACGCTACTTCACCAGCACCAGCCAATCGCTCTGTCCCCTCCTCCACTCCGGAGCGGTGCCCCGCCGCGCATCATCAGCCCTCCACCCTTGCCGGACTGCCCCTCCTCCGTCGCTTCGTTCCGCCAACTGCCGGCCGGGCCCATGCCCGAGACCCTCCCCACGTGAGGCGCACGTGAGGAGGGGACGTTTTGCATCGACATCCCCTGAGAATTGCCGCAGTTCCATCGAAGACCCATGGGTAACGTGCAGAGCACGTGACCTAGTGGTAAATTGCAAACACGCCCCGGTCCTCCTCCGAATTGCAGAACAGACCAGTCAACCCTAGGCACGTGACCGCTTGGAAAAATTGCAGAAACCCCCCTAGATCACGGTATTTACATTTTTACTACAGTTTCATAGTTATTTAAATATTACACTATCACCCAAGTGTTCTCCCTTAGTTTTGGACGGCTACTTGCATTATTTTATTTATCAAAAAAATAGCATTTGTTATTCAATTAATTCTCTACATTGTGGTAATTGCTTGACATTTTTGTGATGATTGGTTAATTAATAAATAATTGTTTTGTGGAAAATTACATATTTTACCCATTTCATAATCTGAAATTCATAATTGATTAACTGTTGCTCTAAAAATTCCCGAAAAATCACATATTATTGATTTAATTGTGCTTGACATTGTGCCCAAAAAGAATCGCATTTGCATGCACAGTTTTGTCTTGTAAAAATCATTTTGCATATTTCAATATTTGATTTTTAATAGGTATTATATCTTGCATTATCGAGATTTAGGATTTTTCTGAGGTCCATTACCTAGTGATCGATCTTAGATAATTTTATTCCTTGGAAACAATTTGATTTAATATTTATTATAATTAAATATTGAAATTCATTTTGTTTGCCTTTAAAAATTCATAAAAAAATATTCACATTGCATCCAAAAATTCCAAAAAAATCACAGTGCATCCATTTTCATCATAATTTGTTGTTTAGCCAAGTTTCATATTTTTCGAACATTATTTGGGCGTTATTCACATCTTAGTCCCTAAAATAGGCCGAATTTGCATTTTGCATCCTTTATTGCATTAAAAATTACAAAAAAAGACCGTCATGAAAACTGTGCATGAACTTTGATAGACATAATTATAGGTTGATCCTTTGCCTCCTTGTTTTCGACGTTGGGACTTGCTCAAGTAAAATAAACATAAAACCGCATTGATTGAAAATTGATTAAAATATTTGTGGTTATTTACTTGACCGATTCCGATTGCCGCTTACAACGAAACGACAAATCATTTTTACGCACAGTCAAATATCACATTTATTTAATACAGCAATTTCGGACTCGTCAGATGGCGCCGTTGTTGGGGAGGCAAATGGCTTAGTTTTGTGTTTTGAAAATTTTCGTTCGATTTTCCGCATTCGGGTAGTCTGACCCCCGAATTTTTCATTGTAAATCCCATTTTTTCCTTCATTTATTTTATTGTATTTTCAGCATTTATTTCTCTTATTTTATTTTGATATTATTTTCGAGTCGCTCTCTTACATTTTCTCTCTTATTTTTCTTGCGAGGTACCCGTTATACGTGGAGCGGTTTTTCAGGAACTGAAGCATCTTCACCGACTTCCAAAAAAAGCCACAAATAAATTAAGAACGAGTCGAGTCGTGAGAGAGCGTAGAGTCTAGGTTTTTAATTTCTGCAAACTTTAAATTTTGGTAATTAATTGCTAATTTACAGCGGTGTCCATTTGGACTCTTGCGTGTGTGTAAAAGACTCTGAACTTTTTATGTGGTGTGTCGTGGCATGTTTCACTCTCCGATGAGGGTGGAGCCTGACTTGAGTGGCGATTAGGACAGACCTGCACATACGGCTCTCAGAGCATTTTAATTTTTGATTTTGCTCGTGGGACCTAAAGCCACACTTCACTTTACTCTAGACGTACATAGATCGTTCAATTTAAACAAATTCAACTCAGTTCTTTCCCGCTAATAGAACTTTCTACTAGGTGCGGTTTTTCATCGGCTTGCATTCATCTAGATTAAATTTTCAATTTCGGTATTGCATCCCACATGGAGATTGCGAGCATTCACTGTAAGTCTTCTAACTGAGCATACGTCATTGTTTTTCGTGTGCATCGGCTTTTCCCGAATTTCTCCCTCTTGGTTTTGTCACATAATTCTAAAGGAAATTGGGACTGGATGGTAGACGTGCATTTGTGCTCATTTAAATTCTTTAGTGATCACCTAATTAAAATTGGGACTGCTAAATATTGCCGATCTTAATAACCCATAAAATCAAGAATTCTTCGGTAAAGCAACCCCGACCTTTGATTGTTTTATTTTTCTGAATGAGCAAGAGACGACACTTGAGGCTAGAGATCAAAACCTGGATTTTCATTCAGACTACTGATTTTAAAACGATTAGCTACTTCTCAGTGAGGAATACGAGTAGCCGATAAACGGTCCGGAATTCCTTAGAAGAGTGGGTGGTTTAAAGGACACTGCGTAAGGTTCCGTCCTTAAGTAACACGGGTAGCCGTTTTACGGTCCGTACTTATACCTATACTGGTTGAAAGTAGATGCAACTAGTCGTAAGAATTCGGGACCGTCTTTAAGAAAATTGTCGGCACCTAACAGCTCGCTTAATTATTTTCCAAGATTGTCTTGTCACAAATTAAAATTGAAAAGATAATAGCCGAACTCTTACGACTTCATTGTCTGAGTTGGTAAACCTAGGGTTTGATTTGTGTTTACATTGGTGTGCATGAACCGATATCAAAGATCAAAAGCCGCACATTTGATAAAATTTCTTCTGACAATCCCGTGCAATCATCTCTCTCCTTTCTTGATTTAAACCCCATCATGGAAATTTATCCAAAAACTTTCCGCATCCAGATCATGAAAATCATTGCAATCCCAAAACATCATTCCTTTCAGCTCTTTCAAAAATGACCGAGCATTTATCTGAAAATCCATCAGAGCTATACTATGAAAATGACCTTGTCTTGGTTAGGCCCAAATCAACTACATCCTCTTCTTTCAATAATCCCCCAACATTTGCAGGAAACTTTCACCCGCGAATGAATTCGGCCCCCTCATTGAATTCCTACTCGAATCATCCGACCGCACATAACCACCTACCATCTTGGACTGAACCATCTTATTCTCGGTTTCTCGCTAATGAACCACTTCAAGATCAAAATACCTTTGAGTCTCATGACTAGCCGAGAAACCAAACCCAGATGGAAAGACCCGCACTTAATGATCATCAGCGTTGGATTGACTGCAACGATCAAATCCCTATTGACCAACCCGAACATCACTCATTTGATCAGCCGATACATACAGAGGACCACATGGATAATATCGACACATATGCACCCTGTATGACCCCATTATTTGAGGATACGATCAATCATGACCATGGAAATATACTCTACTCAAATCAGGATTACATGCTCGAGTCACGGCATGTTGAGTATGAGACCTACACATTCTCACAAAACCCTTACATCGAGCAGCCTCCTTCCATAATTTTTGAGGAGAAATGTTCAGAAAATAAATGATCATGTGTCGGATATTCCGAGAAACTCTTCTCTTAGCACATACATGAAAATGGAAGATGAAATCATTGAACATAGACCAACTGCTCCCATGATTGATCATGAACAGAACTTTAAGGATGACATTTCGAGGATAAATAAAAGATTCATGGAGGATAGATTTGAAATATTTACCGACCGACTAATTTTACTCTCTGGGAGCTCGGACATAAAAATGAATGAGGAAATGATTGGATATCATGCTGAAAATTTTGAGGATATTCAAAAACCTAGAGATGATTCTGACAGCAAGACCTCTGCATATTACTCCCCTATGAATGAGTATGCCTCTGAATCTTACTCTGAACATCAGCACCCCTACTCATATGAGGAACACACCACACCACACAAAAAATACCAAAAAATGGGAATATTCAAAAACACCAAAAAAATCGAAAATTCAGAAAATTTCATAAAAATTAAGACTGAAGAAGATTTGAAGAATTCGGATCCGATTTTACGGGAAGCAATGGAAACGAGATTGATGTTTGAACTTCCCTTTATAAAGGCCATTGAAAACTTCCGCGACCTTAAAGGATTTGTAATGGATAAATTAATAATCAAAAAGTCGGGAAGGATTAGTACAAAGACTGAAAGACATATCTTGTCAATGACATCCTCCTTGGTGTTGAGGAGAAAACCAAGAGCCGCATAGTGAAGAGGTTGCCCAAATTTGACTGTATAATTAAAGACACAAATTTTACCCATCAATATCCTCCCGACCTCTATATTTCACCGATCAATATCCTCCCGACCTCTTTCTTTCACGAACTTAAACTCGGACCGATTAGGAAGATACGAGAGATTGTTCAATTGTATGACCGATCAATAAAGCGGCCATGAGGAATCATTTATGTCATCATGACATTCCAAGGTGCTCCGCTCAAAGTGGATTTCACGATCATTGATATTGATCATCAAGGAGAATTCACCCAGTCTCTAATTATTCTCGGAAAGCCATTCTTAGCATTGACTAAGGCAATTATTGATTGTGAGACTCAGGAAATCAATTTTACAGCATTGGAAGCACTTCGATTTGACCCAGTCTTTGAGGAACCACGATTTTCTGAGGCGATCCACGAAGTCCCCGACAGCCATAACCATGAAGCAGTAAAAGAGCCCTACCCCGCTGCTACACCTGAGATAGCGGTTGTTGATGAGACTGTTGGTTTAGAGACTCTCCCTCCTGCTCCATTCCTAGCTGCACTCACCATGGAGAATCTAGTATATGAATCATATGATCCGGATACTTATGCATGGGCACACCCTGGGTCAACCTATTCTGACTACATAGATCACATCAACTTGACACAGGAATGCACCAATGTCAGATCAATTGAGAACGAACATGCAGAGACTCTCTCCAGTTTTTCAATTCCTGCGGATCTCAAAATAGACGAACGTTTCTTCTATGATCTTGAGACATATGAATGGTCGCACCATGGAGCAACCTTCTCTGAATACCTTGACCAAATCATCGCAAATCGAGAGTGCACCAACATTCAGAAGACTAAGAACAAATACGCAGTCCGAACACCGACCAAGGAGAAGAATTTAAATGGCTATTCATCTGGATACTCAAGTGAACCGACACCTTCACGAAACAAGAAAAAGAAAGTCCCCTTTGACCTTTCGGAAGAGGAATCAGATGATGATCCCTCATCAGGTTCGGAAAAGGTAATCTAGTGAGTGAAGTCTGTTCGGTAGCTCTAAAGCCATATCTTCGCAAGGATCCAACATTCAATTCTCATTGGACAACTCCCGTTCCTAACTACTATTCATCCAAAGCTGATGCTCCTTCCCTCTTCAAGTACAACGAAATTATTTCTTATGAGCTGACTGAGACCGATGCTTCCAAGTATTCATCCGAGGACAAACCACTTGATCCCAAGAAGGAATGAATTCTGAGGAAACAACTGAAAAAACAAAAAGACATGAATATCTGGAGTGCATCCACTTTCAAATACTTTTCCTCTGAGGATAACTCTGATGATGGATACCTTTCATCTGACTCAAATGCTTCATCTACTATCCATCATAATTTTTCTGAGTATAGCTCTGATAACAGTCGGGAATCATATGCTTCATCTCTGTCTCATCATTACATCTCCCACTGCAGGCTCACAAGAAGATCAGCCGAAAACCGCCTTAATCATCGACTACCCACCCTCCCTCCCGACTACATCAGTCTCTCTGTACAGCTTCTTCCTCTACTTAGGCCAAAGCCTAAGTATAGGGGGAAGCAATGGCCATCTGTATATACTCTCATCATTTACATATCCCGACCGCGTCTTTTGCGCTCTTCTTCTATACTTAGACTGTTCGCAGTCTAAGTATAGGGGGGCAGACCATTGTATATCAATTTTTTTACTCTCTTACACTTAGCCCGAGCTATGTCTTCTTTACGCTTCTTGTGCTCTGAGGACAAAGCACTCGCTAAGTATAGGGGGGTCTGTATATATACCGTGTAAATATTTTACCCATATCTCGTAATTTCGCGTAAGTCTATATGTATTTACGAGGTGGCTACTTGAAAAAAATTGCTACTAACACTAACTGTGTCCAACCCAAAATTTTTGAAAAAAAGGCTTCTTTTTCATTTTTGCATTAAAAAAACCAAAATCCCTTGCATAAATAAAAAAAATCACAAAAATCACAAAAAAATGTGTCTGCATTTCACACACTTGCACTCCATCCATCATTTCATGCATTTTGCATTTGTGAAAAGTCTTTGGGTTCTGAATCGAGTTATGAGCAGAAACTGAGAGTGATCTAGACTTGTCCTTAATCCACTTAATTTTCAAAGGAACTTCACCGAGAAATAGGATTTTAGAAGCTTCAGGTCTTTGACTTAATTCTTTGAGTTCCACATGACAATGTGCAGCGTTTGACTCTTAGTGTCTAACCTGGTCTCTTCATTCTGGGTACAACTCTGGAATAGGGAATTAATTTGTACTCTCTCACTATGCACTTAGCTCATCTCAGACGGGATGTTAGAAGACTATGTAAGTTTCTTTTCTGGTAGCGTGGAAATCTAAAGATCGGAGTACAGGTTAAAATAAAGCTTTGGAAAAGGAAGGATAACTGGGCACAATTTTTTCTAAGACCCCAAAAAAATGTACGGAAACAAAAAAGATTCTATATTCGTAGGGTCAGAACAAGATCCAAGCAGAACCACCAAAAATTCCAAATACAAAGAAGAAACTACCAAATAAAATCTGACCAAAAAGGTCCAAGCTTCAAGAAAACCTGCAGATCTTGGTGGAGACTCGGCTACACTGGCCAACTTCACAAGGAGAGGTGACTACACTGACCACCCTCCATTTCTTCTCTCATTCTTCTAACTTCTCCCCCAATTCGATTGTGAACACAACGCAACGGACCTTAGAAGGAAACGCCTGACTCCCCGAGGATGAGTTACTGGAGAGGAGGTTTGCATGGTAGTCCAGCATTCTGGATGGGAAGAGCTAAAACCTTTCACACACATGAGATGATTGTTCAATGTTTATAGGGTATACTTTGGGAAGAGGATTGATCTAAGATGTCTTCTGAGTCGAAACTGTGATAATGATGTGTAGAACTTGAAGGTTGTTGATTTTGAAATTCTAAGTCTCATAGAAGTTCCGCCAAACTCATAATTCAAAGGTCGAGTTTAGTTTCATTTTCACCTTCAGCTCATGATCTTAGTATGGAACCCAATCTCATTTCACCTCTTGGCATTTCTTTTTTATGCTCAGGGGCGAGCATGGTTTAAGTATAGGGGGATGATGAATCTCAGATTCATCACTCTAAATCTCATTTATTAAGCTCAAATCTCTCAAAATCATCAGCATTTCTGCATTTATTCTGCATAATTAGCATTCATGCATGAGTTCATAAGAATTGCATTTTAACACTAATTTCTGCACAAAATAAGAAGCCAAAAATCTCAACCAAAATTGACCTGTAAATAGCCTAACTTCCGTAATTTTTAACTAATTCATGCTAACTCCAAATGACCCAAAACCACCTCCATTGTGTACATATCACTAATAAGAATAAATGAAAAATACAAAAAATCACTAACCCAAATAAGTGGACCAAAAACCCAAACCCTAGTTTGAGGATTTCCAGACTAAAAACCTCATATCTTCCTCATCCAGTGTCCATTTAATCCTACTCACTTTTGAACTAATGCACATTCAATTACCTTCAAAACAAGACTAAGTTCAAGTGAATCGGAGCTCATATGTGAAAGTTGGGTTTTGGGCCTCTTTTGTACATTTTTGTTTTTAGCGGTTTTTGACCTATTATTTTATGTACATATTTAACCTATTTTAGTTCATTTCTTTTTTATTTGTCTTCTTTGATGAAAGTTTTATTAAAATGTGCAAAAATCCAAATCCAAATCCAAATTGAGCTTGAAATCAAAGAAATAAATTGAGTCCGAGTCTTCACTAACTACCTGTACAAAATTGGTCCTTTTTGTATTTTATTTTATTCCTTCTTTTTCTTAATTAATAAAAAACCAAAAAATAGATTAATATGTAAATAATTATATTTTATTTTATCTGGTTTAAAAATGATAAAAAATTATAAAACTCAAAAATCAAGGTATTCTATGTATATGGGATACCCCAAAAATATCACTTTGTGCATTTGATCGATTTTCGTTTTGATGTTTTCATAAAAGTTGTAGATCTCATCAAGACGAGCAATTTTTGTAACTTTTCGATCCGAGGCTATTTACTATTTCTTTCATATTTTTCTTTGTATTTATTCTCTGAATTTTGTGGTGCTGACACATGGCAGCTCCTGGAGTCGCCACGTGTCAGCCGTTTTTGGCATTATTTTTATTCATTTAAAAAAATTAATTGAAAAGGCTTGCATGTGCGAGGCACATGCCGCCCAGGCACGTGCTATGCACGTGCTTCCCTCTCTCTCTCTCCTCAGTCGCCACGTGGCCCCTTTTGGGTCGTCCGATCTGCCGAGATCGGACGGCCCGTGACCTTCGTCCCCAACACCTTTCCCAAATCGAAGAGCCACCCTCCGCCTTCGATTTCGTCGCGAATCTCGGTCGATCCCCCCATCGCCGCTACATCTCCGATCTCCGATCAATCAACCCCAAATCTCGCTTCGCCATCTCCAATCAAATCTCGATCGAACTCCTCGTGAATCCCTCGCCGACCTGATCTCCTTCCATAGTCGGACAACACCTCGGGCTATAAAATCTCCACCGTTGCACCTCTGAAAGACATCCGCCGATAGCTTGACAATCGACGGCAGTGACGGCACCGTCGTACCTCTCCGACGAGACCCGAGGTCTTGGACCTCATCGCAACCCACAACCCAACCTCTCCTCCGTTGTACTGCTCAACTCCGGCCTCCTGCGTCAGCCGTCAAGCCACCGCTATCAACGACTCCGCCGTCATCTTCTCCGAGCATCATCGCCATCCTCGTCTTCATCGACTTCTACGCCGGTTGCTGATGAATCCACATTTCATGATCTTTATTCTATCATTTTGGCATCAAAAATCCTAGCAAATGCGTGTAAATAGCATTAAATCCATCATCTTAGCATTCATGCATGTGCATGTAATTAGTGTATAAAATGCTGTAATTAAAGCCAAAATTATAGAAAAATAAAAGAAAAGAAAAAAAGAATAAAATATTGTAAATATTTTATGACCCGAAACCCCGAGACCTAGGCATCTTGATGAATAGGTCAACAAGGAATAAAGTAGGGGGAGATAAGGGTCAAAAGACAGTATAAATACATATTCATTCCATTCATTCTTTATTCATTTTGAGACCTATTTTTGGTTCCACTTTTTATACATCAAATAAAGAAACTTTATATATGAAAGTTGTAGATAGTTTTATATAGAAAAATACAAAATTGATTTCATTCAAAAATAGTGTATAGATAAAAAGTTATGGTCTGAATACAAATCCAGAATCCCAACTTCCCAGACCTGTATCTCACAAATGAAAACTCCAAATGCAGCAAACTCACCTTTAATTGTATATAGAACAAAATAAGCTATTGAATGGCGGTGGTTTTGCATTTGGTGGAGCTACGGTTTGAAAGTTTAGTTTTGGACCCTCATTGTATACTTGTATAGATTAAAATATTCAATTTATTATTTATTCATTATTTTTGTATTTTTATATTTTTATAATTTTGTAAATATTACTTATAATAAGTATGTGTATTAAAATCAGAATAAAAACTCAAAAGAAATCCAAAATAAAATACTTGTATATATATCAAATACATAGGTATTATATCTATAAATATACCTATATAATACATACTTTTATTTTATTTAATATGCAAAACATATCAGAAAAATAAAACAAAAATATATTTGTGTGTATAAAAGTATTTCATGATTTTATAAAATACTAAATAAAAATAATAAAATTAAATACACAAAATAAAAATAAAAGAGTAAAATATATATATATTGTACCTATAATGGGTATAAAAGTAAACTTGTAAAAATATACCTCATAAAATAATTAAAAATCACCATAAAATACTAAATAAAATAATAAATATTTTTTATTAAATAACTAAAAATTAAATAAATCGTTTTCTATTTTTAAATTAATTTTTAATGTATTTCCATGAGGTTTTTCTTGGTTGGTCCACGTGGACCAACCAGGTGGTCTAGCTCGTTGACCGAGGTCAACAACCTGACCTTCCTCCTAGCCTGTGTCAGAAGCCTCGTTTTTCGTCATCTTTGACGATTTTTTGAGGCTTGACCTTTCACCCATTTACGATAGTTCCTTCTGGACTTTTGTTGCTCACATATCCACGATTCATGCCCATGTGCATCCTCGGGCCATGGATCAAAGATTCGCTCGAAATGCCTCGTCCTTTGGGCCACCCCAGTCATCGAGTCAAACCCCTTTTAACCAAACCTCCGACTTCCATTCAAAAATTGAACCCCATTTTCGTCCTGATTTCTTCCCTTTGTGTTCGCGTCTGAGACCTGGAGGTGACAGCTTGAGGACCAGACCTTCAAGGAGGCGAGGCGTCGTGGATTGAGGGAATTCCAACCACCTCCGGCCACGTGCTGTAGAGGTATATTCTTCCTCAGGGTTCGTCCCTTTGAGGTGTCTATCTCTCTTCTTCTTCGTTTGCTTTTTATTTACCAAAATCTTAGGATCATTTAGCCCATGTTCTTTCCCATTTCCATCCATCGATTCGCTCAGTCGAGTTCCCTCATCCACATCGCCGTCACCCCCTTTTTGAGAGCCACTGGAGGTCGAGGCATTTTGCCCTCGACCTCCTTAACACTTTTAGTGCAGGTCATTGAGCTTTGAAGCACATCTGGAGGCGTTTATGGCTTCGCTAGAGACACCTGGACCTCCTCTTCTTCTCCGACGTCGTGGAGGAGATCAGAAGGTCGCCAGCCCATTTTGTCGTCGCCAGCATCTAGAGGACCCCTGCAGGGAGCATTGGGACCATTTTGAGGCACATAGGACTGCCGGATAGGGGAGCCATCACTGGAGGAAGGTCTCCACGGCGGACCTTCTTCCCTGTTCGTCCACCACTCCCCTCTGTCGTCGGATCATCGAGGATCCCCAGGAGTAGCAGGAGTCGTCCGATCTGCGCACCCCCGACCGTCAGATTCGTCCAGATCCATCTAATCCAGGTCGTCCACACACGAACCGTCATCGTGCGTCCACGCACTGCCACGTGGATAAGTGGCTCGGGCCACACCGTTGGATCGCGTCGGGCCACTGACCGTTGGATTGGCGCCACGCGTCATCAGCATCCATCCGCCATCCGATCCGCCTTGAATGGGTATTTTTCATAGCCACCCCTTCATCTTTTTGTAGTTAGCATTTAGTACTTAAACTTTCATGTGTCGTTTAAAATATTTTGTAAAATTTATAAGTAGGCCCTGGAACTTTTAGTTTTGCAAGTAGGTCCTTGGCCACGTCACCTCACGTGACCTGTTCACGTGAGGCGCGGGGTTTTTTGCAGAGAGGCCCCCAACCTTTTGTGTATTTCTTTTTAGTACCCGAACTTTTAATTGCAGTGTAAAAGTTTTGGAAATATTGCAACTTAGCCCCCGAGGTTTTTGGTATTACAGATAGGTCCTTCCTAGGCGCGTGCTAGTCACGCGTCCTGGTGGGTAATTTGCAGAAATACCCTTGCGGGTCCTGATATTCGTATTTGGTCCAATAAATGCAATATTGAGTTGAATATTTTGTGTGAAACTTGCACTTTGGCCCCTGGATGTTTACTTATTTGCACTTATGCCCTTGCTAGTAGTGTAGTTTCTTGATGTTGTCTCTATTTAATTAGTGCATCATTTTAATTCGAAAAATTACAAAAAAAATCACATAGGCTCCTGTTAACTTGCACATTCACACCAAATTTTTGCATTACATTTTTGTTGCATTTTCATATTTATTAAAAATAAAAAACAAGCATTTTTCTTACCGTTTGCATTAGAAAACCCATAAAAATTATAAAAATGTGTTGAAAAATTCCAAAAAAATTACATTTTGTGTGTTTTATCATCTAATAGTGTTAGTCCAAAAACCACTAAAAATTTCAAAGTAAAAACCTTAAAAATTAGAAAATACCCGAAAACTTCCAAAAAATCTAACAAATCATAGATAACTCCAAAAAAATGAAAGTTAAATTTTTTGTGGTTTTATTACAAATCCATTTTGTTTGTAGAGTTAAAAATAAATTTGACTCCATGATTTATTTTCATTGCTTGATATTTATATTGTGGGTTCATTGTTGATTAATTAGGGGTTATTGAGTGGTCAACAACCGACTGTGGTTTTGCCTTGTGAAACCGTACGACCCTCGATTTCCCTAGTTATCAGTTGCCTCCAGAGCTTCGACAGCCAATGACCGCCGCAGGGAGGCGTTGACGCTACTTCACCAGCACCAGCCAATTGCTCCACCCCTCCTCCACTCCGAAGCGGTGCCCCGTCGCGGATCATCAGCCCTCCGCCATTGCCGGACCGCCCCTCCTCCGCCGCTTCGTTCCGCCAACTGTCGGCCGAGCCCATGCCCGAGATCCTCCCCATGTGAGGCGCACGTGAGGAGGGAACGTTTTGCATCGGCACCCCTGAGAATTTTCGCAGTTCCATCAAAGACCACGGTACAAACACACCCCAGTCCTCCTCCGAATTGCAGAACGGACCAGTCAACATAAGGGTCACGTGCCAAGTACGTGCCTCCTGGAAAAATTGCAGAAGCCCCCCAGATCACGGTATTTACATTTTTTACTACAGTTTCATAGTTATTTAAATATTGCACTATCACCCCTATGTTCTCCCTTAGTTTTGGACAGTTACTTGCATCATTTTATTTATAAAAAATAGCATTTTGTTATTCAATTAATTCTCTACATTGTGGTAAGTGCTTGACATTTTTGTGATCATTGGTTAATTAATAAGTAGTTGTTTTGTGGAAAATTACATATTTTGCCTTTTTCATGCTCTGAAATTCATAATTGATTAACCATTGCTCTAAAATTCCTGAAAAATCACATATTGTAGAATTAATTGTTCTTGACATTTTGTCCAAAAAGAGTCGCATTAACATGCATAGTTTGTCATGTACAAATCATTTTGCATATTTTAATATTTGATTTTTAATAGGTATTATATCTTGCATTTTCGAGGTTTAGGATTTTTCTGAGGTCCACTACCTAGTGATCTGTCTTAGATAATTTTATTCCTTGGAAATAATTTGATTAATATTTATTATAATTAAATATTGAAATTCATTTTGTTTGCCTTTAAAAATTCATAAAAAAATTCATATTGCATCTAAAAATTCCAAAAAAATCACAGTGCATCCATTTCATCATAATTTCTGTTTGGCCAAGTTTTATATATTTTGGAGATCATTTGAGCGTTATTCACATCTTTGTCCCTAAAATAGGCCGAATTTACATTTTGCATCCTTTATTGCATTAAAAATTACAAAAAAAAACTCTGCCTTGAAAACCACAAATGAACTTTGATAGACATAATTCTAGGTAGTTCATTTACCTCCTTGTGTTCGACCTTGGGACTTGCCAAAGTAAAATAAACATAAAACCGCATTGATGAAAATTGATTAAAATATTTTTGGTTATTATCTTGATCGATTCCGATTGCCGCCTACAACGAAACGAAAAATCACTTTTTACGCACGGTCAAATATCACATTTATTTAACATAGCGATTTCGGACTCGTCAATGTGCGAGAAGCTCAGATCTGAGGCTTTAATGGGTTGGTGAAGGTCAGTAAATGGGACCTTCATGGAGCGGGTGTTAGGTTGAGGAGAGGGGGCTCGAAGCGGTGGTTAGAAATGGAAGGGGGTGACTGGTTGCGAGGTGTAACGGACGAGAAAGGAGGTGGTGAAGGTAGGAGATGAAGTCCCAATCGTGGGATCTTGTGATCCAATGGTTAGGATTAGAGTGTGGTTGAAGGATAGAGATCAGATCCCTTAGATCTGATCGAACGGTTAAGGAGTGGGCGGAGATGAGCGGCGAGGATATGATCTAGGATCTTATTGTAGGGTTGAGGGCATAAGGGTGACGTGGAGGGCACTCAACCCTTGAATTGTTGGTCACTCCAGAAAATAAAAAATAAAAAAATAAAGAAAATAAAAAAGAAATAGTAGAAGGTTGAATTAGAAAAAGTCAAAATATGGAAGTTGTAGATCTCGATGAGATCTACAACTTTCATGTTGGGCAAAAAAACAAAAGTCATTTATACAAAGATGAATTTTTGCAAGCATATTTATTGTGTAAAAACACTATTTTTGTGGTTTTTATTTTTTTTTATATTTTTAATTCTTTTTAAAGCCAAAATAAATATATATAATAAATGACCTAATTTTAGGGTATTTTTAATAAAAAATAAAAAGAAAGAAAATGTTAATAATAAATAAAATAAATTTAGGGTTAGATAATATAGGTTAATTGTACACATTATTTTCAATATAATACAAGTTAACTTAATGATTTGATTGTGATTTTTATTGAATTGTTTAAAACAAGAGAGTAATAAATGGATTTTAATATGATGTATCTGATAATAATAAATAAAGATTGGTCCTCGAGCATCTAAAGAATGAAGGAGTCTGATAAATTCTTGACAGTGCATGTGAATTTTTCAAGGCTCAATTCGTCGAAGGACCTCAATTGGAGTAATCCTAAAATTTTGGGCTCAACCATGATTTAATCAAAAGGAATCCAACTTCTTCTAATTTTCAGACTCTCTTTTTGTACATAAAATATAAGGATATGACATTTAGTGTGCTGCATTCATGAGAATCGAGTTGAGATATTGCCCAAGGTTCTAGTCCATGAGATTCTTCTCTAGACATAATCCTCAACACTAGGGAATAAGTTAGTTCTTGCTTCAGTCAACTATCTCATTAGTTTGTCAGACTTGAATGTGTAGATGGATGGTCGGATGATGGAGGGCATACGATTGTGTATATTTTTCTCTCCCTCACATTGGAACATGGGGCCTCTCGAGTGCCTTATTACTCAACACATGTATATTTTTTACTTGTTGATCGGTGTGTCTGTCAAGAGAATTCAAATACGTCTGCACTTGTTTTCCTGGTAGTACACTGGGGTGTCTCTTTTTTTAGTATTTAAGATACCTTCGATACCCATACTTGCATCACTATACGATACAGAGCCCTTTTTTTATGCTAGCTCAACTCCTTGTTCTTAATGGCGTTTGGTCAAAGTGGATACTTTGAGATGGTTGGGAGCGCTCACCTTTTGTGAAAGCTCTTTTGAATATTATTTGAGAGCTATTTTTTCGATACTTCTTTCTTTTCTTTTTAGCTTGTTCCACTGCTTTTACCAAGAGTTGACGTACACAGGTCAAAAATTATTTAAATTCATCACACTCTAGCACATATGTCAATATCAAGAGATAGCGCACGAACTTATTCATATAGTGGCTAGGGTTTTGCTGACACTCAGGTTTCTTGAAGCCTTTTTTGACTTTATCCCATCCTCGAGCATCATTAAATAGGGTCTAGACTCAAATCACCAATCCAAGTTCCTCATGTGATAACTCAACCCATCTCATCAATCATGCAGTTGTGAAAGTGATGTGCTGATCATATTCTTTAGAAGGTAGAGATGAAGTATGCAATATAGTGCTCAAATATTTCAAACTAGAGAAGTATGGATTATTAAGTTCAAAACCCTAATCAGTAAGGTTGTTTAACTCAGTCTCTCAAGATCTCAGAAATCCAGTGTCTTCAAATCCTCAAGCCTTGAGTGATACTGAATGTGTCAGGAATACACCAACTCCTTAGTTAGTGAATTTTGGTGAATTTTATCTTTTACAATTTTTTACGAATTTTAATTTTTCATTTTTTTTAATTTTTCAAAGAGATACTGACTGGCCTAAACTCATATGAATAGTTGCATCTACTTCCAGCCAGTATAGGTGTAAGTACAGACCGTTTAGATGGAAACCCGTGTTACTTGAGGTCGGAGCCATAGACAATGTCCTCTCATCCACCCACTCTTCTAAGGGAGATTGTATTTCCCTCACTGAAGAGTAGCTACTCATTTTTAAGCCGAGTAGCCAGAGCCTCTACTAAAGAATTTTTTTATTTTTTTTATTTTTTTATGGGAAATTTTAATAAGGTTAGTCTTCTTTATAAGAAGTTAATCCCTTAATTTTCAAAAGATTTTTACAGCAAAATTTACAAAAATCAATTCACAGGTTAACTTACTCCCTAGCCCAAAAAGGTTTCAAAAATTTTAAAACACGAGCATGGCTAAAGTATATATACAATCATATATGATACACTCTATATACTTAAATTTTGATATGTCCTCATACCAAAAGTGATATGAAGCCATAGCTCTGGTTAAATATAAGATGATATAGTGCAACTGACTCATGACTCTCCATTTCATCACCTTTATTATATCATTTTAGATAGCTAATGCATGTAAATATAATTAATTTGTACAAAATAACATTCATAATTTTTTGCATTTATAGTGTAAATAACATGATTTTAAATGCCAAAATTATATAATAAAGAGAATAAAAGAAAAAGAATAAAATATCGAAGATATTTTATGATCCTAAACCTTGAGACCAAGTCAAGAATTGATTTGATTGATAAGGAATAAAGTAGGGGGAGATAAGGGCAAAAAATACAATAAAAATGCCATTTATTTGTTCATTATTTATTCATGTTGACTACTATTTTATTCTTTTTTTCTTAATCGAATAAAGAAACTTTGTACATGAAAGTTGTAGATAATAATGTGAATAAAAATACAAAATTTAGTTTGTACAAAAATAATATACAATGTACATTTTATACACAAAATAAAAAGCTAAAATCCCAACTTCACAGACCCATATCTTTCAAATAAAAATATGAAACATATCAAAATCACCTCTAATTGTATATAACTTTTCACGAGCTATTTAATTGAGGTGGTTTCATATTTTTTTGGAGTTATGTTGTAAAAGTTAGGTTTGGGGCCCTCATTGTACATTATATCCTGATTAAGATATTCAATTTATTCATCCTTTACTATTTTTACAAATTTATATTTTTATAATTTTTAATTATTATTTATAACATATGTACATATTAAAACCTAAATAAAAGCAAAAATAAAATACAAAATAAAATAAGTCTATAAATATATAGGCAAAATACATATATTTATACATGTAGATAAATAAAAGGGAGACATATTCTTTTATTCTTTATTCATTTATATTTTTATAATATTGTAAACATTGTTTATATTATAATAAAAATATAAAGATAAAATAGAATAAAAGAAAATGAATAAAAAATAAAATGTATATGATGCATAAATGAAATGTCTATAAGTATACATAAATAATATGCATACCTATTTATTTAAGTGTACAAATAATATCATAAAAAGTATAACAAAAATATATTTATATACCTAGAAATAATATATAAATATATTAAATAAAAGAATAAAATACAATATACAAAATAAAAAATGTACAAAATATAGATGAATATACCTATAATCATACCATTAAAAATTAACTACTAATAAACAAAATAAAAAATAAATAGAAATCGTACTAAAATACTACATGAAAAATTAAATATTTTTTATTGTATATGAAAAAATAATAAAATCACTTATTATTTTTAATTATTTATTCTTTAATAAACTTTTTGTTTTGTCATGTAGTGTTTGACATGGCCCAATGGCTATGTCCCATTCGTTGACCGCGCGATCAACTGTCCCTCCAGTGACCTGAGTTGACACGGTTGTCCAATCCCGCATTTTCTGCCATTTTTCTTGGCTAATCCATCAATCAATCATCGTCTCCTCCTTCATTAAAAATGATCATGATCATTGTACGTACATGCCAACTACTTTAATCTCTTGTACATACACTCGAATCATCGCAATCAGCCGGTCATAAATAACCACCACCATCTCCCATGCATTCTTTAGTCACCGCTTCGAGTCTTGAGCCCATGTCTTTATCCTAACAGAGTCCATTGTGACAAAAGGCATCTTCTCATGGCCGGACTGAGCTCTAGGAGGACAGGGTGCGCCCTCGGTCACCAGCTATGGCTACCCTGCTCCCTCGGTAACCCCCAGGTATAAGAGCTGATTTTTCTCGCTTTCTAGGTAGTTTTTGATTCCTGCAATTTAATTCTACAATTAGTATAGTATTTAGTGTAATGATTTGGCCTGGTAATCTCGATTTTTAGTTCGTCGAAGCTTCACTCTGGCGAACTGGTTCACTGTACTTCTGACTGTTGATCGACTAGCCTGACACTCCCTTTCAGTCTCTTACGCCTTCTGATCATCCCACACACATCCTTCACCAGATCCTCTTCTGATCTGGTCTCCTAGGTCTCCTCTCCTCCACATCACAGGAGTTTCACCATATCGCTACCCCATCGCTCATCCAACCATCGGAAGCTCGCCAGAGCTTAGCCATTTCTTTTTGAGACTGACCCATGCGCGAACAAACCAGAAATGAGGCTTATGGCTCCTCGTCCAACAGTAGGAAGCACCTCCAGGACGAGATCTGTCGTCAGATCCCGTCTCAGCTCCACGTCCCCTCCAGAAGCCCCTGGTCCATGTGGAAGACCCCCATTAGCATTTTGCCCCTTATCCGAGCTCCTGGGGATGAAAGAACTTGAAGAATCGACCGAATGAAGTTCATCACGGGCTTGTTCTTATGCTGTTCTTCCTTCGCGCCTCTTAGCCATTTGATCGTCTCCGCCCTTCCAGGACTGTAGTCGTTGTCGGATCACATGGTGCCTCGACCGTTTGATGCCCTTCTAGAATCTAATCATCACCGTTCACGTGCGAACGTCATTCGTCGTCCATGCGTCGACATGTGGATAAGTGATGATGCTCAATAGTCAGATCGCAGCTAGCTTGGGGTAAATTTCAGATCTTGCCCCCACACAATTTTGTATTTATTAATTAATATTGTAAGTAAAATATGATGTGTAAAATAAATGGGAATTTTGTATATCATGCCCTAAACTTATTGCATATTACATTTCGATTCCTCCCAGGCTCAATCACATGTAGTCTTACGTGAGTAGATCAAATTGCATAGAGACCCTGAAGGTTTTTGTAATTACGAGAAAGTTCCAAAAAAGCTTAAATATGGGATATTTGCATGCCTTCCCTTGTCATTTATATTTATTGCAAATATACCCCTTCTTGGATATTTATTTTTGTGTATTTATCTATTTATTAAATCTCTCTATTGTGCTCCTAAAAATGTGCAAAAATAGGATTAACATTTTCATGCCATGTATATTCACACCCATATTTTATTTGGTATTTTTTAGCATTTTATCTATTTATCAAAAATGAAAAAAAACACATATATCCTCTGTTTAAAGTATAAAATACCAGAAATAAGGAAAATATGTCTAAAAATTCTAAAAATGTATATGTAGTTTATTCTTACATATTTTAAATACAAATAAAAAATCACTAAAAATGGAAAAACAAAAAGCTTAAAAATTGAAAAATCCCAAAATATTTTATAAAAATCTAATCATTTAAAAATCCAAAAAATACGTTTTCCTATTTTATGATTTTCTTTATATAAATATTTATATATAAAATTGATTTCGATAATTTTTGGATGTATTTATTATTTTTAAAATCCAATTCAATTTCATCCTATTTATTTAATCCTCTATTTGGGATATTTTTTACTCTAAAAATACATAACAATTAGCAAAAATTCCAAAAATATAAAAATATTAGAAAATAATGAAAAATCCAAAAACAAGTTCTTTTTTGTATTTCATCTGTATTTATTAATATCTATATATTACTCTATATGTATATATAAAGCCTCATATATGTTATATTATTTATATAAAAGAAAAGGAAATATAAAAATGTAAAAATATTAAAAAGGAATATAAAAATAGAAAATTAAAAACCAAATACAAAAATTGAAATCAAAAATAAAATAAAAATATATAGAAAAAACCCACAAAAAGATCTATGTATATAGGTGATGAATGACTTGGTTGTGCACTAGGCTACCTATTTTACTTTATGTGGTTTGACCTTTACATGCTTAATCACTATGCATTTTATGGTAAAGATAATACATTTTAACCTCACATTTTTTCTTATTCATAACTCTATTTATATTCTGGGTTAATTGGTAACTAATTGTGAATCATGGAGTGTCAATTGTGGTTTTGCCTTGTGAAATCGTGTGACCCTCTGTGTTTTTCCCGATTATCACTGACTCGGAGGTCCTCCTATACTTAGGTCAAAAATTACCAAAGTATCAGAAGACATGTAGAGGGAGGATGGAAGTGTCGGGTCCCCCCTATACTTTGGCTGAAAATAGCCTAAGTATTGGATGTGAAATTTGAACTAGGGGATATGTGGTTTTCAGGATTAGAGAGTGAATTTATACAGATGAGTATCATGGTGATGTGGGGGGGGGGGATGGGAATGAATTTTTATAGATGAATATGATGGATGTGCAGGGGAGGGTGTGAGTGTGTGTGAATACACAAAGAAGGAAGGGTGGTGAGGAGGGGGTAGATCATCGAGTGATCTTTTTTCTTTTTCTTCTTCTTCTTCTTCTTCTTCTTTTTTACACACGCGAACCCTCGAATGAGGACCGCTAAGAATGCACATCATACAATTTTTTTACAACAAAACACATGAATGAAATGCTGACTAATATCCCTTGAATCTTCTTGTTTCTTTTACGGCTCCTCGCAGTTGAAGCTTCAAACTCCACGCCTCCATGGGTCTATGGTGTCCTCGATCTCCATGGCCCTACCACAAAAGAAATTGTGAGAAATAATCAAGAAAAATTATCAATAAGTGATGTATAAAAAAACATGATGAGAAGACATGAAAATTTTGAAAATAACAATAAAAATAATATCATAAAATTCAACAAACAAATAAAGATAGCTGTGTGCCCGACAACGGTGCCATTTTATGAGATCGAAAATGCCTCTTTAATAATGTCGTATTATTGTAGTACAGGAAACAAATTTCGATTCAGCAAATACCACACTTTCGAATATGTGAAATAATTTTACTTGGCAAGTATACCAAGGTCTAACACATGGACATGATCCTCTTCATATATTTATCGAAGATTATTACTTAATTAATGCGTGATTATTTATAAACCTAGGTCTTCTTGCATATGCAAAATAATATGCAGATAAAATGATGCAAGAACAATTAGAATAATACATGTGATTTTTGTTTGATTTTAAAATGCAATTAAAGTAGGAAATGAACACAATGCATGACGAAATGCAAAATTTAAAGATGTAGACAATAATGTGCAAATATACCCTAGAGATATCAAACTAATGGGCAATAAATTAAGAGTCGATTTCAGAGTCAAATTGAGTGTTAAAGATGATTAATGGTATTTAATTAAAAGAGCAGGAGACATTGTAGATCATCAAAATATAGCCTATTTAATACAGTGTCAAAACATAAAATTACTTATGCCATCAGATACAGTGTGAAAATTGCAACATAATGAGACGAAAATCAACTGAAATGGAGTTCATATGCTCAAGATATTAAAGAAATAGTGCAAGGGCATAAATGTAATAAAATGTAGGGAAGATGAAGATAAATATTATAAATACATCCCTGGAGGGACCTATTTGCAACTAGAAAAATTGTAGGGCCCCTTTTATAAATATCACTTTACGTGTAGGGGCCTTTCTATAATTATGAAAAAATGATGGGTCCTTCTTGCAAATTGTTCAGACACGCATGTGAGGAACACGTGCTTGGACCTCAGTGTAATTTGTAAAAACCCTAGAACAACTTTTCTGCAATTTATTCATCCCCTCATGTGCGCAACACACGAGGGGTCTAAGCTTGGATGGTGGCTCAACTTCGGTCCATGTGGCAGCATCAGGTTCTTCGAGAGGCGACATAGTCACCCGAGCCTAGAGGGTCGGCGTGGAGGCTCAGGCCTTCGTCTGGGTCGTCGAAGCCAGATGATCTGATGGTGGATGCTCTAGGTGCTCCGCCTCTTACGACGACGAGAGGGGTTGTGCTCCGGCGACCCTCCTTGAGCTTCACCAAGGATCTGCTTATTGGTGAATGATCAGGGAAGCCCGAGGAAATGGGTGAAGCATCACGACGACGTCTGGTTGCCAAAGTTGGCAGATGAGAATGGAGATGATGTGCAAAGTCCATCCATTAAAGGGTGTGTTTGCAAGAAAGGCCATGTATAGCCGAAGCTGTGCTCATGTCAGGAGTGTGAGTGGGATGGGGGCCTGAGGGTGGTGAAGAAAGTGGAGGCCCAGCTAGTTCTCTACCTTGAAGGCAGAGAAAGTGGGTCCACATGGAGGGGGGTTCTGGCAAAGGGAGATTGTGATCAGAGGTGTTGGCGAGGATGATGGTGATGTGGTTAAGGTGAGGAGATGGTCAGGTGGCGGCGGGTTGTTTGTGTGCGTCAGAATAGAGGGAAGAAAAGGGAAAAAAGAGAGTAGGATGAGTACCTGATCGGAGATTGAAACTTGGTGGGTGGAGGCTTGGGCTGGCTTTTGTGAAAGCCCAGGCTTGTCGCCCAGTGAGTACGACCTTGTCCTTGGAGCTTGTGCCACCGTCGAGGAGGTGATGCGTACATGGCGTTCCTCCATGGATCACACCTGGGGTGTGCAACTGTCGTCACCTCGACATACCCTCCAATGTCACCACAGGGAAGAGGAAGATGGGCCATAGCCCTGTGAGTGGTGGAAGGATAATATCGGCGGCGAAGGAGGCTTAATATAGGTATAGAGATTTGTCAGTTATGGTGGTGGTAGCGAAGATGTAATGACTCTTTGAATGCACGAGAAGGTCGGATCTGAGGCTTTGATGAGTTGGCGAGGTCAGTGAAGTGGGTCCTACTTGGAGCGGGCATTAGATTGTGGAGAGGGAGATCAACGCGATGGTTGGAAATGGAAGGGGGCAGCTAGCTATGAGGTGTAATGGACAGGAAGGAGGAGGTGAAGGTAGAAGACGAAGTCCCAATCATTGGATATCACGATCCAACAATCAGGATTAGAGTGCAGTTAAAGGGCGGAGATCAGTTCCCTCGGATCGAATCAAATGGTTGTGGAGTGCACGGAGATGAGAGGCGAGGATATGATCTGGGATCATATCGTAGGGCTGAGGGCATAAGGGTGACGTAGAGGGTGCTCGACCCTTGGATGGTTGGCCATCCAATGACTGGGATGGAAGCGGGAAGGTGTAGCGGGGATTGATCTGGAGAATGGGATAAAACATCTATGAGTGAAGAGGAGAGGACCGGTCAGGATAGGGGTGGAAGGTGAAGATCCAAGGGCGGATAGTGAGTCGGGTGGCAGGGAAAGGTGCAGACATGTGGGCAGCCCAGAGGGCGCCACGTAGCTGCTCCCAAAAATTCAAAATATCAAAAATAAATAAAATTCAAAAAGGAATAGTAGGAGATTGAATTAGGAAAATGTCAAAACATGAAAGTTGTTGATCTCGATAAGATCTACAAGTTTCATGTTGGGCAAAAAAAAGAAGTCATTTTTACATAGATGAATTTTGCAAGCATTTTTAATGGTAAAAATATTGTTTCTGTGGTTTTTATATTTTTGTGCTTTAATTCTTTTTAAATACAAAATAAATAAATATACAATAATTAACCTAATTTTTAGGAATTTTTAATAAAATATAAAAACAAAGAAAATGTTAATAATAAATACAATAACTTAGGGTTAGATAATATAGGTTAATTATACACATTATTTTCAATGTAATACAAGTTAGATTAGTGATTTAATTGTCATTTTTATTGAATTGTTTAAGATAGAAGAATAATAAATGGATTCTAACATGATGTATATGAGATTCATCATACCCCTATACTTAAACTATGCTCGTCCTTGAGCATCTAAAGAATGAAGGAGTCTGATAAAATCCTGACAATGCATGTGAATTTTTCAAGGCTCAATTCGTCGAAGACCCTCAATTTGAGTGATCTTAAAATTCTGGGCTCAACCATGCTTTAATCAGAAGGAATACAACTTCTTATAATTATCACTCTTTTTGTACATAAAATATAAAGATATGATTTTTAGTGTACTGCATTCATGAGTGTCGAGTCGAGATATCGCCCAAGGTTCCTGTCCAAGAGACTCTCCTCTAGACCTAATCCTCAACACTAGGGAATAAGTCGGTTCTTACTTCAGTCAACCATCTCATTAGTTTGTCAGACTTAAACGTGTAGATGGATGGCTAGATGATGGAGGGCATAGGATTTCGTATATTTTTCTCCCTCTCACATTGGAACAAGGGGCCTCTTGAGTGACTTATTACTCAACACATTTATATTTTTTATTTGTTGATCAATGTGTCCATCAAGAGAATTTGGATTCGTCTGCACTTATTTTCCTGGGAGTATATCGGGTTGTGTCTTTTTGAGTATCAAAGATACCTTTGACACCCATACTTGTATCACTCTACGATACAGAGCCCTTTTTTGGTGCTATCTCAACTCCTTGTTCCTAATAGCGTTTGATCAAAGTGGAAACTTTGAGATGGTTGGGAGCTCTCGCCTTTGGTGGAAGCTCTTTGAATTTGACTTTGTATTTAAGAGCTCTTTTCTTTAGATACTTCTTTCTTTTCTTTTCTCTTAGTCTAGCTCCATTGCTTTTACCAAGAGTTGACGCACACTGGTCAATAATTATTTAAATTCACCACACCCTGCACATATGTCAATATCAAGAGATAGTGTACGAACTTATTCACATACTGGCGAGGGTTTTGCTGACACTCAGGTTTCTTGAAGCCTTTTTTGACGTTATCCCATCCTCGAGCATCATTAAATCGGGTCTAGACTCAAATCAACAGTCTCAACTCCTCAAGCGATAACTCATCTCATCAATCATGCAGTTTTGAAAGTGATGTGTTGATCATTATCTTTAGAAGATTGATATGAAGAGTGCAATATATCCACAATTCTTTCAAACTAGGGTAGTGTGGATTATTAAGTTCAAAACCCTAATGACTAAGATTGGTTAACTCAATCTCTCAAGATCTAAAAAATCCAATGTCTTCAAATCCTCAAGCCTTGAGTGATACTGGATGTGTCAGGAATACACCAACTCTTTAGTTAGTGAATTTTGGTTAATTTTATCTTTTTGCAAATTTTTATGGATTTTAATTTTTCATTTTTTTAATTCTTCAGAGAGATACTGACTGGGCCAAGCTCATATGAATAGTTGCATCTACTTCCGGCCAGTATGGGCGTAAGTACGAACCGTTAAGACAGAAACCTGTGTTACTTGAGGACAAAGCCATAGACAATATTCTCTAAACCACCCACTCTTCTAGGGAGACCATAGTTCCTTCACTAGTAACCACTCATTTTTAAGCTTAGTAGTCAGAGCCTCTACTAAAGAATATTTTTATTTTTTTTTCAGATTTTTATGGGAAATTTTTAATAAGGTTCATCTTCTTTACAAGAAGTTAATCCCCTCAATTTTTAAAAGTTTTTTATAGTACAAAAAGGTTTCACTTAAAACATGATCTATGGATAAAGTATATATACAATAATATACAGTATACCCCCTATACTTAACTTTTGATATGTCCTCATAGCACAAGTGATAAGAAGCCAAATCTCCGGTAGCGGAACTGACTCGGAGGTCCCTCTATATTTAGGTCAAAAATGACCTAAGTATCAGAAGACATGTAGAGGGAGGATGGAAGGTTCGGATCCCCCCTATACTTAGGCTAAAAATAGCATGAGTATTGGACGTTGAATTTGGGATGGGGGGACTGATGAATCCACATTTCATCATCTTTATTTTATCATTTTGGCATCAAAAACCCTGGCAAATATGTGTAAATGCCATTAATTTCTGCATCTTAGCATTCATGCATGTGCATGTAAATAGTGTATAAAATAATGTATTTAAAGCCAAAATTATAGAATAAATAAAAGAAAAAAAGAATAAAATATTGTAAATATTTTATGATCCGAAACCCTAAGACCTAGGCATCTAGATGAATAGGTAGACCAGGAACAAAGTAGGGGGAGATAAGGGTCAAAATACAATAAAAATACCTTTCATTTAATTCATGATTTATTCATTTTGGGACCTATTTTTGGTTCCACTTTTTATACTTCAAATAAAGAAACTTTGTACATGAAAGTTATAGATAATTAAATAAAGAAAAATACAAAATTTACTTCACACAAAAATAATACATAGATAAAAAGTTATGATCTGAATAAAATTCCAAAGTCCCAACTTCCCAAACCTGTATCTTGCAAATAAAAACTCCAAATGCATCAAACTCACTTTAATTGTATATAGTTTAAAATAACCTATTTAATGGCAGTGATTTCACATTTGACGGAGCTACGGTTTGAAAGTTGAGTTTTGGACCCCTATTGTATACTTACACAGATTAAAACATTCATTTTATTATTTATTCATTCTTTTTATAAGTTTATATTTTTTATAATTTTGTAAATATTACTTATGATATACGTGTACATTAAAACAGGAATAAAACAAAAATAAAACACAAAAATAAAACACTTGTTTATAATACATAGGTATAATACCTATACATATACCTGCATATTTAATACTCATATTTTATTAATTGTACAAAACACTTCAGAAAAATAAAAAATATATATTTAAGTGTATACAAATACTTTGTAAATTTATAAAATATTAAACAAAAATAAATAAACTAAATACACAAAATAAAAATAAAATATTAAAGTATATAGATGTATATACCTATATAACCTATAAAAAGTAACTTGTAAAAGAACACTTCATAAAAAAAATAAAAATCATAATAAAATAGCCTATAAAATAATAAACAATTTTTATTTTATAACCAAAAATTAATTAATTCATTTTCTATTTTTAATCGAATTTACAAATGATTTTTTATGGATTTTTCCTGGTTGGTCCACGTGGACCAACCTGGAGACAGTCCACGTTGACCTCGGTCAACTGGCTGTCCTTCCCTCTCTGCCTATGTCAGACCTCGGTTTGAACCCCTCCTTCTCGATTTTTCGAGGCTTGTTCTTGCACCCTTTCGAGTTAGCATCTTCTTGACTTTTGTTCCTCGTTCAATGGGCACCCACGCCCAGATGAAACCTTGATAAATGGATCGACGCGATCACTGCTGCGACTCGATCTTTGGAGCATCAGAGCTGCACCGTCAACCTCTTCATATTGGACCTCCGACTTTCAAGCCTCTTTTGAACCCCTCTTTCGCAAGACAAGATCCCCCCTTCGTGCCCAAACGACAGAGAAAGGTGACAGCTTCCTCCTCCGGTCTTCGGGCGGGTCGAGCGACGCCTGAGGCGGCTCCAAGCACCTCCGCCATCTCGTCGCATTGAGGTATCTCCCTCTGGCTCCGACCATCGAGGCAACCCTTGTTCCCATTCATTTTCCTTGCATTTCATTCACTGTATCCTTAGGATCAATTTCCCCAAATAGTCTGTGTGTTTCGATCACTTAATCGCTCGCCCGCACCATCTCGCCGGAGTGCACCTCCGGCCACCCATCATTTCGTCGCTCTTCGCCATTGTTCCACCTCCGCGGGGTCCAGGTAGTTTTCCCTGGACCCTCTCACTCATTTTTGCAGATCCCCGCGCTTTGAAGATCACTTGGGGCTATTTTTGATAGCTCGTCGGAGATACTCGGAGACCAAAGCTCCGCCGCCTCCTCGAGAGCACCTCGGTCGTCACCTAGGAGTTTTGACGCCTCAAGGAGCTAGAGGAGGACTGCAGGAGGTTGTACACCACTTTTGAAGCCCAAAGGATGCCGGAGGCCACCGATCGAGGGTGGGGAAGCTCGCCTCACCGATGTTGCTTCCCTGTTCTTCGTCCACGACTCTCTACCATCAGATCAGTTCGCTCCTCCAGTTCGCATAGCAGTCGTTGGATATCCCAGAAGCCTCACCGTCCGATCAGCCAAGGAGATTGAATCAGAGCGTTGGATCACGAAGCGTCATCGTAGCACGAGGGCGTGACGCGTGGCAAGTGGAGCGCCCTCAACCGTTCGATGCGCGCCTGATCTGGGTATTTTGCATCGACACCCAGACTTTTTGTATTTGTTTTTAGTCAATAAACTTTCAGTTCTAGTTGTAAAACTTTTGTTATATTTGCATACAGACCCCCGAACTTTCGTTATTT
Source organism: Ottelia alismoides (assembly GCA_037367405.1). NCBI lineage: Eukaryota > Viridiplantae > Streptophyta > Magnoliopsida > Alismatales > Hydrocharitaceae > Ottelia > Ottelia alismoides. The sequence continues at coordinate 278,231 of JAZKJV010000351.1, read as the reverse complement.
GCACTTAGGTCCTTGTCCGCGTCACCTCACGTGCTTGTACGCGTGAGGGGATTGGACATTTTACACATGATCCCTCGCAGGTCTGGTTATTTCATTTTGGGCCAAAAACTTCCAGATCTAATGTAATATTTTTGGAGTATTTGCAATAGAGCCCCCGCAAGTTTTGTTATTTGCATTGGTGCCCCTGCCAGGAGTGTGTGCGCACGCACGTGGGCTTGGCGTTTTTGCAAGGGTACCCTTATGGGTTTTGACATTTGTACTTAGTCCATTTCCTGTGATATTTAGTTGTAAAATTTTGTGAAAATTGCACTGTGGCCCTTGGATGTTTGCTTATTTACTTGTATGCCCTTGCTAGTAGTGTGGTTTCTTGTTGTTGTATCTATTTATTGCATGTGTCTATAAATCTCTAAAAATCATCAAAAAATTACCTTAGGCTCCTGTTTGCTTGCTCATTCACGCCATATTTTTGTATTGCATTTTATTGCATTTTCATAATTATTAAAAATCAAAAACATGCATTTTCAGCACTGTTTACATTAGAAAATCCATAAAAATTAGTAAAAGTTTTTCAAAAATTCCAAAAAATTATATTTTGCGTGTCATATCATACTTTAGTGTCAGTCCAAAAATCACTAAAAAATTCAAAGTAAAACTCCTAAATATTAGAAAACCTCTAAAAACTTCATAAAAATTTAAAAAATTCAAGAAAAATCCTAAAAATTTAAACTCAGTTTCTGTGTTTTCTTTGATTTATTCTCTTTGATTTAAAATTAATTTGAGGAATTTTGGACACTGTTTTCTAATTTAATCCTCATTTTAATTTCGGCCAGTAGCCTAGTTCACTGTTTGCTAGTATTTTGACTTTTAAAAATACCAAAAACATTCAAAAAAATCTATAAAAAACACAAAAACATCATAAAATTATAAAAAGACCAAAAAATTGTATTTCCTGATTTTTGAGTATTTTTACTGATTTTTATAAATACTTCATCCCTCTCTTTCTTACTTTGTATATATATTCTATTATTGTAAAAGAAAATATAAAAAATATAAATTATAAAAAGAAAATACAAAATCAGAAAATTAAAAATGAAAATATAAAAATATAAAATCAAAAATTAAATAAAAAAATATAAAATTAAAAACCCACAAAATTTTGCATGATTGTAGACACTTGATCACATATCACATTTTTGCACTTGAATTGCTTGATTTATCCTATTTGCTCCCCGAGTTCGACACTCTACACATACTTGCACTATACACACCTAATGTAGAGTTATAAAAAAATTTGACTCCACATTTGTTTCTCATTGCTTGATTTATATTGTGGGTTCATTGTTGACTAACTAAGGTTTCTGGCAGGTCGCCACAGCGACTCTTGTCTCCGCCTTGTGTGAGACATCTTTGGACCTGTGAAAAATCGTGGTTATCGAATGGCGCCGTTGTCGGGGAGCAACAGCGTATAGATCATACTTATGAGTGATTGTGTTTGATTGCTTACATTATTGCTTTACTTGATCTCTCTATTTTTGATATATATATTTTTTTGAGCTATCTGACCACTTTCTTTCTTGTCTTCTTGCGAGGGACCATCGATCGAGGAGGATCGCCTAGGGGATCCTGAGCAGTCTTGGGAGGCGGAGTCGGCTATTCTATCCTAGCCGGTAGGAGAGAGCGGGAGGATTTGAGAGAGAGGATAGTTAGTGAGCTATTTTAGTGAGAGAGACATTCATTATTAATTTATAATAATACAGGTACTTTGGACTTGGACACTCAGGCCCAATTTCCAAATGTTTGTACACTTGGGGGCTCACCGCGGTTTTTATCGATTTTCTATTGCTTGTTATTTTCCGGTTTTGTTTATTTATCTTTACATTTTGTGGAATGAGCCCTTAGTTTTTAGGCTTGCTTGATCGTGTAGTCTATGGACAAACCCCTAATAACCTTTGCATGCACCTATAGATTTGTCGTTTAGACTTAGATTTAATTAATTGTTAAACATATAATTTGAAACCACCGCGCCAGGAGGGGTCGTATACAGCGCGTGCAGGATCCATTGTGGTGGACACCGATCGGCCCCCAAGACCGGACTTCTAGGTTTCATTTTGTGTGTTTAGCATTTGGTTCTTCACGCTAGAAATTGACTGCTTAGGACAATTTCCGTGTGCATATCGACATGTAGCATAGGTTTACAAATTCCTGTCTTGCATCCCGCATGGAGAGAGTTGGGAAGCACTGTAAGTCTTCTAACTTGGCATTCATCATTTAGGCACTAAGGTGAGATTTCCATCTTAGTGCCAGCTTGCATTGGCTTTTCCGACTCTCTTCCCCTGTTTTTGGATTAAATAGGAATCAAGGAAAAATACAAAAACGTTAGGCGCTTGTATTGAATTAACTCAAAGCAAGTGATAACACCAAAAAAATTAAAAAAGAGACTGCTAAAGAAAACTTGACCTAAATAAAATTGGTTAATTGGATTCATTGCTTGGGGTGAGTAATACCCTCATTTGTATTCAGGTTGCATGGGAAGGTCTCCTTCCAAGTGAGAGAACGGCTTCGTAAGGATTAGAGCCCAAAACCCAGTCTGTGGTTGCCTTGTGTATCGCCTGGATTCCGAAGTATTGGCGCTTCTATTATACGTAGACGAGTAGGTCTTGGTCACCATTGATGACTCTCTATTGTGTAGATCATCATCCTTGTTCGAAGTATCGAGCCTAGGCCGTGCCTTCACGGGGTGTCTGTCTCATCGTCTTGCATCTGAGTAGGTTCTTGCATGCTCACGGGTGATTCCGTTGCGAGCGAGATCTGAAGTATCGGTTTCGCTTATCGGCTTCCTCCCTCTATTTCTTTGGCTGAGTAGGGATCCAGGAAGGGTTACAAGGACCTCAAAAAGTGCAGACTACAGGTTATACAGGAGGAGGACAAGTACAGGATACTCTTCTCGCAGTACTCTCTCTCCTATAGGCGTAGCTCTCTAAGGACTCGTTCAAAGATAATTGCCTGAATTCATCTAAAAACTACAAAGATAATAGCCGATCCCTTACGGCTTCACGAGTTGAGTTGGTGAACCCCTTGTATTGTGTTTGATTGACTAGTTGATTTAGGTCAAGATCAAAAACAATGCACAATTGTGCACAATTTTGCCCCCCTTCTTCATTTCTCAATCTTGCTATTCTCAATAATCACGATGATGGGAAGGAGATCTCTTAGGCCGTCTCTGACGGCACCGCTATCCAGCACTCCTCCCTATTCATCTAGGACGGCTTCGGGGAGTCAAGACCCACTCTCCGAACCTGAGTTCACTTCCACCCTGTTCCCCCTCGACCATCCTTCTTCCTCCATCAGTCCTATAGTTTCAGAGTTCAGTGCAAAACAGAGCTCAGAACATTTGACGGCACTTGAGATGGGTTCTTTTGCCTTTTCAGAGAACCCAGCCATGGAAAACAGAGGAGAACACCCAGATGAGTAGGAGCACCCTCCATTTCTATATGACCAAGCTGCCATCAACAACTCATTACTAGCCTCCTTGGAGACCATGCAGAGACAAATCAGAGACCGAGGAGTATTCATGGGTGACATCATGAGAGAGCCGGTGCAGATGCGAGAGGGCAGAGATGACAGACATGAGGGCGATGGTGGAGATATGCCAGTAGCCGCAGACAGAGGAGGAGGACCTGACCAGGAGAGGCCTCCACAGATGACTATGAGGCAGTTGCATAATCCAGCCGCAACCCTCACTCACCGATGGATCCAGCTTCCTCCCATTGTTGGGAACTTTGAGCTTCGCTCGCAGACCATCCAGTTATTGCCCAAGTTTCATGGGCTAGCCACCAAGGAATCTCATCTCTATCTGCAGGAGTTTGAGATGATTTGTAGCACTGTCCTTGACAGATTCGTGGACGAGGACACAATTAAGATGATCACCTTTCCATTCTCCTTAGCTGACAGAGCAGCCTACTGGCTGAAACACCTTGGAAGGTACGTCACATCTTGGGCACAACTCCGGACCGCATACTTGAACAAATATTATCCTCTCGGCCGGACAAACGTAGCACGAGCTATGATCAGCAATTTCACCATGATCCCGAATGAACAATTCCACGAGGCTTGGGATCGCTTCAAAGAGCTCATTGACCGGTGTCCACATCATGAGATATCCAAGCCCAACTTGGTTCAGAGTTTTTCCTGTGGGCTGACACCGGAGCTGCAGGGGCTTGTAAATGCCTCTTGTGGTGGATCCTATTTTTCCAAAGGTGAAGACGACGTCTGGGCCATCTATTAAGGAATGGCAGAGAACTCAACAATTATCGCCCAAGCCCGAGTCTACACGAAGCAGAAGCCCCCATTTCAGAGGATCGCCCGCATCGACGCCGGTCTCCACACTCCGTCGGCAGCCGTAGCCCAAGCCGAATCCGCAGCAGCCGACATGGGAATTTTTAGCGAGAAGTTGGACCGCCTCGAGATCCTCGAGAAGAAGCAGAGTCACGGTCTTGCTCAGATGGACCTTATCAGAAGACCATGAGTGACCTGAAGATGCAGATTCTTTGCATCTAGGAGGCACAAACATCTACTCAGCAGCCTCCCGGTCATGAGCTGATCCCAGCAGTAGCAGCTCAACCCAGCCCTCTGCCTCACACTGCCAAGTCAACCACATCCAAGCAGAGCCGGTCAAGCAGCTACAGTATTACCCGTCGCAGCCACCATCTCAAGACACTCAGATGGTGGTCTATCAGCTTGATCAGCCACTGGCAGTTCCACCTCCACCATCCTTCGAGCAGGAGCCATTGATGGAAGTCAATGGGATATGGTATGACCGGTACCCACAGCCTGTCAGGATTCGACGTGATCACCCCAGATTCTGCTGGACCACCGGAGGGACCTCTTCCCATCAACAGCCTCCAGCTCAGGGCCATCAGAATGGCCAGCAACACCAGCAGCAGCCCCAGTATGTCGACCAGCAGTACCAGCATGGTCCTCATCCCACCTATCAGGGGCAACAATGGAGGCAGCGTCAGCAGCCTCACCAGACATACTCCCAGCCATCCCAGAATTATTCTCACCAACAGCCTCATTTTCAGCAAGGGAACTCTTCCGGTTCTCAGGCGCCAGCATTTGAGAACCCAGCGCTCGATGACCTCGCCCGCTTGCTTTCCGAACAGCAAGCATCCTTCCGGCGGGAAATGGACGAGTTCCGACAGGAGATGAGGGATATCATCAAGGGCAAAGCCGCCATACCTATGCAGATCGAGCCTAATCCAAACAATCTAAAAAGGAAGTCTGAGCATGTACAGTTTACAGAGGATACTTCTCCTAGTGATTATTTGAGTGACATGTCTTCTTTGTATGATGATGATTTCGTGACTACTAGGAGCGGTAGGATGCCAGCCGACGGCGCCTCATCTGAGCGACGACCACACGAAGCATCAGGAGCACCAGATGAGCAGAGTAGCGGTGCTGATGCCGCTAATGATGATGTTGATGACGATGGTGCTGATGCCACCAAGGATGGAGATCCAGACGACGATACTGAGGCCGTCGTGATACCAGATGCAGACGGTGGTGCTGATGCCGCAAAGTCAGATGCTGTTGGTGGTACTGAAGCCACCACTTCTACTTTTGTTGAGCTTCCACCTGTAGTGTTGCCACCTATATCTCAGGACTGTGGTAACAAAACGAACAAAAAATGAATAAAGGAAAGGTTCCAGTATCTTTCTCGAGTCCATATGTGTTGCATGATGATCATTGTATGGATTCTATTCCCTCACAGGCACAAGAATCTATTTCTAGTCCTCCATCTGAGGAGGCCCCTACTATCCCCTTCCCCAAAGCACTCCGCTTAGCGAAGGGGAACGAAAGAGAAAATCCAAAAAAGACTCAACAGGTAGAGTTCAGCAACCAGATGATTGATAGATTCCATATACAGCTGACTCTACAGGAAACACTTGAGCACATCACCCTCTTCCAAAAGAGCTTGAGAGAGAAGACTACAGTCCGCAGGAAGAGGAGGAACCACAGAGATCAGATCCATGTGCTCACCCATTCTACTTGTTGCACCATTCAGAACCGATTGCCAGCCAAGAGACCCGATGCAAGAGCTCCCTATGTCAGATGCGAGATTCAGGAGCAGTGGTTTGATCGTACCCTATTAGACAGCGGATCTTCTATCAACCTCCTTCCGGCAGCCTTACTCGACCAATTCGAGTTTGGTCCTCTTCTTCGGAGTAGGACGGTCCTCCAGTTTGCTGATAGGTCGACTAAGAGGCTGAAGGATTTGTTAAGAGACGTGGTTGTTACCATTCAGGGCCTGAAATTCCCCGTGGACTTTATTGTACTAGACATGGAGATCCCTGAGTCGGTAGCAGATGCCCCTATCATACTTGGACGTCCATTCTTGGCCACTGCCAAGGCGGTGATTGATCATGATAATGGGAAGGTGTGCTTTCGCGTAGAGGGAGAGAGTATACAAATAGAGACGATCGACAAAACCAGAGCGAGAGAATTAGCATGCTCAAAGCAGTCCAGCGATATCGAGCAGATGATAGAGGTTGAGAGAGACATCCACCAGGAGTGTGATTTTGTGATGACTGATGATGAATCTATTTGGACAGATCCAGTAGCACAGACCCTCGCCTTGCCTGCAGATTCGCCTTATTTGCAGCTAATGGCAGTTGAGAGCCTGGAGAGCACACCCCTAGACGAGGATACCTTTGAGGCTAACAGTTGTGGGATGAGTGGTGAATGGTGATGTAGAATTTCATTCTTGCTCTTCTAGTTCAGATCCCTCGGATTCAGACATCGATTGGGATGACTTTGATGACTATTTGCCATGTCTGATTCCTTCTGAGCTGACAGCCATGACGGAGTGCGAGCCAATACAGTCTATTGATGATTCAGCAGGGTTCCCTTCGTCAGAATCTCATGATCAGCGAGAGTTTTCACACGCAGACCTGGTAGCCTTTACACAAACATATCAAAAGCCAGATCTGCCACCTCCCAGTTGTCCAGAATTGAAACCCTTGCCGCAGTCGCTGAAGTATAGATTCCTTGCGAGTGAGCCAGATATGCACCCAATCATTATCTCAGCAGGTTTGACTGGAGAACAAGAATCTCGTCTGATGGAGATTCTTGAAAGAAACCGCAAGGCGATAGGATGGAGTATAGCTGATCTCTAAGGGATTAATCCAGATCTGTGCTCCCGCTACATCTATCTTAAGGAGGACGCTAGGCCTTCGCGTGAGTTCCAACGACGGTTGAACCCAAATCTTCGAGATGTGGTCATGAAGGAAATATCGAAGTGGTGGAGCACCGATTTTATCTACCCCATCTCCGACTCCAAGTGGGTTAGTCCATTACATGTGTTACCCAAGAAGACGGGTATCACTACAATTGTGAATGAGTGTGGAGAGGAGATAGCTACCCGGGTACCAACTTCTTGGAGGGTCTGTGTGGACTACAGACGATTGAATCAGTCCACCAAGAAGGATCATTTCCCACTGCCATTCATTGATCAGATTATCGAGAGGCTAGCTAGGAAGAGTCACTACTGTTTTCTTGAAGGGTATTCCAGTTACAATCAAGTGGCCATTGCGCCTGAAGACCAGGAGAAAACGACATTCACCTGTCCGTTTGGGACTTATGCTTTCAGACGGATGTCCTTTGGTCTATGTAACACCCCCACGACATTCCAAAGGTGCATGTTGTCCATTTTCTCGGATATGGTGGGTGACTGTTTAGAGGTCTTCATGGATGACTTCTCGGTCTATGGTAATGGGTTTGATGCGTGTCTTGACTGCCTACACCAAGTGCTTCAGCGCTGCATAGAGGTCAATCTTGTCTTGTCTTGGGAGAAGAGTCACTTCATGGTGACTCAAGGGACGGTCCTTGGTCATGTCATCTCCAACAGGGGCATGGAGGTTGATCCGGCTAAGGTGGATATTATTAGAAAACTCAATCCACCGTCTAATTTGCGTCAATTGCGATCTTTTCTGGGGCACCTCAGTTTCTACCGACGGTTCATTCAGGATTTCAGTCGTCTCGCCCGACCGCTTACTGATCTGCTGATGAAAGATAATTAGTTCATTGTAGATGATAAGTGTCTTGCGTCTTTTGAGACTCTCAAGAATATGGTTGTCACGGCTCCTGTCCTTCAGCCACCCATTGGTATCTCCCGTTCGAGATCATGACGGATGCTTCTGATTTTACCATAGGGGCTTTGCTTGGACAGAGGAGGGATGGATTGCCGTATGCCATTCACTACGCCTGCCGGACTTTGGATGCCGCTCAGTGGAATTACACTGTGACAGAGAAGGAAATGCTGGTCGTAGTCTTTGCTTTGGATAAGTATCAATCATATATTCTCAGATCTAGAGTGACTATCTATACATATCACACCGCCATCCGGTACCTCATGGCCAAGAAGGATGCCAAAGATCGCCTTACCAGATGGATCCTTCTGCACCAGGAGTTTGATATTGAGATTAAGGATAAGCCCGGAGTTAAGAATATGGTGGCGGATCATCTCTCCCGCATAGAGAACCTTGAGGAATCTGAGCCCAGCGCACCTATCATAGAGACATTTCCAGATGAGGCGATCTTGGCTATCACCTCTCTCCCATGGTATGACGACGTTGTAAACTATCTTGTCGTCAAGACGGTTCCACAGGGTTGGCCCAGGCAGAAACTTGAGACCTTCCTAGCAAAGGCCAAGTTTTACCATTGGAAGGATCCCGTCCTTTATCATGAAGGAGGGGATAGCATCTGGAGGAGGAGCATTCCTCAAGACGAGCAGCATAGCGTCCTCACCTACTGCCACAAGCTTGAGGCAGGAGGACATCATTCTGGGAGACGGACAGCACAAAAGGTGCTCCAATCCAGCCTTTGGTGGCCTACTCTCTTCAAGGATTCAGATGAATTCGTGAAGATATGTACTGACTGTCAGAAGATGGATACTTGCGAACAGAGAGACATGATGCCCATGCAGCCCATTCACTTTTGTGAGGTTTTTGATGCATGGGGGATTGATTTCATGGGCCCATTTCCTAAGAGTCAGGGGTTTGAGCACATTTTGCTTGTTGTGGATTATGTCAGCCGATGGGTTGAGGCCATCCCCGCCCGAGCCGCAGATGCTAAAACCGTGTGTCGATTTTTGAGGAAAAATATCATTTCACGGTTCGAGGTACCTAGAGTTCTGATTTCAGACGGGGGGTCTCATTTCATTAATGATAAAGTTAGGGCCCTTGCAGACGAGTTCGGCATTGACCATCGTGTTGCCACGTCGTATCACCCTCAGACTAATGGGCTTGCCAAAGTATCGAATAGGGAGATCAAGACTATCTTACATAAGGTTGTCCGCCCAGACCGAAAGGATTGGTCCCAGCTTTTGGACTCGGTCTTGTGGGCCTATCGGACTTCCTTCAAGACACCATTAGGGATATCTCCCTTCATCTCGTCTATGGCAAGCCGTGCCATTTGCTTGTGGAGATCAAGCACAAGTCACTTTGGGCAGTTATTGAGTTATTATTGGATCCCGAGAGTATAGGAGAACAGAGGAAAGCAGAGTTGGCAGCCCTGGAGGAGTTGAGAGATACAACCTTTTCTAGCAGCCTACAGTATAAGGAAAAAGTGAAGACATGGCATGATTCCCATATCAACCATAAACAGTTTGAGCCCGATCAGCGTGTATGGTTGTTTGATTCTAGGCTGAAGTTATTTCCAGGGAAATTGCAGAGTAAGTGGAAAGGTCCATATGTGGTCAGGAAGGTACATGACAATGGTAGCATTGATATATCCGAGCTGTCATCTTCCTCTACCTTTCGTGTTAACGGTCAGCGCTTGAAGTTATATCTAGACCATGATCCGCCGACCGTTGACATTGCCCCCATACTTCTGGTATGAGATGTGTTATTCGACTCGGATCATTTCCATCTCATACATGGTTATCACTTCCATCTTCTGCTGTATAGATCCATCTGTCCATATCATTCTATCATTTTTCCACCCATTGATATCTTTTCTTCTTTTCTTCTTTTCCTTTTCTATCTTCTATATCTATCAAAAAGGTGTCACCCCTTTTTGTCAGACTTATACACTTAGGACGTACTTTGTCCTAAGTATAGGGGGTGTGCACCCCGAGTTGGTCTATTCTTTGATCCTCTCCACTGCCTCCTCTTCATGTCTATACTTAAGGATATCTTACCCTAAGTATAGGGGGAGACAATCTGAGTACGATCTGTTCATTCCCACCCTTGACCCTCCCCGCTTTGTGTACAGTCTGCTATACTTAGGATTATTTGATCCTAAGTATAGGGGGGACGATCAACTTCTTATTCATTCATTCATTCATTCATCTATTATTCATTTATCCCTTAGACGTTTCTATACTCAGTACGAGTTATGTCTTCCTTTTTCTCTCTGATCTATGAGGACATAGCTCAAGCTAAGTATAGGGGGTCGTATATACTGCGTATATACTTTAGCCATAACTCGTACTTTCGTATTTTCTTAATAATTATGGCTAATTATACATATTAAAATTCTTTAAAAACATTAATAAAAAGATGTGATTATTTCTCAAATTCTTTTTGTATGTACTGACTAATAAATCAGGTGAAAATGTTTTTTTGCAAAATGCTTCAAAAATAGTTTGAAAATCTTTGTGAAAAATCTTTTGAAAACGTTTTGTTGAATGTTTTCAACCTTTGTAAACTTATTTGGATTATAAAAATTTATTTTCTTTGTGTGAAATAAAATGTTTGAAAAATGATTTGCAAATGGTTTGAAAAATGGTTGCAAAAATATGTGAAAAATTTATATATACTGTCTAGAAAACCTTTGCAAAATGATTTTCAAATGTGTGTACATGATTGTAAAAACTATTTGTAAAAATTATTTTGGACTATAGTTTTCAAAATTGTTTGGAAAAACCTTTTCAAAATAAGCTTGAGGAATACATACATCTCACCAAAATTCACTATATATATCTATAAAATTGACCACTTACCTTTGTAAATTCTTAAAATCTACTTCTTGTAAATATAAGAAGCATCCCCATGTAAATATTTGTACCTAGCTTTAGCCAAATCCTTTTGTTTTCAAAAATCCCAAAAACATTTGCAAAATTAAAATCCAAAAACATTTGAAAAATCTTTTTAAAAAATCTAAATAAAAAAATGCATATGCATCATCTTTTCCAAAACCCATAAAAAGTTCAAAATCTTCGAAAATTGCATCACAAAAATATTTTCTACATCGCATTGCACAGCATGAGCATTTTTTGGATTGAGTTTGATAGTTGAACGAGTCTAAGTAAAATCCGAAGATTGGAGCTTGGTTGGACCCTAAAATCTACCTAATTAACAATTTCCTTATAGGAACTGTAATTGAGGTACTTCAGTTCTAGTTGACTTAATTCTTTGGGGACCATGAGACTTGGTTCAATGGATTCTTGACTGCCTAAGTAGAGTATTTCAGATCACACGCACGATTCTTGTTGATAATGACCTAACTTGGACACCTGCACCTTTCACATGGCTCAACTCAGTTGGAGTGGTGAGGGGGTTGGATTTGCCGGTATGAGACGCACACAAGTGGAAACACTTGTCCTCCTCTAGGGAGGGAAGTGCACCCCAACCCGTCCAGTGATGATGAGTTTCGAGGATAGGAGATCGTGGGTTGCAATAAAGCTTCAAAAGAGGGATAGTCTACTGGCTTAAGAGGAAAAACTCCCTATGTAAATGTTGTTGTATATAGTATTCAAAAAAAATTGCAAAAAGCAAAAACTCCAAAAAGTGGACAGGCATGTACAAAAATAAAAATACATGCCAGAGTGTACATATGCGTGAAGTCAAATAAGCAAGCTTGAGCTTTAAAGTCAAATCATGTGAGCCTGCAACTGGATGACTTGACTACACTGTTCTTGTATCCTAGGATAGGTAGCTACACTGGCTACCCTCCATTCTTCTCTTCACCCCCTCCTCTTGAGTTGGTTGCCACTTGAACTTAGAAGGGAATACCCTACTCCTTGAGAAATGAGTTGTTGGATTGGGGAATCATTGGGTTGTCATATTGGAGAAGCCAGTCTCTTTGTCATTTCAGTTGGGAAGAGCCACCATCACTTACACTGTACGAGTCAAATTCATAGTCCTAAGGGTTTGCGTATGAGTTGAAATATTTCTGACTTGGCTATTGAGGAGACTTGAGCAGAGTTTTGGGATACTCGAAGGCTGTTGGATTTCAAATCCGGTTCTCATTAAGGTTCCACCCGCATTAAAAATCCAAAGGTCCGACTTAAGCTCCAAACTTTGATTTTGTGAAAACAAGTTTGATAATTAAATTTAATCCAATTTTCTTCTTTTTTTTCTTTAGTTTTCTTTCTGCACTTATTGCATAAGTGTTTGCTAGGCACTAGCAAAGGTAAAGTATAGGGGGATGATGAATCCACATTTCATCATCTTTATTCTATCATTTTGGCATCAAAAACCTTGGCAAATACGTGTAAATACAATTAATTTCTGCATCTTAGCATTCATGCATGTGCATGTAAATAGTGTATAAAATACTGTATTTAAAGACAAAATTGGAGAATAAATAAAATAAAAGAAAAATAATAAAATATTGTAAATATTTTATGACCTGAAACCCCGAGACCTAGGCATCTAGATGAATAGGTCGACCAGGATCAAAGTAGGGGGAAATAAGGGTCAAAATACAATAAAAATACCTTTCATTTAATTCATGATTTATTCATTTTGGGACCTATTTTTGGTTCCGCTTTTTATACTTCAAATAAAGAAACTTTGTACATGAAAGTTATAGATAATTAAATAAAGAAAAATACAAAATTTACTTCACACAAAAATAGTACACAGATAAAAAGTTATGACCTGAATAAAATTCCAAAGTCCCGACTTCCCAGACCTGTATCTTGCAAATAAAACTCTAAATGCATCAAACTCACCTCTAATTGTATATAGTCTAAAATAAGCTATTTAATGGCAGGGGTTTCGCATTTGGCGGAGCCATGGTTTGAAAGTTGAGTTTTGGACCTCTATTATATACTTATACATATTAAAATATTCATTTTATTATTTATTCACTCTTTTTATAAGTTTATATTTTTATAATTTTGTAAATATTATTTATGATATACGTGTACAATAAAACATGAATAAAACAAAAATAAAACACAAAAATAAAATACTTGTTTATAATACATAGGCATAATACCTATACATATACTTGTATATTTAATACTCATATTTTATTAAGTGTACAAAACACTTCAGAAAAATAAAATAAAAATATATTTAAGTGTATAAAAATACTTTATAAATTTATAAAATATTAAACAAAAATAAATAAACTAAATACACAAGATAAAAAATAAATATTAAAGTATATAGATGTATATACCTATATAACCTATAAAAAGTAACTTGTAAAATAATACTTCATGAAAATAATTAAAAATCATAAAAATAGCTTCTAAAAAAATATTTTTTATTTTATAACTAAAAATTAATTAATTCTTTTTCTATTTTTAATCAAATTTACAAATGATTTTTCAGGGACCAGGAGAGTCCACATTGACCTCGGTCAACTGGCTGTCCTTCCCTCTCTGCTTGTGTCAGACCTCGGTTTGACCCCTCCTTCTCAATTTTTTCGAGGCTTGTTCTTGCACCCTTTCTAGTTAGCATCTTCTTGACTTTTGTTCCTCGTTCAATGGGCACCCACGCCCAGATGAAACCTCGGTGAATGGATCGACGCGATCACCACTGCGACTAGATCTTTGGAGCGTCAGAGCTGCACCGTCAACCCCTTCATATTGGACCTCTGACTTTCGAGCCTTTTTTGAACCCCTCTTCCGCAAGCCAAGCTCCCCCCTTCGTGCCCAAATGACAAAGGAAGGTGACAGCTTCCTCCTCCGGTCTTCGGGCGGGTCGAGCGATGCCTGAGGCGGCTCCAAGCACCTCCGCCATCTCGGGCGTTGAGGTATCTCCCTCTGGCTCCGGCCATCGAGGCAGCCCTTGTTCCCATTCATTTTCCTTGCATTTCATTCGCCGTATCCTTAGGATCAATTTCCCCAAAGAATCAGTGTGTTTCGACCACTTAATCACTCGCCCGCACCCTCTCACCAGAGTGCACCTCTGGCCACCCATCATTTCGCCGCTCTTCGCCATTGTTCCACCTCTGCAGGGTCCAGGTAGTTTGACCTGGACCCTCTCACTCATTTTTGCAGGTCCCCGCGCTTTGAAGATCACCTGGGGCTATTTTTGATAGCTCGTCGGAGATACTCGGAGCCCAAAGCTCCACCGCCGAGCACCTCGGCCGTCGCCGAGGAGTTTTGAAGCCTCCAGGAGCTAGAGGAGGACCGCAGGAGGTTGAAGACCACTTTTGAAGCCCAAAGGATGCCGGAGGCCGCCGATCGAGGGCGGGGAAGCCCGCCTCACAAGCGTTGCTTCCCTGTTCTTCGTCCACGCCTCTCTATCGTCGAATCGGTTCGCTCCTCCAGTTCGCATAGCAGCCGTTGGATCTCCCAGAAGCCTCACCGTCCGATCAGCCAAGGAGATCTAATCAGGGGCGTTGGATCACGAAGCGTCATCGTCGCACGAGGGCGTAACGCGTGGCAAGTGGAGCGCCCTCAACCGTTCGATCCGCGCCTAATCTGGGTATTTTGCATCGACACCCATACTCTTTTTGTATTTGTTTTTAGTCAATAAAATTTCGTCTGTAGTTGTAAAACTTTTGTAATATTGCATACAGACCCCCGAACTTTCGTTATTTGCACTTAGGTCCTTGTCTACGTCACCTCACGTGCCTGTACGCGTGAGGGGATTGGACATTTTGACAGGACCCCTCGCGGGTCTGGTTATTTCGTTTTGGGCCAAAAACTTCCAGATCTAATGTAATATTTTTGGAGTATTTGCAATAGAGCCCCCGCAAGTTTGGTTATTTGCATTGGTGCCCCTGCTAAGAGCGCGTGCGCACGCACGTGGGCTTGGCGTTTTTGCAAATGCACCCTTGCGGGTTTTGACATTTGTACTTAGTCCATTTACTGTGATATTTAGTTGTAAAATTTTGTGAAAATTGCACTGTGGCCCTTGGATGTTTGCTTATTTACATGTATGCCCTTGCTAGTAGTGTAGTTTTTTGTTGTTGTATCTATTTATTGTGTGTCTATAAATCTCTGAAAATCATCAAAAAATTACCTTAGGCTCATGTTTGCTTGCTCATTCACATTATATTTTTGTATTGCATTTTTATTGCATTTTCATAATTATTAAAAATCAAAAACATGCATTTTCAACACTTTTTGCATTAGAAAATCCATAAAAATTAGTAAAAGTTTTTCAAAAATTCCAAAAAAATATATTTTGAGTATCTTATCATACTTTAGTATCATTCCAAAAATCACTAAAAAATTCAAAGTAAAACTCCTAAAAATTAGAAAACCTCTAAAAGTTTCATAAAAAATCTAAAAAATTCAAGAAAAATCCTAAAAATACAAACTCTGTTTCTGTGTTTTCTCTTATTTATTATCTTTAATTTAAAATTAATTTGAGGAATTGTAGACATTGTTTACTATTTTTAATCTTCAATTTAATTTCGGCCAGTAGCGTAGTTCACTGTTTGCTAGTATTTTGACTTTTAAAAATACCATAAACATTCAGAAAAATCTATAAAAATCACAAAAATATCATAAAATTATAAAAATACCAAAAACATTGTATTTCCTAATTTTTAAGTATTTTTACTGATTTTTATAAATACTTCATCCCTCTCTTTCTTACTTTGTATATATATTCTATTATTGAAAAAGAAAATATAAAAAAATATAAATTATAAAAAGAAAATACCAAATCAGGAAATGAAAAATCAAAATATAAAAATATAAAATCAAAAATTAAATAAAATATATAAAATGAAAACCCACAAAATTTTGCATGATTTTAGACACTTGATCACATATCACATTTTTGCACTTGAATTGCTTGATTTATCCTGTTTGCTCCCTGAGTTCGACACTCTACACATACTTGCACTATACACACCTATTGTAGAGTTATAATAAATTTGACTTCACATTTGTTTCTCATTGCTTGATTTATATTGTGGGTTCATTGTTGATTAACTAGGGTTTCTTGCGGGTCGCCACAGTGACTCTTGTCTCCGCCTTGTGTAAGACATCTTTAGACCTGTGAAAACCCGTGGTTATCAGGGACCCATGGTTTTTAGGGTTAGAGGGTTAATTTATACAGATGAATATCATGGAGATGGGGGGATGAATTTTTACAGATGAATATGATGGATGTGCAGAGGAGGGTGTGTGTGTGTGTGAATACAGTGAGAAGGAAGCATGGTGGGTGGGGGTGAGCGAACAAACAAAGATGTGTGTGTGGGGGGAGGGGGTAGATCATCGAGTGATCTTTTTTCTTTTCATTTTTTTAGGTTTTCTCTTTTTTTATTCTTCTTTTTTTTACATACGCAAGCCCTTGAACGAGGACCACTAATAATGCACATATACAATTTTTTATAACAAAATGCATGAATGAAATGCCGACTAATCTCCCTTGAATCCTTCTTGTTTTCTTTTGCAGATCCTCGCAGCTGGATCTCCCAACTCCATGCTTCCATGTGTCTCAAGCATCCTCGATCTCCATGGGCCCTGCCACAAAAGAAATTAATAGGAAATATCAAGAAAAATTATCAACAAAATGCAGAAAAAACATGATGAGAAGACCTGAAAATTTTGAAAATAACAACAAAAAATAATACAATAAAATTCAACAAACAAATAAATATATCCGTGTCATCGGCAATGGCGCCATTTGATGAGTTCGAAAATGCCTCTTTAACAATGTCGTATGATTGTAGTGCATGAGACAGATTTTGATTCAGCAAATACCACACTTTCAAATATGTGGAATAATTGTACTTGGCAAGTATAACAAGGTTGAACACAAGGACACGAGCCTCTTCATCTATTTATCGAAGATTATTGCTTAATTAATGTGTGATACTTTTTTAAACCTAGGTCTTCACGTAGATGCAAAATAATATGCACATAAAATGATGCAAGAACAAGTAGAATGATGCATGTGATTTTTGTTTGATTTTAAAATGTAATTAAAGGATGAGATGAACACAATCCATGATGAAATGCAAAATGTAAAGATGCAGACAATAATATGCAAATATACCCTACAGATATCAAATTAATGAGAAACAAATTATGGGTCAATTTCAGAGTCAAATTAAGCGCTAAAGATAATTAATGGCATTTAATTAAAAGAGTAGGATACAATGTAGATCATCAAAGTAAATTCTTTTTAATACAGTTCCAAAACATAAAATTATTTATGTCATTAGATACGGTGTGAAAATAGAAATAGAATGAGGCTGAAATCAACAGAAATAGAGTCCATATGATCAAGATATTAAAGAAACAGTGCAACGACATAAATGTAATAAAAATGTAGGGAAAATGAAGATAAATATTATAAATAGGTCCATGGATTGACCTATTTGCAGTTAACAAAGACCAGAGGGTCCCTTTTGTAAATATTCCTTTACATGTAGGGGCCTTTCTATAATTATGAAAAAAATGATAAGGACCTTCTTACAAATTATCCAGGCATGTATGTAAGACATACACGCCTAGACCTTAGTGTTATTCTTAAAAACCCTGGGACCTTTTCTTCAATTAACCCAGCCCCTCATAGCACGCAAGTGGGTTAGGCTCGGAAGGTGTCTCGGCTTCGGGCCACGTACCAGCATCAGATGCTTCGGGAGGTGGCATGGTCACCTGAGCCTAGAGGGATGGCATGGATAGGCTTGGGATAGGCTTTTGTGAAAGCCCAGGGTCGCCACTTAGCGAGGTCAACCTTGTCCTCGAAGCTCGTGCCACTACCGAAGAGGAAGGGCATATATGGCGTTTCAACAAGGATAGCACCTAGGGTGTGCAGCCTTCGTCACCTAGACATGTTTCCCTCTGCTATCATCGAAGGGCAGAGGAAGCTGGTCTGCAGCCCCTCGAATGGTTGATGGATAGTATCAATGACGGAGGAGGCTTAATATAGGCGGAGAGAGTTGCCAATTATAGTGATGGTGACGAAGATGTAACAACTGATTTAATGTACGAGAAGGTCAGATCTGAGGCTTTGATGGGTTGGCGAAGGTCAGTGAATGGGATCTGGGCGTTAGGTTGTGGAGAGGGGGCTTGACATGGTGGTTGGAAATGGAACGATGGTGACTAGCTGCGAGGTGTAACAAACGGGAAAGGAGGTGAAGGTAGGATATGAAGTCCCAACCGTGGGATCTCACTATCCAACGATCAGGATTAGAGTGCGGTTAAAGGAAACTTTAATCCCTAGCAAACACTTATGTAATAAGTGCAGAAAGAAAACTAAAGAAAAGAAAAGGAAGAAAATTGGATTAAGTTTAATTATCAAACTTGTCTTCACAAAATCAAAGTTAGGAGCTTAAGTCGGACCTTTGGATTTTTAGTGCGGGCGGAACCTTAATGAGAACCGGATTTGAAATCCAACAGTCTTCGAGAATCCCAAAACTCTGCTCAAGTCTCCTCAATAGCCAGGTCAGAAATATTTCAACTCATACGCAAACCCTTACGACTATGAATCTGACTCGTACAGTGTAAGTGATGGTGGCTCTTCCCAACTAAAATGATAAAGAGACTGGCTTCTCCAATATGACAACTCAATGATTCCCCAATCCAACAACTCATTTCTTAAGGAGCAGGGTATTCCCTTCTAAGTTCAAGTGGCAACCAACTCAAGAGGAGGGGGTGAAGAGAAGAATGGACGGTAGCCAGTGTAGCTACCTATCCTAGGATGCAAGACCAGTGTAGTCAAGTCATCCAGCTGCAGGCTCACATGATTTGACTTTGAAGATCAACCTTGCTTATTTGATTTCACGCATATGTACACTCTGGCAGGCATTTTTATTTTTGTACAGGCATGTCCACTTTTTGGAGTTTTTGCTTTTTGCAATTTTTTTTGAATACTATATACAACAGCATTTACATAGGGAGTTTTTCCTCTTAAGACAGTAGACTATCCCTCTTTTGAAGCTTTATTGCAACCCACGATCTCCTATCCTCGAAACTCATCATCACTGGACGGGTTGGGGTGCACTTCCCTCCCTAGAGGAGGACAAGTGTTTCCACCTGTGTGCGTCTCATTCCGGCAAATCCAACCTCCTCACCATTCCAACTGAGTTGAGCCATGTGAAAGGTGCAGGTGTCCAAGTTAGGT
Source organism: Ottelia alismoides (assembly GCA_037367405.1). Lineage (NCBI taxonomy): Eukaryota > Viridiplantae > Streptophyta > Magnoliopsida > Alismatales > Hydrocharitaceae > Ottelia > Ottelia alismoides. Next base: position 258,957 of record JAZKJV010000351.1, on the reverse strand, counting down.
CATTATCAACAAGAGTCGTGCGTGTGCTCCGAAATACTCTACTTATGCAATCAAGAATCCATTGAACCAAGTCTCGTGATCCTCAAATAATTAAGTCAACTAGACCTGAAGTACCTCAATCCCAGCTCCTATAAGGTTCCTATTAATTAGGTAGATTTAAGGTCCAACCAAGCTCCAATCTTCGGATTTTACTTAGGCTTGTTCAACTATCAAACTCAATCCGAAAAATGAAAATGCCATGCAAATGCAGAAAGTATTTTTTTTGTGATGCAATTTCAAAGATATTAAACTTTATATGGATTTTTGAAAAGATGATGCATATGCATTCTTTTCAAAAAAAATTTTAAAATGTTTTTTATTTTAATTTTGCAAATGTTTTTGGGATTTTTGAAAACAAATAGATTTTGGCTAAAAACTAGGTACAAATATTTACACTGGATGCATCTTGTATTTATAAGAAGTGGATTTAAGAATTTACAAGGGTAAGTAATTAATTTTTATAAATATATAGTGAATTTTGGTGAGATGTATGGATTCCTCAAGCTTATTTTGAAAAGATTTTTCCAAACAATTTTGAAAACTATAGTCCAAAATAATTTTTACAAACAGTTTTTACAATCATGTACACACATTTGAAAATCATTTTGCAAAGGTTTTCCAAACAGTATATATAAATTTTTTTCACATATTTTTGCAACCATTTTTCAAACCATTTGCAAATCATTTTTCAAACATTTTATTTCACACAAAGAAAATAATTTTACAATCAAAATCTTTTACAAAGGTTGAAAACATGTAACAAAATGCTTTCCAAATAGTTTTCAAAAGATTTTTCACAAAGATTTTCAAACTATTTTTCAAATATTTTGCAAAAATATTTTCACCTTATTTATTAATCAGTAAATACACAAAGAATTTGAGGAATAATCACATCTATTTATTAAGGTGTTTAATGAATTTTAATAGTATAATTGGCCATGGTTATTAGTAAAAATACGAAAGTACGAGTTATGGCGAAAGTATATACGAAGTATATACGACCCCCCTATACTTAGCTTGAGCTATGTCCTCATAGATGAAAAGAGAAGACATAACTCGTACTGAGTATAGAAAAGTCTAAAGAATAAATGAATAAGAGACGAATGAATGAACGAATGAGAAGTTGACCGTCCCCCCTATACTTAGGATCAAATAATCCTAAGTACAGCATACTGTACATAAAGCAAGGAGGGTCAAGAGTGGGAATGAACAGATTGTATTCAGACTATCTCCCCCTATACTTAGGGTACAATATCCCTGAGTATAGACAAGAAGAGGAGACAGTCGAGAGGATCAATGAATAGAATCAACTCGGGGTGCACACCCCCCATACTTAGGAAAAAATACGTCCTAAGTATAGAAGACTGTCTACAAGGGGTGACACCTTTTTGATAGATACAGAAGATGGAAAAGGAAAAGAAGAAAAGAAGAAAAGAAGAAAAGAGATCAAAGGATGCGAGAAGAGATCGTGAGAATGTACACATCACTCCCCCTATACTTAGGGTAAAAGAAGCCCTAAGTATAAGAAACAATAGGAGTAATGAAACAGAACGATGAATGAACACTCGGCTCGTCCACCCCCCCATACTTAGGACAAAGTACGTCCTAAGCAAGGCAAATACGAGAATGGGTGGACGAGCAATACAGTAGAGAGAACAGAGGTAAACAAAAGAGAATGTACAACAGAGATGGATGTACACATGATCAAGAAGGTAGAAAGCAAAACTTCTTGCGAGACCGCTGAGGGATAGATCTAGTGTGGTGCAAGTCGACGTCGGGATCCACAGTGAACGGAAGTCGATCAGGGTCGACAGAGTGAAGGCCCTCAGTGGAGTCAAATCGAAAAGGGACGAACTGGTCTATGGAAGTAGTATGGCTAGGTTCGCCCTTGGTGGTCCTATGGAGCGAAGGCGCAGACGGGCGAGTGGAAGAAGTACGACTAGGTCTGGCCTTGGGGGTCTCGCTGATATCAAAGTGGAACGGGACAAACTCATCATCCTCGGAAGAAGTGTAATCGGAGTTGTTCTGCGAGGTGTCGTCCAGGTCAAAACCAAAAGGAAGGAAATCATCAGTGGAAGAAGTCGAACTCTGTTCGTCCTCAAGAATCTCACCTGGATCATCTTTTTTATCAAGAGGCCAAAATTTCTGAAAATAATGGTTAGCATCATAACCGACCTCAATCATCATTACTTTAGAGTGACCAGGAACGAACTTATCAGTGGAAGTAGTCAAACCAGGTCCGTCCTGTTTAGTCTTGGTATCTGCCCTCCGCTCGATGGTATCAATTATGTAGATCCCTTGGATTTCATCAACATGTCGCCACACACCAGAAGGAGGAACTTCGAGGTCCATGCTTTCCGAGTCTTCCGCCTTTTGGAGGATTCCTCGAGTCTCATCAGCTGTCAATAAGCAAACCTCTCTAATATCATCAGATAGGCCTCGGAGTCAGCTATAATCGGTGAAGATGCATCAGATGCAGGTCTCTGGTCAACTGTGGGTGTGGTGATTACACCTCGCTCTCGTCAACAGGATGAAAGTGAATCTCTCCTGATCCATAATCAATAACGATCCTCGCAGAGGCGAGGATGGTCGTCCCAGGATGATTGGAGATTGCTCCCATGTGGAGGTCTCCATGGACAACACGACAAAATCAACATGGTAGCTCGTGCCCTGAATTGAGATGACAGTATTTTCTAGTATACCCTTCGGCCTCTTGATAGATCCATCAGCAAACTGAACGATCATTCTGGTTTTCTTGAGAGGCCCTAAGTGAAGAGACTGTACCAGCGAGAAGGGTAATATGCTAATAGATGCACCGCCGTCCAGGAGAGTATGATCACAAGTATGGTCAGAGATGGTGCAGGTGATGAATGGTGTAGCAGTGTTCCTCTTCCGAGGAATGGGACGGTGTGTGATGACATAGGCAGTGGCCATGGTCAGAATGTGACGCTCAGATCTGCTCCTCCGCTTTCTCTTCTTGGGAAGAGGAGCAGATAAATCGGTCATGGCCTGTTGAAGTGGGGCACGGATGATCTCATGAATAGTGGCCACCACTTCGGATTCAGTCAACATTTTTTTTGAATTTTTGGACATCCTTCATACAAGGGAGGAAGTCGTAATCAGCATATACACAAGGCATGCCAAGAGCAGTCTGTACAGCGGCATCCTCGGGGTCAAAGGTGGGACAGTGTGTGAAAGGTTGTGTGGTCAAAGGGTCTGGCAAGTGGGCACTCTCCTCATAGTCTGAATCAACCAAAGATCTCCCGAACTCTTTTTGTATTTTTAAATCTTTCTTATTTTTCTGTATTTTGGACGATTGCAAGCTCCCATGATCACCCACAAGGAAATCCGTATCCTCGACGAAAGGAGCATTAATCTGATTTTTCCTCAAGATAGCAAGATCATCATTCATCGAATTAATGTGCCCTATCATCCGGTTTAGGACAACACTTATGGAGATCGCGAGAGGTGACTCCAACAGGTCAGACTCGGGTGGATGTGGAGGTGGAGGTGGATAATATACAGGTGGAGGTGGAGGTGGGTAGAAATCCAAGTCCGGATACTGTGGTTGAGGCGGGTATGTACAAAAATCAGAAAAAATAGGAGGAGGGTCCTCCTGATAAAAGGGAGGTGGATCGAATGGATGGTATGAGGGATCCGTGAAGGTCGGACAAAAATCACTCTAGTCGGCCATCTCGAAACAAAAGGCGGGGATTAGGAGAGCACGATGGTCAAGTCAAGAGAGATGAGAAGAAGGCGCAAATGCGCAGAAGCGATCTAGAATAAACACAAGCAAGCACAAACAAACTCACACAAGGCAACCCCTCAATTCACCTACTCAACTCGGTAGAGACCGAAAAGTCGGTCTTTTTATCTTGTCTATTTTAGAGTTAGGTGAGAAGTCCAAATTTTGCACAAACACTTAGGGAGCTTAATGGGATTTGGGCACTAGCCTTAGTGTGTGCGCGAGCAATGTAAAACGAAGACAATGAGGGAATTACTCGCCCCAAGACAATATTTTTCTTTTTGATTGATTTTAGGGTCGAGTGATTTTAGCAGTCCCAATTTTATTTAATTATCACTCTTTTTTGGAATTTTAGTAAGAATGTACGATCCTATCGGGGATTCAATTCTTTTAAGCACCTAGATGATCAAAATCAGAGGTAGAGAGACGAAAAAGCAATGCAAGCGGCAAAAACAATGATGAATGCTAAAGCGTAAATGCTCACCTTGCCTCCAGCACTCTACATGCAAGGATGCTCAGCAGAATTGAAACCTAATCTATATGCAGATGCAAGCCGATGAAATCGCCCTAAGATGAGTGGTTGCTATTAGCGAGGAGCACAATTTTCAAAATTTGACTAGATCCAAACAAGGCTATACATGCAATGGTGATTAGTGTGTTTGGACCTAATCTATCGCCAAGCAACTCCTACCACTAAGGGCTCAATCACACAAAATAATGAAAACAAAACCGAGAAACAAATGAAAAAATGCGAAGAAAACCGACAAAAACGCGGTGAGCCCCCAAGTGAACAAACACTTGGAAATTGGGCCCGAATGTCCAAGAGTCTGAGTACCTATATTATTACGGTAATAAAGTCTCTCTCTCTCACTTAAATTACAAAAATAAATACCACACAACAATGCTCAAAAGTATGACTGTCTTCTCAAGTCCTCCCTGCCACCTTTGATGCTAGGTTAGAAGTCTCCTGCTGCCTTCACGTGGGTGCACAAGCACCTAGGATAGAGCGCCTCCCTCGATCCGCGGTTCCTCGCACAAAGTCAACAAGAGAGGGTGATTAGACAAGTCAAACAATTAGAGCAAATAAATGAACAAACAAAATAAGGCAGAAATAGGCAAATAATCACTATCACAAGCAAAAAGCCGAACTACGCGTTGTTGCTCCCCGACAATGGCGCCATTTGATAACACGGATTTGGCGAGGGCCCAAATATCTCACACAAGGCGGAGACAAGAGTCACTGCGGCGACCACTCACTAAACCCGTATTAGTCAATAATGAATCCACAATATAAATCAAGAAATGAGAAACAAATATGGAGTCAAATTTATTATAACTCTACAATAGGTGTGTATAGTGCAAGTATGTGTAGAGTGTCGAACTCAGGGAGCAAGCAGGATAGATCGAGCAATAATGCACAAATGTGATAAGTGATCAAGTGTCTACAAGTATGCAAATTTTTTGTGGGTTTTAATTATATCTATTTATGTATTTATTTATTTAATTTTTGATTTTATATTTTTCTTTTTGATTTTTAATTTACTGATTTTCTATTTTCTTTTTATCTTTTATATTTTTATATTTTCTTTTTCAATAATAGAATATATATATATACAAAGTAAGAAAGAAAAGGATAAGGTATTTATAAAAGTAAGTAAAAATACTCAAAAATCAGGAAACCAAATGTTTTTAGTCTTTTTATAATTTTATGATGTTTTTATGATTTTTAGAGATTTTTCTGAATGTTTTTGGTATTTTTAAAGTCAAAAATACTAGTAAACAGTGAATAACGTTGCTGGCCGAAATTAAAATGAGGATTAAAAATAACAAAGAGTATCCAAAATTCCTCAAATTAATTTTAAATCAAAGAGAATAAATCAAAGTGAACATAGAAATTGAGTTGTATTTTTAGGATTTTTCTAGAATTTTTTAGATTTTTAGGAAGATTTTTGGAGTTTTCTAATTTTTAAGGTTTTTGTTTTGAATTTTTTAATGATTCTTGGATTGACATTAAAAACGATAAGACACGCAAAATATATTTTTTGGGAATTTTTCAAAATCTTTTACTAATTTTTATGGATTTTCCAATGCAAACAGTAAGAAAATGCATGTTTTAGATTTTTAATAATTATGAAAATGCAATAAAAATGCAACACAAAAAGATGGCGTGAATCTACAACTAAACAGGAACACAAGATAATTTTTTAGTGATTTTTAGGAATTTAGAGATGCATGCAAGAAATAGATACAACAAATGAAAAAAAAAGCAAACTTGCAGGGGTGTTTTTGTAATATGCGAAAGGCTCAGGGGCCAGAATGTAAAATTTCCACAAAATATATAACGTATTAAAAATATTTCAGAGCTAATAAACAAAAAACCAACACGCAAGGGCCTTTCAGCAAAAAACCACCCACACACGTGCTATGCACACGCCTGGGCAGGACGCATATGCAATATTCCAAAACTATGGGGCTTATATGAAAAAATGCCAGAGTGTTATAACTGCAAATAAAAGTTTTCAGACTGAAGACAAATATGCAAAAACCCCGAGGGTCTCCCCGCAAAATGCTTATGCGTCACGTGCCGAGGCACGCGTACTGACGTAGCTGGGGACCCGGAAGCAATTCTACGAAGTTTGAGGGCTTGTTTATAAATATTACAAAAACATTAAAGAGGCAAAAGAAAGCTTCCACACCATTTACTAAATACAAAATCAGGGCGGGTGAAAATGCAAAATACCCTCACCCCAAGCGGATCGGACGGCCGATGAGATCCACTTAAACACATGTCATCATATGGTCGCTCAATGCCCCTTCGTCCGCAACGGCTGAGATTAGATGGATCACTATCGATCTAACGGCTGAGGTAGAGGCTAAATCTGACGATAGCTGGGTGCGTTGGAAGAACACGGAGATCAGACGGTCCTGGAGAAGGGAGGAAGAACGCGCGAAGAACAGGCCTTCGGCGACTTTGATCTTGCAAAATCTCGCTACTCAGAGATGCTCGTTCCCTTCCGACGGCTCCATAAGGTTCCTGGAAGCCTCCTCGAGTAGATGGCGGCCTCAAAATGGCCAAGGAGTAGCCGGGACGCAGCCGTGTTGTCGGTGAAGGAGGGTGGCTCCAGGTTGCTTGAACGTCAGCAAAAACGACCCCCCAGGGGGGTCCTTGGCACCTGGGACCTGCAGGAAAAACGCGAGAGCAATAGTTGATAGTCCAAGGCTTGATTGGTGTGTGAAGGGTGACGTAGGTGGCGGGAATGAAGCTCGCCGGAGCTTGTGCAATGAGTGACGAAATAATCGTGAATCTAGCCAATAAACAGATGAAATTAAACCTGGCACTAAAGCTAATCTACAGCAAAGAAAAGACAAAGAAAAGTGACCTCTAACGGTGGAAAACCGTGAGATATGACATCACGGCTAAACTTGGCCGGAGATGGGTGGAGATGTGCTTCAGGCCGACGTCGTACCTCGACAAGGAGCCGGGCTCAATCCTCTGTCACAGGAGACTCACGGCTGATACCTGGAGGCCTAAGCCTTGGCCAAAAGTGGTTCAAAGATCAAAGGAGGGAAGAGGGGGGTTTTTGAAAGAATGGTGGTCGAAGCGTGAAGACCAAGGGACAACGGGCGCTGTGATGATCCAAAGCCCAAGGAAAGCACTGGGCGAGCATCCTCGATCATTGGGGAAGAAAAGTCAAGAAGACACTTAGACGAAATGGTGAAAGATCTCGCCTAGAAAACATCACGAAGAAGGCTCGAAAACCACAGTCTGACAGAGGCACACGAGGGGGGTCAGACAGTTGACCCTCGGTCAACGGTCCAGACCACATGGTTGGTCCACGTGGACCAACCAGGAAAAACCTCCTGAAAAAGATTTGAAAAATCATTTAAAAATAGTATTTGATTTTATTAATTTTAGGTTATTTAATAAAAAAATGTTTATTATTTTATAAATTATTTTATGGTGATTTTTATTTATTTTTAGAGGTATAAAAATATAAGTTACCTTTTATAGGCTATATAGGTATATTTCTCTATATATTTTAATATTTTATTTTTATTTTGTACATTTAATTTATTTATTTTGTTTATTATTTTATAAATTTATAAAGTATTTTTATACACTTAAATATATTTTTATTTTATTTTTCTGAAGTGTTTTATACACTTAATAAAATAGAAGTATAAATTGTATATGTTTATGTATAGGTCTTATACCTATGTATTATATTACAAGTATTTTATTTTTGTATATTATTTGTATTTTATTCATGTTTTAATGTACATATTTATTATAAATAATATTTACAAAATTATAAAAAATATAAAATGGTAAAATAATGAATAAATAAGAAAATGAATATTTTAATCGGTACAAGTATACAATAGGGGTCCAAAACTCAACTTTTAAACCGTAGCTCCGTCAGATGCGAAACCACCGCCATTAAATAGCTTATTTTAAATTATATACAATTAGAGTTATTTTGACGCATTTCGAGTTCTTATTTGGGAGATATAGGTCTGGGAAGTTGGGATTCTGGAATTTTATTCAGATCATAACTTTTTATTTGTGTATTATTTTTAGGTGAAATCAATTTTGTTTTTTCTATATGAAATTATCTACAACTTTCATGTACAAAGTTTCTTTATTTGATGTATAAAAAGTGGAACCAAAAATAGGTCCCAAAATGAATAAAGAATGAATAAAATAAAAGGTGTTTTTATTGTATTTTGGCCCTTATCTCCCCCTACTTTATTCCTTGTCAGTCTAGTCATCAAGATGCCTAGGTCTCGGGGTTTCGTGACATAAAATATTTACAATATTTTATTCTTTTTCTTTCTTTTATTTATTCTATAATTTTGGCTTTAAATACGGTATTTTATACACTATTTACATGCACATACATGAATGCTAAGATGCAGAAATTAATGGTATCTACACGTATTTGCCAGGGTTTTTGATGCCAAAATGGTAGAATAAAGATGATGAAATGTGGATTCATCAAGGGGGCTTGACACGGCGGCTGGAAATGGAACGGTGGTGACTAGCTATGAGGTGTAACAGACGGGAAAGGAGGTGAAGGTAGGATATGAAGTCCCAACCGTGGGATCTCACTATCCAACGATCATGATTACAGTGCGGTTAAAGGACAGAGATCAAATCCCTCGGATCTGATTGAACAGTTTAGGAGTGGGAAGAGATGAGCGACGAGGATATGGTATGGGATCAGATTGTAGGGCTGAGGGCATAAGGGTGACACGGAGGGCGCTCAGCCCTTGGATGGTTGTCTATCCAATGGCTGAGATGCAAGCAGGAAGGTGTGACGGAGATTTGATCTGGAGAAGGGGATCAAATGCCTGAGTGAAGAGGAAAGGAACGCCCAGGACAGTTATGGAAGGTGAAGATTCAAGGGTAGAGAGCGAGCCGGGTGGCAAGGAAAGGTGTGGCCATGTGGATGGCCCAGAGATTGCCACGTGTCCGCTCCAGAAAATTCAAAAATAACAAAAACAAAGAAAATTCAAAAAGAATAGTCAGATACTGAATTATAAAAAGGTTAAAACATGGGAGTTGTAGATATCAATGAGATCTACAAGTTTAATGTTGAGCGAAAAATCCAAATGAAGTGATTTATATAAAGTTGAATTTTTTCAAGCATTTTTAATGGGTAAAAATATTGTTTTTGTGTTTTTGATATTTTTATTTTTTTTAAACCAAAATAAATATATACAATAATTAACCTAATTTTTAGGTATTTTTAATAAAATATAAAAACAAAGAAAATAAAATAATAAATACAATAAATTCAGGGTTAGATAATATAAGTTAATTATACACATATTATTTTCAATATAATACAAGTAAATTTAGTGATTTGATTGTGATTTTTATTGAATTGTTTAAGATGGGAGAATAATAAATGAACTTTAACATAATGTATCTGAGATTCATCATGCAACCGATGGAAGGTGGAGCACAGTGGCTACTCGTACGAGAACCACCATCGAAGCTGCGACGGGAAGGTACGTCTGCGGCACGGCATTCTCTTGAAGAGGCAAAAACTCGGTCATGCCGATGGAGGGTATCTATGATTAGAGAAGGAGCGATGATCGACTTAGTCGTTAGGTGTGGCAGAAGGCGGTGGTGACTCCATCGGGGAAGAGGCAGTTGTGGAGCGGTTGAGAAATCGACACGAATGGGATGACTCCAGTAGACAAAAGACCACATGGACTTCACCTGCAAGGTTAGTGACAAAAGGGGCAAGCAATGGTGCTCCTGTACGGAAGATGGAAGAGATGGAGCGTGGCTCCGATCTATGCGAGATCAGAGATGAAAGGTGTAGGAGGCAGAAGAAGACCCGTAGAGATGGGGAAGATGAGATGAACAAGGCTTCATCACTTGGTTGTTGGTTGGAGTTGAGCAAGAAAAAAAAGAATCAGAATGGAGCAAATGTGATGGCAGAGTAGAAGAAAGAATAAAATTGAAAGGAAGAGGGGTTACCTGCGATTGGTTCACTTGGAAGTTGCTGAATAGAAGTTGACACTCCAATGATCCCAATACCACCTAGAGACAGCAAGAAAAACGCCTACAGTACGCCCTCAGACCCAGTACCGCTAGTTCCCATCCCCTAGCAGCAGCAGTCAGGCTATTAGGCCCCCCTTCAGTATCAGTAGAATCCCCTCAGCATAGCCAGTACTATAAGGAGTTCCATCAAGGACCTAACAGATCGCATCAGGGTTTCAGCAGCCTTCCCAAAGGTAGGACCACAGAGCCTCATCCTCGGGTACCTCTGACCTTCAGCGGATCTTTGATGAGATAAAACTCATCCGCAATGAGTAACATGATAAGAGAGTCGACATTAATCAGCTTCCGCATTGGCATGATGTGTTCACCATCCCTAGGACCTCCATCCCAGCTTAGGTACTTGTTAACCCCAACAACCTGAACCAATAACAAAATCTCCATAGGGATAAGGTATACTATTTCAATTTCTTACAATCAGATCACGAGATACTATCGCATGGTGTTCAACATCTTACTCTCATGAGCAGTAGGATAGTGCAGACCCCTGATCTAGCATGAAGAAGTGGAGTGGTGGATACCGAAGAGCCAATCCATGTGGAGAGCTCAGAGGAGGAGGATCGTCACCACCAGTACCACATTCTGGATCATTAGGAGGATTTGAATACCCAAAAATCAAAAAAAAACCAAAAAAAGTCCAAAAAGAAGAATAGAAAAACATTGAGCATGGTAGTGAGCACTAGACCTTCTGGATATGAGAAGACCACCTTAGATGCAGCACCAACAGTTTTCCTAGCTTCAATTTAAGTTTCAGTTCCATTTCATGCATGTCAGCGGAGTCCTATAGAGAGTCCAAGTCTGAGTCTGAGTCATGTACAACTGAATTTTAATTCCAATAAGAATCCATATGGTGATTTTCTTGTTTAACATTGTGAGCTCCTAATAATCTCTTTTCCTCGAGCCTTATCTAAGGGAAAGAAGAAAAAGTCTCAAAAAATTGATCTCGATATTTTGAAGATGGAAAGGATGTGCAGAGAGAATGTAAAAGTGGAGATCCCTTTCCTCCAACTAGTGGATATAGTTCTTGCATTCAAGAAGTACCTAAAGGTGAGATGCACACCTGTTACGGCTAGCAGGAAAAAGAGCACTCAAACAGTCAAACATGTGTTGTCCATAGCAACTACCTATGCGATCCGCAATGAGATTCCAAGGAAGAAGAGAGGTCTAGGAGCACATTTTTGTCACCAGTCAAATAGCTGACGTATCATTTGCTCATATTCTACTTGATAACGGATCCTCATTCAATCTATTGTTGTATCCCCTCCTAGATTATCTAGATATATGCCCTCTGAGGAGATCGAGGGCACTCCTGCAATTTGTGTATCGATCTATTAAGAGGCCTAAGGGAATGCTGAGGGACATTATATTTAACATCGAGGGGAAGCGGTACAAGGTGGACTTTACGATCATGGATACAAATTGCCCCCGAAGATGGCAATATTCCCATATTATCCTTGGTTGCCCTTTTCTGAGGATGGTTGGATCCATATTGATTATACTCTAGGAAAGATACGCTTTCATGCACATGATGGAAGTGTATAATTGGAGATATAGTAAATGAAATGGTAAAGACCTGATTTGGAGAGCGGTGTTAAGTATCTCTCGTTGGAAGCCGAGTGCAACAGAGTTGACACGGTTGATCACTGGCATCAGTAGTCATTTTGGGTTGATGAGTTCCTCTCACTATGAGAGGTTAGTGTAGGTGAGGCAGTTTGACAGATCCTTCAGAATTAGACCTTACCCATAGGAGACTTTTCTTATGCATCCCCCTATGTCTTAGATGACATAGAAGTCAACTTAGACTTTTCAAACATGATCCCTTAAAGTCAATCAAAGGATGAGTATGATGAGTTGGATGTGGTTTTTACCGATTTCTTGGATACTTTTTGTGATCTGACTCCTAAGCGGAATCAGTTGGTGGCTATTATCACAACATATCCTGCCACATCAACCACATAGCCAGATTCAGAGGTAGTTGAGCCAGATCTACCCTATGATCATACCATTCCCGAGATCAAAACTATACCCCCTACCTTGATGTCTGCCTTCCCTATGGGCCCACCACGGAAGTTCCAGATCATTGTCAGTGCTAGCTTGACCATAGAACAAGAATCTCGTCTGCTAGAGTTTCTTGAGCAGAACCTCAAGGAAATATGCTGGAGCATGTCCGATCTTCGCGGGATAAACCCCGCTCTGTGCTCACACCATATTTACCTTGAGGAAGATGTTGGACTCTCTCGTGAGTTCCAACATTGATTGAATCCAAACTTATGAGATGTGATCAAGAAGGAGATCAAAAAATGGTGTGACGCGGGGTTTATATATCCCATCTCTGATTCCAAGTAGGTGACATCATTTCATGTAGTCCCTAAGAAGGCGGGACTTTAGACAGTCACCAACTCGTATGGAGAGGAGATTATAATGTGAGTACCCACATCGTGGCGTGTCTGTGTGCATTATAGACGTTGAATGCCGTGACAAAAAAGGATCATTTCCCCTTACCATTCATAGACCAGATCCTGGAGAGACTAACAGGGAAAGAATTCTTTTGATTTCTAAGTGGGTGCTCGGGCTACAACCAAGTGGGCATCGCTCTTGAGGACCAGGAAAAGACCACTTTACATGTCCATTCGGTACGTACGCATTCATGTGCATGTCCTTTGGGTTATGGAATACACTAGGGATTTTCCAGCGCTACATGATTGTAGTATTTGTCGAGATGGTAGACAATTTCCTGGAGGTCTTCATGGATGACATCTCAGTCCATGGCAACTCATTTGATATTTGTCTATCTCATTTGGATGGAGTCCTCAAGAAGTGTGGTGAGGTGAATCTGGTGCTCTCTTGGGAGAAGAGCCATTTTATGGTTCAAGTGGGCATTGTGTTGGGCATGTCATCTCCAAGAGAGGAATGGAGGTTGACCCTGCCAAGGTGGATGTGATCAAGAAACTTCAACCACCAACCAACATCAAGCAAATGCAGTCGTTCCTCGTGCACGTCGATTTTTATCACAGATTCATAAAGGACTTTTCAAATATTGCATGATTGCTTATGGAGCTATTAGGAAAAGACACAGAGTTCATTGTAGATCACAAGTGTCTGAGGTCTTCGAGCTCCTAAAAAGGAAGATCATGGATGTTCCTATCCTACATGCCCTAGATTGATCTCTTCCCTTTGACATCATGACGAATTCTTCCGACTTTGCAAATGCGGTCATGTTAGGACAAATGAGAGAAGGGATTTACTATGTTGTCCACTATGCAAGCAAATTACTTGATCAAGCTTAATGGAATTATACCGACATAGAGAAGGAAATGCTTGCCGTAGTATTTGCCTTGGATAAATTCAGGTCTCATCTTTTAGGGTCCAAGGTTACCGTGTTCATGGGTCACACAACCATCAAGTACCTCATGGAAAAGAAGAACGTGAATGCACGTCTTCTTAGGTGGATTCTATTACTCCAAGAGTTATATTTGCAAATCAAGGATAAGCCATGAGAGAAGAATGTGGTGGTTGATCACCTCTCCTGCATTGAGTCACATAGTTCCTCTGAGACTAACCCAATCAAGGACCCCTTCCATGATGAGTCGATCTATTTTGTCGACTCTCTTCCATGGTATGCCAACATGGTGAATTTTATTAGGCTCCGTTTGGTTGCAGGGTTGGGCAGGGTTGGGTTGGCGCAACCCGGGGTACCTCTCCTTCCAAACATCCCAATCCCCCTCACAGTTTACTATTCACAGGGGTACCCCAACCCAACCCTACGCTTCCCAACCCTGCAAGTGTCTAAGTCAGTTCTCCATGATTGGCCCAAGAGCAGCATTAACCGACTTAAGTTTGAATCTAGGAAATACCATTGGGAGGATTCATTTCTTTTCTTTGAAGGTTCATCTAGCGACGGGAAGAATATACATGAGTGTCCTCACCTACTGCCATTCCTTGAAGGCAGGAGGACATCACTCCAAGAAGAGAACCACCTGTAAAGTGCTTCAATGTGGTTTGTATTGTCTGACCATGTCCCGTGATGCATATGCATTTGTTAGGTCGTGTCCAGCATGTCGGAGAATGGGAGGGATCGTTCGTTCCAGAGATGAAATGGCCATGCGACTGGTCATTATAGTTTATGTTTTCGATGCAGGGGTGTAGATTTCATAGGCCCATTCTCTAGCAGTTACGGCTATGAGGATATTCTCTTGGCGGTTGATCATATCCCTAGGTGGGTGGAAGCTATCCCTACCTGAGTTGCAGATAACAAGATTGTTTGGAAGTTCATGAAATATCACATCATTTCATGGTTTGGGGTTCCTAAAGTCATCATCTCTAACGGGGGTAGACACTTTGTTAACATCGAGATGACAAAGTTAACAAAGGACTAAGATATCGAGCACCGTGTCGCTAGTCCATACCACCCACAATCGAATGGCATGGCTGAGGTGTCGAATAGGGAGGTAAAGAGAATTTTGCAGAAGCTACTCTACCTTGATAGGAAGAACTGGTCCCAGCTTTTGGACCAAATTCTATGGGTACACGGACTGTTCACAAGACCCCGCTTGAACCTCCCCATTCCTAATGGTTTACGGAAAGCCATGTCATCTGCCCGCTGAGCTGATACACAAATCTGAATGGGAATTAAAGAATGTGAACTGGAACACACATGAGGTACAACAGAGCAAAAAGATGGATCTAAATGAGCTTTTGGAAATCAAAAATAAGGCATATGATAACAATGTGATCTATAAGGACATAATCAAGTGTTGGCACGATCAGCATATCAGATGCAAGAGTTTTGTCCCAAGGAAGAAGGTATGGTTATTCGATGCCAAGTTGAAGATTTTTCAAGGAAAGTTGAAGTCCAAGTGGACAGGACCCATCATAGTCAGGGAAGTGCACAAGAAACGACAGTGTAGAGATTTCAGCGCTTACAAATGGTGCATGATTGTTCCTTGTAAATGAGCAACTACTGAAGCATTTTGTAGGATCGGATGACCATTTAGCCTATGTTAAGGAGATCTCATTCATGAGTATCCCAGAATCCAATGATCCACTCTTAGGGAACGCATGAATCCTCACTACTCCTACCATCTCCAAGCATCTCTTTCCCCACCCCCTTTTCTCTTTGTATAATCCCCAATCCCATCAGTTCTCATACCCACTTATGCCCTATACTTAGGCTGACCAGATCCTAAGTATAGGAGGGACCGATGCCCGCCATTTGTATATGTTCATCCATTTCTCCCCTTGACCTCGACCACCCCATTTTTTCTCTTCTTCCACACTTAGGCTGCTCAGATCCTAAGTATATGAGGGTGGATCGACTTCTATACTTTTTGTTCTTTTCACTCTCATACACTTAGCACGAGCTATGTCTTTTTCTCGCTTCTTGTACTCTGAGGACAACACATGCTAAGTATAAGAGGGTGTGCATATATAACATATATACTTTTCCCATAGCTCGTACTTTTGCGTATTTTGTATATATTATGAAATAATTACTAAATGGTTAAAATTGGTAAAAAAACTTTTTGTAAAATACATGTATAATTATACTTGTGTAAAAAGTATATTGTATACAAGCTGTAAAATCTATATAATGTGTATACTTTTGTAAAATTCTTGTAAATAATACCTTTGTAAATTTTTTTGTAAAATAGAAGGCATACAAAAAACTTTTGTAAAAAAAATAAAAATAAAAAGAAAGGCTTCTTATTTACTCTTGCATATCATCCTTGCATTCATTAAAAAAATCATAAATCATCTTGCATTTCATTTATATACATTTCATAACATCTGCATTTCATTTGCATATCTAGCATATGTAAAGTGGAACGATAGTGGGTTCCGAACCAAGTTATGAATCGAAGTCGAGGATGGAATTGATTTGACTTTAATCTACTTAATTACAGAGGAACCTTATAGGAACTAGAGTTGAGACTTTTTAGGTTGAGCGACTTAATTTTTGAGTCCACTAGACTATGTTCATGTGTCATCTTGATTGGTCTAAGTAGAATATGTCATATACGCGCATGATTCTTTTAGACAGTGACCTAACTTGGACAAGAAACTTGCATGTAGCTCTTCATTAGTGAGGCGGTGAGGAGGCAGAATCCTTTAGCTTGGGGAAATGCACGAGTGGAAATATTCATAGTTATAATAAGTGGCCAGTGTGTCTCAACGTAGTATAGTGGCAACGACGTCTAATGATGGGATATTGTGGGTTACAATAAATCTTCAAAAAGAGGGATAGTCTACTGGCTCAAAAAGGAAAACTCCTTATGTACATGCTGCACATTTGTATATGTTCAAAAAAAAGAGAAAAATTCCAAAAAAAAGTTAGATGGGCAAAAAGTAAAAAAATCTCGTCAGAGAAAAATAAGCAAGGCATATGATTTAAAGTCTCATACCAAAGAAGACTACAGCTAGAGACTTGGCTACACTAGTCAAACTCCATGTATATATGACTCCACTGGTCACAGTTCATTCTCTTCTCTATCTCCTCTTCTTGAGCCGGTTGTACTTGAACTTAGAAGGGAATACCCCACTCCTCAAGGAAAGAGTTGCTAGACCGGGGAATTAGGGTTACCTTGTTAGAGGAGGTTGTTTCTTTACCATTTATGATGTGGAGAGCTATATTCACTTATATAGTACAAGTAAGATTCATAATCATCAGAATTTGCATATGAGGACTTGTTCTGACTTGACTGTTGAGGCAATCTGAATAGAGACTTGTAGAACTTAAAGGTTGTTAGGTCCTAAATCCTATTCCCAATAAGGTTCTGCCACATTATTAATCCAAAGGTTGAGTCGAGCTCCATTTTCACCTTTTGTTCATGACCTTGGTATGGAACCAAAAATCATTTCACTTTTGCATTTCATTTTAGTTGCTCAGGGATGAACAATGTTTAAGTATAGGATTTGACAAATCTATGATTTATCGCTCTAAAAGTTGAAAATAAAGCTTCGTTCTGTAGTAATTAGCTGCATTTTCTATTTATTCTGCATTTTTACTATTCATGCACTTAGAATTAATTTCTACATTTTGGCATGCATATTTGCATTAAATTAGAAGCAAACTTCCATTATGAAAATCACATGTATGTTCACCATATTTCTTTTATTTTTACTCATTTTTTACTAACTTAGAATTGAATAAAATCAATTCTATAGTGTACATATTATTAACATTGATAAATGAAAATTGCCAAAAAAAATACTAAGTTGTAAAATTTACCAATAAAAACTAAACCCCGGTGTAAGACTAAAAGCCTTAAAATGTGAATTTCTCTCTCATACAGTCTCTTATGAACCCCTACTTACTTTTGAATTAATTTACATTCAATTACCTTTAAAATAAGACCAGATTCAAAAGAATCGGAGTTCGTATGTGAAACTTGGATTTTGTTTTATCGCAGAGTCATCACCCCAATCAAATAAATTATGCATATCACGAGTAAAACAAGATTACTTAAACAAATCGTAATTGCATTCATCTTTGTATTTATATATGTACCTTCAAGTTAGAGATGATGGTTGCCTTAAGTGACTGTGGAATTTTCCTAATGTCGATAGTCATCATGGGAATATGTGTCCTCATAGTGAGTCCCAATCTGTCTGAGAAGGGACCATTGTATTCTCCCAATGTCTGCCTGCATGGAGTCACAACAACCCTTATTCTTTCTCCCGACTTTAGCTTGCTTAATTTGTGGCATTTGACCCAACCTCTAACTTTCCTCTCATGACCTAGTATATGTGAGACTTCATGCAATTTCTATGAGTAAATACAAGATTTTGCTTATTTTTCACCTGATGATGATGGAGCATCTGTATCAGGGCATGGTTGAGTCCCATCTGTCTCAAATGGAGGCTCAGAGGCCCCCCATCCCCTTCTACCTCATTAGGGATATCATGAGCAAGTTGGGAGTGGTTACTACCCAAAGGGGCTATATCCTCATGCTCGTCCTCATGCTCATTCTGCGTGGAAAAATATGTCCAGACCGTCTGCATTTATGTTGAGCAGAATTTAAAAGCAATGTATTTTAAAGTAAACAACATAATCATATAGAAATTTAAAGAAAAAAATAACAACAATTTACTACTAGATATGAATTTGGAGTTTTCCATGGGAAAATACAAGAAGGAAATGATCATGGGAAAATAAGATTACCAAAGTCTAGATCTCCACATTTTCTTGAGAGGCCTCCTCCCCATCTTCATCTTCATTGACTCTTTGATATCCTCGTGGGGTTATCTTTATTGGAATTATCTGGACACTATTTCCATTGTTTGTTATATAGAAAACCCGATCCACTTGACATGCTAGAATAAATGGTTCCACTTTATCAAGTTAGTAATAGGTTTAATGACAGATTGTGCTAGGACATTGTGAATAGCTAGGAGAAAGAAGACATGCATATAGATGTGGTTGTCATGACTTTTAAGGCCACTTATTTCCTTTGAATTTCATTTACGCACCTAGAAATATTCGAACAGAATCCATCTGGAACCACAATATCCCTCAGATACGAGAGTAGCTGAGCTCATTCATTTGAATCAAGATGATATGGAGCATCCGACATGCCAAAGCTACCATGCTCATTAGGCATTATATGTAAGTGCTTATGAAATTCTAACCGTTGCAGATCTTTTCATGTTTGATAGTTTCCTTTGGAGATTTTGTGAGATTAAACATATCTAGAACATTATCTATGATATTTTTCTCGATGTGCATTACATCTAGATTGTGTTGTATTGTTAAATGTTTCTAATACATCAACTCCATGAAAATGCATTCTTCTTTTTGAATCCAACACCTTACAACTCTTTTAATTTTTCTTAAATGTCTTCACAAATCGAATGTCTTTTAGTTATAGCAACTATCCATCACTTGATGTCCTGATTGATGAACAATATGTGTTCTCAGAACTCTCTCGGAAAATCTAGCAAACTCATGACATGATAATCCATCAAACTCATCCTTGTAAACTATTTCGCCATCAATCTGATATGAGGAAAAAATGAAAATGCCCTAAATGAAATCTTCCAACGTGTTGCACTTGCTACCTGTTATGCAGGACTACACACTAACTCAGCGTGAATGAGACGCACAGTGTGTGAATTCTTTTATGCGATTTTATGCATAATTGGTATTTTAACTTAAAATTTTAACTATAGGAATTAACATGACACGTACCACATTAATTATGATTTTAATGTGATAATTTAGTTATTGACTTTGTATTGTGACACATGAGAAAACATATGGTCACATGTGTGATGTCATACACATCCCAAAAAGAACATATTGGCATATATACTTACATACTCATAGATACCTAGATACACACATATATACATACTCATAGCCATGCATACATCAATCACATAGATGCATATGTGCGTATACATACATACATATATACAATAGATACCTAGATACACATACATATACATAATCACACACATATACATACATATATGCATACATTAGATAGGCATATACACATAGATACAAATTTGTATGCATACATATATACATACTCATAGTCGTACATACATCGATCACATAGATACATATACATGTGTATACATACATGCAATAGATACCTAGATATACATACAGATACATAACACACATACATATACATACACATGTGTAAACTAGATACATAGATATACACATGTATAATAAGCGAATATACACATACACATACATAAACATATGCATACGCATATATACATACACATACTCATACATACATTAGATATATACACTATACACATGCTCCCCCACACATAAGTTATTTGTCAGTGGTATTCACTAAAGGAGTCTCTTTGTCGAAAGCAAGGAGAAGGTGGTGTAACATGCAGTTGGAACAAAAAAAGGCGAGGGGGTTTGGGCAGCAAGTCCTCAACGGGATATTCTTTTTTGCGGAATAATTTCAATCTATTCTGAGACAAGGGGTCGGTTTGGTTGCCGGGTTGGAGTGGACTGGGGTAACTTGATTTGAATAGTAGTTGTTTAGGATGGTTATGAGGGTTAGAGAGAGTTGAAATAAAGAATGTGATGTGATGTCACTATGATTTGTGATGGATTTTCAACCCAAGAAAAGAGAGAGGTAAACCGGATTACCCCGGGTTAACCCGCTTACCAAACGAGCCCAAGAAGTTTTATCTCAGGATAAGCTATTATGAAAATGATCACATAATAAATACATCATCTACTTTGTTTTCATCTACAATACTTATCGATTCAGTATACCTTAAACAAACGAGATTACATCATATATTTGTGCATCACATCATAAACTATTGATGGTCGACGGTGTTTGTAAAGGGGGTCTCATTAGTTAAGGCAATGGGAAGGTGACTTAACATGCAATTGGAACAAAAACATGTGAGGGAAGTATTACATACTTGTTGCCGATTTTGGAAGGAGGGAAATAAATCCCATTAGGATATGACAGTCGTCCCACTCCTACTTCATGTAGCTAACTGGGCAACAAGTCCTTAATGGATATTCCTTTGCAGGATAATTTTGATATTGTGGAAATATGAAATAAGAAATCAAAAATAAGAACAAGACAATAAACATGAAAAACAAGAAGCGTTTTTGTGGAACCTTACTTTGTGAGGAGCGTGATGAAGTCACGGGAGAATGCTTCAAAGGGTGGATTTTTTCGTTTCATTCTCTCAATGAGTGCATAGGTGTTGGGTCTCTTTATATAGCCCCACTGACTCTACAAAGTCCTACCAATAGATGATGCGGGACTACCTTAAGGTATTCTCAAACACTCTCCTTTAAGTTGGAGCATGCAATGCTAAGCTTGAACAAATATAAGAAGACATGAACTCACACTATGAACACATGAGACTACAGACCATAACGACTCTAGGCATACTTTATTGGTTTATTGTTGAGGGTGGTGCTTTACATACCATGTTGGTGAGGATGAACTTGAGGTCTGACCTCTGTAATGAGTCTCTTCTGATGTCAAAAACCTGTGGGGGGAGGCTCATTACCTATGGGGGATCGTCATCTAATGCTTTTTTCTTCATTCCTTGGGAATAACCATATAAAGATTTATGAATGTGGAAGTGGGTTCTCTCTCTTGGGAACCTCGAAAGGATCTCAACCTTGAGTTCATGGTCACTGGAGTCTTAAGTGTTTGCATTGAGTTGTTTTCTTGATAAAATCTCTTAAAATCAATGGATGACTCATTCACTCTCTCATCCCCCTTACTCCCATACTTATTGGAATTTATATGGGTATTTAACCAAGTTCAGAGAACAAATGACTAGCGGGTAAACAAAAACTTTATCAATTTTTTTCGTTTGTTTCACTTTTTTCGAATAGACTTCTACTTTTTTTTCTTTGAATCATCTTCATCTTCCTTTTTTTGCAGGCCACGACTTCACTCTTTGTCTCCCCCTCATTTGCAATACGAATACAATAGAGGCGCAAAAAATCTTGCCCTTTTTGCATGATAAAACCTTTTTGCACACATATGGTAATATATATTTTAATTCCCTGGATATTGCAGCTATATTGCAACTTCAAAATGTGCTATGAATGTCACATTTAGTAAATGTGTTATATATACCACTTTTTTGTAAGTTCCAAATATCCTATGAATAATACATTTACGAAATGCATTGTGAAAAGTGCACATCTTCGATAACACACTTCATATGTACAATATACAATCTCCATTTTCTGTGGAGTCCTAGAATATATAAATATCATTATTGACGTATTTTTATATGCATTATAGATGGTGATATTTGAAGATGTGATATAAGTACACTGTCCATATTATTAAAAATATATGTTACCATATCTATGGATTTATATTTTCTGAGAACAATACTTAAGAATTTTCCTCTAACATCCATTTTTTCTCTCTTCTTGGATTCAAAAATAGCTCGCAGAGCCCTATACCTAGGGATGAAAACGAATATGAACATATTTGTATTTGATCCACTGTTGTATTCATTTTATACATGTTTTGACATTCATATTCATTTTAGATGGATGTGGATATGGATATGACTTTGACATTCGCTAATATTCGCATTCACATTCGTATATATGTTTTTATACATAAGTATAGTAACATATTTATTTATAACTGTATGTAACAATATTTTGTGATTGCATTCACCATTGTTGATATAATTATTATGAAAATAATATGCTTGATATCTATTTTGCGTGTAAACCATCCCAAACATGTATATTTTTGTTAATCTATCATAATATTTATGCTATTATTCGTATCTGATTCGTATTCGTTTTACATTTTTATTCATTTTTAAGAATATGATAACGCATTTTTCATATCCGCCAATATTCGTATCCACATTCATGTTTGTATTTTAAAATGGATTGGGATATGATTATACCTATATTCGCATCACTATCCGACTGTTTTCATCCCTACCTATACCCCTCCTCCTCCACCTTTTCTTCTTTTTCCAATTTTTTAAAACAAACCAAATAATAACAACCCAATCTCAAGGCCCACAAATCCCCTTCACCCTTTTGAATATATCCATTTCTTTCCCCCAAAATTCTCCTCTTGTGTTTTTTAAATAAAAACTGAAAGGGTGTATCGCATCCTCCATTTTCATCTTAGAAGACGACTAGGGTAGGGAGGAGTTGCGAGGAGAGGGGTCCTTGTTGACTAGAGCGATGGTAGGGCTATGTCTCGAGGGTTGGGAACGTGACAATGTGACGAGCCATTACACAAGTAAGGGGAAACGGATCCTCTGTTGTAGAGAGGATTGCAGCATAGGTGTTGTAATCCTCTCTAAATTTTTTTGTTAATTTGATTCCAAAATCTAACCTTGTAGATATAATCTTAGGTTAATTATCTACATATCCTCCAAATTTCATCCAAATCCTACCTTTATTGTTGTTTTATCCTAATGGTCGAACATTCGATCATGATCTAAGCAACTTAAATTTGATTTAAAAAATATCTGAATGTTTGACCACCTATCCTTTTTGGTCAACAATAATGAGATATCAAGATGGTCATGTTACATAACCCTAATTGTACAACACGACTTATTGAGTGTAAATATGTATATAAACTTTAATCGTAAAATAGGAAATGAACTCAAAAAATCTTATTGGATAAGAATAATAAAAATTATTGTACAAACCGGCTCAACTAGAGCTCACAAGTCTAATAGATTCAAGGGAGGTTTCGCGTCAAGTTATAATCTTCAGCATTTCGCTAGAAATCGACTCAGTTGCCAAGCAAGGGTCCATGGGGTCAAAATCTAAGGCGCTTTAGCGAGTCCTCCATGCCCTACTTGACTTACCTCATGGATAGGAACCTATGTCTTCTCCTCCGCTTAGCTTCCTCGCGAACCTTGTCACTGACCTGCGAACCCCTTGTACTCATTGGGAAGCTTTATCCAAGACTATGGCACTTGAAGAGGATTGTTTCCCTCAATTTGTTTTATATCATAAGCTATTCTATGATACATGGAATTATTGATGCAAGTTGCATAGAAAAATAGAGGAATATGTGAGTAATGGTGCTACTAGGTACATATTTACTCATGAAGACTGTGCATAGTGGTTCTTGAATCACATTCTGTAACGGCCTGGTCTTTTGAAAAAAATTCAAATGAATTGTCTTGGATTAAAATGATTTAATTAATACATCAAATCCCTTCATTATCAACTTTAAAACCACAAGGGTTCCCTCTCCATACGTCACCTTATCTTGCAATCTAGAGAAAGAGAGAGGAAGGGATATCTTACCGAACGTCCCTCTTCATCGTAGGAGAATGCGGCGTTGAATCCGAAGAGGAGGAGAACGCGGATCCGTGACCAAAAGAAGGCGCGATGATCGTGACGGGTAGAGATAAGCTTTGGATCAAGGTATGTATCAGCTTTAGATTTTCGATTTCTAAACGTATGTATCGGTCTAGATTTTCATATAAAGATTGATTGTGTTAAAATAGATCTCTTGTATATATCGGTCTAGGATTTCGTCCAAATATTGAATACTTTCGAAATAGATCTCTTAAGGTGTGTGTCAGTTCGTATGCGCATATGAATTTGATTGCGTTTCGAAAAAGACCTTTATTGCAGGTTTATAATATTTGAGATATTGAATATGTAGTGCGAGATAACCACTAGATCTGAACTATCCGTCAATGGTCCACTCTGGAAAGCTTTTCTGGAATTCAACTATTGGTTTATCATATCATGATGTTGCCATTAAGGATATTAATCTTAAGTTTCATATTTAAAAAAATTGTTTTTATGTATTGTGTGCGCATGGTTCTCAAGCAGTTTCTCATTTTGTGATTTGCGAACAGACTTCGCGGATAAAAATTATTACATATTTAGATTATTAATAATATTATTAAATTAATTATTTTCAACACATTTCAACTACTATGTATAATTGACCCCTATATACTCATGTTATATGGCCATAAATAAACATTTATTTAAACGTATTGGCGTTCCTACCTTCCTTATGTGTAAAAGGCATTAATACTAGTGAGTTTGTCATTAATCGTAACCTTACAAGAGACAGGATTAGAGTTGGTGGGCTATGAATATCAAAAGGATAAGTTATATATATTAATCAAGAGTTTTTCATGGATCTTTGTTAAATGAAAAGATAAACTATATGTATATTTGATATACACATAGGTGTATGTATTGATGGATTTGGAGAACTTGATTGTACCTGTATAAATTAGACATTATAAGAATAGTGTACCTTTTGTGCCACTCAACTTTTTTTATAAAACTTTCATAGGAAAAGTTTGGTACTTTGTGAAGTGTCGTATATTTATAAATTGATGGGAGATTCCATAATTATTGTCTTTCAAAAATAGTGATAAGTTGTAACAGCAAATCGGCTTGTATGGGCTGGTTAATACCAAACTATGAGACAAACGAGGAAAAAAAGGAATACAAAAGCACATATATATATATATATATATAATTTTATAAGAAGAGTTAATCAAGCTTTAAGGCACAGATCATAAGGAGTCACATGGTCGACCGCAAGGGGTCGTATTAGCCGCAAGAGGCAACGCCGCAAGGGGTGTATGGTTGCAAGGAACCACAGAGGTAAAAGCTAAGTCCTCTACAGTTGTAGCTACACTGTCATGTCATGCCATGGACCGCAAGTGCCAACGGTTGAAAATGTATAACAAGATACGTAATTGAATGTTATGCAAGGAAATGGTTTATGAGGGAAAACCATCATGAAAAATACAAGAAATGGTTTAATAAGAGAATGAACCATCACATGTTATGCAAGAATTGGTTTAAGAAAGTTAAACCATCAAAGTCATGGGGGGCTAATATGTAAAGTAGTTTATATGTTTTATAAGTATGTAATTTGCTTGGTATTTTATGAAATATGCCCACAAGTAGAAATAAATGGTTGGCATACCCACTTATGCAAATTACCTACTTTACATGCATATCCATGTTTATGAAAGAAGTCAAACTATACATGATAGGGATCGAATTTAGACATGCATGGGAATTATCTAGACACGGAATGATGTGTATACCTAACAATTCAAGTACATGAATTATAACAGATAAAGGACCTTTAGAATACCCATGCATGGATCCCGATGCATACTGAGCATTAGGCTTATGCAAATTTATGTTTGTTAATTTCAGGTGAAGAACAAGGTTGATTGCTTATTCTGGACCGTGCTACGGACTCATTGAGATTTCTGACGGGGTACGATTTATCTTGTGAAGATCTAGTGGATATCTATATGCCCACAGGAACTACCGAGATGCTATTTTAATTCCTAGAATAGTTTTTTTTATATTTTTTCAGTTTAGAGTTGTAATAATAGAACTCTAGTTTGGATGGACATTTTATGGAATTGATATTTTCTCTGCTCATTGTATGTCATTTATCTATTTTTTGGTAACGGTTCGGTCGTGCGATCAACTATCGTATGCTTCCGTCGATTGTCGCGATACGTTCCGTTAGAAATGGTATCAGAGCTAGAGTTCCTCTGAGCATAGGATATCCACAATTCTTAGTGATCTAAGATTTATATATAGAGAGATTTAGTATCACAACTCGTTGACCTTGCCCATTTTTGAATCAGATGGCTCCTCACGTGCAATTGAAGCCATTGGAGACCGTGACTCGTCGACGAGCCAAGAGGCCGTTATAGGTATGCAGAGGCAGATGCTAGAGTTAATGACACTAATGGCCCAGCAACATAAGAGTCAGACATCTAACTCGGGTGGACTGACGCTAAAGACCTTCATCTAGCATGATCCGCTCACTTTCAATGGTAAGCATGAGCCAGAAAAAGCCAAACATTGGCTAAGAGAGATGGAGCTGACTTTTGAGGCAACAGATTATCCTGAGGAAAAAAAGTGATCTTTGGGGCATTTCGTCTACAAGACAACACAAAGGATTGGTGGACTTCATGCTAGGGAATCCACTTTTCGGAGCTCTAATCATTAAGTGGGATCATTTTGTTGAGCACTTCACTGAGCGTTACATCCCTGAGCATGCTAAGGATGCTAAGTGTCAAGAGTTTATAAGTCTCCGGCAGGGAAATATCTCGAAGAATATGCAGCAAAATTTTAAGAATTGGAGAAGTATGGCAAGGATATATGTGCCAACGAAAAGCAACGAGCCAGAAAGTTTATAGAAGGCCTGAATGCGGGATTGAGCATTAAAGTGCTTACTAGAAGTCCCACAACCTTATCCGAGGCGGTTGCAGCAGCAGTGGAGATCAATGTAGCATACCGGAGGATACAGCAAGCGAATCCTCGAAAGCGCCCCCACAAGACGAACTTCAATGACAAGAGGCGTCGCACTGCAACGAATGCCAAGAAAACAAAGACTGATGATACACCAGCAAACAGGAAGTACACATATGAGGTGTTCCCGCGTTGTGATAGGAGGCATCCAGGAGAATGCTACAAGCTAACCATTACTTGCTTTAAGTGCGGAGAAAAAGGTCACTTCATGAAAGATTGCAAGAAGGATGTCAATGATCAGAAGAAGCCATTCGAGCAGAAAAAGAAGGTAGTAGGAAGAGTCTTTACTATCACTCCTGAGGATGCAGAAGGTGCCAACACGACAGTGGAAGGTACTCTACTAATTGAAAACCATTTATGTCATGTTCTTTTTTATTCCGATGCCACGCATTCCTTTATCTCGAATGCTTTTGCAAGAAAGTTAAGTTTAGAAGTTGTTGAGCTTCCTTACGCACTTACAGTTTCTTCACCAATGGATGATATTATTGCCACAGGTATGTACTTAAAGGGCGTACATGTTTTGGTAAAAGAAGACGCCCTCACTGTCAATTTGATATTATTACCCATCACAACCTATGATGTCATCTTGAGAATGGATTGGTTATGGGAGCATTATGCAGCGGTCTATTGTCGAGAAAAGAAGGTGGTCCTGAGTAGACCAAATCTTGAGGAGATAGTTATTCGGGGCACCTGTAACTAGGGTGGAAGATTGGTTATCTCATCCTTGCAAGCAAGTCAACTACTAGAAGAAGGTTGCATTGCATTCCTCGCTGGTATAATAAACACTGAATCATCGCAAACACGTCTTAACGATTTAGATGTGGTCAGAGAGTTTGTCGATGTCTTCCCAGACGATCTTCCTGGACTACCTCCTCATAGAGAGGTTGATTTCTCAATTGATGTGATCCCAGGAACGGCTCCGATTTCCAAAGCCCCGTACAAAATGGCACCTGCAGAACTTGAGGAGCTAAAGAAACAGTTACAAGAAAAACTGGATAAGGGATTTTTACATCTCCAGTGTTTCTCCGTGGGGAGCACCCACTCTTTTTGTGAAAAAGAAAGATGGGTCTCTTAGACTATGCATTGATTATCGAGGTCCAAACAAAGTGATCGTGAAAAATAGATACTCGTTACCTCGCATTGATGAATTATTCGATCAGTTGCATGGAGCAACGGTTTTCTCAAAAATTGATCTGCGTACGCGTTAACATCAACTCCGGATAAAAGAGGAGGATATACCAAAAACAGCTTTCAGGATAAGGTATGGTCATTATGAATTCTTGGTCATGCCATTTGGTCTTACTAACGCTCCTACAGCCTTTACGGAGCTAATGAATAGGGTATTCCGAGAATACCTTGACAAGATTGTCATTGTATTTGT
The DNA here is from genome assembly GCA_037367405.1 of Ottelia alismoides. Lineage (NCBI taxonomy): Eukaryota > Viridiplantae > Streptophyta > Magnoliopsida > Alismatales > Hydrocharitaceae > Ottelia > Ottelia alismoides. The sequence goes on along the minus strand of JAZKJV010000351.1, from coordinate 230,426 downwards.
GGATGATATATTGATATATTCATCTGATCCGAAGCAACATTGAGTACATTTACAGATTTTCGAAACCCTAAGGCAACACCAGCTTTATGCAAAATTATCCTAATATGATTTTGGTTAGATAAAGTCGCATTCCTCAGTCATGTGGTATCTAAGGATGGCATTGAGGTAGATCCAACCAAAGTGGAAGTTGTGATGAATTGGAGTCAACCCAATAATGTTTCTGAGATCCATAGTTTTCTTGGCTTGGCTAGTTATTATCGGCGATTTATTTAGAATTTCTCAAGGATATCGCTACCAATAACAAAGCTCACTCGAAAGGATGTGAAGTTTATATGGTCTGAGGATTGTGAGCAAGGCTTTCAAGAATTGAAGCAGAGATTGACTACAGCTCCAATCTTGGCTTTACCGTCAGGTGGACCCGGGTGTGTTCTTATGCAAAATGAGAAAATCATTGCTTATGCCTCACGACAGCTAAAACCTTAAGAAAGGAACTACCCAACTCATGATTTAGAGTTAGAAGCAGTAGTCTTTTCTCTAAAAAAATATGGCATCATTACCTCTACGACGAGCAGTTTGATGTGCTCAGTGACCATAAGAGCCTCAAATATGTTTTCTCCCAGAAGGAACTTAATCTGAGACAGCGATGCTGGCTGGAATTTCTAAAAGATTATGACTTTGCCATCAACTATCATCCATGACAATGAAATGTTGCAGCGGATGCATTAAGTAGAAAATGGGAAGGTAAACTATCTAGTTTAAAACTTCAGTGGAAAATGATGAAGGATTTTGAAGATTATTAGCAGTTTTTTTGAGCGAATCAAGAAAGATATCGAAATTCAACCAAAGATAATTGGGAAGATCTTGACTGCACAAAAAGTAGATGTTGATCTTCCTAAATTTATAGAAACATCTAAAAAGGAAGGTTTTGATTTCACCATTGGAATGGATGGAGCTATAAGGTACCGCGGCAGATTATGGATTCCAAGTGATATTGAGTTGAGATAGGAGATTCTAGATGAAGCACACAGATCGGTGTACACTATCCATCCAAGTACAACAAAAATGTACAAGGATCTACAACGGAACTTTTGGTGGCCGAAGATGAAGAATGACATCGAAGAATTTGTTGCTAGATGCTTGTTATGTCAGCAGATCAAGATCGAACATCAAAGACATGCAGGACCTGTTCAACCCTTGGAGATACCTGAATAGAAGTGGGAGCACATAACGATGGACTTTGTCACCAGTCTACCCAAGACCACGAGGTATCGTTATGACACCATATGGGTGATTGTTGATCGATTAACCAAATCAGCACACTTCCTACCTATCCGCTTGGATCAGTCGACAGACAGTCTAGCTGAATTATATGTGAATGAAATCATCAGCCTTCATGGTATTCCTGCATCAATTGTCTCGGATCGGGACACATGATTTACCTCTCATTTATGGAATTCAGGATGCTATGGGCACTCAATTGAAGTTCAACACTTCATTTCATCCGCAGACTGATGGTCAGTTAGAAAGGACGATCCAGACACCAGAAGATATGTTGAGAGCTTGTGCTTTTGATTTTGTAGGCAGCTGGGATAGACACCTTCCATTAGTGGAGTTTCCTTACAATAATAGCTATCATTCGAGCATCAAGATGGTTCCCTATGAAACATTGTATGGGAGATCTTGCATATCAACCCTCATGTTGGAGTGATGTGGGCGAAAAGCACATCTTAGGATCGGAACTTGCTCAGACAAGTAAGTAGGATGTTGATTTAATCAGAAAGAGATTGTTGGCAGTTCAAAGTAGGCAAAACTCTTATGTTGATCGTCGCCGAAGAAAGTTGAGTTTCAAAGTTGGGGAGCATGTGTTCCTAAAGATCTCTCCAACCAAAGGCATCTTACGATTTGGCAAAAAGGGGAAGCTCACTCCCAGATACATAGGACCTTTTGAGATTCTGCAGCGGATTGGAGAGGTGGCATATCGTATTGTATTACTACCTCAATACTTGAAACTTCACAATGTATTCCATGTGTCTATGCTGAGGAAGTACACTCCTGATCCTTCACATGTGATCGAGCATGAGTTCATTGATATTCAGTCAAACTTGACTTTTGAAGAGAAACCAATACGAATCATCGATCGTAGAGATCATCAACTTCGTCGATGCATAGTTCCGATGGTCAAGGTCCTTTGGCAACACTGCCAAAAGGAGGAGGCTACTTGGGAGCTGTCTAGGGACCTCCACTAGAGGAATGTCTCCTTCATTGGCCATTCGAGCACTAGGAGTAGGGTTTGTGCTACGACCTCATCCTGGAGTGAAGCATCGTCGACCACGGCTCCTAAAAGAGCCACGACTTCCTCGTCCAGTTGGGGCAGCGAGAGCAGAAATTTGCCCCTGATCAGCGCCTTTAGCACTTGTATGAGGAACAGCAAGGCGACTCAGGGTACTGTAGGCTTCTTCAATGGTGGAGAGAGTTGCCGCTGTGATCATTTGATCGTGAGCAGCAGAATAGCCAGAATCGAGTCCGGCAAGAAATACAAGAACCGCCATCTGGTGGCGATGTTGTTTCTTAGTTGGACATGTGCAGCCTAGAATACAAGCATTATATCACTCAAAAAGGGATTTTAAGAGAGAGAGAGAGAGAGAGAGAAATACTCAGGTAGTGAGCGTCCTGCTTGCTTCATGTTGAGCTCATCAAAGTATATCTGATGCATCCTGCTTGAATTCTTATCCTGACCATATGTGGCTTGAAGAGAGATCTACATATCGTGGGAAGATTTGTAATAAACGAGTTCATCAGCAATCCGATCAATGACACTAACCATAATCCAAGAACTAACCATTCCATCGTCTTTGTCCCAAGTTGCATTTTTGCCGATCTTCTCAGCAGGTTCTGACTCTAAGAGAATGTGTTCCTTATCGTATCCACGTACAATCATGAGGAACATGCGGGAGTACTTGGGGTAGTTGGTGTCATCCAATTTAGGGATCGACCCAAAAGGGTAGTCGGGTGCTCCATCCATCATATCCTGGTGATGTCACATCTGATTGTGACATGTTGTTAGAAGAAATCATACATGTTGTATTAAAAATAAGATAGGGAAAAGAAACTCATTCCTAAATCATGTCAGGTGAAGGTTGAATGGCGGCATGCGTGAACGCCGGGGGAGGCTCTGCTGGAATCGATGCCGGGGGGGCTGGAGAAGACAGGAGCTGCAAGGGGGGCTCTGCTGGAGTTGGTATCGGGGGACTGGTGGAGACGGGACCCACGGGAGTGTGGGAAACGTTGTTGCCTGGAGGCGGGAGCCAGGGGGCATTTGGCGCATGGAGGTGGGGAACCGCAGGGGGGATGGGGCTCTACAAGAGGCGAGGCGTCTGGCACGTGGAGGTGGGGAGCCGCAGGAGGGAGGGGCGTCTTCCGCGTGGAGGAGGGAGCCGCAAGCGGGAGGGGCTCCGCAGGGGAAGAGACGAGGGGTCCGAAACTCCGCTTGCGGGTTGCGAGGGTCGGGAGGGAGGGGTTGCGTGTCGGGACGGGCAGGGTTGCGGGCGGGGATGGTGACGGGGTTGCAGGAGGGGACGGGCGGGGTTGAGGGGGGGCGCATGTCGATGACGGGTTCGCTGGAGGCGAGGGACGGGACGAGGGGTTCGGGCGCAGGCGACAGCTGGGGGGGCGCGTGTCAGGACGGGGGTGGGGGGGATGGCGACAAGTGGCGGGGGGTGCGGGGGAGAAGGAAAGCTCCTGATACCAAGTTGAATGGAATACCTCTGTATTTCTTATTGAGAAAGGAACCCCTAGGGCTCTTTATATAGGTAGAGAGGCCTAGGGTTAGGGCTAGGGTTACAATACAATTTGAACATGAGATGACTAATCTGCCCCTAGGGTTTATGGGTAGAGTGTTTCTCAACAACTTTAAAATTAAACCCCAGCAAGCACAAAACCTTTTTAATTTGCTAGTGATTCATAATTTACTAAAGCATAACATAAGAACTATAGTTGAGATGCAAGGTTTCGTAAAAGCTAAATGTTCATTCTTAAAAACAGCAAGCAGATACAAGAAAAGTTGAAGTCAAAGGATTTGGAGGGCTAATGATAAGTAGAAGAGCATTCATTACCTTTATTATAGTATCAGGGCTCGTGACACCCTGAAATTCGAATAGCATAACCAACTTTGTATTTCATTTGATTGGATTTGCCATTCAAAAGGGATTAACGGCGCAGTTTGTTGCCTGTCTCCCATCAATTTCTATGTAATGACTAGTATTTTAATTTCTTTACTGACACGTTTTGCAACACTAACGGCTGCCACACGCCTTGGTTGAGTGCAGCCAATAATTCCGGTTGTTGTGTATCCATCTTCATGTAGACACTAAACAATTAAAGGAAAAATGACCAGGTAACAAATTTTAGATATGCTAAACATACCAAAGGAATGGCCACTAAAAAATAAAAGAAAATGTTGTAACCTATGTGAGCTGAGTTGTTTTCCCAGAACCAGTTTCTCCAACTACAACAATGACCTGATTTTCGCGCACCACCTACAAAAATATATCACCAATTTTCAATGACGGAGGGACAGGGGGGCGGGAGGGGGCCTAGCCCCCCCAAGATTTTTGGTTAGGAGTTGTTATCTTCTATCCCTATTATTTATTTAGGAAATGCCTTCTCCAAAATGAACAAGTAATTGCCTATCAATTTTAGTATAGAGAAAAGTAAATCAAAATTATAAATTAGTACTATAAATAGCATTGGGGTTTTCCTCTCTCAGGTTGTTTCTCTCATCCAGGCCTCCCGAGATATTTGGAGTAGCATTAATGTAGGGAAGAAGTAACTAACATCAATTCTTGTTTCTCCATCCAAAGGTTAGTTGATATTTACGTTAAACTTATAAACTTTGTAATTTAAATACTCTCTTACATAATGAATGGGATTTTGTTCACTTACTTAAAAATGTGAACAATTGAAGTTGATAGTTTCTATTATAATTTCTCGAAATGTTCCCATATTATTCTAATTTATTTGTTCTTATGTTTCACATTAAAATAGACTCCAACTATGAGTACTATGATTTAATATTCGTAAAGTTGTATAAAATGTGATAATATTCGTAAAGTTATATAAAATGTGATAATACCTTGCTCTGTTTAATATTTTCCATAAAGAATCTATACATTTACAGGGATCGTTGGTGATTTAGATTTCAGAATTGGTATTATAACATGTCACTTGGTACTCTAAAACTTAAAAAATTAAAAAATGTCAAATTGAAAATAAAAAAGACAATCAGTGTGATCAAGAATGACGAATTGTAAAAGAGAATGAAAATGGATGTCTTGTGCTATGAGATTTGTAATTCCATTTTATTTGATCTGGTGGAGGCAAACCACTTTCATGACATGTATTGCTTCGCAAAAAGTCATCCTAACTTTGTAGATCCCTTTTAAGAAAAAACATGTGATACTATTTGATCTTGATGATGACACCTAATGATCTTTAGAACCAAAACCGTCGTTAAATTACTTAAGAATTTTTCTACTTGATTTTGAAAATATTGACAAATGACATATGTTACTATATCATTAACGATGCCCAATGTATAAACAATTATTTATTGTTGTTGTCATGAAAAATATATTTCACTCTAAATCTTATGAACCTCCATAAAGGTGTCGATCGAATATTAACCCTTAACTACTAACAAGACAATTATACCATTAATTGCATTATATATGAATCCAAAGAGTGGTCTGGTGGTACTACAATGTGACTCCACCTTAAAGGACATGCATTTAAATCCCAATGGGACACTCCAAACCCTCGAAATTACCAGACCACTTATTAAAAATCTATGGTATATATATTTTATAATAGTTTTTTTAGATATGAATGTAAAATAAATTATTGTATTTGATACTATAAAAAATAGCAACTAATTAGTAAAGGTATACTTGTAACTTTGTTTAGGCTTTTTGTTCATTTTTTATAAATGATGCCATTTGTTCAAAAAATTCTGTACCTCTTCTCAAAATGACATGATTTTTAGTTAAAAATTCTGGTCATAATTTCAAGTAAAAAATTTTATCGATAAAAATTCTTTTAAGTTTATTTAGCCCCTCCATACCAAAAATCATGTCTTCGTCCCTACCAATTTTGTAAGCAAGGAACAACAGTAACAATGTAAAAATGAGGGTTACAGGACCAACCAAAAACATTACATAAGACAACATAAATTTAGGAAAGAAAAGGGAAAAGAACACAATGAGAATGATCTTAGTTCACGATTTATTCATATGCAATAATTAGCAGGATCATCTACATCTATATGGAATGCAGAATTGTTTCATTAGTTTTTAATGATTAATATGATACATCGACACTGAACTCATGACAATTTGAGTTATAGTTATACGATGAATATGAACATTAGGGGTGCACATGGTTCGGATTGGATCGGATTTTACCTTGATCCATGACCAGTCCGTACTTAACGGATTTTAGATTTTTCTAATCCGATCCAATCCATTGAAAATATATATCCAATCCATTGAAAATATATATCCAATCCAATCCATCGGATTACGGATTGGATCGGATTTTTAATACTCACATATTGTCACTACATAAAATGATATAGTAATAAGATCAGACAAAATAAAGAAAATATATGCATTTCATGTGTCTAACTCGTGTAGACAAGTGAACCATCTCAGTTAATTTAGATACTAATTAAGCACATATCAAGTTAATCGAGATGCTAATTAAGTACACATCAAGATAAAGTATACAGAATTAGGTTCTACGACAAGTTCAAGATGTGACAGGATAAAGCTTGGATATCCTATATACTGATGGGCACTTTTAGATATTGCTTTCCGATTAATGTGTAGAGGAACAACAAAAATATCTCTCAAAGAGTTAATGCAAGGTGGTTGAAAAAGTCAGAATTTTCATATGTTATTTGTGATACTAACAAATTAACAATCCCCAAGTTAGATGGTTCACTTGTAACCATGTAGTATGGGATAGAACGGATATGCAACAAGGTCAAGAATTAGTTGAAAGACTAAAAGGTAGAGAGATAACTAGTGGGAGGGGGAACGTACCACAGCTCCATATCAATGCGCGAGGGAGGCGGCACCACAGTGACACACGAGGAGGGAGGAGTCCAAATTCTGTTGCGTCGTGAGAACGCCGCATGCGCAAGGGAGATGGTGCTTCGTCGTACGTCCGAGGGAGATAGTTCTTTGTCGCACGTGTAGGTAAGGGTGATGGTGAAATAACGTCCAGTCGAGAGTGGGTTCGTACCTTACGGCTGTAGGTTGTTGTTGGGGGAGAGCTTTATGTCGCGGATGGGAGGGTGGGAGACTTGCGGCTGCGTGTTGCTGCTGGGGGAGAAATTTAGGTCACATAGGGGAGGGTGGGGGGAGGGATTGGGAATTTGGGAGGGACTCATGGGTGGGAATTGGGAAATTACGAAGGATTTTGATTATTGGAAAGTGGATAGGGGATAATCTTAGGCGGGATGGTGAAATGTAAGGGGTAATTAGGAGATTTAAAAAGAGATGGTTTTGAATATTTAGAAATAAATATGGGGGTTCATATGTATTTAACTATATAATCTGCACTACTGATAAGAAAGAAATATTATATATAGTATTTGTTTATTTGTTAACGGATTAATGGATTGGATCGGATCGGATTTGGGTAACGATCCAATCCGACCCATAATTTAATGGATTTTTGAAATCTCAATCCGATCCGATCCGTTAGAATGACAAAACCAAACCAATCCAATCCCATAACATCGGATTGGATCGGATTACGGATTTTACCCGATCCATGTGCACCCCTAATGAACATTGACAAAAGAGGTTGACAATAGAATTGTAAGTATGAACCATCGTTAGTGTCTTACACAGTGAGTGAAGTTGGACGTTAATCGGTAAAATCAATTATGTCAAACCTTGAAAATCAAACATAAACATCACCTTTTAAACATGTATTTTATATAAACTACAGATACACAAAGTATGCATATTTTGCGCACACTACAACAAAAATAACAATAATCGACGTTTATAAACATTGAAATAGACATAAATAAACGTCGAATATGGGCTTTTTCAACGTATATATATGCATCGGCAGTTTGTGTCGATTCATGCCCGTCTAATTAGATATTATTCGACTTAAAACTAGTTACATCGATTCTAACAAGCTGAGGGTTTAAAGGTCGTGGATATTATCTGAATTCGACATGTAAACGTCGATCCTCATAGTATAATTCGATGTATACACGTCGATTATACAATCTAAAAATGACTCATAAATGCATAAACGTCGATTCTAACATGCATTAAATATTGGCATTTATGGGCAGAAGTTGTCCTCTACTCCCCAAAAGCTGTTGCTGATATGGCATACATGCATCTCTAGAGAGAGAGAGAGAGGAGCAAATCATGTGAGGTTTCAACTGTAGGTATGTAGTCATTGTAGAGTGCATCAAGGAATAACTCTAAGCTCCTGCTGGAACTCACAAACTTCATTCTTTTCCAGTTACCTGCTCTAGGTAAGCTAAACATCACATGATATAGAAAAAAGTAGTTTGCCGGCTGTAAACTGCAAGTATATAGTGCCACCAACATTATTCTCAAGACACCAGCACACCTACCTAATAAGATTCGGTAAGAGACGGCTTACCATACCTTCATTAGGATGTGGCAACACCTTAAGAAAATTATTGATATCCATAAAAATATGCAAACTCTAACACCGATAGCAACAAGAAGATGATCGATACATTAGATGCTAACATCTTATGTAAAAAGTGGGAGTAAACGGGGGCATTTGTTGAATAAGAAGTTTAGAGAGTTGTTCTTGCAATACTTGCAAGCTTACAAGGTGCATACGAGTAAAAAGGATTGATATCATATTCTTGAGATGTCATTCTAATCATGTATGCAAGCAAGCTTGCAGGGTGCAATAGTACTCGTTTGAGCCGCCGCAAAATCTCATATTGGTACAACAAAGAGATCCCATCCAAGACGTCGTCGGTGGAGTTTGGGATGGGGCTGGAGATGCAGCGACATAACATGTTAAGGAACAACTGTTGCATGTTCCCGTTGCTCGCTTTTCCTGCCTATTTGTTATCATATTGGCTGCTCTGTTTTCGTTAAGAAGGAACAATAGATTTTGAAGGTACTTCTATGCCACTCAATCTATGGTTGTGCCATTCTTCGGCTTTACGAACACCTCCAAAATCCACAAATGAAATAGCCACATTCTACAACATTGATCTAAATATTAAAATATATAACAACAAAGTCAACGATTGATATTAAGAAAAAGCGTTATAGATGCACCAACCGAGAATCGAATCCAAGTCTCTACCATTTTAGGGTATAGTTCTACCACTAAATCATTGGTGCTTATTACTTGCATGTATCTTAAAATATTTTCTATCTATTTAAAACAATGCATCAATATTGGGTGTAAAACTTGATAGACAATAAGTTGGTCGTACCTTGAAGGCTCTCCATTGATCTGCAATGATCCCCTATCAAGCTTGTTCCTGAGAAAATAAACACATTAAGAGAAATTATAACTATTACATCATGTCGTGTTAGTTATATCTCATTGAAAAATATAATTATCAACATTTCTATGGATCAATATGATGATAGATAAGCACTTCCCAAATTTTATATATATATATATATATATTATATATAATGTTGATTTACGAGACAAGTAATTCTTTTTTATTTTAGTCTCAGATGGATGGATAACATACATACAAAAAAATATTGACAATTGATAGGTTTCAAAAAGTATGAAAGAGGATTGATCGTCAAAGAAGAAGGAAACTTCCACCATGATTTTTTTAGCGGCTTGTTACTTTCTAACTACTCTAAGCATGTAAAAGACTTCAGCAAACTAATAGACAATCCCAATATGTTGAATGTTGATAACGACAAGAAACTAGTAGGTTTTTTCTAACTTCTTAACTGGGCAATGTAACTGCAGCAGGAAGTCTTTTCCACAATCAAATAAGGAGATTTTGTGGATTCTAAACAGAGTCGCTGCAGTACAGATGGAAGATTAATATTGCAAGATTAACAGCTAAAACTTTCAACTCTGATTGCCTTTACTTGAAGTAACAATCACAACCAAATTAGAGATATAATTGCTATGTCTTTCAGTAAAACGATACTGTCAACATCTTATAACTACAGGAAAAATACACATAAGTGACGAATATTCCTGACGGTTTATTTTTTGTCGCTTAAAAGTTACATTCCCTACGGGTTTTTTGTAGCGAAAGTATTCTACAATTAGTGACGAGTTGTCCGTGGTATATACCATTTGGGGGTCATAAAAAATTCCCCCCCAAATTATTTCACCTTTCCCTCCAAAGACCTTTCAACACCCCAATACTAGGGCTTGCACGATCTCATCCATAGTCTATCAATATTACACAGCTCTTCAACTCTCTAGGGATTTCACGATATCCCTCCCTCAAAGCCGCCGGATTGCACAATCCCTTCCTCCTAGCGTTGCCGGATCACACGGTCCTTCTCTCGACGTTGTGGATTGCACGACTCCCTTTTCCAACGCCATAGACGTCGTTCGGCTACACGACGGAGACGGTAAGTTATTATGATTTTTATCATAGAGATAGATGATCAATGTCAGGATCGAAAATGCTTGTGCGTCAAGTTCACAGGATTCCAAATCTCATGAATAGATTGTTTATTTATATATCCATGTGTATATTTATTATTATGCTTTGTCATGCAACAACTATTATATTGTGATTTTGATTTGCATATTGTTTAATGTCCTGCAACATTCATAATATTGTGTATATATTTGCCGTTGTTATTTTGTCGTGTTCAGATTCTTCCTGTAGTAGAAACATGCTAATGAGAATATATGTATTCTTACCAGTTCTAGCTTACTTCCTGTAGTTCAGAATCGTTGGTTACAAATGGGATATACGAGTAAGAATACCATTCATGTATTTGGAGGGCTGTGATTTGCCAGACAACATCCCTGTAGCCTCTGGAGATTATACGGGTTCTTTTCCATACATGCTAGCATTCTTGCCATAGATAGACGTACCAAGGACTTTCAAATTTAGATGTAATTTGGAGAAAAGTGATGAAATTCCATCACAGACTTCCAAGTTAATCACAACATATATGATATTAAATTTTGAAGAGATTGTATATAATAAAAGAACACCAGAATATCACAAAGCATGAGCCAATTTAAACAGTTTCCACCTTTGACGGAAATAATTTTATAATGTGGCTATGATATTGGAATTAATAAAAACAAACATATTTCAATTCCCAAACCAGATCTTGGCTCTTATTCTTGCTCTCATGATTTATCCAGCTTCCACTTTTCTTTTTGTTTTTGTGTACGTAATAAAAGGTGTACATGTAGGGGTGTGCATGGGCGGATACCCAATCCGTTCAACCGTGATCCGTCTCGATCCGTCATTATCGGGTTGGTGGGTCGATCCTATCCATTGCAACGGGTAACCATAGTAACAGATACCCGAATTATATGAACGGCTCTCGGTTACCCGCGGGTACCCGCGGATCACTAAAACACATCAATCCATGATATGATTGAAATGTGATTTCTAACTTGGGAATTTTTAAGAAAAAATCAACGTTAATAAATCCGTTATACGTGAACAAATATTACTTATATATTCGCACCACTTTTGATTGAAAAGATCACGATGAACACAAAATTAAAAGTACAAAAAAGAAAATGGGATTCGATAAACCGACTTCGATCTATGCTTATGCTTTTTCAAAGCAAGTATGATATGCTTATTTTCTAATTTTAAATGATCGACACTTGATAAATAAATACTCGTTTTGCTATTGATGGGTCAAATTAAAACTCGTTCGAATTGGAATATCACATGACACAAATTATCGATTTCAATCATAATATTAGAACTCGACCGAAACAAAATTTTACTCGGACTTTGATCATTTCGATACATCCCTTTAACTACCACCAATCTAATTAACATATTGATCGTTCCTGTTGACTTTCGGCACTTGTTGAAATCAGAATTTCTGTTGGATTTTAACCAAAATTTTGGTTATTTTGTTTTCATTTCTTTTATTGACCACACATCTAGTTAACGTATCACCATTTCGGTTGAATTTTGATACATCAAAATCGAAATTTCGGTCGGATTTTGACTAAAAATTTAATCATTTTAGTTAGCATTTCTTTTATCGACCACCTGTTTAGTTAATATATTGGCCATCTCGATTGAATTTTGGCACTTGTCGAAATCGATATTTTGCCTGCGGATAAATTTGTCGAAATCGATATTTTAACCCCTCCATCTTTCTTTCATCCACTTGTCTGTGGATAAATTTGTTTCATTTCCGTACTGGGTTTTCTTTAAATGATTTCTAACGAATCACAAAATAGTAAAAGGAAACTAATTAAGAATCCAAAGTTTTTAACACTAATATTGAAATTTATTTTATTGAAATTGATATTTATGAAAATTACCAGCAAGAAACTTTGACGTATTTTTATAAAAAAGCTCTTAAATGATACAATCTATGTAGACGTTGTCATCTATTTTGTTCTTAATGGTGATTGTGTTATGCCTCAAAAGCATAGTTTTTTTTGGCCTTTTTCCTTTTTAACCTTTCTGTTTTCTACCTTTTTTGCCAATAATATTAACCATGTACAATTAACTTTAAAACATTGTCTTCCCAACGTCACAACGGATGAAAGAATTCCTTTTTTAACTGGCAAAAATATTTCCTCCTAAAATGAAAAAAAATACAAAGAAGAGAGAAAAAAATAACGTTCTACATCAAGAAAACATTGGTTTTTGAATTTGATTTGACGTAATTAGTTATATTTACATTCTTCTATTATTTTTAGTAAAACATTCTTCTATTATTTCTTATTTCTGTTATCCCGATTCCAAGTAACGATCTCAATCACAAGCAATTTTGAAGTCGAGACGGATAAGGAGTTTGCCAAATCCATGGATAAGATCCGTCAACCCATGGTTATTGTCCGGGTTGAAGGAACAATGAAATGGATCGACCCGTGGGTATCCATGGATCATAGGGTCGGAGCTTCATATATCCTGGATCAAACAGGGGCGGGTACCCGATCCAGAATAGTTTGCTGGATACTCATGGGTTTAGGGTCGATCCATACGGATCGGATCGGATACCCGTCTAACCCGTAACCCGTGCACAGCCCTATGTACATGCACTATGTATTTTTCATTTCGTAATATATTTTCTTCCTAGTTCAGAATCTTCTGCAATGATCTGGTTACATGCACTCTGTAACCAGATCACTCTGTTTTTGTGTGCCTGACTAATCACAGCTTACCAGTTCTAGCTTACCAATTCCTATCGTTGTTCAGAATCTTCCTGTAGTAGCAACCTTATCCCTATATATCTTATCAGTTCTCATGACATATATGGTGAATATGGCAAAAATGAACTATCTTTAGTCTCCTTACTAATTCTCTATTATAATGGTTGAATAGGTTGGAGTATTGGACTCTACGATAAGTTCATTCCGCAAGCGTTCTTCGACAGAGAAGGTACATTTTCTATTTTTATTTTTTCTTTTTTTCTTTCAATTCTATAAGATTCTATCTTCATCATGATTTTCTTGAACATAATAAATTAGTTCTTTTAATAAAATTTGTTTTGTTTTGTCAAATAAATTAACTCTTAAATATAAGTTAGGTATTATTACACTAAGACTAACCTTAATTTTGCTCATTAGTTAAGATTTAATATAAGTTAGGTGTTGATGTGTCAAGTAAATCTTGGAAAGATATTGATATTCATGTTATTTTAAAGGTTTATCTCATGTCAGTGCTTATGAGTTAGAATATTTTTTAATTAACTTTCTTGCGATAGATGGATTATCCTGCTGATAGAACGTGGATGATGGACGAAACAGAGTGAATGATGCACAGTTTCGAGAAGAACTTTCAAAGTTTATTGAATATGCAAAGTTGAACTCTACACTTGTCTCTGAAGGTCAACTAATCTGCCCTTGTAAAAAATGTGATAATAGAAAGCGACATATGCCTAATATTATTTATGAGCACATTATACTTAATGGATTTACACCAAATTATAAATTTTGGTCACTTCATGGAGAAAGTCGTAATCAAGCCTCTTCATCATTGTCTTCTCAAGGGACTATCAATGACATGCATACCATGTTAAATGATAGATTTACAACTGCAAATTTTCAATCTTCTAATGCTAGAGGAAACGATATTGAAAATTCAGATACTAGAGAATATATAAATCCAGAAGCGGAAAAGTTTTATCGTCTTTTGGAAGGTGCTCGAAAACCACTTTATGATGGATGTGAAAATCATACAATCTTATCATTTTTAATGAAGATTTTCCATTTAAAGGTCTTGTCTGGATGGAGCAATAAATCATTTGAAATGTTATTAGAATTTTTCAAGGATGTTCTTCCAAAAAGTGCATCAATTCCTACTTCATATTATGATGCAAAAAAATTTATTAAGGATCTTGGCCATGATATGATAAGATAGATGCATGCGAGAATAACTGCAAGTTATATTGGAAAGATTATATTGATAAAGAGTTCTGTGATACATGTGGAGCTTCACGATGGACTATTGAAAGCCAGAGTAGACCAAAATCAAATCGAATTTCAAAGAAAAATTTATGGCACTTTCCACTCATACCAAGATTACAGAGACTATTAATGACTTCTGACCTAGCTAAAGAAATGCAATGGCATTATGATCGTAGAGTCAAAGATATTATTTTACGGCATCCGGCAGATTCCGTTGCATGGCAAAGTTTGGATGCGGAATTCCTTGAGTTTGCCTTAGAACCTCGAAATGTTAGGCTTGGATTAGCAAGTGATGTTTTCAATCCATTTGGAAATATGAGCATATCACATAGCACATGGCCAATTATTTTGATACCATATAATTTACCGCCTTGGTTATGCATGAAACAATCAAAGTTTATCATAACATTGTTAATTCCTAATCCCGCAGCTCCTGGAAATGATATTGATGTGTATCTACAACCACTAATTGATGAACTGAAATTATTATGGGATCATGATGTATAAACATACAATGTGTCAAGTAGAACAAACTTCATAATGAGAGCATCACTTCTTTGGACCATCAATGATCTTCCAGCATATGGTTATCTGTCAGGATGGAGTACAAGCGGAAAGCTTGCATGTCCTTATTATCAGAAGAATACAGTTAGTCGTCGTTTATCAAAAGGAAGGAAACAATGTTATAATTTCCATCGACGATTTTTACCAAAAGATCATCACTTTCGTTATGATAAGAACAACTTTGATGGGAGTATTGACGAAGGATTACCACCTGATTCTTTATCTGGATCTGACATCCTTGCACAACTTTATAATTATGAAAATATTAAATTTGGAAAAATTCCTGATGAGTGCTTGACAAGTAAAAGGAAAAGAAGATCTGCATATGAAATGAACCTTCCTTATGCATGGATATTGGAATTTTTTGAAAGTTAGGCACAACATTGATGTCATGCATGTTGAAAAGAATGTGTGTGAAAATATCATTGGTACATTATTGAATATTGAAGGGAAGAGCAAAGATAATTTTCAAGCACGACTTGATCTCAAAGAATGGGGTTTGAGGCAATCTCTTTGGCCTATAGAAACTAATGATGGCAGAATGTATATTCCACCAGCTAGTTATCAGATGATAGCGACGGAGAAGGATACTTTTTTTACAACACTAAATCCATTAAAAGTTCCAGATGGATATTCTTCTAATATTTCCCGATGTGTCAACATAAAAGAAAGAAGGATATCCGGTATGAAGAGTCATGATTATCATATTTTGATGCAGCAATTACTTGTCATCGCACTAAGAAAGTCAATATGTATTGATGTCAGTGCTCCCTTGGTTCGACTATGTTCATTTTTCAATAAGCTATGCTCAAAAGTCATAGATGTACAAGAATTTCAACAGTTGGAAATCGATATTGCTATTATCCTTTGTTAACTTGAATGGATCTTTCCACCATCATTCTTTACTATTATGATGCACTTACCAATTCATTTAGCCACAGAAGCTAAGTTAGTTGGACCTGTCCATTATCGTTGGATGTATCCTATTGAGAGGTATTTGCTCGCTCTCAAACGGTATGTGAGGAACAAACGTCATCCAGAAGGGTCTATTGCAGAAGGTTACTGGACAGAAGAGTGTCTGAATTTTCGTTCAAGATATCTACATGAAACCGAATCAAGGATAAATCGTGAAGTTCGAAACCCAGAAGCTTCTCCAATAGGAGGTGGTGTCTTACGTACATTAGATAGAAGAAGTTTGGAAAGTGCCCATCGATATGTTCTTTTCAATTTGAAATCAACTGCCAAATATCGCAAGTAAGTGTTGTGCATTTCTTTAAGTATTTATATTTTATACAAAGTGATTAACTCAATTTCTCTATATCCAGGATGCATCAAAGTGAGATAGGAGAAAAAAATTCTAAATTGTCTAAACGAAATTTAGATTTGAAACACCATCATCAATTTCCTACTTGGTTTAAACAATTTGTAAGTATAATATTTGTGTGATAAAATTTATCATATTTTTTAAGTATAAAATATTTTTGTTAATTTTATAGGTTATGGATTATTCTCAAATTTTGGAAGAAAATGACTCAGGATTACCTTGGCTTGCAAGTGGACCTTCACCTGAAGTTTGGTCTTTCAATGGATATACAATTAATGGTTGTAGACTCCATAAGAAAATTGTGGAAAGTATGAGAAAAACACAAAATAGTGGTGTTTATGTTCTTGCATAACTATACAATATAATGATCCTAGAGACATGGTACCTACATTTAGAAATGTACCATATCATGGTCAACTAGAGGATATTATTGAGTTAAGGTATGGACCAAGATTAAATATTATCTTATTCCAATGTATCTGGTTTGATGAAAGACACGAGCTTGGAACTAAAAGGGATAAACGAGGATTTACACTTATTAACTTTTATCGGGTGCGTCATGTAGATCAACCTTTTATATTTGCTTCTCAAGTACAACAATGTTTTTATGTAAATGATCCAAAAGAAAGAAATGGTAATTTGTATGTAGCTATAAAGGTTCCACCACGAGATCTATATGACATGCCCTATGCAGAAAATTTGTCTATTAGAAATAATATTGGTAGATCAACTTCAGAAAATCATGAAGTACCTTGGGTTAGAGATAACATAGTAGGAGACACTATTTCTTATATGGAACCAACATAAGGAGGTAAGTTTATTCACATGTTACTTGATTCATATTAGATTTTCTTGTTAATTTTTTAGTCTGATTATGTCATATGCATTATTTATTTTTAGGATGGTTAGGAAGTCTTCAAGATTGGTTGATAGGGAAAAGAGAGTTACAATTGACAATGATATTCCAATTAATGAAGAATCGTGTGATCCTATTGATGCATCATCTACTACAAAAAAATAGGTTGGGGTCCAGCTTCATTTACAAGACTTTTATCAATGGATGGTCCATTAAGTTTGGAATGGAATGATAAAGGACAACCAGTTGGACCAAAAGATTCTCTAAACAAACTTGCTGGAATGATTGGAATTCTTGCTCGTCGAGGAGATACATGGCAGATGCATTTAGATTGGGCAAAGCAAAATGAAAGTTCATATACGAAAACATGGGAGGAATTGAATGTAAGTTAAGTTTTTTCTGCTTTAGAATATTATTATTCTTAGTTAGAGATTGTTTGTTTTTTATCACAGCCTATTTTTTCATGATAACATCTTTTTATTAACTTGTAGGCAAATTTCAATTTGAATGAGAATTCAAATGTCTGGACTTATGTTTTTAATAAAATACATGATCGTATCCGAGATTGGAAAAGGTTATTAAGGAAGATATGGATGCAAAATAAGCACGACCCTGATATATTGTGGAAGATTGTCGACAATGATATACGTATTGAGAAATCTCAATTTGAAGAATGCATCAAACAATGGGAAATGCCACGAAATCAGATAATGAAATCTTTTATATATACTTTGGACATTATATTGTTAATTCTATCAAATTAGTTATAAAATCTTTTCTATCACCTTTACAGGAAATCATGGAGAACAATAAACAAAATAGGAATGCAAAAGTTCTAAATCATACTAGCGGAAAAAAGTATTATGCTCGAGTGTTGAATGAGATGGTATATTTATTGAAGAAATGTATACTTGTGTATATTCTTTTTTTTCAACTCATCACCTGAGATGCTTTTATTGTGACTAGACAAAGAAGAATGGACAACCTCCTTCAAAGATGGAGATGATTAATGAATTTTATGTCATAGAAAATACTGTTGTGGTATGTATATTATTTTTTTAGTTAATACATTAGATTATATCATTATATTTATATAATATTGTAGAAGGAAATACATGACTACGTCGATACTCATCGAGATGAAGAGGATATGCAAGATATGGATCCATTAGTTAATGAAGCATCCAGCATATTTGCTCATCCACAAAATCATCATCGAGTTAGACATGTTGGCATTGGTGCTAATAATCGACGTCCACGTAATCCCATAGATGCAATGGAGTTGAGAATTGCAGAGACTACAAGAAAGAACACAGAGGTAGCTTGTGTGGGGATTTTTATTAATTCAATCTTATATATGTTCTCATTCCTGGAAGTTTTAGGATAAGGTGGATGCAATGAGAGCGGAAATGAAGACAGAGATTGCAGAGCTTAAAAATATTGTCCATGCATTTGTTAGTACAATGTCACAAGTATTATATGTATGCAATTCATTGGTATTTCATGTAAATGATCATATATAATAATATTTACTTTGTTCATTGTCCTTTTGCAGAACACTCCCAACCAAATTTTTTTGAACCATTTTCCTCAACCACCAAACTCATATACATTCCCTCCTTTTTTCATAACTATGTGCACCACATGACACAAGTAAGACTCTTATAATATGTAATATTGAAACGTATATTAAGAATTTGTTGAGTATTAATTTTATGTGCAGGGTGGAAGTATTGTAGGAACACCAATCAATAGAGGTGAAAGTTCTGGACAACAAAATCAAAGCACATCTCCATCAACCACTCACATTATGCAAAACATTTTCCCAGTAAGTAAACTCGATTCAAAAGCTACTCTGTAAATAGTTACTTTTAGATGTGTATATTTTATATTACAAAGATTTCTTCTATGACGGACACAAATTTTAGTTGAATCTATCTATAAAAAATATAACTTATGTAATCATTATTTTGTTGGCAGGGCGGTCGTCCAACTTTTGATGCTAATAATAGATGCAATTGAAGTGAAGATGGTGATAACAATGCAGAATATAACAAAGAATATGAAGGACATCGAGACTTATCTCATCCATTTTTTTGGACATATTTTTTATAATTTATTTTCTTGCCCCTTGAATTGTATTTATGACATGTTAAAGTGAATGGAATGTTTTTTCTTGTATGTTTGATTGTTTTGAAATTCACTTTCATGACTATGTAAAGTGATGCTTTATAAATTATCATCTAATACAATATATTTATTGTGGAGTTTTTACATTGAAGATAATCCATTATTTAAGATTGTATGAAAAATAGAAAGGATTTGTTCATTCAAGACTTTATATTTTAGATATGTTACCCGTAAAAAGAGATGATTGAATATATGGTGACTGGTTCGTTGATGTTAAAATTAAGTTCCATATTCATAAATGATAAAAAATCTCTCCCTACGGTTAGCTCGTCATCTTTGAAATTAAATTGCAACCGATAAAAACAAACAAAAAATTATTCCCTACAAGGTATTCGTTGCAAATAAGTTAAAACAAAAAGGAACTTGGTGATCTTTATAGTGACGGATTTGGTATTATTCCCGATGACAAAATTGTCTAAAATAGTATTCCCTACGGAGGTATTCCCTACGAACTATACCCGACGACTTAATTGTCACATTGACCTTTTCCCGACGAAATAGCCTTTAAATATGACGAAATTAGTTGTGAAAACTCCTTTCTCATATCCATATTAAAGGTCAAATCTTTCTCATTCAATAAAGAGAACTTGAATTTGAATAACAAGTTCATTCATAATCAATCTCATATCCATTGTAATATAGAAACTATCTCAACAATGTGCATTGCCCCTTTAATATGTAAATTCGGTATCCAATCCAAGAAAGACCTATAAGTAAATGTACAGTGAGGAAAGAACAACTTGGACCATGGCATTTAACTTTCAAATTTAGCTGCAAGGATCATTGCAGAATGCATATAGATTTCCCCGCATTAGATGAGTAATTTGGTTCCATTTTGGAAAAGAGCATATCTGTAATTTTCAATAGTCATATGATGCACCTATGATTGATAGAATTTAGTGTATATTCTTGTATGATTTGGAGTTCATAGAACCCTTCTATATTATGATACCTATATGTTTTATTTAATAATTAGTTAATCGAGATATTAATTAATTTTCTTAATCTTAATATTGTTTTCAGGGATAAATTCCAGAAGTGCAATAAAAGAAAATTCGCCTAACATATTGGAAATGTTGGAACATATACTAACAAGCCTCGCTAACCTTTCAAGGGATTTGAGCACCGGTTTCTACATGATTGTGACTCTATGCACTAGTGGCCTTCCCAAGGATCTGAGCAACAATTTGCTTGCCCTTTTCAATGGCGTAAGAACATCAATGAACATAAAAATGTATTTACATTTTGATCTACTGTATGATGTTAAAATAATTGAGATATTAATTAATTTTCTTAATCTTAAGATTGTTTTCAGGAATAAATTTTAGAAGTACAATAAAAGAAATTTTGTCTAAAATATTGGAAATGCTGAAATGCATATTAACAACCCTTGCTAACTTTTCAAGGGATCTAAGAACCAGATCCTACATGACTGTGACTATATGCACTAGTGTCCTTCCCAAGGATCTGAGTAAGAATTTTTGGAACTTTTCAGTAGCATCAGAACAACAATGAACATAAGAATGTATTTAAATTTTGATATATTTTATGATGTCGAAATAGAGAAAATAAACAATTAAGTTGTATGTGCACATGACATTGTGAGAGCTTCTTCTTTTTGCAGGAGTGTTCGTTAGTCCAATAAAGCTAGAACTTGAATGCAAATGCAACGACTTTAGGCAACGTGCAATTTGCTGGACATCATAATTTTCACCACCAATGATACCTCCCTAAAGAATGTAAATGGTTCCTAACCCAAATATTGTAGATTTCCAATGTTGCAGTTAAGGATCTGAGTACATGACATTGTTTCAAGTAGTGTGCAATTGTGGACTATATGACCATATAAGAAAATAGAAAACCAAAAAGTTTGATTTGTTGTGTGAACGTATAAAAAGGACGAGTGCACTTCTACTGTTAAAGCCAAGGATGTTGTCCACCCACTTTTTCAAATTTATGCGTATGTATCTTTGGAGATCTTCAGAGATATTATCTACTCCCGGAAGAAAAAAAACAAACACCAAGAACCTTTGAATATAGCACACAATTTAAAACAGAGAAATTGCTGATTTGAACAGAATATGACGATTGATAAGAGTATAGCCACTTAATTTTTCTGCACGCATCATAAGATGAGAGGACTTCCTATGACAATCGTAAAGGCTCCAGCCAAACCTAATTTTCATATTATATCTACCAGAAACCACATTAGCTTTTCATTAAGATAATATAAAAGTAACATCTTCAGCCTTTGGAGTTTATAATGATAGATGTCTGATCACAAGTCTGATTGCTTTCTAAAAAACAAACTTTAGAATGATGGATGCGCAATCTCCACACGTACATGTAGGAGGATGAAGAGGTGGTTTCTCTACAATAGCAAGGCATGCAATAGACAACAAAATGATATGTAAGTTTATTCCTATGTAAAAATATTAAAATAGCAAGAAGGAGTCATGTAAAACAACAAAATGATATGTAACCTCTATATTTCGTGAACCTTTTAAGATAAATATAGACAACACTTACCTCTTCCGTATAACCCAAATATATTGTGTGATTGCTTTGCAACCATTTATGACGAGCTCAATGGTGCATTCAAATTCATCTCTATGTAGCTTGTTATGTATTTATAGATGCAAGAATAGAAAACAATATAATAAAACAAAATTGTTCCTGGAGTAAAATTGAGAACGCATCACCTTAATGTTGGATTCAACCATGGCACTTGCTTCTTTCAGCTTCATTTATCCTCAATTCTCCTTCAATGGAAACTCACATGGATGGACACAGAGAATGACTATATAGGAATCTCAATAATACATAATGCCATTAAACTTGCGTGTAAACACTGAAAGTCTTCAACTCGACCATCCAGTTATTCTTTTTTATCTATAAGCACCACAAACAACAATAGCAAATGCATAAAATACAATCATAGATAACCTAAGGGAACTTTAGGAGAATGAGTAATAGCATATGGGTTATCCACGTTGAGTTAAGTTGTTTATAACGACCTATCACATAAGGTAGACATCAAGTAACATACCCAAAGACCCATTTTTTATTCAAGTTATAACTTAAATACTCGTGTTATGTGCCAATATCCCATCAATGTCATCTATCATATCATTTTCTTTGTTTAGGACCAATGCCAGTTTTATAACCATGATTTTATCATACAAATGCATGTGCTTCATTTCTTTTAGCCTTAGTCTCAAGCTTGAAAAATGATTACAGTATTTTGTCTCTCCCTGCCAATCATGGTAGAGGATCAATTTAACTACAACATAGATTTTAGTTCCGATCCTACTTGAAGAGGAAACCTAATTTTAGAAGATTAACATATATAGGAGAGTACTCACAACTAACCATTAGCTTCAACCGGAGGATGAGGCTCCCACCAACAATAACGGGTCTTTATTTTGGTATATTATGGTAATTCAGATACCTTTGTGGTGGAATATAATGATTATACTCCCCTCCCCAAAAAAGATCACTACAGTTGAAAAGAAGCAAACTCCTTAATCATTGCTTGGTATATAAAAGTGTAAACTCATTGTGACAGTGAAAGATACTTGTTAGACTTTGTGCAAAGTTGGCCATATAATTGAACAATAGGTAGAGACAAGGTAAAAATTTAAGTATCACATTACAATCCTTTCAAAACAACATACTTACCCCCTAATCCAAAGTCCTGTGATGGTGAAGGGAGCAAGGCAAGAAAAGGTAGATGCACTGCAAATAAATATCTAGTGGTTTTCTGGAAATTTTGACATGCTGAATATGCTGTTACATGCCAATAGTTGTGACAAAATTAAAGTACCCATTTGAGGAGATTGCTTGATTATTTCATATCTCAATTATCTGAGGACACTTTGAGGCTTGGCCTATGTGAGTTAATGAACTACACAACAGGGGAGGGCCAAACCATGTAGGTATCCAAATCCCTATATCGTTTGTTGAAAAATTCAAACACAATAAATAGACTAACACAAATTAGAGCACAAATTCTGATATATTATCATCCATATATCACAAAATCCCCAAATAATGAAATCTCCTCCGAACTCAATCCAAATCCCTAAAACATTAGGGCACAAACTAGATGAACAAAAATCCATACCTGTTGATTATAATGGTTGGAGAATTAGAGCAAAATAGTGTCTTCACAGAAGAATATGTTGTGATAGGATTGATGTTGAGGAGATTTATGGATGCTATGATAGGAAGTCGGAGAATCCCCAAAAGCGGAATGCTGGTAACAATGAAGAGGAGATTTAGGACATACTAAAAATAAAAAATGGTGGGACGAGAGGGTGTAGTGTCGTATATATACCTTTGGGATGGAATGACGATGGCGTTACTCATAGTGCAGGAGGCGATCCCGCAGATGGAGGTGGTCCCACAAATGGAGGCGGTCCCACAAACGAAGGCAGTGCGACCGTGAGGTTCAATGCATGTAGTTTGCCCGAGGGAGGGGAGGACTATAGGAGGTGAAGAAGAAGGCAGAAGGTTCGATGAGAGAATATGGTTAAAAGGATCATAGTAAAATGCGCGCGTATAGGAAAAAATATTATATATATTAGGGATTTTTACCCGGCAGATCCTATAATCTCTGCCAATGACCTCTACGACCTTTGAAATATCAATATTCCTCCCTCGACCCCATAAACTTGTTAACCTTTCCCCTACAGACCCTGTGGTTAACCTCTATCCATTTGACCATTAAAAATAACTGGATTTTGTTATCTTCCTTTACATTATACCCATTTTATTAATCAAATTTACTCTTTAATAATGAAGAATTGTCGTAGTATAGGAGGCAAATTTGGTTCAACAAAAACCATAATCGTTTGAATGTTATGGAGTATTTATACTTGGCAAGTCTACCAAGGTTGAACGCAAGGACACAGCTACTTACTCTATTTATCGAATTTTGATTAATGAAGCTCATGCGCGAATTATTTCTCAATTTCAAGTCTTTATGAAAATGCATGACGAACTATACATTTTATAATGCAATAAAATGATGCATGTAATTTTTAGTTGATTTTTAGGTAATTATAAGATGATGCATGAAAGAAATGCAAGAGAACTTATATGCAGACAAAAGATTACAAATATACCCTAAAAATATCACTAAAAATGAGCAACATAACAGAAAATGAAATCAGAGCCACTTTGATCACATCATTAAGAACAGTCATAAAATCAGAGTAAGGACAAGGAGAGCAGGGTCATCATCTATCACAAAAATTCACTTCATTTAAAATAGTGGCAGATGAGAAAATTAAAATGCTATGATGTAGAGGAAGAGACAAGGGTCAAAACGACACTAAAATCATGGAATTTGGACCTACGATGCTCAAGTTATGCTAAAAACAATGCAGGAGCATAATTGTAATAAAAATGCAATAAATAAAAAGGATAACTATTACATTTAGGTCCCTGGAGGGACCTAAATACAAATACCAAAAACTGCCTGCGGTTCTCTGTAATTTTCCATGTGTGCAGGGACCTTTTTGCAAATCTTCAAAACTGTGAGGGCATCCCTGTAATTTATCCGGGCACGCACGTGAGGCACGTGCTTGGGGATCATTCTGCAATTATCTTTAATTCCGGGGTCTTTCGTGTAATTTTCCCAAGCCCTCACGTGTGTCACACGTGAGGGGCCTAGTCTCGGGAGGCGGCTGAGGCTTGGGACATGTGCCTTCACTTAATGGTTCGGCTGGAGGTTTAGTGGATCCGAGCCTGTAGGTTCGGCAGGAGGATTGGGTCCACCACGTGTTGTCATCTAAGCCGTCCGATCCATATGATCGTACGGCATATGTATCATATGGTTCCACCGCAGCCCACCGGAGAAGGAGGGGCTCTGGCGTACTCGATGGAGCTCCTCCGCACGGCACTAGCTTGCCTGAAGGTCGGAGAAGATAACTGGGCGCTTGGCGGAGGTCCTGGAGGAGCGGTGAGGCTCCAAGACTGATCGGAGGTGACTGTCGGTGAAGCCTCGCCGGAGGAGAAGAGCTCGAAGGAGCTCCGACACACACTCCGACCATTGAAGCCTTGTATACCTGCAAATGTTAGCTAGCCGAAGCGTGCGGTGCCTGGTGAGTGAAGTGAGGTGAATGAGGGTCGTGGGGGCAGCGAGAGGTGGTGGCCCAGAGCTCTTCCTTCGACGGAGCAGAGGAGAAGGTCGTAGAGGATGGACGGGGTTGTGGAGAAAGGAGAGGTGATCGGCGAAGATGATGGTGATTAGGCGGAGCTAGTGAGAAGATCAGATGAGGGTGACAGTGAGTGATGATGTCGGAAAAATAAAGAGAAAATCAAAGAAAAAGAAGGGGAGGGAGGACCTCGTCGGAGAGGGGAGTCCAGTGAAGGTAGTGGCCTGAGCTGGGCTTCAGATGGAGCACCGATCTTTGCACAACGACCTTGACCTTTCCTCGGTGCTCGACGGAGCACGGTGGCACCGCGACATGGCCGGAGGCCATGGATCACACCGGAGTTCTCACGGCCATGATCGCCTCACCTAAGCCGCCCTCCGCTGTCACCGGAGGGCGACCGAATCTAGGTAGGAGACCTCCAAGTGGTGGATAGGGTTGATGTACGGCGGAGAAGGTGGTTTTATGGCAGTCTTGGTGCGTTACTGGAGATGGCCGGCGAAGATGTAACTGACGAAATAATGGCGAGGAGGGAGGGAGGTGTAGTGAAGGTGGTCACGCGAGGAAGGCATAATATGGGACTATGTCGAGGAGGCATTATGGAGCAGAAGGGTGTCCGGGGGTACCTTCCAAAATAGGAAGGGAGTGGACTGGTCGCAAGGTGAAACGGCAGGATGGAGGTGGCTGGAGGTTGACAACAGGTTTTAGACCGTTGGATCATGCGATCCAATGGTCCAAGTGTTGGCGCAGATGTACGTCGTAGATCAGATCCTTAGGATCTGATCGAAGGGCTGGGAGGTGCGCGGAGAGGGATGGTCTATATGGAAGTAGGTTTCCATCTAACGGGGGGAAATGAAAGGGTGACGTGGAAGGCGAGTAGCCACTGGATCAAGGAGAGATCTACGGCTGAGCTAGAGGTGCGAAGGCGCGGGTGAGATTGAGGGATGGGGGAGATCCAACAGTGGAAGAAAAAGAGGCGATGTGGCTCGTGGATAGGTTTTGGATGGTATATGATCGAGCGGTTGTGGTTGAGGCGGTGACGTATGGCCAAGATCAAATCAAGAAGCATGATCTGACTACTGGGAGTAGGCGAGAGATGGACGACGGAGATGGAGGAGATCTGACGGCCCAGGCAAGTGCCGGGTGGCGGACGGGGAGGCGGGCCACGTGAACGGCCTAGAGGGCGCCACGTGGCCCAATCAGAAAATTCAGAATATAAAAATAAAGAAAAATATAAAAGAAATAATTAGAGGCAAAATCAGGAAAAGTCAAAACATGAAAGTTGCTCGTCTCGACGAGATCTACGAGTTTCATGTTGGATAAAAAGTCAAAATAGGTCATTTGTACAAAAAGTATTTTTGGGGGTATTTTCAAAGGGCTAAAAACACTGACTTTCTATTTTGAGATGTTTTTTTATTTTTTAGTCTTTTTTAATGGTCAGTTATTTATAGACAATTAATCTACCTAATTTTTAGGGGGTTTTGATGAGAAAATAATTACATGAAAAATAAGAGAAATTAAATACAATTAATTAAGGCAAATTATACACAATATTTTACAGGGTAAAAATACAGAATTAATGGAGATTTTTATTGGATTGATTAAGCCAGGGTTTTAAGATGTGGATTTTAGCATGATGAATACGAGATTCATCATACCCCTATACTTAAACCATGCTCGTCCTCAAGCATCTAAAGAATGAAGGAGTCGAATTAATTCCTGACAGTGTAAGTGAAGATTTCAAGGCTTGATCTTTCGAAGACCCTTAATTTGAGTGATCCTAAAATTATGGGTTTATCCAAGCCTTAGTCAGAAGGAATCCAACTTCCATAGTTATCAGACTCTCTTTGTGTACGTATAATATAAGGATATGAAATTAGGTGTATTGCATTTCATGAGAGTCGAGTCGGGTGATGAATCCACATTTCATCATCTTTATTCTATCATTTTGGCCTCAAAAACCCTGGCAAATGCGTGTAAATACCATTAATTCCAACATCTTAGCATCCATGCATGTGCATACAAATAGTGTATAAAATACTGTTTTTAAAGCCAAAATAATTGAATAAATAAAATAAAAGAAAAAAAAGTAAAATATTGTAAATATTTTATGGCCCGAAACCCCGAGACCTAGGCATCTAGATGAATAGGTCGACCAGGAATAAAGTAGGGGGAGATAAGGGCCAGAATACAATAAAAATGCATATTCATTTTATTCATTCTTTATTCATTTTGGGACCTATTTTTGGTTCCACTTTTTATACTTCAAATAAAGAAACTTTGTACATGAAAGTTGTAGATAATTAAATAAAGAAAAATACAAAATTGATTTCACTCAAAAATAATACACCAATAAAAAGTTATGATCTGAATAAGATTCCAGAATCCCAACTTCCCAGACATGTATCTTGCAAATAAAAACTCGAAACGCATCAAACTCACCTTTAATTGTATATAATTTTAAATAAACTATTTAATGAAGGTGGTTTTCGCATTTGGCGAAGCTACGTTTTGAAGTTGAGTTTTGGACCCATCTTGTATACTTGTACAGATTAAAATATTCATTTTATTATTTATTCATTATTTTTATAATTTTATATACCTTTGTAAATGTCAGTTATAATATGTATTTACATTAAAATCAGAATAAAAATCCAAAGGAAACACAAAAATAAAATAAATGTATATAGCACACAGGTAAAATACCAATACATATACCTACAGAATTAATACTTATATGTTATTAAGTGCACAAAATATCTTAGAAAAATAAAATAAAAATATATTTAAGTGTAAAAAAATACTCTATAAATTTATAAAATAATAAAAAACAAATAAAATTAAATACACAAAACAAAAATAAATTATTAAAATATACAGACACATATACCTATATAGGCCTAAAAAGGTAACCTGTAATTATCAACCTCGTAAAAATAATTAAAAATCACAATAAAATAATTTATAAAAAAATAAACATTTTTTATTTAATAACCTAAAAATAATAAATTCATTTACTATTTTCAAATGAATTTCTAATTATTTTTCCAAGGATTTTTCCTGGTTGGTCCACGTGGACCAACCAGGTGCCGGTCCACGTTGACCGATGGGTCAACCGGTCGTCCCTCGCCTCTGCACCCGTGTCAGACCTCGTTGCGCCCCCTCTTTCTCGATTTTTTCGAGGTCAAATCTTGCATCCATTCTTGTCGACTCCTGCACGACTTTTGTTCCTCGGTCTCCCCTCTTTCACGCCCTAGGTTTTCCTAGGGCTGAGGAGCGGCGATTCGATCCATCTTCCTCGGCCTTTGGAGCATCAGAGCCGCAGAGTCAAACCCCTTATAGGGAGCTGTGACCTTCCATTCAAAATTTGAACCCCTCTTCCACAAACTCCGCTTCCCTTTTCGTGCCCAATCGACAGAGGAAGGTGATAGCTTCCTTCGCCGAGCTTCGGGCGGGTCAAGCGAGCTCCGAGGCGGCTCCACCACCTCCGTCTTTCGCCAGCGTCGAGGTACACCTCCCTCTGGTTCCGACCATCGAGGCAGCCATGTTCTTCCTTTTATTTTCCTCGTATTTTATTCGCCTTAGCTTTAGGATCGTTTTCCCCCAAGAAATTTCACGTCTCGCCCATTGAATCACCCTCACGAACACCTCGCTGGAGTGCTCATCCGGCCACCACCATGTGATGTCGCCCCTCGCCTCACTTCCACCTCCGCGGAGTCCAGGCATTTTGCCGTGGACCCTCTCATGCTTTTCTGCAGGTACTTGGACCCCAACGAAAGTTTGGGGGTCGTTTTTGACCCTCGCCAGAGACCCAAGAAGCTCCCCAGCTCCGCCACCGTCTCCAGCGAACTCCGACCATCGCCGGAGCATATTGGCCCCCCCAGCACCTAGAGGAGGCCGCCAGGAGTCTCCAGGCTATTTTGAAGCTCAAGGAAAACCGGAGGTCGGAGCTAGAGCTCGGTGAAGTTCGCCTCGTCGGCGCTCCTCCCCTGTTCTTGCTCCGCCCCTCTGCGCCGTCGGATAGAGACCCGAGTGTTGGACATGTGAGCCCACGACGAGCCATTATGCAATAAATGTTATTGTGAATATCATTCCCTGATCTGAAATGAAGAATAAATAATTTGCATAATAGGTCCCTCTGTACAATTAGGGTTATGTACCATGGCTATCTTAAATGATCATACAGCTGTTGATTCAATTATTGAATCATAGAGGCTGGTGTTTGGATGAATATCTAAAGGGTTAGATTGAGGACTCATCAAGCACTGTCAAATGATTATTAAGATGTGATCTCCAGCCTGAGTAGGAGATGGCAATCCCTTCTCACATAGGCTGATATTTGACCGACCTCTTGATGCAGGTCCTCTGCATAGGAATAGAGATTCGGAGGTGTCAGATTGGTTAGGTCAAAGAGTTGACTTAACGAGATCGAGATAACCTAAGTCCTATGTTGAATGCTGTCACAGCATAGGCACGCATCCTATGATCGGAGACAGATGTATTGTTATATGTCTGAGTATGTACATTTGACAGACCAATAGGTTGATGACCTAACCAAGGTCTATACACCGGCGCGTTGGTGTGCATATAAGGGCATATGAGTAATACGATCTCTCAAAGGGATCATACCGGTTCACTACTGAACTGGAAGACATGAGCTCACTCATGAGATATTGGGAAGAATCAAATTCCGTGCACGGTCGTCTTGCTTTGGAAGCTTGACTGAATTTGTAGGTTCGATATATACTTTTGGAAAGTATATGATCAAAACCTAGGTATGATATATGCTTTTGGAAAGTATATGATCGATACCAAATCCCAATGATCAAATGAGAAACTTAGTGATCAAACCCTGAAGAAGACAGTGTAAAATTGATCTTGATCTTCGGGTTGACCATGGGTCTTCCAGTATGCAGGATGTACAGGTATTGGGAATACCTGAGGGTGATGTGATCATAAACGATTTTTTATCCATGACGCTTCCATTCCGAGGGAGTGATGAAACAGGTCTGGATTTTAGTGACTCCTCTCAGTAGAGAAGCAATCTGATCTTAGTCCAAATATTGGACATTGGTCTGAATGAGATTCAGATTCAATGAGAAGATTAGATTTGCGGTCTTGATTTAATCAAGCATCTGTGGGAGGTTCGTAAGATCTGGATTTGAGATAAGATCTCAATATCTAAGTCACTATACGTGGAACAATATAATCGCCCTGTCCTTATCTCCTAGTATCTGCGGAGAAAGCACATTATTCTTGAAGGAGTTCAAGAATAATTCATTTGATGAATTCCATATCCAAGCAAGAAGAACTTGATGATTAAATGAGATTTAATTATCAAGCTTAATATGAATATGATTCATATTGTGAGAATTATTATCTAAGATAATTAAATGGGATTTAATTATCAAGGATTAGAGAATGTGGATAATACTATCCATAATATATGTGTATTATAAATATGATTTATAATACATATATTAAGAGAGAAAAATTATGTAAATAGCATTTGTTAATTAATAGTGTGGATTGGATTCACATTAATTAATTAATTGGAAATGCCATTTACAAATTAGTTTGGGTTGTGAACATGATTCACATAATGATCAATGGCATGATTGAAATATTCACAAATTAATTTGGAATTAATTTGGTGGATATTATTGCAATAATAGTTATTGCAATTTATTAAGAAATAATAAGATAAAATAAAAGGAGACAAAATAACACCCTATAATTTAGGGTGGTTGGTTGACTCCCTTTTTGTTGTCACATTATCTCTTAATTAGTTAAATTAAATTATGTTGATAATGTTGCAACATATTTTAATTTAAATTAATGTTGTTGGTTTTAACCAACAACAATCATAGCCATTGATTTTACATGGACCAAGCCTGGCTGTTGGATCCATGTGTCCCATGGATTGAGATCCATTGGATCCTAAACTAATATAAAAGGAGGGCTAGTGTAGCCTTCCAAGGTACAACATAATCAAGAGTTGTAAATGGTTGCAACTCTCTCTCTCTCATATTCTCGCCCTCTCTCTTTCTCTCCTCCAAAAGATGGTCGTCCATCTTGTGTTGAGAAAGGAGAGACTATCGGTTTCTTCTTCGACGACTCAAGGATCTCCTTCTTCTCTGGAGTTTCTTACTCTAAAGGAAGACGACGGATTTCGTTTGACGAAATCGGGGGAGCCATGCTTGGATCTTCATCGAGGATTGCGGGGAGGAACGCGACTCATCATCGTGCCCGCAAGTGCGTTCTTCGTGGATCGGACTTGAGACAGGTGGATCTCTACTTTGGGATCTCACGATCACAACCACGCTTCAAGAGGTATTCCTTATACTTGTGATTAGATGAAACGATCCGAGAAGTGTTCTCGTGATCATGTGGTTTCATCTTTAGTTTTAAAATTTTTAATTTCCGCTGCATCTAGCGACTAGTGCGACTAGTTACTCCGATTGCATACGATGCGATCGACACGCTTCCGTGATGCGCTTAAGGATTCTCAATATCCTTCAAGTGGTATCAGAGCCATAGGTCGAATAAGGGTTTGGATATGATCCATGAACCTTAGACGATTTGGTTCTTGAAAGGGTTGCGAATTTTTTACTGCATTTCAATTTTCGCACCTCTGTCTAATTGATTTTTTCGGCACTGTTTAAAACGTTTAAACACGAAATTTTCAATTGTATTTTGTTCCCCATTAAACAAGAAAACCATAGGACTTGAGTTTACTAAATTTGAACTTCATTTGCTCAAGATATGGCTTTTTGAATATGACTATATTCACTGTTGCGGGAACTGCGGATTTAAACGTGATTAATGAGATAATTACGGTTTTAATCCGCCGCAAATGCGTGAATTATCACTTGGGTTCTTTAATAAATCAAATAGGCAATCTTTGGAAACTGAGTTTGCAATTTTTGGATTTAAATTGATCAAGATATGTTAATTTTAGTGATTGGGGGTCACTGCTGGAAATTGACATTTTTGATCTTGAACCTTGTGATATGTCATTCAATCATCATGATGAAAATTAATTGTTAATTTTCTGGAATAATTAGTGATAAATATTTGTGAAATATTTAAAGAAATAATTATTTCATTGAATGACACTTGCCTAAATCACAATGATGAGATATTAGATCTTGATCATTGGTTCATCAACAAACATTGCTTTCATGAAACCATAGTTTATCCTACAATAGTTGTAGGACAACATTTACATGAAAAACCCTCTTGCTTGAATAGGATTAGGGATTTGTCTAGCAAATCTCCTTATAATATAATCAAAAATGTTTTGATGTATTATATGGTATAATTTCGGTTGAAAATATGATGAGCATCTCAAAGTACATGATGATCTATATGGTATCATCCTTTCCCGAGGCGGATGTGGTGCCTAGTCGGAGAGCATTGGGGTCGCGGGTTGCAACGTATGTGGTCCATCCCACTCTCGTCGGTACTGGCCATGACAACTGGTAGGGATTGTATAATGCCGGAGAAAGTCAATGTGTATTTTTCTAATTATTAAAATTCGAATAATACGTATTTTGGGAATATACCTACTATTCAAGTAAAAGACATGCTTGTTGATGATTGGATTAATGATTAACTTAATATGATTAAATTAATTATATCCAATGAACACTCTATTTTTGAATAGATGTGTATTTCCCTTGGAAGAATTAATTATGTGAATATGATTCACGATAATTAATTACAATTTGAATATGAGGTGGAGGATCACATAAGTGACATTCATGGTCTCCCGTCAAGGCGAAGGGTTTCCGTCGCCAGGGATTGTATGTAGGAGACGCCTGTCCGAAGTGACAGATCCTATATGCAAGCGCATCTGGATCGGGCTCTTTGCTTCTCGAAAGAGTAAGGCCGTATGCGTAGTGACCCCAATATCGAGTCCTCATATTATTGGGGTGATATTGGATTACGCATAGCGAGTGCTAATCCTGTTGACGGTTGGTTCAATTAGCAACGGGTCAACATCATCTTAGGGGTGGTGGGCCCGGGTGTTAAAGACCGAATTGGGAATGCAAGTTGGACTTGCAAGGCGGAATGAGTTCCCGCTTCTTTTTATCAGAGTCGTAAGTTCTCATATTATTGGGATGCGACAAAGATAGTAAAGGAGATCCCAGATCTTGCTAGAGATATAATGGTAAGAATATCTCTTACATTGAAAGTGATTGAGGGAATGAACTTTCAGTGTTGACAAGGCAAGACAACTTTGATATAAAAATTCCTAAATCAAAGTAAAATATGTATATATATAATATATATACCCTTATGCAAATTTCTTATTTCAGATAATCCTTCATTAAACCCACTCAATATTATACTCAATAATAACCAGTAAAATATCTTGGATTGGACTCATGATCCAGATATTGTACTTGCAATTGGACACATAATGTATGTGGTTGCAATGTGCAAGTTTCCTCAACATAATGAGGAATGACAATTAAATAAGACAATAAGACATCACCTTAGGGTTTGTATGTCTCTATGTTCTTGATCTTTCATCGAGTGTACTTTAGAAGTCACATGTCGATGGTGATCGCAATTGTCAAATAATCCTTATAAAATAAAAGAAGATATTTTGGCATACATATGTGCTCTATACATTTAATCATGATTGACATGGTTCTCTACATTATGCAGAATGGTGGCTCGAAAGAGATGATGTATTCAAAATGTTTGAATACCTACCTGAACCTAAGTCTCTAAGAGTTAAGATGTATATAGATATGATGAGAGTCATCATTCTAATATATGTACTCAAGTCATTCATGAAGCTTCATGATATTCATTTTGAATGAATTTAATGAAGCATGTATAAATGTTGAAATGCTCTTGTATTGAAATCTTTGGAATTCAACATAAGAGATTCTTTGTCTTGAACAATGGTTGTTTATAGACGAAGAGAGCACAGTGGAAGCATGGGTCGGACCCGAGTAAGAAGGAAAGTCAAAGAGTTGACCTACTTCTGTGACTTCCATATGACATCCAAAGAGTTGGATGAATGCAAATACTGCAATAGGTTGATGTGTTCATAGTGTGACTATCAAATCTGTCTAAAATCCTTAGTGAAGGACTCAGATAGAGCATCAGAATAATATACATATAATCATTGACTCTGACTTTCTTATTTCATATAAAGTCTTATAATTGTATCCCAATCTTCTAATGACATTTGCAATTGGTTGCATATATATTAGAAGATTAGAAATTTGATCTTAAGGTTTAGTAGTCATCCTCATGGATATTGATGTAATTGTTGCAGCAATCTCTGTTGGATAGATGGACTTCATATTCTCAGTGGGAGAGCCCTTAGTCTTAGAGAATGTCTCTATGACCTAGATATTAGAATACCCTCATTGTTTCTTTCTAAATGTTGGAAATAAACATGAATTCTGAGATAGAACTATCATAAAAGGTTATGATGGATATATTTCAGATAGTAATCTAGCATCTAGTGGACTCCACAAAATTAGAAAATAATGAATGGTTCATTAAGATTTCTAATACTGAAAAATCAAACCTTATAAAATCAATAGGAGGATGAAGATCATTTGACAATGATTTGACATCAAGTTTTGGACATTTGTCTATTGATATGATCAATAGACTAGTAAGATATGAAACTTTAGAATGTCTAAAATTTCAAATCTTACATACTTGTGAGTATTGTATTCAAAGTAAAATGTCCAATACACTCTTCTCTGGGAATGGTGTTAGATGTCGAGGTATTCAAGATCTCATACATATTGATGTATGTAGATCATCTATATCATAGTAAACATTATGGATATGTGATATCTATTGATGATTATGTATGATATGAGATTTCTTCTCTTCACCTGAGAAACCTTTGAAATGTTCAAAGATTTCATAATTTTGGTTTAGAACCAAAGTTTGAAGAAAGATGAAATGAATTTGATCTAACCTAGGTAGCTTGTACCTGTTAGATAAAATTCAAAGAATACCTTATGGAGATATGAATATCATTTCTATCTCACTCCTCCTGATAAACCTGAACTCAATAGAGTTGTAGGGAGATACAATTAGATCATGTGTGACATGATTTGATCAATGATGAATTTTAACATAATTATCCTCTTAGTTTCCAGGTATATATGCAGTAGAGACTACAATATATATCCTTAATAAGGTTCCATGCATATAAGCTGGAATCTAGCACTTGAGAGTGCTACTTCATTAGGAAAATAAAGGATGGTATTGGATACCTACTTTATGACCTTGAGATTCTTAAAAGATCTCATCCCTGAGAATGTGATTCTTAGAGGATGACTTTCTTGAGAATCAAGATGAAATGAAGTGTAGGAACTCATCTCATCTTGAGAAGATAATGAGGCTCCTAAGATCGGAAACTAAAAGGATAATTAAAGATGAAACACTAATACCTCTTCAAATGAGTTTGAGGATGTATTCCATGTGTCAGTTAAGTCTGACAATGATCGGACTTCATGTGATGAAGTTCTTAAGGATCATGACATGGAAAGATGGATATTAGCAATAAAGTCTAAAGTAGACTTCATATACAAGTGTTGTATATGGACCCTCGAGGATCCACCTATAAGGGTTAGACCCATTAAGGTGTAAATGGATCTTCAAGAGAAAGGGAACCTGATGAAAAGGTAGAGACCTTCAAAGCTCGGTTCGTAGCCATGAGCTACACACTGTAAGAAAAGACATTGCTTGCAATGTGACTTTCTCTTCGGTAATCGTGCTTAAACTCATCAGAATATTGCTAACCCTAGCTACACAACTTGAATGTTGCATCTTCAAGATGTAATTCAAGATTGCATTCCTCTAAAGAATACCTCTCTGAGGATATTCACATGAAGTAGCCCCAGGGCTTCATGATTTTGGAAAGTAAGGTGTGAAAGCTAAAGAAATCCATCTGTGGACTCAAATAAGCTTCTTGTTGTTGGAACATAAGATTTGATGAAATTATAAATGTTATGATTTCAAATAGAATCTTGATGAACCATGTGAAGCTTAGTGGGAGTGCCATTGTGTTCATCATGCTAAATGTAGATAATATCCTAATCATTTGGAATGATATAAGGATGATAATAAGTGTTTTATAGACTGGCTATTCCATACCTTGAGATATGATCTCAAAGATGCCTCTTGGATCTTAGTTCTGAAGTTGTTCAGAAGCAAAGAAAAGAGGGTATTGGGATTGTCACATTTGTAGTACACCTTGGACATTTTCCATTCTTGAAAATTCCTAGAAAGGCTTCCTTTCCCTTGAGATTTGATACTAACCTATCTAAAGGGATAGCACCTCAAAGAGTTGAGGAAGTGAATGCTAGAACTGCTTGCACTTGTGCATCAGTTACGAGAAGCTAAGTATGCTAGATGTGTACAAAAGCCAGATGTCTGCCATGCAGTGGGAGTAGTAAACTATTACTAATCCTACTATGGAGAAAGAACACTTGATTGCAGTAATAACAATATCTTCAAAGATGACAAGGCTTTAGAGATAGTGATTTCTAAGTCTTATCTTCAAGAGCTTAAGACTTTATAGATAGAGATCTAAAAAGTCTTAGCTGTGGATACCTTGAGAGATAGTGATCTCCCGGAATAAGGGTATTCTGATAAGGATTATGGAAATACTGGTTATAATAATTGTTGAGCAATAGTGTCAAGGACACTATAACTGCTTTGACTAGATTGAGTATTGGTTGCATTAGATGCAACATTCGCATTGGATGCGAGCACTGTTACCTAGGGATATGCAAGTGTCGTAAAAGGACTTGGCATAGTCTTTTGGGAACAGAGTGACTGATCGGCTTACCTAGCTATTTTTTCTAAAATAGCCTATGATTGTCACATGAGTGTGGGTTTAAATGATTAGCCCATTAATGGCTCTTTGGGCTAGTGGGAGATTGTTGGACATGTGAGCCCACGGCGAGCCATTATGCAATAAATGTTATTGCGAATATCATTCCCTGATCTGAAATGAAGAATAAATAATTTGCATAATAGGTCCCTCTGCACAATTAGGGTTATGTACCATGGCTGTCTTAAATGATCATACAGCTGTTGATTCAATTATTGAATCATAGAGGCTGGTGTTTGGATGAATATCTAAAGGGTTAGATTGAGGACTCATCAAGCACCGTCAAATGATTATTAAGATGTGATCTCCAGCCTGAGTAGGAGATGGCAATCCTTTCTCACATAGGCTGATATCTGACCGACCTCTTGATGCAGGTCCTCTGCATAGGAATAGAGATTCGGAGGTGTCAGATTGGTTAGGTCAAAGAGTTGACTTAACGAGATCGAGATAACCTAAGTCCTATGTTGAATGCTGTCACAGCATAGGCACGCATCCTCTGACCGGAGACAGATGTATTGCTATATGTCTGAGTATGTACATTTGACAGACCAATAGGTTGATGACCTAACCAAGGTCTATACACCGGCGCGTTGGTGTGCATATAAGGGCATATGAGTAATACGATCTCTCAAAGGGATCATACAGGTTCACTACTGAACCGGAAGACATGAGCTCACTCATGAGATATTGGGAAGAATCAAATTCCGTGCACGGTCGTCTTGCTTTGGAAGCTTGACTGAATTTGTAGGTTTGATATATACTTTTGAAAAGTATATGATCAAGACCTAGGTATGATATATGCTTTTGGAAAGTATATGATCGATACCAAATCCCAATGATCAAATGAGAAACTTAGTGATCAAACCCTGGAGAAGACAGTGTAAAATTGATCTTGATCTTCGGGTTGACCATGGGTCTTCCAGTATGCAGGATGTACAGGTATTGGGAATACCTGATGGTGATGTGATCATAAACAATTTTTTATCCATGACGCTTCCATACCGAGGGAGTGATGAAACAGGTCTGGATTTTAGTGACTCCTCTCAGTAGAGAAGCAATCTGATCTTAGTCCAAATATTGGACATTGGTCTAAATGAGATTCAGATTCAATGAGAAGATTAGATTTGCGGTCTTGATTTAATCAAGCATCTGTGGGAGGTTCGTAAGATCTGGATTTGAGATAAGATCTCAATATCCAAGTCACTATACGTGGAACAATACAATCGCCCTGTCCTTATCTCCAAGTATCTGCGGAGAAAGCACATTATTCTTGAAGGAGTTCAAGAATAATTCATTTGATGAATTCCATATCCAAGCAAGAAGAACTTGATGATTAAATGAGATTTAATTATCAAGCTTAATATGAATATGATTCATATTGTGAGAATTATTATCTAAGATAATTAAATGGGATTTAATTATCAAGGATTAGGAATGTGGATAATACTATCCATAATATATGTGTATTACAAATATGATTTATAATACATATATTAAGAGAGAAAATTTATGTAAATAGCATTTGTTAATTAATAGTGTGGATTGGATTCACATTAATTAATTAATTGGAAATGCAATTTACAAATTAGTTTGGGTTGTGAACATGATTCACATAATGATCAATGGCATGATTGAAATATTCACAAATTAATTTGGAATTAATTTGGTGGATATTATTGCAATAATAGTTATTGCAATTTATTAAGAAATAATAAGATAAAATAAAAGGAGACAAAATAACACCCTATAATTTAGGGTGGTTGGTTGAATCCCTTTTTGTTGTCACATTATCTCTTAATTAGTTAAATTAAATTATGTTGATAATGTTGCAACATATTTTAATTTAAATTAATGTTGTTGGTTTTAACCAACAACAATCATAGCCATTGATTTTACATGGACCAAGCCTGGTTGTTGGATCCATGTGTCCCATGGATTGAGATCCATTGGATCCTAAACTAATATAAAAGGAGGGCTAGTGTAGCCTTCCAAGGTACAACATAATCAAGAGTTGTAAATGGTTGCAACTCTCTCTCTCTCATATTCTCGCCCTCTCTCTTTCTCTCCTCCAAAAGATGGTCGTCCATCTTGTGTTGAGAAAGGAGAGACTATCGGTTTCTTCTTCGACGACTCAAGGATCTCCTTCTTCTCTGGAGTTTCTTACTCTAAAGGAAGACGACGGATTTCGTTTGACGAAATCGGGGGAGCCATGCTTGGATCTTCATCGAGGATTGCGGGGAGGAACACGACTCATCATCGTGCCCGCAAGTGCGTTCTTCGTGGATCGGACTTGAGACAGGTGGATCTCTACTTTGGGATCTCACGATCACAACCACGCTTCAAGAGGTATTCCTTATACTTGTGGTTAGAT
Organism: Ottelia alismoides; assembly: GCA_037367405.1. Lineage (NCBI taxonomy): Eukaryota > Viridiplantae > Streptophyta > Magnoliopsida > Alismatales > Hydrocharitaceae > Ottelia > Ottelia alismoides. The sequence continues at coordinate 190,421 of JAZKJV010000351.1, read as the reverse complement.
GAAACGATCCGAGAAGTGTTCTCGTGATCATGTGGTTTCATCTTTAGTTTTAAAATTTTTAATTTCTGCTGCATCTAGCGACTAGTGCGACTAGTTGCTCCGATTGCATACGATGCGATCGACACGCTTCCGTGATGCGCTTAAGGATTCTCAATATCCTTCACCGAGCTCAGGAGTACAACCACCGTCGGATCATCAGCGCCTTCCACCGTTGGATCTCAATCTAAGATCTAATCTCAGACGTAGGTTGCGAAGCGTCATCGGTCGTTCAGAACGCGTCACTTGTCAAGTGGCATATCCTCCGTCGTCGGATCGCGCGCAAAGGGGTATTTTGCACTTTCACCCCGTACCTTTTTGTATTTATTTTTAGTCCATAAACCTTCATATGTAGTTTAAGTATTCTTGTAATATTTGTATCTAGGCCCTCGAACTTAAAATATTTGCAGATAGGTCCTATCCATGTCACCTCACGTGCCTGTGCGCGTGAGGGGACTAGGTATTTTGCAAGGACCCCCTCGCGGGTTTAGTTATTTCGATTTGGTCCAGAAATTTTGACATTATGTGTAATACTTTTGGATATTTTGCATGTTATCCCTTGGGATTTTTGTATATTGCATTTAGGTCCCTCCCAGGCGTGTGTATAGCACGTGCGGGGTTGGGTTAATTGCAGGCTTGCCCTAACGGCTTCTGTTATTTGTATTTGGCCCTGGAATTTTGCTTATTAGTTATAAATTTTGTGGAAAACTTGCACTTTGGCCACTAGATGTTTGCTTATTTACATATATGTCCTTGCTAGTAGTGTAGTTTCTTGTTATTGTCTGTATTTATTTCATACATCTATAAAACTCTAAAAAAATCTACAAAAATTATCTTAGGCTCCTGTTGCATTGTATCTTCACGCTATATTTTTAGTTTGCATTTTTATTGCATTTTCTTATTTATAAAAATTCAAAAATACGCATTTTCTCTACTGTTTACATTAGAAAATATAAAAAAATAGTAAAACCCTTTACAAATTCCAAAAAAAATCACTTTTTGTGTATTTCAGTGTCATTTAGTGTCAGTCCAAAAAATCACTAAAGAATTCAAAGTGAAACTCCTAAAAAATTAGAAAACCCCTAAAAACTTCATAAAAATCTAAAAAATTCAAGAAAAATCCTAAAAATACAATTTCAGCTTCTGTATTTTTCCTATTTTATTGCTTTTATTTTAAAATTAATTTGAGGAATTTTGGATACTGTTTGATATTTTTCATCCTCATTTTAAGTTCGGCCAGTAGACTAGTTCATTGTTTCCTAGTATTTTTGCCTTTAAAAATACCAAAAAAATTTAGAAAAATCTATAAAAATCACAAAAACATTAGAAAATTATAAAAAGTCCAAAACATTTTATTCCCTCATTTTTTAATGTTTTCACCTATTTTTATAAAATCCTATCCTTCTCTTTTGTTATATTGTATATATATTCTATTTGTGAAAAAAAGAAAAAGAAAATACAAAAATATAAAATATAAAAAAATATAAAAATATAAAATTAGTGACTTAAAAATCTAATAAAAAATTAATTAAAAATTTAAAAACCCATAAAAATTTGCTTGTTGGTCGACACTTGGTCACATCACATTTTGTGTGTCTTTTTGCTTGATCTATCTTGCTTGCTCCCTGAGTTCGACACTCTACACACTTGCACACTATACACATTTTTGTAGAGTTATAATAAATTTTGACTCCACATTTGTTTATTATTGCTTGATAAATATCGTGGGTTAATTGTTGACTAACTCGGGTTTCGTGAGCGGTCGCCACAGTGACTTTGTCTCCGCCTTGTGTGAGACATATTTAGACCCTCGCAAGATCCGAGTTATCAAATGGCACCATTGTCGGAGAGCAACAGCGTATAGATCATATTTTGAGATTGATTGTGATTGTGTGTTTACCATTATTGCTTCATTTGTTTCCATTTTATTGACCTATTTTTTTGTAGCTATCTGACCACCTTCTTTCTTGTCTTCTTGTGAGGGACCACCGACCGAGAAGGATCGCCTAGGGGGTCCTGAGTAGCCTTGGGAGGCGGAGCCGGCTATTCTATCCTAGCCGGCAGGAGAGAGCAGGAGGATTTGAGAGAGAGAGAGACGATAGTTAGTGGTCTATTATTTTTATGAGAGAGAGAGAGAGGCATTTTATTAATTTGTAATAATACAGGTACATTTGGACTTGGACAATCGGGCCCAATTTCCAAGTGTTTGTACACTTGGGGGCTCACCGCCATTTTCATCGGATTTTCAATGCTTGCTATTTTCCAATTTTATTTTCCTGTCTTTAATTTTGTGGAATAAGCCCTTAGTTTTTAGGCTTGCTTGATCGTGTAGTCTAAGGCCAAACCCCTAACAACCATTGCATGCACCTATAGACTTGTCGTTTGGACTTAGATATAATTAATTATTGAACATATAAATTCGAAACCACCGCGCTGCGAGAGTCTCCGTACAGTGCTGGCAGGACCCATTGTGGTGGGCACCGAGGAGATTCCAAGACCAGACTTCTAGGTTTCGCTTTGTGTTTAGCATTTGGTTCTTCACGCTAGCAATTGCCTGCCTAGGACGGTTTCCGTGTGCATATCGGCATATAGCATAGGTTTATAAATTCCTATTTTGCATCCCGCATGGAGAGAGCTGGGAAGCATTGTAAGTCTTCTATCTGAGCATTCATCATTTAGGCACTAAGGTGAGATTTCCATCTTAGTGCCAACTTGCATTGTTTTTCCGACCCTCTTCCTCTGTTTTTAGATCAAATAAGACTCAAAGAAAAATACAAAAAAACGTTAGGCGCTTGTATTGAATTGACTCAAAACAAGTGATAACACCAAAAAAATTAAAAAAAGGGATTGCTAAAGAAAACTTGACCTAAATAAAAGTGGCTAATTGGACACATTGCTTGGGGTGAGCAAAGCCCTCATTTGTATTCAGGTTGCATGGGAAGGTCTCCTTCCAAGTGAGAGAGCAGCTTCGTAAGGATTACATCCCAAAACCCAATCTGTGGCTGCCATGTGTATCGCCTGGATTTCCGAAGTATTGGCGCTTCTATTGTACGTAGACGAGTAGGGTTGGTCACCATTGATGACTCCCTATTGTGTAGAGCATCGACCTTGTCTGAAGTATCGAGCATAGACCACGCCTTCACGGGGGTGTATGTCTCATCGTCTTGCGTCCGAGTAGGTTCTTGCACGCTCATGGGTGATTCCATTGCGAGCGAGATCCAAAGTATCGGTTTCGCCTATCGGCTTCCTCCCTCTATTTCTTTGGCTGAGTAGGGATCCAGGAAGGGTTACAAGGACCTCAAAAAGTGCAGACTACAGGTTACACAGGAGGAGGACAAGTACGGTATTCTTTTCTGGCAGTACTCTCTCTCCTATAGGCGTAGCGCTCTAAGGACTCGTTCAAAGATTAACTGCCTGAATTCAACCTAAAAACTACAAAGATAATAGCCGATCCTTCACGGCTTCACGTGTTGAGTTGGTGAACCCCTTGTATTGTGTTTGATTGACTAGTTGAATTTAGGTCAAGATCAAAAATACTGCACAATTGTGCACAATTTTGCTCCCCCCCCCTCTTCATTTCTCAACCTCACTCTTCTTAATAATCACGATGATTGGAAGGAGATCTCTTAGGCCGTCTCTGACGGCACCGCTATCCAGCACTCATCCCTATTCATCTAGGACAACTTCGAGGAGTCTAGTCCCGCTCGTCGAACCTGAGTTCACTTCCACCCTGTTCCCCCTCGACCATCCTTCTACCTCCATCAGTCCAGTAGTTTTAGAATTTAGTGCAACTCAGAGCTCAGAACATTTGACGGCACCTGAGATGGGTTCTTTTGCCTTTTCAGAGAATCCAGAAATGGCAGACAAAGGAGAACACCCAGATGAGCAGGAACACTCTCCTTTCTTATATGACCAAGCCGCCATCAACAATTCACTATTAGCGTCCCTGGAGACCATGCAAAGACAAATCAGAAACCAAGGAGTATTCATGGGTGATATCATGAGAGAGCTGGCACAGATGCGAGAGGGCAGAGACGACAAACCTGAGGGTGGTGGTGGAGACATACCAGAAGCTGCAGGCGGAGGAGGAGACCCTAACCAGGAGAGGCCGCCACAGATGACCATGAGGCAGTTGCACAACCCAGTTGCAACCCTCACTCACCGATGGATCCAGCTTCCTCCCATTGTCGGGAACTTTGAGCTTCGCCCGCAGACCATTCAATTATTGCCCAAGTTTCATGGGCTAGCCACCAAGGAACCTCATCTCCATATGCAGGAGTTTGAGATGATTTGTAGCACTGTCCATGACAGATTCGTGGACGAGGACACAATCAAGATGATTGCCTTCCCATTCTCCTTAGTTGACAGAGCAACCTACTGACTGAAACACCTTGGGAGGTACGTCACATCTTGGGCACAACTCCGGACCGCATACTTGAATAAGTATTATCCTCTCGATCGGACAAACGCAGCACGAGCTATGATCAGCAATTCACAATGATCCCGAATGAACAATTCCATGAGGCTTGGGATCGCTTCAGAGAGCTCATTGACCGGTGTCCACATCATGAGATATCAAAGCCCAACTTGGTTAAGAGTTTCTTATGTGGGCTGACACCGGAGCTGCAGGGACTTGTAAATGCATCTTGTGGTGGGTCCTATTTTTCCAAGGGTAAAGACGATGTTTGGGCCATATATGAAGGAATGGCAGAGAACTCTACAGTCATGGCCCAATCCAGAGTCTACACACAGCAGAAGCCCCCCCCAAGGAGCAGGATCATTTCAAAGGATCGCTCGCATCAATGTTGGTCCCTACAATCTGTCAGCGGCCGCAGCCCAAGCCGAATCTGCCACAGCCGACATGGGGATCATTAGTGAGAAGTTGGACCGCATCGAGATCCTTGAGAAGAAGCAGAGTCAAGGTCTCGCCCAGATGGATCTTATTACAAAGACCATGAGTGACCTGAAGATGCAGATTCTTTGCATCCAGGAGGCACAGACGTCTACTCAGCAACCTCCCAGTTAACGGGCTGATCCCAACAGTAGCAGCTCCACCCAGCCCTCTGCCTCATACCGTCAGGTTCACCACATCCAGACAAAGCCGGTCCAGCAGCTACAGTACTACCCGTCACAGACACCATCTCAGAACACTCAGATGGTGGTTTATTAGTCGGATCAGCCATTGGCAGTTCTTCCACCCCCCCCCCCCCCCCCGTTGAGCAGAACCATTGATGGAAGTCAATGGGATATGGTACGACCGGTACCACAACAGCCTGGGATTCGTCGCGATCACCCCGGATTCTGTTGGACCATTGGTGGCACCTCATCCCAGCAGCAGTCTCCTGCTCAGGGACATCAGAACAACCAGCAGCAGCACCAGCCCCAGTATGCCCACCAGCAATATCAACAGGGTCCTCGCCCCGACTATCAGGGACAACAGTGGAGCCAGACCTACTCCCAGCCTTCCCACTACCAGCAGCAGCCTCGTTTCCAACAGGGGAACACTTCCGATTCTCTGGTGCCAGCATTTGAGAACCCAACACTCGATGACCTCGCCTGCTTAATTTCTGACCAGCAGGCATCCTTCCGGCGGGAAATGGATGAGTTCCGGCAAGAGGTGAGGGATATCATCAAGGGCAAGGTCGCCATACCTGCACAGATCGAGCCTAATCCAAACAGTCTAAAGAGGAAGTCTGAGCATGTACAGTTTACAGATGATACCTCTCCTAGTGATTATTTGAGTGACATGTCTTCTTTGTATAATGCTGATTTCGTGACTACTAGGAGCGATAGGATGCCAGTCAGCGGCACTTCATCAGAGCGACAACCACACGAGGAATCAGGGGCTCCAGATGAGCAGAGTAGCGGTACTAATGCCGCTGATGATGTTGATGACGGTGGTGCTGACGCCACCAATGATGGAGATCCAGATGACGGTATTGAGGTCGTCGTGATACCAGATGCAGTCGCTGGTACTGAAGCCACCATTTTTGATGCAGAGCCAGAGCATGGTGCTGATGCCGCAAAGTTAGATGCCGTTGGTGGTACTGAGGCCACCACTTCTACTTTTGTTGAGCTCCTACATGTAGTGTTGCCACCTTTTGTATCTCGGGACTGTGGTAACAAAAAGAACAAAAAATGAATAAAGAAAAGGTTACTATATCCACCTCGAGTCCATATGTGTTGCATGATGATCATTGTATGGATTCCATTCCTTCATAGGCATAGGAACCTATTCCTAGTCCTCCATCTGAGGAGGCCCCTTCCATCCCCTTCCCTGAAGCACTCCGCTTGGCAAAAGAGAATAAAAGAGAAAATTCAAAAAAGACTCAACAGGTAGAGTTCAGCAACCAGATGATAGATAGATTCCAGATACAGCTGACTCTACAGGAGGCACTCGAGCACATCCCCCTCTTCCAAAAGAGTTTGTGAGAGAAGACTACAGTCCGCAGGAAGAGGAGGAACCACAGAGATTAGATCCATGTGCTTACCCATTCTACTTGTTGCACCATTCAGAACCGATTGCCAGCCACTAGACCTGATGCAGGAGCTCCCTATGTCAGATGCGAGATTCTGGAGCAGCGGTTCGATCGTAATCTATTAGATAGTGGATCTTCTATCAACCTCCTTCCGGCAGCCTTACTCGACCGATTCGAGTTTGGTCCTCTTCTTAGAAGCAGGACAGTCGACTAAGAGGCCGAAGGGGTTGTTGAGAGACGTGGTCGTTACCATTCAGGGCCTGAAATTCTCCGTGGACTTTGTTGTATTGGACATGGAGATCCCTGATTCGGTAACCGATGTCCCCATCATACTTGGACGCCCATTCTTGTCCACTGCCAAGGCGATGACCGATCATGATAGTGGGAAGGTATGCTTTCGTGTAGAGGGGGAGAGCATACAAATAGAGACGATCGACGAGACCAGAGTGAGAAAATCAGCATGCTCAGAGCAACTCAGCGATATCGAGCAGATGACAGAGGTTGAGCGAGACATCCACCAGGAGTGTGATTTTGTGATGACAGATGATGAATCCATTTGGACAAATCGAGTAACACAGACCCTCGCCTTGCCTGCAGATTCACTTTATTTACAGCTTATGGCGGTTGAGAGCCTGCATAGCACACCCCTAGACGAGGACACCGTTGAGGCTAGCAGTTCCGTGATGAGTGGTGAAGCAGAGTTTCATTCTTGTTCTTCTAGTTCAGATCCCTCGGATTCAGACATTGATTGGGATGATTTTGATGATTATTTGCCGTGTTTGATTCCTTCTGAGCCGACAGCTAGAACAGAGTACGAGCCAGTACAGTTCATAGATAATTCAGCAGGGTTCCCTTCGTTAGATTCTCATGCCCAGCGAGAGTTCTCACATGCAGACATGGTAGCCTTCACATAGACATACCAGAAGCCAGATCTGCCACCTCCCAATTGTCCAGAACTGAAACCCTTGCCGCAGTCGCTGAAGTATAGATTCCTTGCGGGTGAGCCAGATATGCACCCAGTCATTATCTCAGCAGGTTTGACTGGAGAACAAGAATCTCGTCTGATGGAGGTTCTTGAAAGAAACCGCATGGCGATAGGATAGAGTATAGCTGATCTCCAAGGGATTAGTCCAGCTCTGTGTTCCCGACACATTTATCATGAGGAGACACTAGGCCTTCGCGTGAGTTCCAGCGACGGTTGAACCCGAATCTTCGAGATGTGGTCATGAAGGAAATATCGAAGTGGTGGAGCGTCGATTTTATCTAACCCATCTCCGACTCCAAGTGGGTTAGTCCATTACATGTGGTACCCAAAAAGACGGGTATCTCTACAGTTGTGAATGAGTCTGGAGAGGAGATATCTACCCGGGTACCCACTTCTTGGAGGGTCTGTGTGGAATACAGACGATTGAATCAGGCCACCAAGAAGGATCATTTCCCACTGCCATTCATTGATCAGATTATCGAGAGGCTAGCTGGGAAGATTCACTACTGTTTTCTTGACGGGTACTCCGGTTACAATCAAGTGGCCATTGCGCCTGAAGACCAGGAGAAAACGACATTCACATGTCCGTTTGGGACTTATGCTTTCAGACGAATGCCCTTTGGTCTATGTAACGCCTGACGACATTCCAAAGGTGCATGTTGTCCATTTTCTCGGACATGGTGGGTGACTGTTTAGAGGTCTTCATGGATGACTTCTCGGTCTATGGCGATGGGTTTGATGCTTGTCTTGACAGCCTAGACCGTATGTTTCAGCGCTGCATAGAGGTCAACCTTGTCTTGTCTTGGGAGAAGAGTCACTTCATGGTGACTCAAGGGACGGTCCTTGGCCATATCATCTCCAACAAGGGCATAGAGGTTGATCCGACTAAGGTGGATATCATTAGGAAACTCAATCCACCGTCCAATTTGCGTCAATTACGATCTTTTCTGGGGCATGTCGGTTTCTACCGACGGTTCATTCAGGACTTCAATCGTATTGCCCGACCACTTATTGATTTGCTGACGAAAGACACTGAGTTCCTGGTAGATGATAAGTGTCTTGCATCTTTTGAGACTCTCAAGAATATGGTTGTCACGGCTCCTATCCTTCAGCTACCTGATTGGTCTCTCCCATTTGAGATCATGACGGGCGCTTCCGATTTTGCCTAGGGGTTGTGCTTGGACAGAGGAGGGATGGATTGCCATATGCCATTAACTACGCCAGCCGGACTTTTGATACCGCTCAGCACAATTATATTGTGACAGAGAAGGAGATGTTGGCCGTAGTCTTTGCTTTGGATAAGTATCGATCATATATTCTCGGATCTCGAGTGACTATATTTACATATCACACCGCCATCCGGTACCTTATGGCTAAGAAGGATGCCAAAGCTCGTCTTACCATATGGATCCTTCTGCTCCAGGAGTTTGATATTGAGATTAAGGATAAGCCGAGAGTTAAGAATGTGGTGGCGGATCACCTCTCCCGTTTAGAGAACCTTGAGGAATCTGAGCCCAGCACACCTATTACAGAGACATTTCCAGATGAGGCGATCTTGGCGATCACCTCGCTCCCATGGTATACCGATGTTGTGAACTTTCTTGTTGCCAAGACGGTTCCACAGGGTTGGCCCAAGCAGAAACTTGAGACCTTCCTAGTGAAGGTCAAGTTTTACCATTAGGAGGATCCCGTCCTTTATTATGAAGGAGGGGATAGCATCTGGAGGAGGTGCATTCCTCAAGAAGAGCAGCATAGCGTCCTCACCTACTGCCACAAGCTTGAGGCAGGAGGACATCATTCTGGGAGACGGACAACACAGAAGGTGCTCCAATCCAGCCTTTCGTGGCCTACTCTCTTCAAGGATTCTGATGAATTCGTGAAGAGATGCACTGACTGTCAGAAGATGGGTACTTGCAGACAGAGAGACATGATGCCCAAGCAGCACATTCACTTTTATGAGGTTTTTGATGCATTGGGGATTTATTTCATGGGCCCATTTCCTAAGAGTCAGGGGTTTGAGTACATTTTGCTCGTTGTGGATTATGTGAGCTGATGGGTTGAGGCCGTCCCCGCCTGAGCCGCAGATGCTAAGACCGTGTGTTGCTTTTTGAGGAAAAATATCATTTCACGATTCAGGGTACCTATAGTTCTGATTTCAGACGGGGGGTCTCACTTCATTAATGACAAGGTTAGGCCCTTGCAGACGAGTTCAGCATTGACCATCGTGTTGCCACGCCATATCACCCTCATACTAATGGTCTTGCTGAAGTTTCGAATAGGGAGATCAAGACTATCTTACAAAAGGTTGTCCGCCCAGACCGAAAGGATTGGTCACAACTTTTGGACTCGGTCTTGTGGGCTTATCGGACCTCCTTCAAGATACCATTAGGGAGATCTCCCTTTCATCTCGTCTATGGCAAGACGTGTCATCTACCAGTGGAGATCAAGCACAAGTCACTTTGGGCAGTTACTGAGTTATTATTGGATTCTGAGAGTATAGGAGAACAAAGGAAAGCAGAGTTGGCAGCCTTGGAGGAGTTGAGAGATACATCCTTTTCTAGCAGCCTACAGTATAAGGAAAAAGTGAAGACATGGCACGATTCTCATATCAGCCATAAACAGTTTGAGCCTGATCAGTGCGTATGGTTGTTTGATTCCAGGCTGAGGTTATTTCCAGGGAAATTACAGAGTAAGTGGAAAAGTCCGTAAGTGGTCAGGAAGGTACATGACAATGGTAGTATCGATATATCCGAGCTGTCATCCTCCTCTACCTTTCGTGTTAACGGTCAGTGCCTGAAGCTATATCTAGAACATGATCCGCCGACCGTTGACGTTGCCCCCATTCTTCTGGTATGAGATGTCTTCTTTGACTCATATCATTTGCATCTCATACATGGTTATCACTTCCATCCTCCGCTGTATAGATCCATCTGTCCATATCATTCTTTTATTCTTCCATCTGTTGATATCTTTTCTTCTTTTCTTCTTTTCCTCTTCTATCTTCTTCATCTACCAAAAAGGTGTCGCCCCTTGTAGACAGTTTTCTATACTTAGGACGTACTTTATCCTAAGTATAGGGGGGTGTGCACCCCGAGTTTCTTCTATTCTTTGATCCTCTCCATTGTCTCCTCTTCTTGTCTATACTTAGGGATATCTTACCCTAAGTATAGGGGGAGACAGTCTGAGTACGATCTGTTCATTCCCACCCTTGACCCTCCCTGCTTTGTGTACAATCTGCTATACTTAGGATTATTTGATCCTAAGTATAGGGGGGACGGTCAACTTCTCATTCAATTGATTCATTTATTCTTTAGACTTTTCTATACTTAGTACGAGTTATGTCTTCTCTTTTCTCTCCGATCTATGAGGACATAGCTCAAGCTAAGTATAGGGGGTCGTATATACTGCGTATATACTTTAGCCATAACTCACACTTTCGTATTTTACTAATAAATATGCCTAATTATACTTATCAAATTCATTAAAAATCTTAATAAAAAGATGTGGATATTCCTCAAATACTTTTTGTACTTACTGATTAATAAATCAAGTGAATATATTTTTTGCAAAATGTTTGAAAAATAGTTTGAAAATCCTTGTGAAAAAACTTTTGAAAACTATTTGGAAAATGTTTTGTTACACGTTTTCAACCTTTGTAAAAATATTTTGATTGTAAAATTATTTTCTTTGTGTGAAATAAAAGGTTTAAAAAACGATTTGCAAATGGTTTGAAAAATGTTTGCAAAAATATTTGAAATATATACATATATATATATATTGTTTGGAAAACCTTTGCAAAATGATTTTCAAATGTGTGTATATGTTTGTAAAAAGTGCTTGTCAAAATTACTTTGGACTACAATTTTCAAAATTGATAGAAAAACCTTTGTCAAATAAGTTTGAGGAATACATACATCACATCAAAAATATACACTTATAAAATTGATCACCTACCCTTGTAAATTCTTAAAATCCACTTCTTGTAAATATAAGAAGCATCCCCGTGTAAATATTTGCACCTAGTTTTTAGCCAAAACCTTTTGTTTTCAAAAATCCCAAAAACATTTGCAAAATTAAAATCCAAAAACATTTGAAAAATCTTTTTGAAAAATCTAAAAAATGCATATGCATCATCCTTTGAAAAAATCATAAAAAAGTTCAAATTTTTTGAAAATTGCATCACAAAAACATTTTCTGCATTTGCATAGCATGAGCATTTTTTGGATTGAGTTTGATAGTTGAACAAGTATAAGTAAAATCTGAATATTGGAGCTTGATTGGACCTTAAATCTAGCTAATTAACAGGAACGTTATAGGAGCTGGAATTGAGGTACTTTAGGTCTAGTTGACTTAATTCTTTGAGGATCACGAGACTTAGTTCAATGGATTTTTGACTGCTTAAGTAGAGTATTTCGGAGCACACGCACGACTCTTGTTGATAATGACCTAACTTGGACACTTGCACCTTTCACATGGCTCAACTCAGTTGGAGTGGTGAGAAGGTTGGATTTGCCGGTATGAGACGCATACAGGTGGAAACACTTGTCCTCCTCTAGGGAGGGAAGTGCACCCCAACCCATCCAGTGATGATGAGTTTCAAGGATAGGAGATCGTGGGTTGCAATAAAGCTTCAAAAGAGGGATAGTCTACTGGCTCAAGAGGAAAAACTCCCTATGTAAATGTTGTTGTATATAGTATTCGAAAAAAATGCAAAAAGCAAAAACTACAAAAAAAGTGGACAGGCTTGTACAAAAATAAAAATGCATGCCGGAGTGTACATATGTATAAAGTCAGATAAGCAAGCTTGAGTTTCAAAGTCAAATCATGTGAGCCTGCAGCTGGGTGACTTGACTACATTGGTCTTACATCCTAGGATAGGTAGCTACACTAGCTACCATCCATTCTTCTCTTTACCCCCCTCCTCTTGAGCTGGTTGCCACTTGAACTTAGAAGGGAATACCCTGCTCCTTGAGGAATGAGTTGTTGGATTAGGGAATCATTGGGTTGTCATATTGGAGAAGTCAATCTCTTTGTCATTTCAGTTTGGGAGAGCCACTATCACTTACACTGTACGAGTCAGATTCATAGTCGTAAGGGTTTGCATATGAGTTGAAATATTTTGACCTGGCTATCGAGGAGATTTGAGCAGAGTTTTGGGATTCTCGAAGGTTGTTGGATTTCAAATTCGATTCTCATTAAGGTTCTGCCCGCACTAAAATTCCAAAGGTTCGACTTAAGCACCAAATTTTGATTTTGTGAAGACAAGTTTGATAATTAAATGTAATCCACCTTCTTCTTTTTCTTTTCTTTAGGCAAAGTATAGGGAGATGATGAATCCACATTTCATCATCTTTATTCTATCATTTTGGCCTCAAAAACCCTGGCAAATGCGTGTAAATACCATTAATTCCAGCATCTTAGCATCCATGCATGTGCATACAAATATTGTATAAAATACTATTTTTAAAGCCAAAATAATAGAATAAATAAAAGAAAAGAAAAAGAGTAAAATATTGTAAATATTTTATGAACCGAAACCCCGAGACCTAGGCATCTAGATGAATAGGTCAACCAGGAATAAAGTAGGGGAGATAAGGGCCAGAATACAATAAAAATGCCTATTCATTTTATTCATTCTTTATTAATTTTGGGACCTATTTTTGGTTCCACTTTTTATACTTCAAATAAATCAACTTAGTACATGAAAGTTGTAGATAACTAAATAAAGAAAAATACAAAATTGATTTCATTAAAAAATAATACACCGATAAAAAGTTATGATCTGAATAAGATTCCAGAATCCCAACTTCCCAGACATGTATCTTGCAAATAAAAACTCGAAACGCATCAAACTCACGTTAATTGTATATAATTTTAAATAAGCCATTTAATGAAGGTGGCTTCGCGTTTGGCGGAGCTACGGTTTGAAAGTTGAGTTTTGGACCCCTCTTGTATACTTGTACAGATTAAAATATTCATTTTATTATTTATTCATTATTTTTATAATTTTATATACTTTTGTAAATGTCATTTATAATATGTATGTACAATAAAATCAGAATAAAAATCCAAAGGAAACACAAAAATAAAATAAATGCATATAGCACACAGGTAAAATACCAATACATATACCTACAGAATTAATACTTATATTTTATTAAGTGTACAAAATACCTTATAAAAATAAAATAAAAACATATTTAAGTGTATAAAAATACTCTATAAATTTATAAAATAATAAACAAAACAAATAAAATTAAATACACAAAATAAAAATAAATTATTAAAATATACAGATACATATACCTATATAGGCCTAAAAAGGTAAACTGTAACTATCAACCTCGTAAAAATAATTAAAAATCACTATAAAATAATTTATAAAATAATAAACATTTTTTATTTAATAACCTAAAAATAATAAAATCATTTACTATTTTCAAATGAATTTCTAATTATTTTTCCAGGGATTTTTTCTGGTTGGTCCACGTGGACCGGCGGGTCAACTGGCCGTCCCTCGCCTCTGCACCCATGTCAGACCTCGTTGCGCCCCCTCTTTCTCGATTTTTCGAGGTCAAATCTTGCATCCATTCGTGTCGACTCTTGCACGACTTTTGTTCCTCGAACTCCCCTCTTTCACGCCCTAGGCTTTCCTAGGGCTGAGGAGCGGCGATTCGAGCCATCTTCCTCGACCTTTGGAGCATCAGAGCCGCAGAGTCAAATCCCTTATAGTGAGCTGCGACCTTCCATTCAAAATCTGAACCCCTCTTCCACAAGCTCCACTTCCCTTTTCGTGCCCAATCGACAGAGGAAGGTGACAGCTTCCTTCGTCGAGCTTCGGGCGGATCGAGCGAGCTCCGAGGCGGCTCCACCATCTCCGCCTTTCACCAATGTCGAGGTAAACCTCCCTCTTGTTCCGACCATCGAGGCAACCATGTTCTTCCTTTTATTTTCCTCGTATTTTGTTCGCCTTATCTTTAGGATCATTTTCCCTCAAGAAATTTCATGTCTCGCCCATTGAATCATCCTCACGAACACCTCACCGGAGTGCTCATCCGGCCACCACCGTGCGTCGTCGCCCCTCGCCTCACTTCCACCTCCGCGGGGTCCAAGCATTTTGCCCTGGACCCTCTCACGCTTTTCTGCATGTACTTGGACCCCAACGAAAGCCTGGGGGTCGTTTTTGACCCTCGCCGGAGACCCAAGAAGCTCCCCAGCTCCGCCACCGTCTCCAGTGAACTCCGGCCATCGCCGGAGCATTTTGAGTCCCCCCAGCACCTAGAGGAGGCCGCCAGGAGTCTCCAGGCCAGTTTTGAAGCTCAAGGAAAATCGGAGGTTGGAGCTAGAGCTCGGGGAAGTTTGCCCCGCCGACGCTCCTCCCATGTTCTTGCTCCGTCCCTCTGCGTCGTCGGATCGAGACCCGAGCTCCAGGCACACAGCCACTGTCGGATCATCAGCGCCCACCACCGTTGGATCTTAATATGAGATCTATCTCAGACGTAGGCTGCGAAGCGTCATCGGTCGTTCAGAACGCGCCACATGTCAAGTGGCATATCCTCCGTCGTCGGATCGCGCGCAAAGGGGTATTTTGCACTTTCACCCCACGCCTTTTTGTATTTATTTTTAGTCCATAAACCTTCGTATGTAGTTTAAGTATTCTTGTAATATTTGTATCTAGGCCCCTGAACTTACAATATTTGCAGATAGGTCCTATCCATGTCACCTCACGTGCCTGTGCGCGTGAGGGGACTGGGTATTTTGCAAGGACCCCCTCGTAGGTTTAGTTATTTCAATTTGGTCCAGAAATTTTGACATTACGTGTGATACTTTTGGGTATTTTGCATGTTATCCCTTGGGATTTTTGTATATTGCATTTAGGTCCCTCCCAAGCGCGTGTATATCACGTGCGGGGTTGGGTTAATTGCAGGCGTGCCCTAGCGGCTTCTGTTATTTGTATTTGGCCCCGGAATTTTGCTTATTAGTTATAAATTTTGTGGAAAACTTGCACTTTGGCCACTAGATGTTTGCTTATTTACATATATGTCCTTGCCAGTAGTGTAGTTTCTTGTTGTTGTCTGTATTTATTTCATGCATCTATAAAACTCTAAAAAAATCTACGAAAATTACCTTAGGCTCCTATTGCATTGTACTTCACGCTATATTTTTAGTTTGCATTTTTATTGCATTTTTATGTTTATAAAAATTCAAAAATACACATTTTCTCTACTGTTTGCATTAGAAAATACCAAAAAAATAGTAAAACCCCTTCAAAAATTCCAAAAAAAACACCTTTTGTGTATTTCAGTGTCATTTAGTGTTAGTTCAAAAAATCACTAAAGAATTCAAAGTAAAACTCCTAAAAATTAGAAAACCCGTCAAAACTTCATAAAAATCTAAAAAATTCAAGAAAAAACTAAAAGATACAATTTCAGCTTCTGTATTTTCCCTATTTTATTGCCTTTATTTTAAAATTAATTTGAGGAATTTTGGATACTGTTTGATATTTTTCATCCTCATTTTAAATTCGGCCAGTAGACTAGTTCACTGTTTCCTAGTATTTTTGCCTTTAAAGATACCAAAAAAATCAGAAAAATCTATAAAAAATCACAAAAACATTAGAAAATTATAAAAAAGCCCAAAAACATTTTATTCCCTTATTTTTGAGTGCTTTCACCTATTTTTATAAAATCATATCCTTATCTTTTCTTATATTGTATATATAGTCTATTTGTGAAAAAAAGGAAAAGAAAATACAAATTATAAAATATAAAAAATATAAAATATAAAATCAGTAACTTAAAAATCAAATTAAAAAATTAATTAAAAATTTAAAACCCCACAAAAATTTGCTTGTTGGTAGACACTTGGTCACATCACATTTTGTGCGTCTTTCTGCTTGATCTATCTTTTGCTTGCTCCCTGAGTTCGACACTCTACACACTTGCACACTATACACGTTTTTGTAGAGTTATAATAAATTTTGACTCCACATTTGTTTCTTATTGCTTGATATATATTGTGGGTTAATTGTTGACTAACCCGGGTTTCGTGAGCAGTCGCCACAACGACATTGTCTCCGCCTTGTGTGAGACATATTTAGACCCTCGCAAGATCCGAGTTATCATCGGGGCATCACTCAAAGTTCCAGTCCCAAAGATTCTCCTCTAGACCTCATCCTCAATACTAGGGAATAAGTCTATTCTTGCTTCAGTCAACCGTCTCTTTAGTTTGTCAGACTTGAAAATGCATATGGACGGCCAGATGATGGAGGGCATTGGATTGTGTCTATTTTTCTCTCCCTCACATTGGAACAAGGAGGCCTCTCGAGTGCATTTTTATTCAACACATGTAGATTTTTTTATTGCTGATCAATGTGTCCATCAAGAGAGTTGGAGTCGTCTGCACTTGTTTTTCTGGGAGTACACCGGGGTGTGTCTCTTTTGAGTATCTAAGATACCTTCGACACCCAGACTTGTAGCATTTACGATGAAGAGCCCTTTTTTGGTGACAGCCCGACTCCATCGTCCTAATTAGCGCTTGGTCCAAGTGGACACTTTGAAAATGTTTAGGAGCGCTCGCCATTGGTGGAAGCTCATTTATAATTTGTCTTGGATGATAGAGCTTTTCTTTGTCATTTCATTGCTTTTGTTGTCTAGCTCCACTACTTTTACCACAAGTTGGCGCACACCGATCAACAATTTTCATTAAGTTTCATCACACCCTAGCACTTTAGGTAAATATCAAAGAGATAGCATATGAATCTTGTTCACATACTGGCTAGGGTTTGCTGACACTCAGGTTTTTTGAAGCCTTCATTAACTTCATCCCATCCTCGAATATCATTAGATCGGGTCTAAACTCAAATCTCTAGTCCTATTTCCTCAAGTGATAACTCAACGCATCTCATCAATCATGCAATTGTGAAAGTGATTGTGATGAGCATATTCTTTGAAGGTAGAGATGAAGAGTGTAGTATAGCGCTCAAATCTTTCAAACTGGGGAAGTGTGAATTATTAAGTTCAAAACCCTAATGACTAAGTCATGTTAACTCAGACTCTCAAGATCGCAGAAATCCAGTGTCCTCAAAATCCTCAAGCCTTGAGTGAATATGTTTGTGTCAGGAATATACCAACTCCTTAGTTAGTGATTTTTGTGTGATTTTTGGCTTTTGCATATTTTTATGGATTTTAATTTTTCATCATTTTTTTTAAATTCTTTGGAGAGACAATGACTAGCCCATGCTCAAATAAATAAAAGTATCTACTTTCAGCCAGTATGGGAGTAAGTACGAGCCGTTAAATGGACTCGTGTTACTTGAGGACGGAGCCTTCCGCAGTGTCCTCTACACCACCCGCTCTACTAAGGGAGACCGAAGTTCCATCACTGAAAGTGTCAACTAAGCCTAGTAGTTAGAGTCTAATTCAAAGAAAGGTTTTCAATTTTTCAAATTTTTTTACGGTTATTTACACAAATTAATCCCTCAATTTTAAGAAACAATTTTACAAGGTTTTTACAAAACTCAGTTCACAGGTTTACCAAAACCAAACCTGAAAACAAACTTTTCAGAAAGTTTTTTTTTAAAATACGAGCTATGACTAAAGTAAATATACAGTAATATACGGTATACCCCCTATACTTAAATTTTGTTATGTCCTCATAGCGCAAGTGCCATGAAGCCAAGGCTCGATCAAATATAAGGTGATATAGCGGAACCGAGGAGGAGGGTCCCCTCATACTTAGGTCAAAAGTCGACCTAAGTACAAGAAGACAATGTGAGGGATAGATGGGATCCCCCTATACTTAGGCTACAATTAACCTAAGTAATAGATCTGAGTGAGGGGGGCGAATGTTTTGTGTTAGGTGGAATAAGTACACGGTAATACAGGGGCAGAGGGGGGTGTTGTAATTTTACAAAATGCTTGGGGGTAGAAAAAAAGGGGGGTTGTGAAATATACAGAAAGAGAGAGAGAGAAAGAGACTGTGAAATATATATAGGGAAGGGAGATGGGGGGATGAGTGTGTATGTATACGTGTGGGGGGTAGATCATCAAGTGATCTTTTTTTACAACATCCAAGCCCTTTATTTAAGACTTGTTAAAATAAAAAAGCACATGCAACACAATTTTTTTACAGTATGCAAATGCAGGATGACTGATAAAAGGTTGATGATCGAGAAAAGTAAGCTCTCACTATCGGGCCAAGGTATGAAAACACGGGTCGTTGCGACCTGGACAAAGAGACTCGGTCAATCAAGAAAATCAGACCACCAAATCAAAAATAATCAGAAATGAAATCCGAATAGCGGTCTTCGCTATTTATTTAACCTGGTATAGCGACCAGGGTCGAACTCAAGGAGCACGGATTGGCTCAAAGGAGCCTACGAAGTAGTCAAAAAGACAAAATGGAAGACAAAATATTTTTTTATGGATTTTATGTATTTTTAAATTTTTTGTGTTTTTAATTATAAAGGAAATATAAGAACAATGATGAAAAGAGTAAATATAATAATTTATTAAACACTCAAAAAGGCTCAGAAAATTCAAATAAAATTATTTTTGTGTTTTTTTATATTTTTAAGTGTTTTTGGTGAATTTTTCAGAATTTTCTAATTTTTAGTTGATTTTATAAAAATCAAAAAAGGGAAAAACAGTGAATCAATGTGCAACCAGACTTGAAAGGCTAATTAAAAATATCTAATTAGCCTCTAAAAATCTAGAGATAATTTTTGTGAAAACTAGATGCAAAAACTAAGCTACAGAATAAGAGCTTGAATTTTTTGAATTTTATAGAATTTTTAAGAATTTTTATAAGATTTTTAGGGTTTTGTGATTTTTAGGGTTTTTATAAATACACATGACACGAAAATTAGAAAGAAACTTAAAAACAACAAAACAAACAATCCCTATTTTTTTTAGAATTTTTAGAAAACTTTTTATATTTTTAGTTGATTTTCTATTCCATACATTAGCAAAAATGAAAGTTTTTGATTTTTTAAAATAGTAAAAAGCAAAAAAAAATGTTCCAAAAAATTAATGAAATTTTTACACAGTGGCAGGAGCCATGTGTCCAAATTTCACCTGATTTGGAGTTTAATTGATATTTTATTCAACCAATACAAGGCACATAGCACACAAGGACCTAAGCGCGAGAAAACATAGTTCTAGGGGCCAAATTATAACACATATTAAAAATGCAGGGCTAAACTTGCAACAAGCCCAGATATACACATGAGAAGCACATGATTCAGACATGGAGGGGTATTTTTGTAATTCCTATTTATAAAATACTAAACAGTAACACCCCACAAGTACATGATGAAATATGCAAAAGTCCCACAAACTCACGTGTCGAGGCATGTGTTCCACACACACAGGGACTAAATACCAAATAAAGTAAGCACAGGATCCAAGGTACAAATGTTCCAACTTAAAAACAACGACTAAAAATATTTACAAGACTAAACTGAAATATAAAAACAGAGGAGGGCCTAAGTGCAAATTACCCTCGTTATTAACGATCAACGGTTGAAGTGGCGCCACGTGTAGGATCGGATGGCTGAGAATAGTGGACGCCCCTTCGCTTGATCAACGTTCCAGATGCAACCCTCAGATAGATCTAACGGTGGAGGACTCTCGCGAACGGATGGTCCAGATCAAATCTAGAGCAAAGGGTCGATCGCACGGTGTCTGAAGGTCCTCCAAGAACAGCTCACCGGCGAGCTTTGTCGGCCTAATATGCGCGGTGGAGGGCTCCTTGGATACTGCTAGGTTGGGCGAAATGACGCTCGACGTCGTCCGCAGCTGGTGAATGGCTTTGATGGGGCCGGGAGCGTCTAGAGATGCCCTGGCGGCGAGAAGGCTTGGAGCTCCTGTGCCCGAACCAGTTGGACCCCCAGATGGGGTCCTTTGACGTGCAAACCTGCACAGAACAAATCCTGGGTCGAGGGCAAAGTGCCTTGACCCGTTAGCAGGTGAAATGGGTGGTCGGATGGATCGCGGCGTGGTCCTCCGGCGAGCGGCGGAGGAGGAGAACCGAACTCCCAGCTCTAGGGCGAACCGGGGTGGACGAATGGGCATAGAAGATGCGGAGAGGTCTCGTGGATGTGAGTCGACGGTCGGATGGAAGGATAAACGAATGGATGATCGGGAAATGGTCGGCGATGGCAGGCGGCGCTAAATCAAAAATCCTGAAATTAGAAGCAGCTAAGAAGAATCTGACCTAAAAGGGTGACAGAGATCGTCTGGGCTGGAGTTTGGGGACCTCCGAGATCGTCGCATCGATGTTTCAGCAGGGCCAGAGGCTCGGGCTCACCTTGCGACGGAGCACGGCGGTGAAAGTCACCGGATCAGTGGCTCCCGACGCTCGCGTCCTCCCTGCAACTCTCCCTCACGATGTTGTCACTCAGGCAAGGATGAGGAGCTCCTTGGTAGCGAGGGGGATGGGCAAAGATGGAGTGAAATGTTGCGGCAGAGCTGAGATATATACAGGTGGAGATCCAGTAGAAATGGCATCGGGTAGGCAATTATAGAGCACGGATCCCTAAGAAGATCCCCAAGCGTGGATCATGGATCAATCATTGATATTCGAAGCCCGGGGTTTTGGGTTGATGATGGTCGGATCATGCCAAGAAAATGGGAGAAAATCAGGTCAGGGCGCAGATCCGGGCAAAATGGTCCAGGGGGCAGTTGACGGGGGTCAACGTTCCCCCGTGGACCAATCAGATAAATCCATTTATTAAATATTTGTAAATTCATTTTAAAATAGAAAATGATTTTATATGAAAATATTTTCAACATGAAAAATATTTATTTATTTTCAAAGTATTTTTTAGTGATTTTTATTTTTTTTTTGAAAAAATAAATTAGGTATTTACATTATATTATTATTATATACATGTATGTATACCTATGTATTTTTGAATTTTAATTTTTTATTATTTATTTTTGTACAATTATCCCTATTTTATATTTTATTTATTTACAACATAAAATATAGGATTCAAAATAATTTTTATTTGATTTTTATTAATTATTTACAAAGGTAAAATAAATATATGTATTTACATATGTACATGGTATATACAAGGGGAAGAGAGAGAAATTATTTTTGTTTTATTTTCATTTTTTTCATTTTTATTTCAAATATGTACAAAATAAAGGGAACACATGAATATTTTTATTTTTAGAAAATGAAATATTTACACAAAGAGGGGTATTTGCACCATGTTGAGTTACCCTATCTCTCTCTACTTATTTTATTTTGCGGTCAGGCCCATGCTGAGCCCTCCCTTGGGTTTAGGTCACTCAATATTTATTCTAAATATTTCCCTCTTTTTCTTTATTTCTTTATTTCTTTATTTTTGTGCAAAAACATACTAATTATGGCTATTTACATGATGCATGCATTTTGACAAATTATTGTATTTACAACTATTTACATGGTATTTTGCCAAGGTTCTTAGATAAAATAAAGGAATAAAAATAAAGAGTGATGAATGGGGATTCATCAAAGGTCCTAGAATTTCCTTCACCAATTATTCTACGGCCTCTTCAGCGGAAGCTCCCGACTTCACGCCTCCATGAAGATCAAGCATCCTCGATTTGCATGGGCCCTACCACAAAAGAGAAAAGTTAGAAAAATGCATAGGAAATTAATCAACAGTCATGATGCAGAAAATGATGCATGAAATGAGGACCTAAAAATCTTGAAATTATTCAACAAAGATAAATTCAATAAATAAATTAAGTTAGTCGTGTCCCCGGCAGCGGCACCATTTGATGAGCGTCGAATTTGCCTCTTTAATAATCGTGAATTGTCCTAGTATAGGAGGCAAATTCGATTCAACAAAAACCACAATCATTTGAATGTCGTGGAGTATTTATACTTGGCAAGTCTACCAAGGTCGAACGCAAGGACACAACTACTTACTCTATTTATTGAATTTTGATTAATGAAGCTCATGCGTGAATTATTTCTCAAATTCAGGTCTTTTATGAAAATGCATGATGAACTACACATTTATAATGCAATGAAATGATGCATGTAATTTTTAGTTGTTTTTTAGGAGATTATAAGGTGATGCATGAAAGGAATGCAGAGAAATTATATGCAGACAAAAGATTACATATATACCCTAAAAATATCACTAAAAATGAGCAACATGACAGAAAATGAGATCAGAGCCACTTTGATCACATCATTAAGAACAATCATTAAATCAGAGCAAGAACAAGGAGAGAAGGGTCGTCATCTATCACAAAAATTCACTTCATTTAAAATAGTGGCAGATGAGAAAATTAAACATGCTATGATGTAGAGGAAGAAACAAGGATCAAAACGACACTAAAATCATGCAATTTGGACCTACGATGCTCAAGTTATGCTAAAAACATTACAGGGACATAATTGTAATAAAAATGCAAGAAATAAAAAGGATAATATTACATTTAGGTTCCTTAAGAGACCTAAATGCAAATACCAAAAACCGGATGGGGTCCTCTATAAATTTTTCATGCGCGTAGGGACCTTTTTGCAAATCTTCAAAACCGCAAGGGCATCCCTGTAATTTACCCAGGCACAATGGGATTCGTTTTGGATAGAGCGCCCAAATCACGTGCGGCACGTGCCTGGGGACCATTTTGCAATTATATTTAATTTTGGAGTCTTTCATGTAATTTTCCCAAGCCCTCACGTGCGACGCACGTGAGGGGCCTAGGCTCGGGAGGCGGCTGAGGCTTGGGACATGTGGCTTCACTTGATGGTTCGACTGGAGGTTCAGTGGATCCGAGCCTGTAGGTTCGGCTGGAAACTCAGGTCCACCATGTGTCGTCATCTAAGTTGTCCAATCCATATGATTGGACGGCACCTGTATCATCTGGCTCCACCGCGGCCCACCGGAGAAGGCGGGGCTCCGGCGTACTCGATGGAGCTCCTCCGCACGACACTAGCTTGCCTGAAGGTCGGAGAAGATAACTAGGCGCCTGGCGGAGGTCCTGGAGGAACGGCGAGGCTCCAAGGCTGATCGGAGGTGACGGTCGGTGAAGCCTCGCCGGAGGAGAAGAGCTCGAAGGAGCTCCGACGCACACTCCGACCATTGAAGCCTTGTATACCTGCAAATGTTAGCTAGCCGAAGCATGCGGTGCTTGGTGAGTGAAGTGAGGTGAGTGAGGGTCGTGGGGGGCGTCGAGAGGTGGTGGCCCAGAGCTCTTCCTCCAGGGGAGCAGAGGAGGAGGTGGCGGAGGATGGATGGGGTTGTGGAGAAAGGAGAGGTGGTCGGCGAAGATGC
Source organism: Ottelia alismoides (assembly GCA_037367405.1). Classification (NCBI taxonomy): domain Eukaryota; kingdom Viridiplantae; phylum Streptophyta; class Magnoliopsida; order Alismatales; family Hydrocharitaceae; genus Ottelia; species Ottelia alismoides. The sequence goes on along the minus strand of JAZKJV010000351.1, from coordinate 166,636 downwards.
TGGTGGTCAGGCGGAGCTAGTGAGATGATCAGATAAGGGTGACGGCGAGTGATAAAGTCGGAAAAATAAAGAGAAAATTAAAGAAAAAGAAGGGGAGTGAGGACCTCGTCGGAGAGGGGAGTCTGGTGAAGGTAGTGGCCTAGGCTTGACTTCAGATGGAGCACAGGTCTTTGCACAATGAGGTTGACCTTTCCTCGATGCTCGACGGAGCACGGTAGTGCTGCGACATGGCCGGAGGCCATGGATCTCACCGGAGTTCTCACGGCCATGATCGCCTCACCTAAGTCGCCCTCCGCTGTCACCGGAGGGCGACCGATGCTAGGTAGGAGACCTCTGATGATCGCGGCATCCACCTCTTTAATAATCTGAAATAAGGTCATAGTATAGGAGGCGAATTCAGTTCGACAAAAACACGATCTTTGAATGTCGTGGAATATTTTAACTTGCCAAGTCTACCAAGGTCGAACACAGAGACACGGCTGCCTAATATGTTTATCGAATTTCGATTCATGATGGCATAATGTGAATTAATTCCAATTTCAGGTCCACGTGCAAGTTATGTAAATTACATAGCAATGCCATGATGCATGCAATTTTTCATTTATTTTTATGCAAGTTAAAGTGATGCATGAGCAAATATGCAAGAGAATAATAAAGCCTACAATTATACCCTAAAAATGTGAGCAACAAGATATAAAATGAGATCAGTGTCAATTTAATCCATCATTAAAAAGCGGTCATCAAATCAAGCAAGACAAGGAGAGCATGGTCCCATTTTTCACATAAAAACTCACTTTAATTAAAACAGGAGCAAATGAGACAATTAAGCATGCTAAAATGAAGAGGACAAAACAAGGATCAAAACGATACTAAAATCATGCAATTTGGACCTACGATGCTCAAGTTATGCTAAAAACAGTGCAAGGGCATAATTGTAATAAAAATACAATAAAATAAAGGGATAAATATTGCATTTAGGTCCATGGAGGGACCTAAATACAAATAGCAAAAATCGCCTCGGCCCAAGTGCAATTTTTTCATGCGCGCAGGGACCTCTTTGTAATTTCTGAAAAGTATGAGGGTCTCCCTGTAAAATACCCAGACACGCACGTGAGGCATGTGCCTGGGGACCAAAATGCAATTCTTTAAAGTATCAAGGTCGTTCTTGCAATTTTCCCAAGCCCTCACGTGCGGGGCACGTGAGGTACCTAGGCTCGGGAGACGTCGTAGCTTCGGGACACGTGGCGCGATATTTGTGGCTCGGCTTGAGGTTCGGATGACCCGAGCCTGTAGGTTAGACTGGAGGCTCAGGTTAGCCACGTGTCATCATCAGAGCCGTCCGATCAGGAGGATCGGACGGAGCCTATACCCTCTTCCTCCGTCGTGGCCCATCGGAGTAGGCGGGGCTCCGGTGAGCTCGATGGAGCTCCTCCGCTTGCCGCAGGCACGCCTGATGGTTGGAAAAGATCGTTGGGCGTCTGGCGAAGGCCTTAGAGGAGCGGCGAAGCTCCGGGAATGGTCGGAGGTGGATGATGATGAAGCTTCGCCGGAGAAGAAGGCCTCGAAGAAACGTCGATGCTGGCTCCGGCCATTGAAAGTTCCTGCAAACGTTAGATGTAGCCGAAGCAACTGCAAGTGGTTGTGCGAGTGAGGTGAAGTGAATGGGGGCCAGGAAGGTGACGGGAGCGGTGGCCCTGGGCTCCATCTCCGGCGAAGTAGAGAAGGAGATGAGGTGGAGCGGGGATTGTTCTGGAGAAGAGGGAGGTGGTGTTGGCGTGGACGATCGATGGAAGATGAAGCTCAAGAGCTGGTCAGATGGATGTGGAGATGACAATCAGCGGAGGGAATATTCGAGAAAATAAACTAAAAAGTACCTCGCCGGAGCGAGGTATGGTGGAGGTTGTGATCTAGGCTCGAGGTCCTCATCGGACCTCGGGGGGTCTTCCACGACGGGGGCGATCATCCCTAGTGCTCGGCGGTCACGGAGCCACCATAGCACGGCCAACATGGCCATGGGTCGACACCAAGCTCCAGCCGTCTTTGCCTCGACGCCCTGCCTTCTCTGCTTTCACTGGAGGGGCGGGGGAGACTGGGCTTAAGCCCAAATTGGTGGACATCGGTTCTGGTGGCGGGGAGAGGGTTAAATAGGCGGAGGATAGTCGGACGTTACAGTCGTGCGAGGCGTTTTTGAACGGGGTGTTAATGGTGAGGGGGTTAATGGTGAGGGATGTTGATGGTGGCACGAGGATGGCGGAGGAACGAGCTATGTGGGGGAGGCGTTAGGAGAGGAGGAAGGAGGCTGGAGCGTCGGCCAGAAATGGAAGGGGGCGGAGGGTGTGTGAGGTGAAACGACTGGGGAAGGGGGGGTTACGGAGGTTGACGATGGTGGAGGACCTTTGGATCTAACGATCCAACGGCTATGGTTGGAGCGCTTGCGGAGGGACAAGATCAGATCCTAGGATCTGATCGTACGGCTAAGGGATGGGCGCTAAAAAGCGGCCCAGATGGAACGATGGTGGAGATCGGATGGCTAAAGTGAAGATGCGACGTGGTGCGTAGCTGGTCGTTGGATCAGCAGGAGATCGAGCGGTGGAGGTTGAGGGGAAACGTGGAGCAAGGAGAGGCATAGGATGGAGGCTGATCCAACGGTCGTAGATGAGGCGGGTTTGGGCGGTTGAGATCATATCTGAACGTTAGATCTGACGACTGTGAGCGAGGCGAGGATGGACGACGGAGATGGGGGCAGGGATGGAGTGATCCGACGGCCCAGGAAGGCGTCGGGTGGCGCGAGGGGAGGCGGGCCACGTGGGCGCTTCAGAGAGCACCACATGGCCCAATCAGAAAAATTCAAATAAAAATACAAAGAAATTCTAAAATAAATAGTTAGAAGCCGAATTAGGAAAAAGTCAAAACATGAAAGTTGCTCGTCTCGACGAGATCTACAACTTTCATGTTGACCAAAAAGCCAAAAGAGGTCAACTGTACAAAACGTATTTTGGGGGGTATTTTTAAAGGGATAAAAACACCAATTTTGTGGTTTTTGAGATGTTTTTGTATTTTTTTAATCTTTTTAATGGTCAGTGAAATATAGACAATTATTCTACCTTATTTTTAGGGGTTTTTGAGGATAAAATAATTACAAGAAAAATAAAGGGAATTAAAAACAATAATTTAATGGTAAAATATATACAATATAATACATGATAAAAACAAGGAATTAGAGGGTATTTTTATTGGATTGATTAAGCAGGGTTTTTAATTAGCGGCTTTTAGCATGATGAATACGATATTCATCTTACCCCTATACTTAGACCATGCTCGTCCTCGAGCATCTAAAGAATGAAGGAGTCGGATTAATTCCTGACAGTGAGCGTGAAAAATTCAAGGCTCAATCTTTCGAAGACCCTTAATTTAAGAGATCCTAAAATTCCAGGTTTATCCAAGCCTTAGTCAGAAGGAATCCAACTTCTCTGATTATCCGACTCTCTTTTTATACATAGAATATAAGGATATGACATTTAGTGTACTGCATTTCGTGAGAGCCGAGTCGGTGCATCACTCAAAGTTCCAGTCCCAAAGACTCTCCTCTAGACATAATCCTCAATACTAGGGAATACGTCTATTCTTGCTTCAGTCAACCGTCTCATTAGTTCGTCAGTCTTGAAATGTTGATGGACGGCCAGATGATGGGGGTAATCGGATTGTGTCTATTAATCTCACCCTCACATTGGAACAAGGGGCCTCTCGAGTGCCTTTTTACTCAATACATATAAATTTTTAGATTGTTGACCAATGTGTCCGTCAAGAGAGTTGGAGTCGTCTGCACTTGTTTTTCTGGGAATACACCGGGGTGTGTCTCTTTTAAGTATCTAAGATACCTTCGACACCCAGACTTGTAGCATTTACGATGCAGAGCCCTTTTTTGGTGTCAGTCCGACTCCTGATCCTAATCAGCGCTTGGTCCAAGTGGACACTTTGAAAATGTTTGGGAGCGCTCGCCATTGGTGGAAGCTCATTTATAATTGGACTTGGATGATAAAGCTTTTTCTTTGACATTTCATTGCTTTTGTTGGCTAGCTCCACTGCTTTTACCTAAAGTTGGCGCACACCTGATCAACAATATTCATTAAGTTTCATCACACCCTGGCACTTTTAGGTAAATATCAAAGAGATAGCATATGAATCTTGTTCACATACTAGCTAGGGTTTTACTGACGCTCAAGTTTTCTGAAGCCTTCATTAACTTTATCCCATCCTCGAATATCATTAGATCGGTTCTAAACTCAATTCTCAAGTGATATCTCAACTCAGCTCATCAATCATGCAATTGTGGAAGTGACTGTGTTGATCATATTTTTCTTGGAGGTAGAGATGAAGAGTGCAATATAGCACTCAAATCTTTCAAACAAGGGAAGTGTTGATATTTAAGTCTTCAAAAACCCTAATGACTAAGGCATGTTAACTCAGACTCTCAAGATCACATAAATCTAGTGTCCTCAAAATCCTCAAGCCTTGAGTGAGTGTGGATGTGTCAGGAATACACAAACTCCTTGGTTAGTGGTTTTTGTGTGATTTTTGACTTTTGCAGATTTTTATGGATTTTAATTTTTTTTATTATTCTTCGAAGAGATAATGACTGGCCCAGGCTCAAATGAATAAAAGTATCCGCTCTCAGCCAGTATGGGTGTAAGTACGAGCCGATAAACGGACTCGTGATCCTTAAGGACGGTGCCTTTCGCAGTGTCCTCTAAACCACCCACTCTGCTAAGGGAGACCGAAGTTCTCTCACTGAAAGTGTCTACTAAGCCTAGTAGTCAAAGTCCATTCAAAGAAAGATTTTTAATTTTTATTTTTTATTTTTTTTCAAAAACTATTTACAAAAATTAATCCCTCAATCAATAATTTTTACACGGTTTTTACTCAGTTCACAAGGTTACCAAAACCCAGCCCAAAAATAAATTTTAAAAAGTTTTAAAAACACGAGCTAAGGCTAAAGTAAATATACAGTAATATACGGTATACCCCCCCTATACTTAAATTTTGCTATGTCCTCATAGCACAAGTGTCATGAAGACAAGGCTCGGTTTAAATATAGGTTGATATAGCGGAACTGAGGAGGAGGATCCCCCTATACTTAGGCCAAAATTGACCTAAGTACAAGAAGACTGGACGAGGGAGGGATGAGCAGGCAGGCCCCCCCATACTTAGGCTACAAATAGCCTAAGTAAAGTCTGCGTTAGGGGGAGGGGGTTCTATGATACAAGGGTGAGGGGGAGGGGGTTCGTGAAAAATACACACACACACACACACACAAACAGAGAGAGAGAGAGATAAAGATAGAGAGAGAGAGAGACAGAATGAAATATGCAGGGGGAAGGTGGGAGTGAGTATGTGCAAGTGTAGGTGTGGGGGAGGGGGTAGATCACCAAGTGATCTATTCTTTTTTTTGTACAAGATGCAATACTGGAAATAAATATGCAGATGCAATTTTTTTTACAATATGCAATGCAATCTGACTGATAAAATCCCTCAAATTTCTTCCCGAATTCTTTGCGACCTTTTCAGCGGAAGCTCCCGACTTCACGCCTCCATGAGGATTAAGCGTCCTCGATCATCATGGGCCCTGCCACAAAAGAGACAAGTTAGGCATACCGAGAAATTAAATCAACAGATATGATGCAAAAATTTATGCATGAAATGAGGACCAAAGAGATTTGAAATTATTCAACAAAAAAAATCAAAATTCAATAATTAAGCTAAGCCGTGTCCCCAGCAACGACGCCATTTGATGATCGCGGCATCCGCCTCTTTAATAATCTGAAATAAGGTCGTAGTATAGGAGGCGAATTCGGTTCAGCAAAAACCACGATCTTTGAATGTCGTGGAATATTTTAACTTGGCAAGTCTACCAAGGTCGAACACAGGGAGATGGCTGCCTAATATGTTTATCGAATTTCGATTCATGATGGCACAATGTGAATTAATTCCAATTTTAGGTCCACATGCAAGTTATGTAAATTACATAGCGATGCCATGATGCATGCAATTTTTTATTTATTTCTATGCAAGTTAAAGTGATGCATGAGCAAATATGCAAGAGAATAATAAAGCCTACAATTATACCCTAAAAATGTGAGCAACAAGATATAAAATGAGATCAGTGTCAATTTAATCCATCATTAAAAAGCGGTCATCAAATCAAGCAAGACAAGGAGAGCAGGGTCCCATTTTTCACATAAAAATTCACTTTAATTAAAACAGGAGCAAATGAGACAATTAAGCATGCTAAAATGAAGAGGACAGAACAAGGATCAAAACGACACTAAAATCATGCAATTTGGACCTACGATGCTCAAGTTATGCTAAAAACAGTGCAAGGGCATAATTGTAATAAAAATGCAATAAAATAAAGGGATAAATATTGCATTTAGGTCCATGGAGGGACCTAAATGCAAATAGCAAAAACCGCCTGGGCCCAAGTACAATTTTTTCATGCGCGTAGGGACCTCTTTGTAATTTCTGAAAAGTCTGAGGGTCTCCCTGTAAAATACCCAGGCACGCACGTGAGGCACGTGCCTGGGGACCAAAATGCAATTCTTTAAAGTATCAGGGGTCATTCTTACAATTTTCCCATGCCCTCACGTGCGGGGCACGTGAGGTACCTAGTCTCGGGACTCGAGGCGCGATATCTATGGCTCGGCTTGAGGTTCGGATGACCCGAGCCTATAGGTTGGGCTGGAGGCTTGGGTTAGCCACGTGTCATCATCAGAGCTGTCCGATTAGGAGGATCGGACGATGCCTGTACCCTCTTCCTCCGCCGTGGCCCATCGGAGTAGGCGGGGCTCCGGTGAGCTTGATGGAGCTCCTCCGCCTGCCGCAGGCACGCCTGATGGTTGGAAAAGATCGCTGGGCGTCTGGCGAAGGCCTTGGAGGAGCGGCGAAGCTCCGAGAATGGTCGGAGATGGATGATGATGAAGCTTCGTCGGAGAAGAAGGCCTCGAAGAAACGCCAATGCTGGATCTGGCCATTGAAAGTTCCTGCAAACGTTAGATGTAGTCGAAGCAAGTGCAAGTGGTTGTGCAAGTGAGGTGAAGTGAACGGGGGCCAGGAAGGTGACGGGAGCGGTGGCCCTGGGCTCCATCTCTGGCGAAGTGGAGAAGAGATGGGGTGGAGCGGGGATTGTTCTGGAGAAGAGGGAGGTGGCGTTGGTTTGCACGATCGATGGAAGGCGAAGCTCAGGAGCTGGTTAGATGGAGGTGGAGATGACAATCGGCAGAGGGAAAAATTCGAGAAAATAAACTAAAAAGTACCTCGCCGGAGTGAGGTATGGTGGAGGCTGTGATCTGGGCTCGAGGTCCTCATTAGACCACGGGGGGGTCTTCGCACGACGGGGGCGATCATCCCCGGTACTCGGCGGTGACGGAGCCACCATAGCACGGCTAACATGACCGTGGGTCGACACCGAGCTCCCATCGTCTTCACCTCGACGCCCCACCTTCTCCGCTGTCACTGGAGGGGCAGGGGAGACTGGCTTAAACCCAAATTGTTGGACATTGGTTCTGGTGGCGGGGGAGGGGGTTAAATAGGCAGAGGATAGTCGGAGGTTACAGTCGTGCGAGGCGTTTTGAACGGGGTGTTAATGGTGAGTGGGTTAATGGTGAAAGGTGTTGATGGTGGCATGAGGATGGCGGAGGAACGGGCTATGTGGGGGAGGCGTTAGGAGAGGAGGAAGGAGGCTGGAGTGTCGGCCAGAGAAATGGAAGGGGGCGGAGGGTGTGCGAGGTGAAATGGCTGGGGAAGGGGGGGAGGGTTACAGAGGTTGACGATGGTGGAGGACCGTTGGATCTAACGATCCAACGGCTGTGGTTGGAGCGCTTGCGGAGGGACGAGATCAGATCCTAGGATCTGATCGTATGACTGAGGGATGGGTGCTAAAGAGCGTCCCAGATGGAATGATGGTGGAGATCGGATGGATGAAGTGAAGATGCGACGTGGCGCGTAGCTGGTCGTTGGATCAGCAGGAGATCGAGCGGTGGAGGTTGAGGGAAGACGTGGCGCAAGGAGAGGCGTAGGATGGAGGCTGATCCAACGGTCGTAGATGAGGCGGGTTTGGGCGGTTGAGATCAGATCTGAACGTCAGATCCGACGGCTGTGAGCGAGGCGAGGATGGACGGCGGAGATGGGGACGGGGATGGAGAGATCCGACGGCCCAGGATGGCGCCGGGTGGCGCGAGGGAAGACGGGCCACGTGGGCGCTTCAGAGAGCGCCACGTGGCCCAATCAGAAAAATTCAAATAAAAATACAAAGAAAATTCTAAAAGAAATAGTTAAAGGCCGAATTAGAAAAAGTTAAAACATGAAAGTTGCTCGTCTCGACGAGATCTACAACTTTCATGTTGGCCAAAAAGCCAAAAGAGGTCAGCTGTACAAAACGTATTTTTGGGGGTATTTTAAAGGGATAAAACACCAATTTTGTGGTTTTTGAGATGTTTTTGTATTTTTAATGGTCAGTGATTTATAGACAATTATTCTACCTAATTTTTAGGGGTTTTTGAGGATAAAATAATTACAATAAAAATAAAGGGAATTAAAAACAATAATTTAATGGTAAAATATATACAATATAATACATGATAAAAACAAGGAATCATAGGGTATTTTTATTGGATTGATTAAGCAGGGGTTTTAATTAGCAGCTTTTAGCATGATGAATACGAGATTCATCAACCTCCAAGTGGTGGATAGGGCTGATGTACGACGGAGAAGGTGGTTTTATAGGAGTCTTGGTGCGTTACTGGAGATGGCCGTCGAAGATGTAATGAATGAAATAATGGTGAGGAGGGATGGAGGCATAGTGAAGGTGGTCACGCGAGGAAGGCGGAAGTCAGGACTATGTCGAGGAGGCGTTATGGAGCAGAAGGGTGCCCGGGGGAACCTTCCAAAATAGGAAAGGAGTGGACTGGTCGCAAGGTGAAACGACAGGCTGGAGGTGGCTGGAGGTTGACGACGGGTTTTGGACCGTTGGATCATGCGATCCAACGGTCCAGGTGTCGGCGCAGATCTACGTCGTAGATCATATCCTTAGGATCTGATCGAAGGGCTGAGAGGTGCGCAGAGAGGGATGGTCTAGATGGAAGTAGGTTTCCATCTAACGGGGGGAAATGAAAGGGTGATGTGGAAGGTGAGTAGTCACTAGATCAAGGAGAGATCTACGGCTGAGGTAGAGGCGCAAAGGAGCGGGTGAGATTGGGGGATGGGGAGATCCAACGGTGGGAGAAAAAGAGAAGAAGTGGCACATGGAGAGGCGTTGGATAGTATATGATCGGGCGGTTGTGGTTGAGGCGGTGACGTGTGGCTGAGATCAAATCAAGAAGCCTGATCTGACGGCTGGGAGTGGGCGACAGATGGACGATGGAGATGGAGGAGATCTGACGGCCCAGGCGAGTGCTGGGTGGCAGAAGGGGAGGCGGGCCCCGTGGGCGGCCCAGAGGGTGCCACGTAGCCCAATCAGAAAATTTAGAATATAAAAATAAAGAAAAATATAAAAGAAATAGTTAGAGGCAAAATCAGGAAAAAGTCAAAACATGAAATCGACGAGATCTACAAGTTTCATGTTGGATAAAAAGCCAAAATAGGTCATTTGTACAGAAAGTATTTTTGAGGGTATTTTTAAAGGGCTAAAAATACCGACTTTTTGATTTTGAGATGTTTTTGTATTTTTTAGTCTTTTTTAATGGTCAGTGAGTTATAGACAATTAATCTACCTAAATTTTAGGGGTTTTTGATGGGAAAATAATTACACGAAAAATAAGGAAAATTAAATACAATTAATTAAGGTAAGTTATACACAATATTTTACAGGGTAAAAATACAGGATTAATGGAGATTTTTATTGGATTGATTAAGCCAAGGTTATAAGATGTGGATTTTAGCATGATGAATACGAGATTCATCACCCCCCGTCACGCCTCCCTTGGGTTGAAGCCCCTCACTCCCCGCCGCCTCCCCTGGGTCGAAGCAGCTCCCCCGATGAAGCCCCCCTCCCCCCGTCGAAGCCCCCGCCCGCAGCTGCTACTACCCCCTCCCCCCAAACCCGCTCCAGCAAGATCGAGCCCCCTCCCCCAGGGTCTCTATTGCTCTTTGTCTTCCTCCCCCTAACTTCAGCCCATTCCAGTCATGTTGCCACCTTCCCTATTGCTACCTCCCACCTTCCTTATCCATCTCCTGTCGAATCCCCTGATCTCCTCTTCTCGTATGTCCTCCCTGATCCGATCGCCGCTCAACCTTCCTATTCAAGCCGCCACTACCATCATGCGATTCTCCCCCGATCTCCATCAACTCATCATCGCACCGCCTTCCGTATCAGTCCAACATCATCCACCATCCTATTCTTCCCACACCAATCAATCTCCTCCTACCACTCGCCTCCTCTATTTAAGAACCACCGCCCAACGATGCTAAAGTATCAGCCGATTGCGCCAACAAAGGAAGAGGGTCGATGGTGACAACCCGACCGCTCCTCTCTCTTCCTCGGTGAGATCCGAGTCTTCCTCATCGCAGCTTCTATCGTCGAAGCTCGCCATGCTCAGGTCACCACACTGTCGAGCCCCCTCCCTCGGGAAGAGGATTTTTTTCTTCTCTTATAATTCTAGCCACCTGATCACAGATTGGTTAGATTAACTCATTTTTAACTCAAGGAAGTTAACTCTAGATGTGTCAATTTAACGACATGGTTTGTGGGGTAAGACGGAGCAAATTTACAGGGTCGAGGGAGGAGTATCGATGTTTCAAAGGTCGTAGAGGTCATTGGCAAAGATTATATGGTATGACGGGTAAAAATCCCTATATATTAATATACTCGACGTATGTTAATGTCGAAAGCAGTATCTTTTCAGCATTTACAATTAAAATGTCATGTAAATTGAATAATAATATATGTTCAACAAATGTCTAATTTTAGGGAATTTATTCCGACGTGTTTTCAAGCTAAACGTCAATGTTGATCTTGATTCTTCTAGTGGCATGTAAAATCACCCCCACCACAAGTACCCATAAAAATCAAATTCAAAGTTGGATCCCAACATTGCCTTTCAATCCATAGGCAATGATCAAGAAAGATAACACATGCTTGGTTTTTTAAACCACGGTGATGTTAAAAAGGCATGACTGTCCAAAAACTCTCCCACCCATCCTCCTATGCCCCACGTCCTCCTCCTTCACCGTCCTAGTCGATGCATGACACTTCATCCACTTTAGCTGTAAATGAGGTTGAGGTTCTTACTGGTGGGTCGACTGTGTACGATGGACTAGGGAAGAGTCTTTGCGACTTCGATGCTGAGGGGATGATGATGTAAGGCGGTGGCTGCAACGGGGGAGCTGGGTAGATTAAGATGATGAGGGGGCAGAGGATGAGCACTGGACAATGGAGGAGAGGGGCAGAGGAGGTGGAGGTGGAATTCGAGGAGGGGGACGGAGGCAGATGAGGGGAAGAGCAAGGGGCGGTGGAGGAGCAATGGAGCAGAGGAGGAGGGACAGTGGAGGAGCAAGGGGACGACAGAGGAGGATGGGGTGCTAGACGACAGAAGAGAGGGACTAGAGGAGGAAGCTGGAGGAGGAGCAAGGGGTAGAGGAGGTTGAGGGGGGAGGAGTTGGCGGAAAGACATTTTGATCCTTGTTTTTAATTTAAATCCCCTTTGTGGCCCCAAAATTATTGTCCATTTGCGTAAGAGATGGACAGTAATTAACTCAAAGAGCACAACTAATCATTGTGAAGTAAGTCAGGAATTGAATTGACATTTAAAAAAAAGAATATAATTGATACTGCAACATCTCAAAAAGGCACAACCGATAAAAACCCTTATCTTACATGAGTGACATCTAAATTGTAGGTTGCGCCAATTGCCATTTAGCTAATAAACCCGTGGATATTGAAGTTCCGCAAGCTGTACTTCCTGATACTGTATTTGAAGTCTCATGATTGTTTTGAAGTATTTGGGGATTAGATACAGAAAGATGTAATGTACAATACGCCTAATGTGAATATCTTTACAATCTAATCTCAATAACAAATGGAAATACGTTGTATATACGATCAAAAAAATAAACAATGCCATGTTCCGTATTGAAAAAATTAATCTTAATAACTAAATTTATATAGTATCGATAAGAATGCAAAGAACATTTATACATATTTGAAGAAGGATGTTTCAAAAACTACAAAGATATGTAAATATACAATACAATGATCTTATTTGTCGCACAAACATAGTAAACATGCCCACCAATTATGGAAGGAGGGGTACACCGGTGTATCCCAACCCAACCCACCAACCAAACAAGCCCAAGGGTTTGCTTGGTAATGGGGTTGGATTAAGTATCCCCTGTGAATAGTAGCTGTTTGAAAGGTTGGAAGGGTTGGAGTGATAATTGTGATGGGGTTGGATTAAGTATCCTTTGTGAATAGTAGTTGTTTGAAAGGTTGGGAGGGTTGGAGTGATAATTGTGATGAGATGTATTGATTATGTGTTATATTAACCTTTTTAATGTTTATAATATATTTTTTATGTTAATAATTTTTTGGACATAACTAAAAAGGTATTAAAACAAAGAAATTGTACGGTAAATACAAGTAATCGCAACTCGGGTTGGGAGGAGGGGTATGCCGGTGTACACCGATGTACACCGACTACCAAACGGACCCTAAAATTATAAAATCGCGCTAACTTCACGGGTTATTCACTGAGTAAGAAATAAACATAAATTTCACTTCTGCCTGTCTTTATTCCTTATCCATTGTATTAAAGAGACACCGGGAGTAATACGCTAATGGAAATACACCAGTGAATAACTTGGGTTATTCACTGAGTAAGAAAGAAACATAAATTTCACTTTTTTTCTATCTTTTTTCATTATCCATTGTCTTAAAGAGACATAGGGCCTGTTTTGTTGCCAGGGTACCTCGGGGTACCTTGACATATCCCTGTTCCCAATCCTGTATTCCTGAGTTGGGATTACTTGTATTGACCCTACAATTTCTTTGGTATAATGATTTTTAACCTTGTTCGAATACACTTTTTAACATAAAAAATATATTATAATCATAAAAAAAGTTAATATAATACATAGTCAATGTCACATTACATCACAATTATAATTCCAACCATGCCAACCTTCCAAACAACTACTATTCACAGGAGGATACCCCAACCCAACCCAGTCCAACCTAGTAACCAAACATGCCCACAGGGAGTAATACGCTAATGGAGAAATGCACATGAAACAAAGAAATTAGAACGTTCTGTTACATTCCAAGACGAGGATCCAACCTGAGAATCAATTCAAGTTAGGGATATATAAGGTAATTTACCATGTTCATTAGTAACTCATTACCCTCTATTGACCTCTGACCCACCCTCGAAAACCCCACGCCAACCGGTCCCTCGGCACGAAATTTCAAAGCGCGGCGTCCGAAGTCCGCGTGGTCTCGTCCCGCGCTCCACACCGAAATTTTCGCACCCCGCGCCCGAATCAAATCCAACCCGCCTCAAATCCACGAGGGGAAAGGGAAGCAGAAGGAAATCAACTCCGCAGCCAACCAAAGACACCATAACAGTGCCCATGCTCTGCTGCTGCTCTCGCTCACTCCCACACAACTAGGGTTTTTCCCGCTCCCTCACACCACAATGGCGGACGAAACCCTTGTCGAGGACGTTAAGGACCCCGAGCCGCAGGAGGGATCGCCCCCGCCGGAGGAGCCCAAGGCGGAGGAGGAGGAGGGGGAGGCGCCCAAGGCAGCTGAGGAGACGGCCAAGAAGAAGCGGGGGAGGCGGAAGAAGGGGGACGCGGCCGGCGATACACCCAAGAAAGAGGGGACACCCAGAGTGAGGAAGAAGAAGGAGCCGGCGGAGCCTGCAACGCCGATCGAGAGACCGTCCAGGGAGAGGAAGACAGTTGAGAGGTTCTCCGCGCTCACACCGCAGAAGTCCGCGGCGAAGGTGTTCTCCATCGAGCAGGTGCGGGGAGAAAGGAGCCAACTTTTTCGTTTTTTCTCCTTCTTTCAATTTTTTTGTCGTTTCCGTTTTTTCGTTGAGGTGAACGGGTCAACTCGAAGCTAGAGTCGTGGGTGTTGTTGGTATCAGGAGCGCTGTTTAGTTAAAATTCGTTTTTTCTCTCATGTGTGTTGTTCTGATTAATGTTAACGTGTTGTTGTAGGGTCCAGGGACGAAGCTGAAAGATATTCCTAATGGTACTGCTCTTCACACTACCTACTCCCACTCCCACTCCATATTTAGTTAATTTAAATTAGTCGCGCTTTTTATTTAAATAAATTGAGATTGTAATCTCAATATTTTTGATAAATAAAGTTAGTTAAGAGTCAATTAAGATCAATTATGGATTAGAATCATTTAGGATTTTAATTTGAATTTAGTTCGTTTTCTATGCTTGTAATTCTCCTCTTATATAAAAGGGTCGGTAGTCTATTGTAAAGGATAGTTCAGGATATATAAAAATCGAGTTTATCTCGATTTCTCTCTTTCTGTCTCTCTTAGCGCGATCTTCGCAATTCATCCCAAACTCCACGTAATTGGCACCTTTTTCTCCTTCTCCCCTCTTTAAATTTCTTCCGCTAGAATTAACTATTTTGCTGTTGGATTTTTTCCTTCTGCATTATTTGGTATCAAAGCATGGAAACTGAATTGTTCTTACTATTTGACGATCTAATCACATATTAGAGGATGCAATACAATTTGAGCCGTCTTGGTCACGGTTTACATATGCGACAATGAAAATACAAGAATCGTCTTCTAACATCCGTGAAAGTTCAACAATAGCTTGATGACAATCTATTCATTCATGAAGAAAAAGAAACAACATCACTTGTGTTCTTTGGAGGTATTTTCATTCAAGACAAAGATTTTATTGATACAATTTCAAATCAAGAAGAAAAGGAGAACCAATGTCTCATCTTTGACGAAGATTTTGTGGATGGCAAAGTTAAAAATCTCAATATACTCGCAGGTGAGCTTGTTGTCCATGAATATGCAAATCCCAAATGGCGATGAAAGCATTGCGGAGGAGGTGGTTGAACTCCCCTGTTGAGGTCCCCTTCGTTGCTGTCCAGGAGGCTCGTTCATCTGCTAACACCATGGGCAGTGTCGACGTCGTTCACAACAACCCCATGGGTCGTGCGACCCTTTTTCGCACCCCCAGTCCATATATGGCATTCTGGTCCGCTCTTGATGCTTCATATGTCTTCCCCCACCGCCTGCACGACTTGCATGGCAAACATTGCCGCTGCTGCTACTACCATTAGAGTCACATCCCTTGCTACCACTGATGATGGAAGCCCTGTAGGCAAGCTTGGCGTTGCCATGACTCCTGATGGGGTGTCCCTCACCTATGCCACCTGCGAGACTGCTCCTCCGATATCCTTGGCTAGCATGCGGCGTGTGCACCTCCTATGCACCTCCTCCGCACGTGGTGCTGCCTTCGAGGAAGTCACTGTCGCCGTCACCACCGATGTTCCCTCCCATGCTACCGTGGTAGTCTTCGTCGACGCCATCGTACGTGTCGCCTTAATCGCGAGCTACTCCTACAGGGCTGCCACTACCATCTTTGGGATGGAGAGAGCCAAACCCTAAAGGGAGTTGGGGAGCTCTCTCGTTGAATCCCATAAAATAAGTGGAGAGAGGTTGATTTGAAAAATTTATGAACAACCCCCTTCTCCTAAAAGTTTTTACCTAAAAGGTAAATTGGAGAGCTTATATTATGAGTTTTGTTTAAATGAAGAGGTAGAAGATTTGCACACATGCCCTCCAGTGGGAAAAAATATAAACGTAACTTAGAAAAGGGAATAAAATGGTGGAGATCGGAGCTATGATTTCATATCAGAATTTTCCCTCAACAAATCAAAGATCAAGCAAGTCGTCAGGAGATGGATTTTTCAAGCAAGGGAGAACTGGGAGAGTTGATGCAATCATTTCCAAATTGGCAGGGTAAATCAAATTGAAGCAGAGGGATGATCCGTGGATTTTTTAAATTAACGATTTCCATTCATAATTAGTTAATTTAAATTAGTTGCACATTTTATTTAAATAAATTGAGATTGCAATATCAATGTTTTTGGTAGATTAAGTTAGTTAAGAGTCAATTAGATTCGGTTAGAGTCAATTACGATCATTTAGAATTTTAATTTGAATTTGATTCATTTTCTATTTTTATAATTCCACCCTCCTATATAAAGGAGATAATAGTCTATTGTAAGGGACAATTCAGATGATATAAACTTTGAGATTTATCTCTCATCCTCTCTTTCCATCTCTCAACGTGATCTTCGCAAATTCATCCCAAAACCCTGTGCAACCGTCATGTTTTTCTCTGTCTCCCCCCTCTCTAAATTTTCTCCACCCAAGGATGTTAAAGCGTACGCTTAGGCGACTGCCCATGCACACTGCGCACATGCACCCCAGGCCGTGCGCTTAGAAAGCACGCCTTGCATTTATAGAAAAAGACGTACGTCTTGGGTCGCTTGGGCATTAAGGTGCGTCTGGGCTTGTAGGCGACTATTTTTTTATGCGTACTACACATATATCGCATTTTGAAAATGTGATATACATACCGCATTTTCAAAATGCGATATACATATCACATTTTTGAAATGTGATATACCCCTTCGACCCTGTATTACCCCACTGCATTCGACCGACCCTCCTTCGACATGTAGCCCATGAATCCCCTTGCATCATCCTTGTAGAGAAAAATCTCCTTTGCAACGGCCTCCCTCCTCTTTCGGCAGCTTCCCTCCTTCTCCGACAGTCTCCCTCCTCCTTCGACGACTTCCCTACCTCCTCCAACGGCCTCCTTCCTCCTCCTGCAGCCTCCCTCCTCTTCCAATGGCCTCCCTCCTCCTCCGTGGATGGATGGCAAGCCTTTACATGGAACCAGAGGTTGTATCGGGGCTTATACCGAGGGTCATTGATGAGGCGTTATGTTCTTCTCAAACATATGAGGGTTCTCGTCCTAGAAGGAGTCAACCACAAGCACAACCAAGCACTTCAGCACGTGATGGTCTTCGTGGCTGTGGTCGTCATGGTATGCGCCATGCACATGTGATTAGGTGGCAATATGTACCTCCTCATGTCCCGGATGATGAGGAGGAAGAAGATGAGGAAGTTGATTGGATGGATCTCAATAATGATGACCAAGAGCAAGATGAAGGACATGAAGAAGAAATTGATTTGTGTGATGATGACGATTGAAGCATTAGATTATTGTCTTTCAGTCTTTGAATATGCCAAACAGTTTGTTTGTATTTTTACTACATTTTCCCTCTTTTTTGGGTTGTAACTGGATATCTTGTTTAATTATCTATGTTTTGGTTCCTTTATGTGTTGTGATTCTTTATTCTTGTGATTAATCACTAATGTTTGGTTAAATGACATTTATTACTCTAACACTTTAGTTACTATGTATTTATAAATACAAAAGTTCTAAACAGATAAATAAATACCGCATTTCCAAAATGCGACATGCGCTTAAAAGGATAAAAAATGATGTCGCATTTGAGACATGTGACATCCATTTGCTTTAAATAACTATATGTCGCATGTCAGTGCGCCTAGGCGCTTGGGTGCCCAGGATTAACACCTTGTTGCCTTGCTGCATTAATAACCATACCTCCACCAGAATTAACTATTGTATTGTTGGAATTTTTCTGACTGCATCACAATGTTTAAAATTGCAATTTAATTTGTATTGGATTCAGAATGCATTTCCCTATTTATTTAAATTTGGTTTGTTTTATACTTTATAATATTTTTACAAATGAATACAGAGTCCAAATACCTGGAAGGGAATTCCAAGATTACGTAGAACACTTAAAATTGGAATTTTATGCAATAAACAAAATGTAACGCTTACATTAAATAAATGTAGGACTAGTGACTAGTCTACTATGTGTATACTTCTTTACTAACTCATCCACATGCGTTCTTTCATCTTGAGTAATTTTTGCTTCACAATTTTGTATATAGCCTAAAGGATTCATTGCATCTCAAGTAAGCCTATGTCAATAAATTATCTCAAGACTTACCATTTATTGAATTATAATGCCATTGATAGACAAACAAACAAACATACATACATATATATGTACTACAGAAAGAAAGAATCAACTAGAACAAGGATATTAAAAAATTAAACATATAAACATCATTCCTTTGTCTAATCCTCATGTTATTATTACATTGATGGAAAAGGAAGTTGCATCACCATGCAAGACATTGGTAGAACAAAGGGTAGTGATTGTCATTTGAGAATGTAGATTAGTAGATTATTGAAACTATAAAGAGGCGGTTGTCATGGATTTGCCACCAATCATTATCCTTGAAGAAAGGATGTGCCATGCATGGTTATGGAAATTGTGAGCTCAAGAGTATGAGATTGCGAGGAATGCATAAGAAAATATAGGGTTTCAATTATTAAGGACATTACATGGTAGGAATGGAGTAGCTGATTGTTATGAGGCATTTAAAGAGGAGTATGTACTAATTTTGTGATATATTAATGATATATTGTCGATATATCTATTTTGAAAAAGGAAGAGGCTTTGATATTAACTTGCATATCATTTTACATGATATCAATTGATATCACATTGATATCATGCAAGATATCAGTGTATTGGTCATACTATGATGATTTCAATACAATATTTCCAAGATTCTAGTTGATATCAACATATACAAAATATTGGGTTGAAACAACTCAATATCACTCATTTTGTAATGTTTGTTTGATTTATTTGGGATGTTGTGATTCATATATTTTGTTTTGAGACTCTTGTTTTGAATGGGGGGGGTTCCTTCCTTTTGGCATTAGAGATGAAGCAACTCTAAAATTGATCAAGGAAGGTTTGCATACTTTAATGTTGTTATGCTTATTAGCTTGTTTATTCGATATCCTATGTAGCTTAACATTTGTTACATTGTACTCACTTTCATGGTTTGGTGGTATTGCAGTGTGCTTATAACAATAACAACAACAAAGCATTTTCCCACAATTAAGTAAGTTCGGCTACATTTATCTTCACCTCCATTCAGATCTATCTTGGGTCAATCCCAGGGTTATATCCACAAAACTAAGATCTCTTTGTATGGTCTCTTTCCAACACTTCTTGGGTCGTCCTCGCCGTCTCTTAGCCGGCTCAACATCCCAACACTCGCATCTCCTAACTGGTGCATCTACTGATCTTGTTTGCAAATGCCCAAACTATCTTAAGCGGTTTTCTTGCATCTTATCCTTGATCGGAGCTACACCAACTTTCTTTTTGATTGCATCATTGTAATCAGAAAATACTAGTGTGCCTACTACCAAAAATACTAGTGTTTAAATTCCTCATTGTAGGGGTTACTTTAGGTAACCAACAACCAATGTAAAAAAAATTGCATCTTTTGACATGGATTTGTACAAGAATTCATGTACTCAACCCTACTTAAAAATGGGAAAAGGTTTCACCGGTTTATAATATATGATGTGGTGTAAATATAATGTGCTAACTATACCTATTTGGTGTCTTTAAGTTGTTATTCTTTGAATTTTATCGTGTCCTCTCAAATACCTCTCAACATTTAGTAGTCAATAATTAATAGCTAGCATTAACAATAGTGATATATGTGATATAACATATACTATTGTGTTAAATACACCTTAATTTTACATATGAGCATGCATTTATACATTTGTTACTGTTTTAAGAACTATGGTAATCTTACTTTGTGAGAAAATTTCTCTTTTGCCTTATTTCAAGATTTCCACCAATGTCAATTTATCCCCCTATTTCCCTTTTCAGGTTGATAGATAGGATATTGATATTGATAATTTGAACCTTGTAGAGGAGATGGTTGCTCTTTGCGATTGGTGAGAAGGGGATTCCTCTTGGAATAAGTATAAATGTGAGGATAGAGAGGACTAATAGTAGGTACTCCTTATTTTGAAATTGGTTGTGTTGTTGCAATGAATGTCTAAGCTTGTTAAAAGTTAGGGAGGATTGATGGCAATGATTGTTGGTGCCTTGTTCTTTAAAGTGTTTTTTCCTCACAAGATAATTGTTCTCTCTTTATACACACTTACACATGTACCATGTACTCACTTATGAAGGTAACATACAAACCTACAAGCATACATGAATAGCTTAATTATTTACAAAGTTCTACCAAGACAATTGTTGCATTAAGTGTATTTTAGTCATGGAAGGCCATATTGATATCGATATCATTTTGATATCGTGTCTATATGATATTTCAATGATATATTGGTAATATATCGCCAAAATATCGCCCATATCGATGCACTTTTGTGAATGAAATGCATGAAAAGGAGGATATATCGCCATATCGATCTCATCTCGATATCGATATATCAACGATATATCGTTGATATATCGCGATATTTCCTTCCATGATACAAAAGACAACACCTCGTTGAAAAATTATCACATATATGTACACACTTGCTTACATATGCTTAAATATGTGTATATGCATACACCTATGTGTATATTTTTGATGTGAATAATTTTAGTTTATTTTTCGAAATGTAATTTGTTGATTATTTAAGTTGTAATTTATTTGGTATAATTTTTACCATGGAAAAACAATGGGATGGAATGATGTGCACTGGAGGGGTAGGGCTTCTTATATAGAGTGCAACGTTAAAACTCTAAATACACAAAATAGGAAAAATATAATCGTTATTTATATGACTACTAGAAATAGTAACACAAAATGATCAAAGTACTACTGTTTAAATACTCTAAATACACAAAATAGGAAAAATATATAGAGTCATTTATATGACTACTAGAAATAGAAACACATAATGATCAAAATACTGTTGTTTAAATATAGTGCAAGCCAATATACCCTTCAAGTTGGAGCATATCTATTGGTCATGCCTAACTTGGAGGCTAATAGTGATGTACATTTCTCAAGATGAGCTTTTGTAAACTATCTGCAAGTTGTAGCTTTGTATGAATATTTGAGATGTTAGTGCTGCTTGCGTGCATGTCCCTGATAAAATATTAGTTTATTGTGTTTGGCATGCTCATGCAAGATATGATTAATGGTAGTATAAATGGTTGATTTGTTGTCATAGTATAGGGGAATTGGAGTTTTGA
Organism: Ottelia alismoides; assembly: GCA_037367405.1. Classification (NCBI taxonomy): domain Eukaryota; kingdom Viridiplantae; phylum Streptophyta; class Magnoliopsida; order Alismatales; family Hydrocharitaceae; genus Ottelia; species Ottelia alismoides. The sequence goes on along the minus strand of JAZKJV010000351.1, from coordinate 145,461 downwards.
TCGACACCTTGAGCTCATGGAAAAAGATATCAAGTCAACTAATCTCACAAGTGACTTGAGTCATGGCTTTACACTTTGCCTATGTATTGGATCTTGAAACCACCATTTGCTTCTTATTGTGTCAAATTATCAATTTCCTACTAATAAATGTGATAAAACCCATAGTGGATCACCTATCTTTAGTATAATTGGTAAATTTGTACATGCATTGGATGTAACATTCTTGTGATCATTAGTAGCATAAATAAGTTTTTCTTGATGAATTCTTAAGTACTCAAGGATGAGAACATTGTGCCATTGTGTGTATCTTTGCTTCTCCATATATTGGTTAATTTTACTCATAACATAAAAGCCACCAAGCCAATTCTTTGGTATAGATGCAGTCCTCCATAGGCATGCGTAACTTGAGGTGACCAAGGTTCTTGGTTACAAACACCTTCAGTAGAAAGGTTGATGCAACACGGAATTAACATATAGGGCTTGATGTTTTTATCCGTTAATTTTATTTACGTTTATTCGAGGGCGATTTTATTTAAATAAAAGAGATCGCATGCGATCTCTAATTAGTTAGGTGGTTTCAGTTTGAATTTCAAATTTAGTTAGTTAGAGTCAAACTAGGATAAAGGTAGATTTGAGTTTTTATTCAAATCAATTAGAGTCAAATTAGGATAAGTTGTGATTTGAATTTTGATTTTGGTTTCTATTTTTGTAATCTCATCCCTCCTATATAAAGGGATGATAGCATGGAAGGCCGTATCCCGATATATCGGCGATATATCACCGATATATCCATATCGACATGGGACCGATATCGAAATCGATATATCGATATATCCGATTTCAGTCATTTTCTTCAGAAAGTTTCCTAGATATAGCGATATATCGGCGATATATCGGCGATATATCGATATCGACACAATATCGAAACGATATCGATATCGATATGTCCTTCCATGGATGATAGTCTATTGTTTTAAATATGTCGGATTATATGAAAAATTGAGATTTTATCTCTATCTCTTTTCTCTATTCCTTCTCTCTCGATGCGATCTGCGCGCTTCTTCTTCCTTGAATCTCGCGCAACCGGTGTGCTTCTTTTCTCTACCACTCCATTTTCTTCTCCACCAAAATTCCACAATCAAATTTATTTTTCCAACGCCGCAAAATATTTATTTTGCATCAATTGGTATCAGAGCATGGCAACCGAATCGTTCTCACGATTCGACGATCCTGTTGCATATTGGCGTTTGAAATTCGAGTTAAGCTGCCTATCTCATGGTTCGCATTCACATGCGCGTCAACAAAAGTTCAAGCATCGCCTCCTATCAAGTCTCAAAGTCCAAGCATGGTTGGACACACAAATCGATGAAGATTCACCTGTCGACAACCAAAATCAGAACGCTCTACCTGCAGTTCAAATCGATTTCAGCCAAGAAAATGAAGGTATTTTCAATCCTAATAAAGATTTTATTGTTACAATCCTTGTACAAGACAAGGAGGACATATGACCAATATTTGATGAAGATCCCAGGGAAGAAAAACTGGAATTCATCTATCTGTCCGGGGAAGAAATTGATGTCCAGGAATCAAAAAATGAAAAAGATGAAGAAAGTCATGATAAAACATGCCCCATATTCGATGAAAATCCGACGGATGAAGAATATGAAGTTCTAGATCCATTCAATATGGGAAACAAAGAAGAAGATATAAAAAAAGATGTCGACCATGACACTTTGGCCAGGTTTCATGCTGTTGTTAAGGAACTTTCAAACTCGCATCCAGCACTACTGGAGCCTTTTCAAACATGCGACAACTACCGTCTCACACACAGTAACGTCTATCCTCGTAGGAGACCCCATCCCCGCCAATGGAGGCCCTCCTATCCAAACAATCCATCGTCATGGCAACAACAAGAGCGCTCGCCCTCTCCACCATTGCTTCCTCTATCAACGACGTCGTCCCCTTGCTGGACCCGATACCCCATCGTTTGGACGATCCCCTTGCTTCCCCTTGCTAGTCGTCAGAGTCGGAGCAGTAGCTCCCCTTTTGAATTATTCCATGTCGATATATGGGGTCCGAGTCGTGTTCCTGATCACCAGGGACACATGTTTTATCTTATAGTCGTTGATGATTTCTCTCGTTTGTCATGGGTTTTTCTGTTGAAGAATAAGTTTGAAGCATGAGATGTTATCTGAAATCTTATAAATGAAGTGCAAAATGTCTTTTCCTCTCATGTGAAATATGTTCGTACTGATAATGCTTTAGAATTTTGCACTCGTTCTCTCTCACATTTCTTTTCGTCAAGAGGCATTATTCATCAAACTACATGTGCATACACATCTCAACAAAATGGAGTTGTTGAGAGAAAACATCGTCATCTTCTTAATATCACTCGTACCCTGCTTATCCAGAGTTGTGCTCCTATTTCTTTTTAAGGAGATGCCGCCCTTACAGCTTGTTATCTCGCTAATCGTATGGCGTCCTCGGTACTTGGTGAGAAAATTCCTCTCTCTGTTGTTTTTCTGGACAAGGAATTATTCTTACTTACTCCTTGTGTTTTTGGAGCTGTTTCTTTTGTTCATTAGTTGTCTCTTGGACTTGACAAGCTCTCACCTAGGACTGTCAAGTGTGTCTTTCTGGGTTACTCTCGGACTCAGAAGGGATACCGTTGCTATGATCCTGTAAACAAGAAATATTTTGTCAGTGATGATGTTACATTCTTTAAGTTTTTATGTACTTCTCACCTGCATGTGACAGATTAACCTCATCCACATCTAATGACGAGGTCTATGTTCCTCCTCTTCTTATTTTAAGTCCAGTGAGTCCACCAACATCCATTCCTGTGGCCACGCCAACGCCACCACCACTACCGCCGCCACCACCACCACCACCAAAACCACCTATCTCACCATTACCAAAATATTATACATGTTGGTCGGGTCCTACTCATGTTGCACGTCAATCATCCAGCACGCCTCAGGTATGTCCATATACTATTACTAATGATGGACCGGATAGTATACATGTGCAGGGTTCATCATTGCAGGAGGACTGCAAATCGACGAGTACTGTGGTGGATGATCTAGATGTTCCTATTGCTATATGGAAGCAGGAACACACTTGTGCTTCATATCCTCTTGCATCTCAGGTTTCCTTTCATCACCTCACAGGGGGCTTTCAGAGGTTTGCGGTGGTTTTGTCTTTTGTGGAGATACCTCGGAATTATCAGGATGCTTTGAAGATTGATTGCTGGCGGTCTGTTATGGAGGATGAATGGCTGCCCTACAGTCACGGTGATGCAAAATGGAATTTGGCGCGGCGCGGGAAATAGATTTGACGGTGGATTTTTCGATGGTAGAAGAAAATAGAGGGGTTGAGAAGAAGAAACTGGAAGGGTTGAGAAGAGAAGACACACCGGATGCGCGGGGTTAGAGAAGAAGAAACGCGTAGACCGCGAGGGGAAGAGAGAAGGGACTCGTCGAGAATACGAGGGGTTTGGGAGAAGAAGAACACGTGTAGATCACGCGGGGAGAAGGAGAGAGAGGGGAGAGGAGAGAGAGAGATAAATCTCTATTTTATCACATCTTGAGCTGACTAAAACATTGGACCCCCATCCCTTTATATAGGAGGGATGACATTACAAGAATAGAAAATAATTTAAACCGACAACCAATTATCCTAAACTGACTCTAACTAATTAACCGACTAACCACCAAATTTGAAATTCAAATTAAGACTAATTGAGATCACACACGATCTCTTTATTTAAAATTGCGACAACTTAAAAAACGTAAATAAAATTAACGGCCACAATTTAAATAATTAGACGGCCCTACATGTCGAGTCCACGCTGCATCAACTCTCCTCCGCTTTTAAAAATTCGTCTCCGGACGAATTGCTTGAACCTTGAGGCTTGACATAAGGCGCTTCATGAACTTGTGTCGACGTGCGCGTGAACGCGAATCATGAGATATGCAACTCAAATCATATTGCATCTTCCAATGCACGACGGGATCGTCGAATCGTAGGGACGATTCGGTTGCCATGCTCTGATACCAATTGATGCAAAATGGAATTTGGCGCGGCGCGAGAAATAGATTTGACGGTGGATTTTTCGATGGTAGAAGAAAATAGAGGGGTTGAGAAGAAGAAACTGGAAGGGTTGAGAAGAGAAGACACACCGGATGCGCGGGGTTAGAGAAGAAGAAACGCGTAGACCGCGAGGGGAAGAGAGAAGGGACTCGTCGAGAATACGAGGGGTTTGGGAGAAGAACACGTGTAGATCACGCGGGGAGAAGGAGAGAGAGGGGAGAGGAGAGAGAGATAAATCTCTATTTTATCACATCTTGAGCTGACTAAAACATTGGACCCCCATCCCTTTATATAGGAGGGATGACATTACAAGAATAGAAAATAATTTAAACCGACAACCAATTATCCTAAACTGACTCTAACTAATTAACCGACTAACTACCAAATTTGAAATTCAAATTAAGACTAATTGAGATCACACGCGATCTCTTTATTTAAAATTGCGACAACTTAAAAAATGTAAATAAAATTAACGGCCACAATTTAAATAATTAGACGGCCCTACATGTCGAGTCCACGCTGCATCACATGGGGTACATGGAGCTTGGTTTCCTCTCTCTCAGGAGCATCTGTCATTAGTTGCAAATGGGTATTTACAATCAAGTATCATGCAGATGGTAGTCTTAACCGTTACAAGACAAGACTAGTGGCACGAGGTTTTACTCAGACATATGGCATGGATTATATGGATACCTTCTCTCCAGTTCCCTGTCATTCCACTCTTCGTATCCTTCTGTCAGTTATTGTGGTACATGATTAGCCCATGTTTCAACTTGATGTTAAGAATGCATTCTTGTATGACGATCTATAGAAAGAAGTCTAATTCTATAACTTCCAGCGTTTGCTGTTAAAGGGGAGAATCATATGGTGTGTAGACTTCACAAGGCAATATATGACCTTAAACAAAGCCCTAGAGCGTGGTTTCAAAAGCTTTCCCATCTAGTTGAACAACAATGATTCAAGAGATTAAATGCAAATCACTCGTTGTTCATCTAGAAGACTCCTAGAGGTACGATTGTCATCATGGTGTATGTTGATGATATTTTGGTTACATGGGATGATACTCAAGGGATAAAGATGGTAAAAGCATTTTTGGGCTGTCATTTTGTCATGAAGGATCTTGGTACCTTACGATACTTCCTGGGGTTGGAGTTTGCTAGGAATGAACATGGCCTTGTGATGACCCAAAGAAAATATATTACATATATGCTTGTTGAGACGGGCATGGTGGGGTGTAGACCCTCAATTACTCCCATGGACCCCAACATGAAATTATATGATAATAATACAGAGGAAGTTGACGGGAGAAGGTATAGAGAAATGGTGGGTAAGCTTCTTTACATCACTATAACTCGACCTGGTATTGCCTTTGTAGTCAGTCGGGGGAGCCAGTTCATGGAAGACATGTACATATGGATGCCATATATATGATACTTAGGTATCTAAAGTCATCTCCAAGCACATGGTTGTTGTTTAGAAAGGAAACGAGATTTATCTATCTCGGCATACGCGGATGCTGATTATGCATGATGCTCTAAGGATTGGAAGTCTACTTCGGGCTTTGAAGTGTTTGTGGGCAACTCTCTAATTTCTTGGAAAAGCTTGAAACAAATAGTTGTGGCTAGATCGAGCTTGAATCTGAATATAGGACCTTGACACAAGCTAGTACAGAGATGATGTGTGTTTGAGCTATATTAGAAGACTTGTATCAGTTACAATGTGATAATCAAGTCGTCTTGTTCATTGCCAATAATCTTGCCTTTCATGAAAAACTAACCATATTGAGATAGATTGCCACTACACTAGAGATATGATCTAGAAGGGCATGATTTCTACTTCACATGTTAGTTCAGGGGAGCATATTGACGACATCTTCACCAAGCTATTGCTTAGAGGAACATTCTAGAAGTATACTTCCAAGCTGAGCATGATAGATATCTATACTCCATCTTGAGGGAGAGTGTAGAGATAATTATGTAATCAGTGTATCTTTATGCTATTTTTATTTTCTTAGTTTCATCTTATGCAATTTACCCATGGTCTGCCTCTATATAAGAGAGCCTAGGGTTCTTTGGAATATAGAGCAATCTTTTCCACCAACATAATATATTGAGATTACATGGACATGATTATTGCTTGGATGATTTTGTAGCATTGGTTGGTGAGTTGTAGTTCGAGGTGTGTTATATGTTCAACATGTTCTACACTTGGAGAAATTGCGGATTTTTCTTGAGGCTTGACATGTTCCTTGTCTCAAGAGAACTCTTGAAGGCTTGCCTGCTTAGTCGCGTCTTGTCTTGCCCCAGATCTAGATCTAATTATACCCCTTTATGTGGTAGTTTATAAAGGAAAGGAAGCTTGATGATGTTTAGCAAATTGGCATGCTTCACACTTAAAGGAAAGGAAGCTTGATGGTGTTTAGCAAATTGGCATGCTTTACACTTGTAGTTTTTGGTAGTGTCAACTCTTGGAATATTTGAGAGGGACTCATGATCGAAGGATATCCAAAACGTAAGTGCCATAATAATGTGTTGACTACTTGACAGAAACAAAGATATGGTTGGAAAAACTATTTTATTTGTAGGAATAGTGATGTAGTACAATCCCTACTCATATTGTTCAACAAAGATTTGCATTGTTAAGATATCCTAAAAACAATGAGTACTCATTAAAAAACACTCTAGTTTATCTCTAGATGTAATCTAAATATAAATAGTAAGCTCAAAGGAAATTTAGGAGAAAAAAACTCCAGGTAGCTTGAGATTAGATGAAAATATCATAGTCTCAATGGTAGTGATCGATGAATATGCATCATTGGCCAAGCAAATCGACTTCACACTAGATGGAGGTTTTAGAGAAGTCAGAAGGATACCTTTTATGGTAAAGTGAGTCAATTATCCATGTGGTGTTATCATGCTGAGGCAAAATCATAATTGGCTACAATATCTGAGATTGTAGCTAGGTTCACAATAGGTGTACTGTCAGGAGTAGGAGAATTTGTAGAAGCTATATGAGCTTGGAGTAGCCTGTAGCAAAAAAAGTTTGATTAATCTATCCTTTGCCCTTGATATGGAGCCATCTTTGTAATTATGTATCATAATTAAATGAACTAAATTATCATGTGAAGCTTTGCCAAACTTTACCCGACCCCTTTTAGAATGGTGGTTGGACTTGTGAGTTGTGGCAATGGGTGTTAGGAGAGTTGGTACGGCCATGACCATAGTCACAACATCTACCTTACCGAGAACTATAACATCCACCACTTGGGATGAACAGTTAGATACAGATAAGAATATAAGTGCTACCATATCCTCAGGATTTTTAAAATCCGAACACGAACGAATATCACATGAATGTGTAAAGTGTAAAATCATATCCTCAAAATAAGAATATGAATGCAAAATAAATATTGATAATTCGGATACATATATTTGATAAAGGAATATGAATCAATATAAAAATATTATATATGTCCATTTTTTTTAAATATAAGCATTTTAACGTACTCTTAAAAAATAATTTCTAATTTATAAACAGTAAATTAAATATTAGCAAAGATCTATGAGTTTGTAGCTCCCAAACCATCAATTGATGAGGTATAAATTTGACTTGATGCCCCATCTAGCAACACTAGAAACTCGTATAGGTGCAAGAGGTCTCGTAGCATTCATAGGCATGGTTTTAAAAAAGCTTGAGGCATATCGAGGCGTTTCCCTAGTATTGCCTCGAGGTGTAAGTTTTATTCATGAAAGAAGCTTTTTAAAAACATAATAATTAATTGTAATTACAATTTTCAAGTTTTAAAAATTAAATAGTTATGATTAAATACATAACTCCATGACATTTCAAGGCTAACATCATAGATTAAACATTCGAGTTATTATATAACTTTTTTTTTGACTCTAAATTTGTAAGGACTTAAGTAAATATGGATATGCATGCACAATAATGAGCAACTCTTTGCAAAATTTGAAGGTTTGAACAAAATTTAACCAAAGGGACTAGATGTAACACACCACTTTCTAAGTTAGATGAGATATGTGTATCATTCAACTGAGAAGGATAAGATAAGAGAACAAACTGTGAATCAGTTATCACCTTTTACTTTACCATAAGGATTAGTGGATAAAATTGCAGTGACCGATATTATTATTATATTCGGTACCTTTTTGTAATTTCTGTTTACTCTCTAGACTACTATGTATTTTATCCGTGAGGTCTCTCCCTATATAAGAGAGCGTAAGGTTCCTTGGAATGTTAGATTACTTATTTTTCCCAACATGGTATCAAAACCCAAGGGCTAACCCTAACACCCAGCCCTAGGGTTTCCGCCGTCGACCCCCTCCTTCTCCACCTCCCACAGCCGCTGCCGATCCCCCTTCTCCAACATATTCTATCTAATTGTAATAGATGATTTCTCTTGTGTATCCTGGGTCTTTCTTTTAAAGAATAAATCTGAAGCAGAGGATGTTACTAAAAATTTGATTAATGAAGTGCAGAATGTTTTTTCCTCTACTGTCAAATGTGTTTGTACAAATAATGCATTGGAATTTTGCACCCGATCTCTTTCTCAGTTTCTCTCGTCTAAGGGCATTATTCACCAAAACACTTGTGCTTACACGTCTCAGCAAAATGGCGTGGCAGAAAGAAAGCATCGTCACCTTCTTGACATTACTCGAACCTTCCTTATTCAGAGTTGTGCTCTTATCACTTTCTGGGGGGATGTTGTTCTTACAGCTTGCTACATGGTCAATCGTATGCCGTCATCTCTCCTTGGTGAAAAAATTCCTCTTTCTATCATTTTTCCGGATAAGGAGTTATTCTCACTTACTCCTCGTGTCTTCGGTACTGTTGCGTTGTTCATCTCCTGTCTCCTGGACTTGACAAACTCTCTCCTAGAATTGTCAAGTTTGTCTTTGTAGGTGCTCTCGGACTCAGAAGGGCTATCGTTGTTATGACCTCATACAAGAAATACTTTGTCAGTGCTGATGCCATGTTTTTTGAGTCTGATATGTACTTTTCCCCTGCAGGTGACAGGTTGGTCCCATCCACTACCAACGATGATGTCTATGTACCTCCGCCTCTTAGTTTGAGTTCACCTGAGACCACTCTTGCTCCAATTACTACGTCACCTAACCCAACGTCACCTCCGCCATCACCACCATCTCAACCTCTTATTCCACCTCTACCAAAATTCTATACGCGTCGGTCAGGTCCTGCTTAGGCTACACATCAGGCATCCATCACGCCTCAGGTATGTTCAGATGGCATCACTACTAACGGGTCAGATATGGTACATGTGCAAGATTCTTCATTGCAGGAGACTACACCATCCAGTACATTAGATGACGACCTTGATATCCCTATTGCTATCCGGAAGCATAAGCGAACGTGTGTGTCTTATCCCTTTGCTTCCTAGGTGTCTTTTCATCGCCTCACAGGTGACTTTTAGAGATTTGCGGCAGCGTTGTCTTCCGTGGACATACCACGGACATATCAAGTTGCTATGAAGATTGATTGCTGGAGACTGACTATGGAAGAGGAGATGCATGCCTTACAGTCTTGTGGCACATGGAGCTTGGTTAATACTCCCACCGACGCATCAATTGTTAGCTGTAAATGGGTATTTACAGTTAAATACCATGCTGATGGCAGTCTAGATCGATACAAGGCACGATTGGTTGCGAGAGGTTTCACACAAACCTATGGCGTGGACTATATGGATACATTTTCTCCAGTGGCTTGTCACTGTACTCTTCGCATTCTCTTATCAGTTGCTGTGGTACGTGACTGGACTATATCTCAACTTGATGTCAAGAATGCCTTCTTGTATGGAGATTTGCAGGAGGAAGTCTACATGGAGCAAACACTAGGGTTCACTGCTGAGGGGGAGAAACATATGGTGTGTAGACTTCACAAGGCAATTAATGGTCGTAAACAGAGCCCAAGGGCGTGGTTTCAGAAGCTTTCCCATCTGATTGAACGACTGGGGTTTAAAAGATCAAATGCAGATCACTCGTTGTTTATTCAGAAGTCTTCTGCAGGTACGATTGTCATCATGGTCTATGTTGATGATATTCTGGTTATAGGAGATGTTGTTCACGGAATAGAGAGGACAAAAGCATTTCTGGGCCGTCAGTTCATCACGAAGGATCTTGTAACCTTAAGATACTTTTCGGGGCTGGAATTCGTCAGGAATGCACAGGGTCTGGTGATGACCCAAAGGAAGTGCATTATAGATTTTTTGACTGAAACAAGCATGGCTGGATGCAGACCATCGAGTATTCCCATAGATCCAAGCATGATGCTGTATGACGATGACACTACTGAAGCAGACAAGAGGAGATATAGAGAGATGGTGGGTAAGCTACTTTATATTACCATAACTCAACCCGATATTGCCTTTGCAGTAAACATGGTGAGTCAATTTATGGAGCATCCAAGACAAGTTCATATGGATGCCATATATATGATACCGAGGTATCTAAAGTCTTCTCCAGGTTCAGGGTTGCTATTTCGAAAGGGCACAAATTTATCTATTTCAGCATGTGCAGACGCCGATTATGCAGGGTGCCCTAAGGATCGAAAGCCGACCTCAGGATTTGCTGTTTTTGTTGGGAGCTCTTTGGTTTCTTGGAAAAGCAAGAAACAAACTGTTGTGGTAAGGTCCAGTGCTGAGTCTGAATATAGGGCCATGGTGTAAGCAAGCACAGAGATGATGTGGGTTCGATCTGTACTAGAGGATCTACATATAGCCATACCTTTACCTATGCAACTTCAGTGTGACAATCAAGCAACATTGTTTATTGCCAACAATCCAGCATTTCATGAAAGAACAAAGCATATCGAAGTTGACTGTCACTACACTAGAGACTTGATCCAGAGAGGCTTGATATCTACATCTCAGTGAGCTCAGGGGATCAGACTGCTGACATATTCACCAAGCCGTTGCTCAGATGACCCTTCCAGAATTGTTCTTCCAAGTTGAGTATGATAGACATCTAGCTCCACCTTGAGGGGGAGTGTAAAGACCGATATTATTATTATATTCTGTACCTTTTCGTAATTTCTGTTTACTCTATGGACTACTATGTATTTTACCCGTGAGGCCTCTCCCTATATAAGAGAGCCTATGGTTCCTTGGAATATTAGATTACTTATTTTTCCCAACAAATACTCGAATATTGCATGTTATGACCAATTTGTTCATGCATGCTTTGATAGGTATTAATTTAGTCTCGATTGAATAGAAGAAAAGATGAGACATGTTTACAAAAAATACTTTAATAAATTTTGGTCAAAGCAAGGGACTTGCATCCAACCATCTTAATAAAGAAAGCATTTATTCTTGATTCATATTAAAGAGTAGAGTCATTAGATTTACAGACTTAAGACTCAATTTTTTTCATGTTGATTTATAAAGAACACGCATAACAAAGTAAAAATAAGCTTAATATGTTAGTAAACTAAAAAATGTATTTCAATGAATCGTAAGCTTAAGAACTTGAAAATATTTGTCTACGAACAATGAAAAGCTCACAATAAAAAACAAACAAAAAATGTTGTAGAAAAAATAAATAAAAATCAGTTCATACATGAGGAATTGCCTTGAGGCACACCTCATAAGCCTTGAGGTGCATGTCTCATTGAGGCTGCATGAGGCTATAGCCTCGAGGTGTACGCCTCAGCGCCTCGAGGGCATTTTTAAAAACAATGTTCATAGGTACTGCATGCCCCTTGGTCGTCTCCATAATTAATTACCAATGCTCCCCTTGACCTAAACGGTTGTTGACTGTTGCATGAGCTTCTCCAGTGGTGTCCAGGCTCTCGCACCCGAAGCAACAAACACCATTTCAGCTTTGGGTTGTCAAATACCTGTAGGCACTACCTTGGTAGCACCTCTCCACCCTCTCATACACACGTCGATGTGTGACGAACTCCTACTCATCCCTGATCATCCCCCTCCATGATTTCATGGCCCTCATTTTGCCTCTATCCCAAAGGATTTTTCTTATCACAAAGAACAATAGATGCTCCTCTCTACTATAGCCAACATGCATTTATTATATGAGTAATATCTTTATCATTTTCTCTGTCCTATTGTAAAATATATCCAAAATATCTAAAAGATTCTTTCTTTTGAATGTTATCATCTTCATCTTCACCTCTAGTCCTTCACCTTTATTTTCATCAAATATGCACTCAATATATTCAGTCTTAGTCGTACTTATATGAAATCCTTTAGGGCTCGTTTGGTTCAAGGGTTGAGGTGGGTTAGGTTGGAGTGGGTTGAATAGTAAATGTTTGGATGGTTATGAGGGTTTATAGAGGGTTGGAATAAGGAATGTGATGTGATGTGTCATTGATATGTGTTGGAAATCTAACCCAGGCATGACCTAGGAAAAAGGAGGATAAATCGAGTTACCCCAGGGGTAACCTACTTTCCAAACGAGCCCTTAGTTTCTAAGGCACACCTCTAAACCTCCAACTTCTTATTTACCCCTTCTCACGTATCATTAATCAATACAATATCATCGACAACCACGCATACATCAAGGCATCCCATCCTGAACGTGAGTAGTCAACTTGTCCATAATCAAAGTAAACAAATGAACTCAAAGCTGAACCTTGATGTAGATTAATGCTGGTGTTAAAATCGTCAGTCTTCCCAGACTGGATCCTTACACAAGATGAAACTCCATCATACATATCTTTTATAAGGTTAATATGACATGTGCTTGTCTTTTCTCCAAAACTCTCCACAATATCTCCCTTGATACTGAATCATAAGCCTTCTTCAAATCAATAAAAATCATGTAAGGGTTCTTTTAGATTTATAAATCTTTGTCGTTCTCAACATGTGGATAGCTTCAATAGTTGAGTGACCAGGCATGAATTCGAATTAATTTTCAGTTACTTTGAAAACTTGCTTCAGCTTTCTTTTGATCACACGTTTCGAAATTTTCATAGTTGATTCCTCAGTTTGATACTTCTATGATTCAAATAATTTTGAAGGCCTTTATTCTTACCAAGAGACACTACACTGCTTCTCCATTCTTCATGCCTTTTCTTCTCCAAATAACATTGAATAAATTTGCGAGCCGAGACAAACCCCGTTCACCTAGAACTCTCTCATCCTCTATAGGAATGTTATCATATCCCACCCTTCATGGGTTTCATAACCTTTAAAGCCTCCTCTGCTTTCTTCCTTTCTATCCGTCAATAGTTGTAATTAACATTTATTAAATTTCTAATCATATTATGCTCATGTCAAAACCGTCCTTTTGAAATATGTGACCATGTCGTCAATCATACACAGTCAACGGTTTATATTTGGAGCTTACCAAGACCTCGATTTGCTTAGAGTTCATTGGAAATGGTCTCTCTATATATATCTGTGTGTATAGTGTCTTGTTTTTTTTCGGACAAGTGCCTGGGTGATTGTCTTATGCATCATGCATTTTGGACCTTTAACGTGTTGGAGTGCCCCATGCTTTTAACAACGATGTTTGAGAGATGTTCTGATGCTTGCTAATCTTAGTGCAGTTGTCTTTGAGAGTGTTTCTACTTGTTAGGAGTTGATTGAGTTGTCTTGAGTGGGCATGAATTTTGATGAAAATTGTGGTGACTATTCTGTTGACAATCTGGCTTGAGAGAAATGGGTTTATTTTCAGAGGAGATATTATTGTGGATATTTAGGATCCTCCATGTTACACAATTCTCGGTCTTTGTAATTCTGATACTTTAACTTGTGAATACAAGTTTTTGGATGCTCATCTTTACGGCAATACATCTCTTTTTTTTTAATTTTGAAAAAAGCAAAATAAAATGGAAGTCTGACTAAGGGCCTGGATGTGGTTACATCTGATGTTTTTGAAAGTGGAGATTGATTGGTGCTGATAGGGTAAATATGCTTACGTGAAGGGGATGCAAACTTAATGTTTCCACCAGTTTGCAAGCAAGTATATGCTGAAAAGGTTTTTGGCAATGCAAAAGTGGGTGGAAATGCCGTAGTCTTTTAGTTCAATAAAAAGGCCATTTATTTGATGGTAATGGTGGTAGAACAGTGCTAAATAATTGCAAATGGTTTGGGCGATTTTCATTTGAAGTTTTAGGAGTTGAGTTATGTGACTTTGGGGGGGGGGCATGACACGTCCTATTTTGTTTATTCTGTCTAAATGGAGCTTTTTATAGATGGTTCACATGTTATGTTTCAACTCTATCATCTATTATAGCCAAAAGATCAAAGTTGTGCTAAGTACGGTTGTGCCTATTCAATTGACTATATTTTGAATACAAATCAACATGGTGTCATTGCTAGAACATCTATCTTTCAGTTTGTCTGCTATCAGTTTCTTAGTTTTAACAGTTGAGTGCATTTCATAATTCTAAAAAGAGTGTCTCCGGTCAGTTGGATAATTGAAAATTTTGATTGTACACAATGTCGACTGTTTGGAATTTTTTATCACATGGTGAAATTGGATATTTGAAAGTTGGATAATTGAAAATTTTGATTGTACACAATGTCGACTGTTTGGAATTTTTTATCACATGGTGAAATTGGATATTTGAAAGTTTTGATTACGCATGTGTATTTTTTTATTATGCCCACTTAAATGATCTGGTGGTAGTGCAATATACCTACCACCGAAAAGATCACAGTTCAAATCTCCCTTTGTGGTGGTTGCATTAGTTAGTTGATGGAAAACATAAAAAAATAGACAAATCTTTCAATATGGATTTGAACAAGAATCATGTAACCGACCCTACTTATAGTGGGAGAAGACTTTGCCATTATACACAATGTCGAATACCTATGTATTGTTATAGTCTTCTTCTACTGAACACAAGGTTCAGAAAGTCGGTATGCGGCATTTGTTTGGTCAGACGATATGAAGTGTGTAAGCAGACAAGTATACACCAATCGTGCAGTTTGTATTATTTTAATAAACCAATTAAAAATAAAATATAATAATAATAAATAGTTATAAAATATTTAATCACATCCATTTCATTAATAAGTAATGTTGGATAAGATGGATGTTGGTTAAACAATACAATAAATTATAAAGGAAAGAAATGATCCATGTAAAATCGGTGATGTTTGTTCAACTTATGCATAAGACATGCAAATATATCATTGACAATGATAACATAGCCCAACAACAAAATTTCTAAGTCAATGGATAAAGCATAATTACAAATGATTTATATCTATGATTCCCGAATATAAGGTTCTAAAATTATTGTTGATGAGAATAAAAAATCCTGCTGTATAAAACTTCTAAAAAAAGTTCCTTAAGATGCATCATCAAAGATGATGGAAGAGGTCGGGTATTAATCGGATCTTATTTAAAATACGGCTAGGTATGAGGCTGCATATGTGGATTACTCGGACCACATATGGGTTTTAATCGCATATGACATGCAGTTCAGAAGGGTAATCTCGTATGCATATGCGGTCACATGGACCACATTTCTGAACACTTGTTGAACCACCGTCACGGTTCTTTTCAAAATCTATCAAATTGGATGTTGTCACCTTCTAATCACATTTTCTCTGGTACACATTCTTCTTCCTTTTCGAATTTATGGATCCCATTTTCGTTTTTATAGATGTTTGTTTTTCAAGGAAAGCGACTGCCACGTTGCATTATTACCGCTTTACAAAATGCTAGCGATCAATTAATTTTTCCCCTGCATGCTTGCCAGAATATATTATTGTCGTTCTGCTTATACCCTGGTTGGATTGTTATGAATGATTTGACTTTCTCATTAAATTTTAACTGAAAGTGATAATTATCAGTTCTTTTTAATTCAGTGTTATTAATTTTCACACTCTAAAACATTTCAGTGCTTTTCAAGTTAAACAAGCGGAAGGTCGACGATACTCTTCAGCACCTTCATACAGTTCTGTTTTCAAAAAGAGCAAAGGTTTTATTGTAACGCCATGTTTCAAATTTTCATTTCCCCCTTGTCTAATATACTTGTGAAAGTTCTTTTGTACATGCTCATTCATACATGATAGTTATATTGATTGGTGTATTTTTCGTTTCCAGGTCCATCACATAAAAAAGAACATATTCCAATTTTCTGGGTTTGTTTGGACAGATAACAAGGTGAAATAAATTAATAGCTGCTTGTACTCTTCATAATTCCTGCAGTACATTTTTTTGAGATACAATGCCTGCATTACACGCTTTATAACAATTGTAAAAAATGCTTTTTTGAGGTCTGTTTATTTCCATAGAGACACGGTTTTTCTACTGTTCCCTATTGCAGCTTTGGCTGGGTGGATGCATCTCCTATTAACATTTTGATGCTTGACTTTCGTGGAGTTTGCTTGTAGTCAATTTTACCTTGTTACTATCATTTGCTATTTATTTAAATGGTTTATTGACAGTCCTAATAGCTTATATTTTCTCTGGCTTCAGTATACATTTGACTTTAGCCTTAGAAGGTGTTTTTTTTGTAGGAAAAGAGCCGAGCAAAAGTTATAGAGAAACTTGACAAATATAACAAGGACAGGTTGCTGGATTTTTGTGAGATGCTTGATATACCTGTTAATAAGGCTGGAACGAAGAAGGTTGGTATCCAGAAGTCTAATTTGAAAGTTCTTAAGTTTGTAGCGAGTTGCCTGATTCATTCTGTCCACTCCCAGGAGGATGTTTCTGTAAAGTTGCTGGAGTTCTTGGAATCTCCTCATGTCACCAGAGATGTTGTAATTGCAGACAAGGGACAGGTTATTATTGTGGCTAGAAATTTAATATAGTAATTATCTTTCTCATGCATGTTTATGTCCACTATCTTCATTGTGCAGAGCAGCAAAAAGCGGAAGCGGTCACAAAACGGTGCTAGAGGAGAATCAGGAGAGGTACACCAACGTTTTGCTTCATGATTTTCTTAATTTGATGACTATTTGACATGCTTCTTGATTCTCTTCTCTTTAAGATGTGAGATAAATACAGAACTTTATATTTGTGTCGGGATCACTGATTTAACGGTAGGAGGGTGATCACAAGTCATCAATTTGTACTGTAAGGAATTTATTACTTGCATGAAAGCTAGGTAGTGGTCCTTTATGTTGTACTTGGAGAGTAAAAAAATGATGTAAAATGCAACGAGTCTGTAGAAGTTTATTTATATTCTTGTATCTTTTATCTATTTATCTTTTCGTTTGTCTACCTTATGTAATTTGCCCATAGGCCTCTCCCTATATAAGAGAGTCTAGGGCTCAAGGAATAAACACGATGCTTATTTTTCCCAACATGGTATCAGAGCGGCGGTCCTAGACCGGAGCTCTCGTACCGAACACTAAACCTTGCCCTCCACCATCAAGCCTCCGCACGCCGCCCACCATCGACGCGTCGCCTTTCCGCGCGTGCACTTGACGCGCCGCCTCCCTTGCGGCTACTCCCACGCGTGCAGCCTCTTCGCGCGCTCCCTGCCCTCACGCGCCGCCTCCACACGTGTGGCTGTGCGGTTGAGTACAAGCATCGTCTTCCCGTGCGCCAACCGTACGTGCTCCTTCTGCATGTGTGCCGCTGACTGTCCCTAGGGTTTCACCGTCCCTAGGGTTCAGTTGTCATCTTCATAAGCGGCTCTTCGTTCGCCTCCAGGTTGATGGGTTTGGTTGCATAGAGGTCTACATGTGCAACTAAACCTAGTCATGTCAGTGTAGACCAAGTCTTATCTTGTCTACAACCCTAGTTTTCTCCAGTCAGAATGTCAGAAAGCAAGATCGAGATCCCCACTACAGGCGCCTTCAAAGGTCCTGTCCCTATTGTGTAGATGGATGGATCCAACTATGAGTTACGTGCCATGCAATTCATGAGCCTAATGAAGTCGATGGGTAAGAAACATATTCTTACCGAGGATGAGCCAGAGGAGAAAACATGGATATATGCCTCATGGGAGGCTGACGACGCATATGCTCATGTTTGGTTGTCTGGTATCCTAATTCCAGACATTGCTAATGATGTCTTGCATCAACCTACTGCCAAAGCCATGTGGGGCATTCTTGCCGTCACGTATTCACAAGCCAAGAATGGGACAAAGATCCTACAGCTCCAGCATGACATCTTTACGATAAAGCAGAATGGTCTACCCCTGTATGCTCACTATACTGCATTGAGGGGAATGTTTGAGAGGCTTCATCGTTTCATGCCTCTCACAGCTACTCCAGAATAATTGAAGACATATCGGAATGTGACGAAGGTGGGAGTCTTTCTAACCTCTCTTGATTTACAGTGTGAGGCGGCTTCTTCTCAGATTCTAGTAGATGCTACCATTCCTCCAATGGAGGTCTTTCGGCGATTGAGCCGAATCAATATCTCAAACTCTACTACTGTGCCAAATTCCTCTGCTATGGCAGCCTTTAGAGGAAGAGGTAATTCATCTCATTTCCGTGGACGAGGAACACGTGGTAGGGTTGGCTGTGGTCGTTGATTACAATGCACTTACTGTCGTCGGATTAGTCATACAGAAGACACATGCTATTCTAAGCATGGTTTCCCAGCATCTGCCTGTGCAGCAGAACAGATACAACATCAGGGTGCTCCTCCAGCTTCGGATTCACGATATGATGACCTAGTGTCTCGTCTACGTGATATCATGCCACCAGCCAGTACTCCACCAGTCTCAAAGAGCAGCTTGAACATTGCTGCTACTGCAGAAGCTAGTTCCTCAGGTAGTGCTCATACTTCTGCTTTCTACCGGGGGTCACGTACCTCAGAATGGATTGTAGATTTTGGTGCCATCCATCATTTGTGTGGAGATAGACACCAACTCACATCATACAGGGAAGTTTCCCCAAGAAGGACTGTCGTCATAGCAGATGGGACTCATTCTCCCATTACAGGACAAGGACAGATTGCCTTGACACCTTCCATGCAGTTGCAGAATGTGCTTCATTCTCCTAATTTCTCAATGAACTTACTGTCAATTAGCCAGGTTACTAAGGATCTACATTGTCGAGCGATATTTGACCCATCATCTCTTGTGTTTCAGGACATTCTCACGGCCAAGGCCTTAAATTTCGGTTTCGGTCACCATTTCGGTATCGACCAAAACAGAATTTCGATGGAATTTCGGTGGAATTTCGACCGAAATTTCGGTCATTTCGGTCATTTTTTGTATTAGCACCCCCATATTTCGGTCGTTTCGGTCATTTCGGTAGAATTTCGATTTCGACTGGATATCGATATTCGACAGAAATTCGACCGAATTTCGCTGAAATTTGAGGCCATGCTCACGGCCCACAGGCAATATGATTGGACATGGCCGTGAGCAAGGCGGGCTGTATCGACTGGTCCATACACCTTACGCTGGAGCTTCCTCCTATTCCACTGGACCTGTCTCTCCTTATTTATGGCATCTGCGCTTTGGTCATCTTCCGTTTCAGAAACTGCGTCAAGTCCTTCCTCAGATCTCACCCCGCTTGTCATTCGATTGTGAAGCTTGTCAGTTAGGGAAGCATCATCGGCCTGTCTTTCCTAGTCGTCAGAGTCGGAGCAGTAGCTCTCCTTTTGAGTTTTTTCATATTGATATTTGAGGTCCAAGTCGTGTTCCAGATCATCAGGGACACATGTTCTACTTAGTTGCTGTGGATGATTTTAGTCGTTTGTCTTGGGTTTTTTTGTTAAAGAATAAATCTGAAGTGCGCATCACTATTATGAATTTTATTAAAGAAGTGCAGAATGTGTTTTCTATTTCTATCAAGATTGTAAGAATTGATAATGCCCTTGAATTCTGTACTCGAACATTATCTTAGTTTCTTTCATTCCATGGCATTCTTCATCAAACGTCTTGTGCCTACACGTCCCAACAGAATGGTGTTGCAGAAAGAAAACACCACCACCTCCTTGATGTCGCTCGCACGCTTCTTGTCCAGAGCTGTGCCTCACACTCGTTCTGGGGCGATGCGATTCTTACTGCATGTTATGTCATTAATCGCATGCCCTCGTCTGTGTTGGGGGAGAAGATACCTTTCTCCCTCGTTTTTCCTGACAAGGAATTGTTTTCCCTAACTCCACGTGTATTTGGGTCGGTGGCATTCGTTCACAAGTTATCTCCAGGGGTTGACAAGCTCTCTCCTAGGGATGTCAAATGTGTTTTTGTTGGGTATTCGAGAAATCAAAAGGGGTATCGGTGCTATGATCCATTGCATCGGAAATACTATGTCAGTGCAGATGTCACGTTTTTTGAGTCTGTCATGTTTTTCTCTCCTACTGATGACAGGTTGGTGCCATCAGATGTAAGTAATGAAATCTATATTCCCCCTCCAACCTTGTATGCCACAACAAGCTCCTACAGCTTCACTACCGCTATCCCCATCACCACCACCCATGGAAGGACATATCGATATCGGTATCGATATCGGTACCATGTCGATATCGATATATCGGCGATATATCGACGCCATATCACCGACATCGGGATTCAGCATGCCTTTTTTGCGTGTCGATACCCGATATCGGACATATCGGCGATATATCGGTGACCTGTCTATACCGATATATCGGGATACGGCCTTCCATGCCACCACCATCTCCACCACCGCCACTACCTCTACCACCTCCCACATCTTTGGTTCCTCCTCTACCACGTCACTACAATCGACGGCCAACCCTTGCTCATGATCATGGTCAATCATCAAACATGCCCTAGGTTTGTTCTGATAACATTATTTCTAATGATGGGACTGACGACATCTCTCAGCAGGAACATGCAGGGGATAACACGGATGTTGGTACAACTGATGCAGACCTTGATTTGCCTATTGCACTGAGGAAGCAGAAGAGGTCATGTGCGTTCTATCCGATTGCTTCTCATGTTACCTTTGAGCGTCTGGCAGGAGATTTCTGAAGATTTGTAGGTGCTTTATCTGCTGTGAATGTTCCAAGGACTCACCAAGAAGCATTAGCTGATAGTACATGGCGACTGGTTATGGAGGAGGAGATGGTTGCCCTTCAGTCGAGAGGTACTTGGAGTCTTGTTCCAGCTCCTACTGGGGCATCTATTGTGAGTTGCAAGTGGGTGTTTACGGTGAAGCATAATGCCAATTACAGTATTGATAGGTACAAGGCTCGACTGGTTGCTCGGGGCTTTACTCAGACGTATGGGGTAGATTATCTTGATACGTTTTCTCCCGTTGCTCGACACTCTACTTTACGGATTCTTTTATCTGTTACTGTGATTCGAGATTAGCCCCTGTTTCAACTGGATGTCAAAAATGCATTTTTATATGGTGATCTTCAGGAAGAAGTTTACATGCAGCAGCCACCTGGGTTTACTGCTGAGGGGGAGTGTGGACATGTATGTAGGCTTCATAAGGCGATCTATGGCCTAAAACAGAGCTCAAGAGCTTGGTTCCAGAAGCTCTCAGATTTGTTTGAGAAGCAAGGATTCAAAAGGTCAAATGCAGGCCATTCACTTTTTGTACAAAAGACATCCAGAGGTATGACTGTCATTATGTTGTATGTTGACTATATACTCATTACAGGAGATGATATGCAAGGAATAAAATTAGCAAAAGAATTCTTGGGCCGTGAATTTGTTACCAAGGATCTAGGAGTACTGAGATATTTCCTTGGATTGGAGTTTGCTAGAAATGAAGGACTCGTGATGATTCAGAGGAAATGTCACTGACTTGCTAAGTAATACAAGAATGCTTGGATGTCGACCTGCTTCTACACCAATGGATCCAAGCATGAAGATGCATGATGATGACACTGAGGAGGTTGATAAAAGAAGGTACAGAGAACTGGTAGGGTGGCTCCTTTATGTTACCATTACCAGACCATATATTACATTTGCAGTAAATAAAGTGAGCCAATTCGTGGAACAACCTCGCCAAGTACACATGGACGCCATACATATGATACTAAGGTATCTTAAGTCATCTCCAGGCTCAGGTTTGATTTTTAAGAAGAAGGGCACTATAACTATTTCAGCATGTGCAGATGCAGACTATGCAGGGTTCCCAAATGATAGAAAATCTACATCAGGCTTTGCTATATTCATTGGGGAGTCACTTGTTTCTTGGAGGAGCAAGAAGCAAACAGTAGTTGCGAGATCCAGTGCTGAATCAGAGTATAGAGCTATGGCCCAAGCATGTGTCGAAGTGATATGGGTACGCGCAATTCTGACAGATCTACATATAGATGTTCTACTTCCCATATCACTAGAATGTGACAATCAGGCTGCATTATTCATTGCCAACAATCCTGCTTTTCACGAGAGAACGAAGCACATTGAGGTGGATTGCCATTATATCCATGATATGATCCAAAAGGGCTTCATCTCTACTACACATGTCAGCTCAAGACCAAACGACAGACATTCTTACTAAAGCGTTGCTTCGGGGCCTCTTTCAGAAGTGTTTGTCCAAGATGAGCATGATTGATATCTATGCTCCATCTTGAGGGGGAGTGTAGAAGTTTATTTATATTCTTGTATCTTTTATCTATTTATCTTTTCGTTTGTCTACCTTATGTAATTTGCCCATAAGCCTCTCCCTATATAAGAGAGTCTATGGCTCAAGGAATAAACACGATGCTTATTTTTCCCAACAGAGTAATTTAAGTTGCGCTTCTTTTTGGTCTAGTTAATATTTTGCGTAACATTTACTTTTTTTTGCCTTTTGGAATCAAGAAATTATTTGAAGTTTGTGATAATTTAATGACCCTCATAGAATTGGCTTTCTTGAGAAGATTCAATGCAAAGGGAAATTTCGTTGCTTTTTTTAGGATTGTGTACTCCGAATTCTTGCACTTCTTTTCCTTTCTATAGTGCAGACATATTGTGCTAGCTGTGGTAGCAATTTCTGCTACAATGAGCACTGATTTTTGGTAGGTGTGACAGAGATGTTTGAATAAGTAAAATATGGTGACAAGCAAGGTTGCTGAAGTTGGTACTTCGTACTCGGTCGGCTGTGTCATTGATTAAGAATTAATTGGTAGTCGGACGACTAGTCGGATTTAGTCGAACTTTAATTTGCTTTGAATTTTATGATTATTTTAAATATATAACTCATTTTTAGACATTTACTTACATAGATTTTGTACATTTTTATACTATCATAATAAAATAAAAGAAGTAATTGAATTTAAGTAAACCATTAAGCATATTATAATAAGTTTGCTTATAAAAACATCAAAACATAAAAAAATACGGTATCACCAAGCAAAAATTGATCGACTAGTGTCATGGAAGGCGGTATCTATATCGATATCGTTTCGATATCGTATCGATATGATATATCGACGATATATCGCCCATATCGACGAACCTTTGTGAAGAAAATGCCTGGAAATCGGGATATATCGGCATATCGGTACCCATATCGGTCCCATGTCGATATCGATATAGCGCCGATATATCCCAATATTCCCTTCCATGAGTGTACCTAATCGGAATTAGTTGGTACTCGGCCACCCCACTGACAAGACTAGTCGGGCTAGTTGAGCGACTTTTACAACGCCGGTGACAAGCGAGAGGAGCTGTGTGTTACAGTGTGGCTATGGAACCCATAGGTTATAATTCCACAATGATTCCTAAAATGCATGGTATGATCTGCTGGATTAGTTTTGATTTGAGAATAGTGTGGACTTTCCTGGCTGGGTAAATAGTGTGGGTGTCTTATTTACAAGTTGGGGGTTGCTTTATACTTAAATCTGTCATGATTTTTTTGGAACCCTCAGATGGGGCATCATTTTTGTTCTTTAGGTACTTGATCATCATTTTATTTATAATGGGACTGCGTTTAATTTTTAAGATATAATAATATAAACCTGCTCTTGTTTTTTTGTTTCCAGAAAAGAAAACGAGGGCGCAAACCTTCTGTGAAGGCTGATAACAATGATGTAGAAGAAATGGAAGTTGAAGGTGATTCTGCTGGTGAAGAAGAAAAAGAAGATGCTCCACAGCAGGATGCCATAGTGAATAGTGGACCAGAGGAGTCTGAAGCAGAAGAGATGAGCGACGATGATGAAGAGGATGAGCCAGAGAGTCCTGCTATGAAAAATGCTTCTGTTGTCAAGAAAGGAAACAAATCCAAAGGCAATGACAAGGAAACACCTAAGAAAAGCTCTGTTACAAAATCTGTTAAAATTTCATCATCCCATGAAGAATCTGAAGGTAAAAAAGGTGCTAAAAGGGGAAGAAAACCTGCAGTGAAGGCTTCTGGTGAAGATAAACCAGATTTAAAAATATCTGCAAAGAAAGGTGCTTCAGCAGCTAAAGGTGAGGGTGACAAGAATAAAAAGAAAATTAAAAGGTCTCCTAAGGAGAAGCATAATGACAGACGAGTTTCCACGGCCTCTTCAAAGACTAAGGGAAAAGGTATACACTCTTTTATGGTTTTAAAATTGCGTTTGATGTTTTTTCTAAAACTATTTTGTTGGCTTTCTCTGTTGATTTTCCTGGGTTAGTCGTCTACTTAGTAGGCCAAAATATTCAATATTTGTAACCTTACACCATGATAAGTTTTCTTCAAAGGTAAGTGTTTTCTCGTAGTGAAATTGTCTCGATTATCTTCATCTAAGGAATACAGATTGTGATAATGTCTTGTTTTCGTCCTTTTGATCATTGTTATAGAAAACAAATATTGTTTTTAACGAGTATTTATATGGTTATTTTTTGGTCAATTTGGGCTGTTATATAATTGGATTATAAAAGAAAGTTTATCCGCTCCTTTGTATTTTTGCCTGTTTGTAAATTTTGGGTTTGCATTGAAAAAGCAGGAAAGATACCTGTACCGCCCTTTGTCTTTTATCCTCCGGTATTCCATGGGTTGACATTTTCAAGCACATGCAATGGCTAGTATTTTACCTTTATTTAGTGTCTTGTTTGGAGTTCCTTATTAATATGCATTTTCCTTGCTTGTTTTCAAATATGAATCATCATGTGCGTGTAAAGTGTTAGCCATAACTCTTTCTCTTGTTATTAGTCATTATTTCTTTCTTGATTACTTTATATTATAAAATATATCATTATACTGCTGGGAATATAATTATATTCGTGGATAGAAAATCAAACAATTCAACACCCATTGAGTTGTCATGCATGGGCTGTTTATTTGTGCTTCATGGTTTCTCGGCTGCAGTCCCTGCCGCTTTATCTGTTCTACTGAGGGTGCTTATGCTCTTAATTACTTTTTTGGATGTATTGTACCATGTTATATGGTCATTTATCAAAGGTCGTATCATTTTTCAATTCTCAACTCTACAGTTCCTTTCGTGTTCGAGTCATTCTAATTTGCTAGCCATTATAAAATTACCTGCCTATTGTTTCTTCATAAAATTTAGGGAAGGCGAAGTCGTCAAGCAAGGCTGATGTGACTCCAACCAGAGGGGAAATGCATGCTGTAGTCAGCGAAATTTTGAAGGAAGTTGACTTCAATACTGTGAGCAATGTTTACTGAAGCATTATTCTTTTTATCGAATCTTTCCAAAACAGCTTCTGTAACTTCTTTGTCTTGTTGCAGGCAACCTTGGCAGATATTCTCAAACAATTAGGTAGGTGATTGAATTTTAGATAAACTTGCTTGATTTTTAATAGAGTTTGAGTACCCCTGGGTTTTTTATAGTTATGAAAAATATTGATTGTGAAATAGGCATGTGGTTATTTTTTACACATCAACGATGTTCAATTCCTTAAGTATGGGAATGCGTCTGCATAATTCCTTTTGAGTTGTGGAGATATGTCCAAAACTATTTTTTGCTGAATCTTACCTCCGTTGCTGCTATCACCCTCCGTTTTTACATCCCCACACCCATACCTACTCCAATATTACACATTTTACTGTCTTCTACAGCCTACTTTCTAATGATGGTTTGGGTGCCCTCTTCAATGCGAGTTTCTTCAACCGGGGTGAGTCTGTGAGTGTGAAGAGGGAGCAAGTAGTAACATGGTGAATATTGGGCAATGCAGGTCCTTGGCCGTATTATTATTTGAGTAAAATGGGGCTGCCCCCAGGGGGTAGCTAACTTAGCTACCCCCGTCCCATTTTCTTCAAAATTTTTATTTTTTTTGGAATTTTTTCCGTGAATATTCATCACTATATCCCTATATTATGTCATAAAAATTTCGTGTGAAACAGAGACTCCTACGGCCTCCATCCAGACAGTCATTTTTTTAACGGTAACATGATTGTTTAAATCGACCCCGTTTGGATGGAGGTCGTAGGAGTCTCTGTTTCGCATGAAATTTGAATGACATATTATAGGGATTTAATAATGAATTTATACGGTTTTAGATTTCAAAAAAAATAAAAAAATTTTGTGAAAAAAGGGCGGGGGAGCTAAGTTAGCTCCCCCTAGGGGGCATACACATTTTACCCTTATTATTTTGGCCTTCCCACATATATGTATTGGAAGTACCAAAATATTACCAGTTTTGAGCAAACAAGGTTTAGATGAATATTTAAAAATGTCTCATTTTTAAATCTAACCTGTCTTGGTTGTTTTGAATGTGCTTATGCTGTCTTGGATGGTGTTTTCCTGTGTTGCATATTGCAATGCCAACTTTCTTTTTAAGTTAAAGATGGTAACTGTGCTGGTTTCGGTAACTGTTGCCTGTTTCCATGATGTCAAATAGACCCTCTCATGCCAGATGTTTAGATACACTCGTGGAATAGTGATTGTGATTTCACTTTGAATCCATTGTTTATTTTGGTATTTTTTATTTGCTATGATTTTTCTTGCTGCTCAATTATGAAATCCGTTGTAATGGTATGCAACAATTTTTTAGCTGCGATTTTTTGGGTTGGTTATGTTTCTTCTTCCTACTGCAGGGGCACATTTCAACAAGGACCTTGTGGATCGTAAAGCAGAAGTGAAGAGTATCATTGAAGATGTGATAAACAGTATGACAGATGATGATGGTGATGGGGATCGAGATGAAGAGGGCGATAGAGCTGAAGAAAAAAACCAGGCTGACAGTGGTTCAGGAGAAGGTGATGCATAGATTAATCTGGATATCCGTTGTGTTGAGGTAGGTGTTCTGTCAAGTCCTGTAAATCATTTGTGACGATGACAAACTGATCCTTACCTAATACCACCTGGATGTCACATTTCCATCCTGCCAGATGGCACCGTGTACACTAGTGTAGCTGCAAGATCTCCATCTCTGTTGGGGTTTTAGGTGTAGTGTTTTCTAGTTTGTACTCTATTAGCATCTCACCAGCGTTCAATTCATTGTTGTGTAACCTATATAGATATTGTTGCCTGCAACTTGTAAGTTGTAATTCAGTGGATATTTTTGTACACGATGTTGTGTTTGGTCCTGCTGATCCATTGTCCTGTTTAAGATTTCGTTTCACAGTGTTCTATATGCTTTCCTTGTTGATTTTTTTCTGTTGATGATAGAAATTATTTGGGTTCATCTTTTAAGAAGCAGATCCATTCGTCTTCAGACTATAAAGTTTTTTTAGATCTCTAGTTTAATCAATTGCCCATTTCAATATGTTATTTACGTATATTGAGGCGAATGCATTTTTATGATGTATATTTAATGCCATTATCATGGATGTCGGTCAATAGAGGTGTATATGATTTGTATATGTTAGTATGTATGTAATGTGTATGTATATTCATGCTTGTTTGTGTGTGTGTATGCATGATGGGTTTGTGTGTGGGCATGGGCCGAATCGGGAATTCTATCAAGCAGGGGCGGACCCACACCTTGTTCAAGCAGGGCACGTGCCCCCCTCTATATTTTAAATCCCATTGTATCTTATAATTAATCCAATTACAACCCCTTTCTTTGTAATCAAATTCCCCCCCCCCCCCATTAATTCTTACATGGCATCATTAATCCATGTCTCGATAATGCATTCTCCCCCACTTAATCCCTTTCTCTCTCAATTAATACACTTGCGCTTAATCTCATGCGTGCACTTAATGTTTCTTAGCTAATTTAGTTGAATACAACATTAATTTGATAACTACAAAAATTATGGAGTCATAATCGCATTTCCAATCAAAAATTTCAAGTTAAAACCCTATCCTTCGTTAAATGTTTTTTATTATCTTCAAATAAATTATATTTTTACTTTAAACACTAAAAGTATATCGACGAAATTATGTTTGTAATTGGTGATTTGATTCCTTTCATGTTCAAATACAATAATAAATAATAAAATGTGCGAAAGGCAATGGACTTAAAAGACAACCCATAATAATTTTCTCTAAGTACGTGTTCTATATCCAACATATTTTTTATTAATAATTAATGTAACAACTATAATAAAAAAATATTATTAACACTATACTCACATTTATTGAAATAAATATATTAGATCCTACTAATAATTCAAGTATGAAAATAGTTGAGGCAGATCAAAATATCGTAATGATTATTTTTATACGATATTGTTTATCATTTTATGCATTTGTTGGCCTACTATCTTGAGTTATGGTATTTTGTAGAGTAAATTATGTAAAAATACATAAATTATATACCTAATTTCAAAGATGTATCTGAACTTTTATAAGTAATGATGTAATACATGATTTTTAATATTTATTTCAATGTGAATTAAGTTGATCATTTTATAGTTTAGGTTCTAATCATAATTGCTCAAGATCAGGACAAATTCTAACGGTACAAATCACATGTATTTTTTTTAAATCAAGGTAAACATGGAAATATGTTGCATGATATAAATTTTAATCATTTACTCTAATTTTCAATAATTTGTTTAGATTAAAATGTACCAAATAAGACCCACTACATAATTGCGGGTGCCCCACCTAGTCAAAAATTCTGGGTCCACCATTGCTATCAAGCGGCCACACATATAGCTATCATGCAT
This sequence comes from Ottelia alismoides, assembly GCA_037367405.1. Classification (NCBI taxonomy): domain Eukaryota; kingdom Viridiplantae; phylum Streptophyta; class Magnoliopsida; order Alismatales; family Hydrocharitaceae; genus Ottelia; species Ottelia alismoides. Next base: position 116,552 of record JAZKJV010000351.1, on the reverse strand, counting down.
GCTCAAACATCTACTTTTTTGATATATTTAAAATGAAACCTTGGAAATCTAATTAGAATGATTAATACGATACATGTTTCAAATTCATGCAAAACAAGTATTCTTGTCATGCCTATCTAAAAGGGTTTCATTTCACCAATTTTAAGATTGTTAAAATTTGGTCTTAATCAAGTGGATACACGTGTTGTATTAAGTTGAATTTGAAATGATATCATGATGATGTATGGTGGTTTAAATTTCCAAAGTTTGATTTAAAAAAAATAAAAAAGTTGATGTTTTTAGCACTGTACATGTAAATTTGCATGCACTTTGATATATACTCTATTCCTCGTGAAAGTTCCACTCATGTTCTCTCTCCATCCTTTTATTTGGGTTTTAGATCAATGAAGATGAAATGCAGACATAGATATGCAAACGGTTAAATAAGATTACAAATACGAATATTGATTATGTCTTTGTTTTCTGACGCTCTATTCAAGGATCTGAAACTGTCTCAAAAGTTATTGGCAAACAAATAGAAATTTATCTGCACAGAAATAATAAATGAAACGTGATATTGATTAGCATTGCATAAACTAATTTATCGAAACTTAATTCAAAACAATAAGCTAAAAATTATGTGCCGTAGAAGCACGAGAATCTCAGCACGAATTGACCGGAGAATTAATAATTTCATGTCGGAATAAAACAAAAAGGAATAAACAAAAGATAATCAACAAATATAATGAAATGACTGTCAATATGACTACATGATGAAAAGTTTCTTTGTCGGAAACTTAAAGAATGGGAGAGAAAAAAATGACTAACGATTTTATTATGTCGTGACGATGTTAATTAATAGAAAAGAACAAATCTGAGTGAAATTTCCATTACATATGAACCTACTTAAAGAATTAGGTGGTTGATAAATATATCTTTATCACACAAATGATTATTGCTCAAGCCTCATAAATAATCGTTCAGTAAAAAGTTATATAATACAATGATAGCGTCTAAAATAGAAATTGACATTTAATTGACGCAAACGTGAGACTTACTTATAGACATTAGATTATGATCAAAGAGTTAGTAAAAAGCGTTCAAACAAATGAGCTCCATTTACTTGGGACAAAGAGGAACATCGAGAAAGAAATGATTAACTTTATTTTTTTTTATTTTGATTTTTTTAATCTTTATATGTTGACGAGATAGAAGTCATTGTTTGTTTATTGTTCTTCGGAATACGAAATAGCTGAGAATAAATGCTATTTATTTTATATAAATAATGTGAACGGAGAAAAATAGTTATGATTACATAAGGAGAACGGTTAAGGGAAAAGAATAAGTTAAGAATAAATATATTTCTATACAATTTAGAAATCCCAAGAGAGTTACTCATATTTTCCAAATGAATAAACACGTATTGTGATTTCCATTTTTAATCAAGATGTACACTAATTGATGGTGAAAATAGCAACAGTTAAATAGGACATAGTAAAAGCGATCGAGTCAATATATTTCCTATTTCCAAAGCAGATAAGGAGCGACTATATCATTATATCTTCCACAGACCAGAATATCTTACCACGGCCCTCCTCAACCTTATCACTGGACCTGGAAAATATTTCATATAGCAATAGATATGGCATTCTTTATTTAAATAATAAATAATTTTGTAAAATTACATATTTGTTGTTGTATGTTTAAGTGCATATATCTAATATTGTTATAGGATTTTTATTAGTTGTGCCCTTCTGAGATATTGCAATATCAGTTATGCCTTTCCTTTTTTGGAATATCAGTTGTGCTCCCGACTTCTTGCCGTTCTATCACTTATGCCCCTCATGTTAATTGCCGTCCATCACAACGCAAACGAGCGTTAACTTCGGGGATGCAAAGGGAATTAAACTAAAAAAAGGTTGAAAGGTCCCCTCGCACATGTTCCTCCTCCGACGTCGCTCCTCTTCCCACTCCCAGCCATCTCCGACCCACCTCCACCTCCTCCCACTTCCCAGCCCCAACCTCCTCCTCCACCCTCCCAACAACTTAGCTTCATGCTCTTCCTCCTCCGCCCTCTCCAACCTAACCGCAAACACTACCTCCATCATCTCCCAACTGAAGTGCTTTACGGGTTGTTGTTTCGATGACAACTCATTCCATGAAGATAACTGCCTCGCCCCTCGACTCTGACTTGGCCTGCTGCTTTGAAGCCCTAAAAACCCCTCCCCTCTCTGCCCACAAAATGCTTGAGAAAGCCACCCTGTCCCTCCTCTTGGCGATGGGAGTGTGGATGATCTCATGGGGAGATTCACGACTCTAAAGGGCTGCTTCTTTGAGCGTGGGCAGATCAGATGTGCCCAAGGTGGAGAGGCTTTCCTCGGGAGAAGGCGACAACGAATGGGATGTGTCTAAGGAGTTGGAAAAGGTGATGCAATGAACGATGGATGCTGTGAGGTTGGATGCCTCCTCCAGCAAAGGCGACGGTAGAGAGGGCAATGATAACAAGGAGGAGACTCCTCTGCCCCCTCTTATAGAGAGCTCGCTCCCCCTCCCCCTCCTGTGGAGGATGATGGTGAAGATGAGCTGCAATGTGGTGGTGGACCAAGTGGCGCTCGGCTTGAAGGTATTGTCCATGTACCTGCACCTTCAAGCTCAAGATCTTCTGACGAGGGGCCTCTATGAAGGTTTCTACCTTTGTCACCAACATAGGTGAAAGAGAGTCCTTCATTGTTGTATTCAGAGGTCATGTGTAGCAAAGGAGAATGGTTAGGGGGAATGTTTTGACAGCTATACCCCTCTTAACCTCACAATATAAGAAACTGGACTTTAGGCAATGAATAGTTTGAATATTCTTTACTATATCTTCCGATGTTAAAGATATAACAACGAATATTATTCGTTACCAAATCATCCTTTGTATTATAATTAGCAACGAGTATCATATTCATTGTTGAAGTTCCGTATAACGATAATTTTTTCGTTGAATTATTCGTTAAGATTCACACTAATTGTTGGTAAATTTAGCAGCGATTAGAAGAAAATGGCAACGAATAATCGTTGTTATATGATACATTGCGAGGAATATAACAACGAACACCATTATTCATTGTGAATTTAAAAAAGTAAGCAACAGATAATATTCTGTTATATGTTTAACTACGGAAGATATGGCAATGAATATTAAATTATTTATTATCTTAGGCCACACTACAAACTTGTGGATCTGTTGGGACGATCAAGGAACAACCATCTCCTATGTAATTCGAGGAGACGGTTTTGGCGCCACCGTCTCTTCTGTTATGTAAAAGGGATGGTCATTATTGACCATCCCTGATGATGGACTCTGTGGCGATGGTTATATAGTCGTCCCTTACGAGTACAACTTGTGTTTGTTTCTTCTGTACACGGGGACCGTAGGGGACGGTCATAATCGTCTCCTATACATCACTGTTGACGACGGTTGAGACCGCCCTTATATGTACGTAGATGGGACGGTTGGAGGACCGTCCCCGATATGTCTGTATTGGCAGGATATGTAAAAATATTTGTACCCAAAGGAGAAGGTTCACTTACAACCGTCCCCGATCATTATTAAAGGGGACGATCGGACGGCCTTCCCTGATGGTTTTATATCCCCTCGGCACGAGTCCTTTCCTCATTCCGCTGCTCATAATTCCTTACGCCACCGTCCGAGCTCCTCCTCCCCCTACCACCGCCGCCTGAGCTCCTCCTACAAACTTGTGGATCTTTTGGGACACTAAATGACAATGATCAAGGAATAACCATCTCCTATGTAATCCGAGGAGATGGTTTGGCGCCACCGTCCCTTCTGTTATGTAAAAGGGACGATCGTTGTTGACTGTCCGTGATGATGGACTCTGTGGCGACAGTTATATAGCCATCCCTTATGAGTAGAACTTTTGTTTGTTTCTTCTGTACACGGGGACCGTAGGGGACGGTCATAACCGTCCCCTGTACACTACTGTTGATGACGGTCTAGACCGTCCCTTATATATACGTAGATTGGACGGTTGGAGGACCGTCCCCGATGTGTCTGTACTGCAGGACATGTAAAAATATTTGTACCCAAAGGAGACGGTTCACTTGCAACAATCCTCGATCATTATTAAAGGGGATGGTTGGACGATCGTCCCCAATGGTCTTATATACCCTCAGCCTGAGTCCTTTCCTCATTCTGCTGCTCATAACTCCTTATGCCATCTTCCGAGCTCCTCCTCCCCTATCGCCGCCGTCCGAGCTCCTCCTCCCTTTCGAAGCATCCATCGACGCCGTCAGCACCTTCCTCGGCTCTCGTTTGACAACACCCAGTGTCTTCTTCGGTTGTGAGTTCTTCCCAACTTTTTTCATTTGTAACACATTATTAATTGAAATATACTTATTTTTAACTATGTTTTATTTTTTAAACTAATAGTTTGGTCTTTAAGATTAATCATTATCATTATTTTTATCTGTAGTCATAATGTTTAGTTGTAATTAAAAGATTTCAAATGATACAATTAGAAGATTTCAAATGATGTTGTAGTTAAAACTTTTATACTAATGATGTTTTTGAAGTAGTAATTGGTGTAGTTGTTATACTTATGATGAACATTTGTAATGAAAAAAGTTATAAAATCTAATTAATGTTATAAATAACGCTGAGAGAATATTATTAAAATGATTGGAGTATAGGAAAAATAATGTACAAGAGATTCATTCCAGATATTAACCTTGTTGTTATATTTGGATCTTTACCTTTAGAAAATAGATAAAAGTTGGATGAACAAAAGGTTCGATGATTATCAGACATATAACAAAGGTGTTATCGGATTCTTAGATTGGACATTTTGGTGTGAGTCACTCTATCGTTGGAGGAGATGCAGTGGAGGAGAACTCCATAGAGTTTCAGAGTTACCTTTGCCAGGTTGCTCGTGCACGTATCTCCTTCACAACGCATGACTTTCGACAGCTTCCTTATTCTGTCAAGGCTGCCATACTATCTGATCTAGAGGTATTCTAGAATTGAGTTATTATTTGCATTATTTTAATATACCCAGTTATTTCATTCATTTTATACTAGGCTATTTTTACATGGAAATGAAATGCCAATGTCGATTATCAATTTCTTTCTCATGCGGCTAAGATGTTGCTTCGATACAAGGGACGCATAAAGGCAAAAGTAACAACATCCGTATATATACCTACAAGAAAATTTGAACACTTATGATATTTTCCCCTCTATTTAGTATTATAATCCTCAGATTCCATATGAGCTCCTTGTGCAGAACGTCCCACCAGGTGTTATACTAGATCAATGGAGGGACTTAATCAATTTTTGATCAGGTGAAGAATTCATGGTATGTAAAATTTATCCTATTTAATTATTTTATATTTATACTAACTTTGATTAATAATAGGTGATATCTACAAAAAATATTTCAAACTAGGTTCACCCACAAGATGGAGAGAAAGAACACAAACCAATTGAAGGATGACTTTGTAAGTATCCACAAATTTATAAATGTGACTAATTTTGAAAGTTAATTTAAAAAATATTTTATTATATTTTTAGTTGAGAGATAACGATAGAGAAATGATCCAAATAGAGATTTTTGCGGTGTCAAAGAGTAGAGACGTAGGAGGAGAAGTGCAATGGGTTGATGACGCCAACGCACCAATTCATATATGTAAATTATATTGTTAATTTTGAGAATGTCTTATATTAATTTTTAAATAATATATGTATCCATGCATGTAGGAAGAAAAGATTAGGCTCTCCACCACCACCTCATTAGAAAGCACGGGGACGAGCACATTCACTTTATCTGCCGATGAAGCCTTCCTCCAAGCCGCAGATTCAGAACACAGTGGACATATACATTGTGGATGATATGGAGAAACGATCCGTACATGGTACAAAATGGGTGGTGCAAGTGGATCTCGAACCTCGTTGCAAGGGAGCAAGAGGGAGAGGGAGATGGAGTTGTGCGACGATAAGGCAAAGATGTTCGCATAGGATGAGGAGATAGCTAAGATACGCACGGACACGACGAATGTCATGACATACATTACCCGTCTTCAAAGTCAGACCGAGCGACCTGTAGACCTGGCACAACTCGGTGATGATGAGGAAAGTGAAGAAGAAAGCGATGAAAGTGAGGAATCAGAGTAGATTACGTTAGATGTAGAATGCGTGTATTATATTTTAGTAGCATCTTGAATAGTTAAGTTGTAATTTAAAATATGGAGAACTGATACATTATTTTGTTGTTAAGTATTAAGTAAGAATTTTGACGCCTTTTTAGTGTGTTGTATTATTTACATGGTTTTAAAGTAGGAGCAGGAGATTAAAAGCAATCAAACAATTATTTTTTTGCTTTCAGAGTGTATCGAGGACGGTTGTAACTGTCTCGTCTTGTAATCTATAACCATCCCTTTTGTAACCAAATAGCTCACTGTGGCTCATTATGGGCCTCGACGAGTAACGGGGATGGTTTATACCATCCCTATGTGATTCTGTGGGCATCGCGAAAATCGATTTAACCATACGGGACGGTCATGATCGTCCCCGCTGATCCTTGGAAGAGACGGTTTAAACTGTCTCCTCTGTATGCCAACAGCTCGCTGTCTCTCGTTACAGGACTCGACGATTAACATGGATGGTTTAGACCGTCCCCTATGCGATTCTGTGGGCATACCGAAAAACAAGTTAACCAGAGGGGACGGTCGCGACCGTCCCCGCAGATCATTGGAAGAGGCGGTTTAAACCGTCTCCTTTGTATTCCAGCATCTTGCCGTCTCTCGTTATGGGCCTCGACGACCAACAGGGACGGTTTAGACTGTCCCGTATGCGATTTTATGGGCGTCTCGAAAAACGATTTAACCAGAGGGGACGGTCGCAACCGTCCCCGCTGATGATTGGAAGGGACGATCCCGATTGTCCCTTAAAGACAATGCAACTCCCTTGTTCTAACTTTGGGCGTCGAGGACGGGAGATGACGGTTTAAACCGTCCCTCTATCGAGTCTGTGCCCGTCGCAACAGTTGGTTGTGTAGAGGGGACAATCACGCCCGTCCCCTCTAGCTTTGAATGCAACAGTTTAAACCGTCACATTGTATGAACGTCAGGGACAGTCAGGAAGGGACGGTCATCACCGTCCATATTGTTCATTGCAGAAGGGGCGGTTGGAACCGTGCCCAATGGCTTCAAAAAGGGATGTTCGTATCTAGCGTCCCTATGGTCAATGAGACTGTGTTAAAGGGGACGGTCTAGTGCCCATCCTTTCTGATTAGAAGGGACGATTTACGTAGGAAAGGGGACGATAATAACCGTCCCCTCTGGGTACTCTGCTTGTAGTGTCATTTTTCTTGTAATGCACCATGGTTTGAAAAAATATGGTTAAGTTCAACTTATCGACGACTAAAGTAACACGAGGATATAAGTGATAAAACAGCCATAAATCGAGGGCATGATTGATATTCTAGAAAAGATAAAAATATAACTGATATTCCAATATCTCACAGGAGTACAACATATAAAAATCTAATTTTTATTGATTTTTTAAGAGAACACAGTTGAAGAGGTTGCTCCGGTTAAAGGGAGGAGAGAAGTTGCCCTTTCTGCTTGCGCGCCGATGACGTACAAGCATGAAATGACGAGAGTGCCCCTCCGGAGGGGGTGGACAAGACGACAAGCGGATAGCGTAGGATCCTCATGGGAATTAGACGTCACGTTAAAAGGGCAACCCCCTCCCCTTTGGAACCCTCCACTCGCCTTTAATAATTCCTTTTGCATCTTAGCCCCTCAAACCACCACCATGATCCTGTCCCCTCTTTCCGCTTCCTACCTCCCTCTTCCTGCTGCTTCCTTACTGCCAACTCTTGGGCCTTTTCACCTTTAATAATTGCTACCCGCCGCACATGATCTCCACCTTTTTTTATGGGTTCAATAAACCTGCATTTTAATCTACAACAATTGTTGCGTAAAGCTTGTTAGACGACGTTGATCGAGAGACAGACATGGAAATTTATGGGTTCTTCATCTTGTTACAGTCATCTTTGTAGATCATGATGTCACAGAGATGCTAATGCAATCATGCTTGTCAATGACGTTAAGGGGAAACAGATTTAGCAGTGGATTCGAGTTAGGAGTGTGAAGAAAGAATGCAATGGAGAGAGACGACAAGTGGGAAGGAATGATGTCTGGAGTAATAATAAAAATAAGGGGAGGGGTAATAATGATGTCGAAGGAGAGAGTCACATCTGTCCCCCCATCTGGAAGAAGAGAAGGTGCTCTGTTTCCACGGGATCTTTACCAGCTCAGGCCCGACACAGCATATCAGAACCATCGCAGCTCAGCTGCTCTCTCTTCTCTCTCTCTCTCTATCGATCCAATCCCGCAAAAAAGTGTCTGAAATTCAACCTTTTGTCTCTCTCTCTCTCCCCCTTCTCTGATTACAGATCAAACGCAGAGAACAAAGTAATAACAAAAAAAAGAGGAGAGGAGCATCTCTTGCGGAAGGCAATCGTCATGCGCACATCACAACCTTATGCTGATAAAAACGATAGTTTTTGCTGCTGTTTAGAGAAGGAATGTACAAAAGCGATATGTTGTACGCAGCTGTTTATCTTGCTACTAATGATGGCCTATGTATAAAATCTATGGATTTTACCAGAAACAGATAGCTTAACACGGATGCATGATCATCACTTCAGCGCAGAACATCGGATACTAAAAAATCTCATTCTTTTTTGTTGATCGTCATAAAACATAGGACCCATAAACCATCAGATTACTGGTTATAAGAAATGGAACAATAGGGAGTAGAGAGTAGAGAGGCCTTTCATGCTCCTCCTCAAAAACAGGCCCCTTCTCCCCTTACTTACCCACTCTCCCTGATAAAGCCTGACGTTCTTGTCACCCCACCACCCCCTAAAAAGCTCCCATTTTGTTAAATATACCATACATACAATAATATATCCAATGGCACGTCAGTGTTAGGCATGTGTGTGTCTTTGTGTGCACCGATAACCAATCTTCCCGTTCTACCCCTCCCCTTCCACTCCTATATATACCCAAACCCACCAAACCCATCAACACCACCAACCCATCACCCTTAACCGAGAAGAAGAGAGATCACAACACAAACACAACCATGTACTACCACCATCACCACAGCTACCACGCAGCCGACCAGTGGGGCTCCTACACGATGCTGAGCATGGGATCAAACCCGTTGGAGTGGGTGGCGAGGTTGGCATCCGAGAGTGCCGTGGTGGTGTTCAGCCTGAGCAGTTGCTGCCTCTGCCACGCCATCAAGAGCCTCTTCTGCGGGATGGGGGTCAACCCCACCGTGTACGAGCTCGACGAGGACCCCAGGGGCCACGAGCTCGAGAGGGCCCTCATGAGGCTCATGGGCTCCCGCTCCCCTCTCCCCGTCGTCTTCATCGGTGGGAAGCTGGTGGGTTCCATGGACAGGGTCATGGCCTCCCACATCAACGGCTCCCTCGTCCCCCTCCTCAAGGAGGCCGGAGCTCTCTGGCTCTGAAGATCCACCCATACGCGTGCATGGCTATGGGTGTACGTAATAATCGATTCAGATGTGATCAGGATCTAGAGGAAGGAACGGGAAGGAGATGTTGTCCCTCCAATTTTGGCGTGGTGTGGGTTTGAAGTTTTAACGGTGATGGGTTCTGCTTTGTTATGTATAGAACAGGAAGAGAGAGTGAGAGATGGGGTAAAAACATACCACAGAAAAAGAAAAAAAAAACACACTTTAGGATGTGTTTTGAATATGTTCATGTTTATCTTTGTTCTGTTATCCTTGGATTAAGGCTCTTGAATCTTGATTTCTTCTCTATCTGTTGCATCTCCGGTTTTTAATCTGCAGCAAACGTAGTGTGGTGCAGCTCGGAAGTTTATATCCATAATGTACAGAAGGATGGGAGGAATCAGGAATGCATGATGGCACAGAGGTAAGCGGACGTGTAGTAGTACTGGTAATGGGGAGGCGTGGTTGGTAGTGCCAGGTGGCAGTCTGCACGCTTTTGCACGTACGACATTCACGCCGCCGCACACAGAAACTGTCTCTAAAAAAAAAGTTTTATTATAATTTTGTTTTGTTTGTCGTTGGAAGGCAGACACCAGTGTTTTGCTGTTGGAGATTATTCTCTGTTGTTTCCGTGTGGAATTTGTTTGACTCGTGATGCGTGCGGCCATGTACATGCGCTACAAGTACCTCAATTCTACCCATAAAAAAAAAGTACCTCAATTCTCTCTCCCTGTGGGAGGTCACCCCAATGCTATTATCCTTCGGGCTCGTGATCTTTACATGAATGCTATTTCCCATTCGAACGGCCAGTTCATCTGGACCCGTTCCTCGAAGGGATTCTCCTTCTCATATGCATTCAACCTAATCAGGCCTCGGGCCTCCACCGTTCCCTAAGCGAGTGTCGTGTGGGGCAGGCGTTCGGTGCCGAGGCACTCTTGCACCCTCTACCGCGCGATGATTGACCGCCTTCCCACGCTTGATAGGCTGGCCCGTCATGGGCTACCTAACCCCGGCAAGTGCTACCTCTGCGGCAATGGTGATGAAACCCGAGACCATCTATTCTTCCTGTGTAACTATTCTGGGGATACCTGATCGCTTGCACTAACTTCTATGGGTCTACCAAGTCCAGCCTCCCTCTCCCTCTCTGGTATTGCTGTGTGGATCTCGAGCCTCACCGACCACAAAGCCCGCGACATTTGGTGTGTTTTGCTAGCTGCTACGTCTTGGGAAATTTGGACGGAACGCAACCGTCGTTGGACCTCTGGATGCTCTGCAACTCCCATTAATCTTGCTACCTCCATTGTTACTAATACCAGACTCATACTGTACTAAAGATTGGCGCTGATTTTTGAGCTCTCAGCTGCCACTAAACTTCTTAACTTTTTTTGGGGGCACTCTTTGTAAAGCACGCATACCTGTGCTCTTTTGTAATGGTTTTACTGCAACCTGCAGCATACTTAATGAAAATTTTTTACCTATAAAAAAATGTAGGGGTAGGGATGGGCATAGGTCGGGTTCTGAAAGGCTCATGTTCATTTAATTATTTCGGGTCTTGGGTCGGACATAGGTCCGCAAATCTTGTTATTGTTCGGCTCAAGTTCAGGCTCGTCCCATTTACTTTGGGCCGGGTTTGAGCTGGGCCGGCCCAAGACTAGACATGTTCTGTGGATCTATACAAACATACCTTGAGCTCCTCATAATTAATTGCCATGAATTCCTCCTAACAACACTCAATCCTTTCCTACTTCGAGAAAGGTGACTACATGGATGATTTCTAGCCTGAAAAAAACCCTACATTGAACATACCATCCTCCTCACATGTAATATAAGAGATAAAATATTTAACCAATAAAATGAAGAACAATATTATATTACTTATGAAAAAACATTGTAAAATTGTAAATCAATCTCTTCAATTGTAAAACAATGACGTTCTAGTGACAATACAATGTCAAAAATTCTAAAACTACCACATAATTAAATTTCAGTTGCTATCAAAAAATAAAAAAATTCTTCAACAATGATATACCTTAGCAACTAAGCTTGGAGCCTTGAAGGACAATACAATTTGGGGTTTTGGGAGTGGGATTTGGGTTTCTCGCGCACGAGGGGTTAGGTGCCTATGGCATCAACCATGTTTGGCGTAAGGGGAGGGAATTGGGAGGGGACATATGTCCCTGACTAAGGCCTGCGGGCCACATTTGGGCTGGGTCGTGGGCTCAATCTCGGGCCATACTACGGGCCACCACTCGGGCCTATGTCAGATCAAACCTTGGGCCGAGCCTTAGGCCGGGTCGGGTTGGGCCATGCCACGCTCGAGCCCGGGCCAAAAAAATTTTGGGCCGATTTTTTAGGCCCAGGCTCGAGCTAATGTCCTCTTGGGCTTATGCTGGGCCAGGCTTCGAGCTGGGTCGGGCCGGACCCAACCCAATGCCCATCTCTACGTAGGGGGTCAAATCGATTCAGATGTAGGGGCTGATTGGACTGGGATCGCTTTTTTAATTATATTCCTTACTCTCTCCACCATCCCGTTTTCTTTTTTTTGGGGAAGTTTTCAGTATATAACTATTGTAAATTGAAAATTACATAGTAAAGTCCCAGGTCTTAATTACAAAAGGAGAGGAAAATTAGAATGAAGGGTCCAAGGAGTACAAAAACCCGGCCCCAGTCTAACGCAAAAGAATAGTAGTATACGATAGGACCTTGTTTACAATGGTCTTGCTAGAGGAGAACCTACTGCTCGCCCATCTTCCGTTTCTTTCTCTCCAAATCTCTCAGATCGTCGCAACGAGTGTGGTTCCAATTCTTTGGCGGGCTTCGACGGAGCTCATGGAATTTATCTATACTGGGGTGTCAGTAAGGTTGTAAGACAAACTTGTCGTTAGCCCATATGCGTTACAGACCTTAGCCCAAACATCGGCAGAGAGATGGCAATCAAAGAAGATGTGATTTTGAGATTCTGGTGCACTCTTGCAAAGATAGCAAAAGTCTTGGGCTAAGATACCATGTCTCGCGAGTCTGTCCGCAGTGGGCAGGCGGTCAAGGACCGCCTGTATAGAGTGCATCAGTGCTTGGGGGCAGCCCCCTTAACCCAGACCTCATTAGCCCAAGGCACAGTATCCTGGTGAGGCCGTACAATGTCAACGACAACTGAAAAGGAGTGACGAGAACCAACCAGCAGTCGCATAAATGGTGGGTGGGAACCACCCACCGCATCCCGAAGAAGAGGGCAGACAGAAAGGATGAGCCTCCACAGGGGAGAGGCCGCCGGTGCCGGTTACACCTCAAAGAAGGGGTAGAGTGTAAGTACATGGCATTCATGAAGGCAGCCCAAAGTGAGGAATTAGCATTAAGGATTTTCCAGGGCCAGAAGATAACCAAAGTGGACTTGATAGTAGCGACGGAGCGCAAGCCCATGTCCCCTTTCCTTCTTCGGGAGGCAAATAGGGTCCCAAGCTACGGAGTGCATCCTGTAGTTCCAGAGGAAGTCATCACAGAGCATATCGACCTTGCATGTAGTACGAGATGGGATGATCGTGCCAGCAGCTCAGAAGAAAACCACACCAACAACAACCGATTTCAAGAGCTGTTAGACGACCGACCATAGAAAGGGCCTTTGCTTTCCAGCCACAATGCAAGGCCTAACCCTATCCTCAAGCAGACGTGCTGCCGACGAGCCCCTATCGTAAGAGGAAGCAAGTGGCAGCCCCAAGTAGGTAGTGGGCAGAGAGTGACGTAGTAGGCCCTAGCGAAGACAGGAGATTTTCTAGGCTCAGGAGATAACCATCCCATTTTCTTTGATATTATATAAGAAACAGTTCTTGATTAACCACGAAAGGTAAATGAGTATAATAATCTTAACTGCAAGCGGGCGGATCCTACTTCACTAACTAGAGTGGATACTCTTGCAGTACTGCAGAATCTGTCGATTTGCACGAATTATCTGTTTTCGTGATCTATAATGTGGAAATTCATGTGAACCACTCGATTTTGATCGAACGGTTCGAGCGATTACAACAGACTTTGTAGTACTGTAGAGGATCAACTTCTCTGCACCTACTATTGCAGGGATCTACAGTAAACCGCGAAGAGGACCGATTCGGGCCTCTCACAGTTTATTGTAGATCATGCAATACAGAGGAGTCGCACTCTAACTGCGAACCCACTGCAGGTAGTCCTTGCACTGCAGTACTGCAGAATCTGTCGATTCGCACGAATTATCATTTTTCGTGATCTATAACGTGAAAATTCATGTGAACCACTCGATTTTGATCGAACGGTTCGAACGATTACAACAGACTTTGTAGTACTGTGGAGGATCAACTTCCCTGCACCTACTGCTGCAGGGATCTACAGTAAACCGCGAAGAGAGATGTGCTAATTGTATTGAATGAACAGAACATTGGAATTTCAGAGAGATGTGCTCTCAGAATGTGCATGAGAAGCTGACCGCATCTTGGATGAAGATTGCCGGCTATATACGTGGAGCGCTCGTATAGTATGGGTGGGCATAACCTGGAATTTTATCATAGAGAAATTAAGTATTTATGCATACTTTAAAATAGAATATATATAGTATACCTTTCAAATAATTTTACAATTAAGTTAATATTTTCAAATAAATTTTTCCTGAATTTTAGATCTATTAACAAGTCTTCATTTTCAAATAGAATATTACATTTGATGGCCGTTTTTAAATTTTGACAAATCTAATAATTTAAAATCTATCCAAATCATTCTCTAAGGCTAATTTATGCAGTGAAATTTTAAAATAAAAATTTTCACGGTTAAAAAGGGAATAACAAAATTTATCTCATTCATAGGAAGTGTAAGAAATAATGAGAGATAAATGAGCTCAAATCTCATTTTATGTCAAGCTATACTTATAATTCGAATAAACTATAAATGAATGATTTAAATTACATCTATAGGATTTAATCTTTGCTTCTCCGTATAGACACTTGCTTTGTCCTCTCTTCTAATTATTGGTTATAAATTTAAATAGGACCACATTAAAAGCTTAAGATATTATAAAAGTGAAATATATGAATCAAGGAGAGGTCTCCTCAATGATGTATAGTGATTTCTTCCCTGGTCATCAACATCAACTATATATGTAAAATTGTTGTATTTTGAAAAAGTGGCTTTCAATCTGCAAAGGCGTTAAATACATGTTGTAGTTAGTAGAAATCAAATTAAGAAAGATATCAACAAAAAATAACAACTGAAATAGAATAGTCTCACAGAATGACATGATATGAGGTTTTAATGAAAAATCAAGAGGCGGATCGAGGCAGAACTCTCTAAGTGAGTAAGTGCATCGAGGGAGTTGAGATGTAAGCCTAAATCCTTATTAAGAGAAATTAAATTAATACTTTTATATATTTATAAATGAAACTTCATTTTCAATTATTTAAGGGGTTCTAACTATTTTTGTTGTTTCAATAATGCTATAATCACGAGAAATGTTTGATCAAAAGTTTAGAAATTAACCATAAAATATAGTTTCAATAGAGGAGCGAGTATTTATGTACATATTTAACGATGTTCTAAGAAGATTTTGCAAAATTTCATGGCTATACGAAATTACTAACATAAAAAGGTCATTAAATATCTCATAAGTAATAAAAATATAATTATGTAATTTTATATTTAATATAAGAGATATTTACACTCATAACCTTGAATAGTTTCATATTCACGTACATAACACTCAAAACCCTGAAAAATGCTCCGTGGTAACACCCATAACCCTTCTTTAGTTGTGTCCCTTAACTCATCCATATATTGAGTTAATCTAACCTATGGTCAATCCAAGAGCCGTTGATAAAGTTCTTGGAATTCAAATAACAAGAGACAGGGACTCAAGGACATTGAGGCTTAGTCAGGAAAGATATTCGCATACTATATTAAGGAGATTTGGAATTCAGAATAACACTCCATCTCCAACACCACTTGTGATGGGATAGAGACTCAACAAGAGTCAGTGTCCCGGAAAGGTACAGAAACCTTTACATGTACCATATACACAAGCGGTGGGGAGCCTACACAAGCGGTGGGGAGCCTAATGTATGCAATGATGTGTACTCTACCCGATTTAGCTTATCTAGTAAGCTTAATCAGTAGATATCAAAGCAAAATCCCGGTCCAGCACATTGGAAAGCTGTAAAGAGGATTCTTCTATATCTGGAAGGGAGAATACATCTGAAACTTGTGTATCAAGCATAATCACTTGAAATGGTCACTTGAAGTGGTAGGATACTCTGATACTGATTTCGAAGGAGATGTGGATGATAGAAAATCCACATCAGGTTACATGTTTATATTTGGTGGTGCAACCGTTTCTTGAGGTAGCAAGAAATAAGGTTGTGTATCTCGACATACACAGATTGCTGAGTACATTGCATGTAGCATGACCACCACTCATGCTGTATGGATCAAGCGTTTTCTAGAGAACCTAAGACTCGAATTGGTCAAAGGGTCAATTAAAATGTATTGTGACAATCAAGTTACGATAAGCTTGATCAATAGTGGGGCTAATAGTTCTAAAGGAAAATACATTGAGATCCAATATCACTATATACAAGATAAGATGGAAAAGCAAGAAATCACTGTAACCTACATACCTATCAGTGACATATCGGCTGATTTCCTAAACCAAGGGAATAACTGCAGGTTCATACATTAAATATGTTGATTTAATGGGACTCAAGAATATTTGAGTCAAGGAAGAGGTTTAATAGATAATGTTCCTTACATGATAAATCTCTATGTACCATAAGCCTAATCTTTTCACTTGCGATCGGTCGGATCGCCGTGTTTGTCTTCTCCCTTCCGCCTTCCCATGAACCATAACCCTAGTCCTTTCGCAACGGTCTGGAAGGGGTCGTTTTCGTTGGATGAGAGGAGGCCAAGAAGGAACTAGGCTATAAATAAATATAGTTAATCGAAATTGGATGGGGTTGAAGGATCTGGAATTTGAACTGAACAAGGGCAATCACATCGGTTCATGCTCAAATTGAATCCGTGTTTGGATCGACTCCAAGTAACGGTAAAAATAGGCATAAGATTGATTGAAATAATTGATTGATTGAACTGGATCTGATGGTATCATATATCTCAATCAGACCTCGCAACGGGCTGAGGATCTGCCCGTCCAATCCTCTCATGGGTCGGATTTGGGCAGGAGGTTTGAGACATGAACCGGCCATGCCTGGCCCGTAACAAATAAAAAAGTTAAATAAAATAATAAATGTAATAATATAATACACTTCAAGTTTTTTATATGTGACATTAGTTTTAAATAAAATTTAATATTTTACATGTCAAATAACATGGAGACTACTTATATTAGTTATATAAAGTATAAATGGTGTTTAGAAAATCTCTTGCACTTATTAAATATCATTAAAAAATTCAATGAAAAAGAACAAAATGTGCCATGAGCCCATGATCCAACCCATGGGGAGCTGTGGACATAGGTTTTTAAACCTCGACCTGTTCGGCTTGACCTATGGATCGACTTGACCCGCATTTTGGCCGGGTCTAATCTCAATTAGTATGCATACATATATCTAAATACATATACTAATATACATATGTAAATACCAAGTACAACAACTCATGGTCAAAGCAATGGCGAACCCTGAATTTTATCTAGGTTGGGCCCCCGTGGTTTGGTACTGGTCAAATTTTGCACAACTTATTATCAGAAAATACTTTATTGTAATACGGTAAATGATAAAAAAATACTTAATAATACACCCAATTTCGATGTCAGTGGAACAATAAAATGATCAATTTAATCCGTTCAATTATTGAAGTATACTTTTTATATTGGGTTTTTTATCAGTTGTGCCCCTCTGAGATATTACAATTTCAATTATGCCTCTCTTTTTTGGGAATATCACTTGTGCCCCCACTTCTTGCCATTCTATCACTTGTGCCCCTCGGATTAGTGGCTGTCCATACCCAATGCATACATACGTTAAGTTATGGGACAAAAGGGGAATTAAATTTAAACAAGATGGTTGGAAAGTCATCCTATCCTCTTCATCCTCCCCCGTCTTCTTCATCTTCCCCCTTCTCTTCCTCCTCCCCATCCCCCTCGCTCCTCCTCCACCACCTCCTCCCCCCGCTCCCAGCTCCTCCCCCTGCCCCTACGTTGTCTCCTCCCTGAGCTCCCCCTTCCACCTGTACGTGCCTCCCCCAGCTCCTCCATGTTGCCTCCTCCACCCTGAGGACCTCCCCTCCCCCACCGCTCCCGCGCCTCCCACTTCGCCCCCACTCCTCCTCTGCCCCCCTCCGCCCCTGTACCTCCACAAGCTCCTTCATGCTGCCTCCTTTTCCCCGAGCACCTCCCCTCCCCCTCCGTGATTCTGCCCCTCTACCCCTCTGCACCCCCCGTCGTTACTCGCGCCTCCCCCAACTCCTCTGTGTCGCCTCCTCTGCCCCTGCGCCTCGCACTCTGCTCACGGTCCACCTATGCCCCCATCCACCCTCGTACCTCCCCACCTCCTTCACGTCGCCTCCTCTTCCCCGAGCACCTCCCCTCCCTCTCCGTGCCTCTGCCCCTGCTCCTCCTCCGTCCCTGCGCCTCCTACAACTCCTTCGCGTCGTCATCTCTGGCACGAGGATCTCCCCTCCCTATCCACCTCCATGCCTCTTCCCTCGATCCTCCTTTTCCCCCTTACCGCCCCCAGCTCCTCCCCTCCAGCCTCCCCCTCCTCTACACACTCCTCTCCTCCGCCCCTCTAACAACTCCCATGCGGCTTCAACATCCTCTGCACCCATCCCATGTTTGGCCTCGAGAGCGTCCGCCTCGCTGATCAGACCTCCCCTTCCTCTATGGCTAGGTTCGCATCGGTGACTCCCCCTACTGTCGCCTATGTTGTAAAGCTTTCCTCGACATCTTTCACTGAGATGGCTGCAAGATGGTTGAGATGTCTTGGGTTGAGCACAACCAACACACTGTCGCATCGTAGTTCGTCACGCTCATTGTCGATCGCGTACTCGTACATATGGGCCTTGAGGAGACCCCCATTAGCCCATGCGATACGAGAGGTTGCCCCGGCTCGTCCAGAACACATGCAAGGTTAACTTCGAGGGTTGGAGGGTGAGGAGAAGGGAGGAAGAGTGAAAAGAAGGTGGGGAATTTCTTCCAAATATGTCCCTCTTAACTACACCATGGTTTGATTAAACCATGGTTAAGTTCAACTTATTGACGGTCAAAGTAACGGAGGGCGCAAGTGATAGAATGGCAAGAAGTCAGGGGCACAAGTGATATTTCCAAAAAGGGAGGGGCATAGCTGAAATTGCAACATCTCATATGGGCACAACTGATAAAAACCCTTTTATATTTCATGAAAACAATGTAGGGTTTACGGATTTCTACGTAATTTACCCTAAAATATATCATAAATGCCAACAAACCTATA
The DNA here is from genome assembly GCA_037367405.1 of Ottelia alismoides. Taxonomy (NCBI): domain Eukaryota; kingdom Viridiplantae; phylum Streptophyta; class Magnoliopsida; order Alismatales; family Hydrocharitaceae; genus Ottelia; species Ottelia alismoides. The sequence goes on along the minus strand of JAZKJV010000351.1, from coordinate 97,586 downwards.
GAAATAATATAAAATAATAGAGAATGATTTCTACCGCATTTCACATTTCCTACTATATTTCACATATTTTGAAAACAATCCATAACATTTTAATTAGAATCAAATATATCTTATTTTAATGTATATGAGTAAAGTGTTGGTAATATTTTCCTGTCGGTGTTATAACGTTAACTATTCTGAAGAGACCCGTTGGATGTAGAACATGTAAATGGAGAAAAGGAATATTATTTTTTTATTCTTAGGAGAAAAAGATTACGAGATATCATTTAAATTCTATTATGTTTCTCGCATTTGTATTATATAAAAATGAAAGGAATCAACAATAAACATAATATCAATTATTGGAAGCCTAATGTCATACTCCTGAAATGTTTCGGGATTAGATCCCAAAACTATGAATACGAAGCTCTTATGACATTTGTAATATCTCGAGTTTAGATCAAAACGTTATAAAGATAACTAATCCTAACAATTTATCAGATGCATACTCAGTTGGATCCATTAACAATCACTCAAAATACTTAACTACAAACTATCAAGCATTGATCCATTGAACACATGTCTGATTGTTGTATGTATGCCCAAAGATCTTTTTTAATTTATTGGTAAAGAAGTAGATGCTTCATAGAGGTCATTATGTTTCATAATGTAGTCGTGGAGGTGTTCCACCTTGTTGAATTAAATGATTTTTATACCGTGTGTTTCTCTTAGATTATGTAATATCATTCATGCCCCTAGCTTTTTGAAATATTAGTTGCACCCCCAATTTTTTGGACAATTAATAACTGTTCCACTCGAATTAGCTTTTCTATTATTAAGATAAATCAAACCATGGTTCATACAAATCAAAGTATGATTTAGTAAGTTTTTCTTACAGTTGTGCCTCAATCATTTTCAAAAATTACACTTTTACCCATCTATTTTTTTCTCCAAATTCACTTACACACCTGAGATAACGTTCATTCGAGAAGGAATGGACGGAAATATCCATAGGGATACAATTGTTAATTGCCCAAGAAAGTATGGGCGCAATCAATATTGCAAAAAAGATACATAATTGATATTGAAGAATTTAAAAGGGGCACAATTGTAAGAAAACCTTTGAAATAATGCACAAAATATAATTTAACAATAATGCAAGCGTACATAAAGGGATCATTGGATTATCACCTTGAATGTTGTATTTGTATAAATTAATGTTATTCCTGGAAAAATTAATTTTTATTTCACGACAGTATCACGTTTTGAAATATTTTTGTTACGAATAAACAACGGTTTTTTAATAGTAAGTCCGGTAATTTCGGAGGTACAAAACGTCTCCACTGGAATTCGAATCCGGATCTTTTAAAGTGGAGACACACTGCTCTACCAGCAGACCACTCCTTAGAGATCACTCCTTGGATTCGAATAAACAACAGTTACTGATTGCATCCACCATCATTTTTTTAAATCATTAGCAAGTAGAAGCAATAAAATAAAAATATAGCCCGATGAGTTTATGCCAACAATTGTTAGAACAGTAACAATGAAAATATATTTTGGGTTCCATATTTCAATATATGTGGAAAATAATGCAACATATATGATTAGCAACGTCAAAAATATCCACCGAATTTACTTTGTCGCAAATTTTGTGGAATATTTTAGTGAATAGTAGTTGTTGCAGAAATAAGTCTGATTTTACACTATAATAAATTGGAGCTATAGCAAAAAAATAACCCAAATGCTTCATTAGTATCTTTCCATATTGACAATTTTTTTTTGATAAATTTATCATATGTTATTATGTTGCTAATGAAGGATCATAGAGTAATCGTTATATATCGATTACACTATGACATAAAGGAGTTATAACACCGAATAATACGAGGATTTGTTATATCTTTTGTTGCCACTTTTGTAATAATGAATACTATTCATCTTAAAATTATCTTTAATTTTTAAAATCAACAACAATATTATGTTGATGACGTCTACTTTAACATATGTACCAATCATTGCATCTTTCGTCTATACATGCATTTCAAACATCACGAAGTAATTGTAAGTATAATTTGTCTTATTATTTCTATGATTTTCAATTAGACTAAACAATAAAATAACATGTAAGAAAGTAAGTGTACATTACAAGATTAATCATTACCCTTAACGTTGGGGTTTTCTTTCTTTTGAGAATGATATCAAGGAAATTGAAATTTAATCAGAGAGTACTACAAAGTAATTAATAACTTTAGAAATGAGAGATGGGGAGAAAATATGTAGATATTTTTTCACATCTACCCTAAAATATCTAGATATTTTTTTACATCCACCTCCAAAATATCTAGATATTTTCACCTAAAGGAGGAGTACTAGAGAGGATTATAGATCTCTCCACTTGAGGGCCTATAAATACCATTGAAGGAGTTTTCATTTAAACCACGACACAAACATACCGCCACAAGAATCCACAAATGTCCTCCCTATAAAAGGGATTTTGCCAAAATCTTGTCGAACCACAAGGCGGATCAACAGTCATCGAAGAGACCTCAGACAAAATCCCGATTCAATCAACAATTAACCCACAATATAAATTAAGCAATGAAAAGAAAAAGTAGTGGAGTTAAAACTTATTATTACTCTACAATAGATGTGTATAGTGTGCAAGTATGTAGATGTCGAACACAAGAGCAAACGGGAGAATGGTGCAAGTGAATGCAAAATGTGTGCTTTTTGTCGTCTATGTGTTTTTGTGGATTTTTTATTTTTGATGATTTTTAATTTTTATTTTTAATTGTTTTTAATTTTATAATATTATTTTCTTTGATTTTTAAGTTCCTCTTTTTTAAATATATAATATAGAATAAATAAGGCTTTATATACAATATAGGATGATATAGATATAATTACAACTAAAAATAAATAGAAATTACAGAACTAAATATTTTTGGATTTTTAATAATTTTTTTTTATTTTCATGATTTTCTAAGGTTTTTTGCTAATTTTTATCGATATTTAAAGTCTAAAATATCCCAAATCAAGAATGAATTAAATAGACATAATTAATTTGAAGATTAAAAATATCAACTAAGGTCCAAAATTCTTCAAATGAGTTTAATATATAGGTAATAAAATAAAAACTATGAAATAGAAAATGATATTTCTGGAGTTTTTAGGATATTTATAGATGTTTTATAAAGGATTTTGAGGTTTTTTTATTTCTATTTTTAATGATTTTTGGTCCGAAGGTTAAAACTATTTAAATAAACAAAATATATTTTTAGGGAATTTTTAAAAATTATTTTATATTTTTAGGTATTTTCTAAGTCAAACAGGGAATATTTGTGCTAATTTTGATTTTTATAAAATAGGAAAAAGTCCTAAAATGATGATCTAAAAATGTGGCATGAATCTACAACATAGCAGGAGCTTAACCCTATGTCTTAAGATTTTCTAGATCACAATACCTATATTTAATAAATAAAGAAAACACATAAAAATCACTGAACTGGTCGGTGGATATATTTAATTAAAATAAAAGGTAAGGGACTTTATGCAATTTTCACAAAAATATATGACTGAAGTAAAATATTCTTGGGCTAAAACGAAATATAAAATTCATGGGTCCTGCTTGTAAAATGGCCACCTCATGTGGGACCGCACGTGAGGTGAGTTGGCATGGAATGCTTTGCAAATACAATTAGTTCGAGGGATGTTATGCAATTTCTATAAAAATAAATCAACGACAAAGGAAAATTTGTGGACTAATATTTAAATACAAAAACTGCTGTTAAAGGATGCAAAATACCCAATGTAGGTCAGAACAGATGACAACGATATGATTCACTTACCACGTGTCATGTTCTCCAGGGGCGATGGCAGTTCATGGGTGGACAGTCCTGATTAGATCTCCAGGGGGAGATTAGCAGTTCTGGAAGGGCTTTATCTGACGGAGGCTGGTGAATCTGGCACATGGAGGCAATCGGACGACTGGGAGGATGCTCGAAAGAATAGGGAAGAACTCCGATTCTTCCGAGCCTCGATCGGTTGTGTAACGGGCCTCCACCTACCAGGACATCACTGAATAAGGACAAAATAGAGAGCAAGCTCCCCACACATGCTAGGCTCTTCAAAAGATACGCCAAAGCAATGATGGCATCAACTATGGCCTTAAAGTTCGACGAAATTCGATCGAAATTCGGTTGAATTTTGGTTTCGGTCAAGTAACGATATAGAAAGCAGCATGTATATCTATTTTCAGGATTTCGACACATGTCGATCGAAATTCGGTCCATTTTGACAGCTTTCGATCGAAATGACCGAAAGTTGGAATATCTTCATATGCAAGCATCGAATTTTGGCCTAAATTTGTTCTTGTCGGCCACTTTTGGCCGAAATGGTCAAAAAAGTGGTGAAATGATCAAAGAAAAATATGAAATGACTAAAGTTGGCCAGATTCTTTAAAATTTGGACTCACTAGGACACCTAGCTAATATTTTAGACACCTATAAGAAGATATTTAGGATTTCATCCATATTATATTGTTTGTAGGCCCTTGATAAATATTCTTTGGAGGCCTATAAATGATGGCATCCATTGCACCATTTCACCACACACACAACTCAAAGAGTTCTCACAACTCACAAGCCTTCTTGCTCTCTCCTTGGCGACGAGTCTTACTGTATTTGTGGTTGTCTGTAAGTACTTTCATTATAATTTTGTTGTTATACACGATTAATTCTCAATTTCCCACTGCTCTAAATATGTAATGAGAGTTTATTTTTGAGACCCCCATACTGGTAGGGTATGGTGGCACGGGGGGGACATCGGACCATTCTACATATGTGCTCAGCAGAACATACGGTTCGGAATCAAATCGTACGATCCATATCAACACTTTGGATATCTTAAATGACAACTATAGCCAATGACTCCCTTTTTTATAAATATTTTAGTAATAATTATTGTAAATAATTTCTTTTGATTGGGTACAATTTTAGTAGATTGGTTTATGGATTTTACATATCCATTTTTCATGTTCTTATCTTCATAATATCATCATATATTGCATTGTTAATTTCTTAATGCTCAAGAGGTGAAGATAATGGCCTCTAACTCTGGTTTCGACTCTCAATCTGGGTCTGGGCAACATACAATGGCTGTTGGAGAGATTGGATGGAAATATGCTACTATCCTGATGGCAATAAGTCAAAACCTCAATGCAAATTTTGTGGGAAGATAATAGGAGGAGGAGGAATCACAAGACTGAAACAACATCACGCGAATGTGGATAAATGCCCTACATGTCCAAAAGCGATCAGAGCTGAAGTGAAGGCTCACTTGGAAGGGAAGAGTGAGAAGAAGAAAGAAAAGGGCGAAGAGATGAGGAGTTTAATGAATTCATGTTCCATAGAGAGTTCATTGTCTTGTCTGATTCTGATGATGACGATATCCAATATCGACAAGATATTCAAACAGAGGCTGAGAGAAATGCATATAAGGCAGCATTACGCGACTTTATGAGGAGCGAGCATGAGAGATGGGAACTCGGTGGTCGTGGTGGCCTTGGACGTGTCGGTGGCAGTTTAAGGTTCCTGATAAATATTGGATCGGGAAGCGACAGTGGAAGTGGTGCAGCTATGGTGCCACCAAAGAAGAAACAAAAGGGCATAAAAGCATTTCTGAGAAGGAGCAATTCCGGTTACTATGTTCCGAGCAAAGATCCAAAGCAAAAGACATTAAAGGGCATGTTCGGTAATATGAGGGAGCAGGTAGGAAGGGCTGTTACAAAGTTGTTTGTTGGAGAGGGTATTCCGGCAAACGTCACAAAGGGACCCTTCTTGCAGCATGCAATTGATGAGATTTCTACAACGGGAGGAGGCGTGACAATTCCTATTCCGTACGAGATAATGAACAAGTATCTCCCATGGAGAAAGATGATATTGGGGAGTATATTGCCGAATTGAAGAAGAAGTGGCCGGAGTATGACGTGACCCTCATGTGTGATGGTTGGACAAGCTATACGAGAAAGCAAATCATCAACTTTCTCGTATATTGTGATGGAAAAACGATATTTATAAGGTTCGTAGATGCATCTGAGCATGTCAAGAGTCACAAGCACATACTCAAACTCTTGAAAGATGTCATAAAAGAGGTCGGTCAAGAGAACATTGTTCAAATTGTGACCGACAATGGGAGTAATTTCAAGAAGGCTGGTGAGATGATCATGTCTTTCAACAGGTATGGCATCGTCTGGACACCTTGTGCTGCACATTGCATAGACCTGATCCTAAAAGATTTTGGAAAGAGGAAAACCCTCATGAATGTTGTTGATAATGCACGATCAATCACGACATTCATCTATAACCATTCAAAAGTCCTAGCATTGATGCGAAGGATATGTGGTGGTGACATCGTAAGGTCTGGAATTACAAGATTTGCAACCAATTTTATAGCGTTGCAAAGCATGCGACAACACAAAGTTGGTTTAAAGAAAATGTGTTGTTCAGGGGAATGGTTAGAGATTCCTGAGGATCACACCGATCAAGGAAGAAGGGCAGAAACCTTGATCAACAATGCCAATTTTTGGGACGACATTGCCAAGGCGATAAAATTATGGAGCTGGTTGTGTTAGTCTTGAGAATAGTGGATGGTGACAAGAAACTAACCATGGGTGTGATATACGAAGCTATGTGGGTGATGAAGGAGAAAGTGAAAGAAAATGTAGGAAAAGGTTATAAGGTATGGTTGGGCATCATCGACGAACGTTGGTCGAAAATGTTGTCACATTCTCTTCACCAAGATGGTATGCATTTTGTACATTACGCTCTTTGGGTTAATATTTTGGCTTTATTCAGTCACCCTTAAGTACTTTTTTTGTCTATTTTCAGTATATTATCTTAATCCGAAATACCACTACAAGCACAATCTTGGCACTCGTCCTGAGCTCTTATCATCCCTTCAAGTTGTGGTGGAGAAATTAGTGAAGTCAAGAGATGTCCAAACACATTGTATGAATGAGGTATACAATATCGTATCTTCCTAATATCTTATGTCTTCTCTTCTTAAATTTATTATTGAACCCGGTATTTTCTACCTTGTAGATAAAATACTTTATGGAGTCCTTGGGTTCTTTTGGAAGAATAACCGCGATCAACGGTCGTAATAATACTCTTCCAGGTGTGTATTAATGTATGATATTTAAGTATCAAGTATTTATATAATTTTACCTTTATCTTATATGGTAGTAATATATTATTATTACTTATCTAGCATGACTAAAATAAATTGTACCTTGTAGGTGAATGGTGGATCCTGTATGGATTAGATGCACCTAGTTTACGACAAGTGGCTGTGAAGGTATTGTCGCAGACTACATCCGCTGGAGGATGTGAGAGAAATTGGAGCACCTTTAACCTCATCCACTCCAAAAGGCGAAATTCCTAAGGAGTACAAAAGCTACATGATCTTGTCTATATCCACTACAACCTCAGGTTGAAAATAAAGCATGCAAGGGAAGGACATGACAAGCAAGAATACATAGATCCCATGGACCTTGCATATATATTCAAGATTAAAGATGACAATGAAGATGAGGAAGATGTTTTACAGAAGTGGATGGATGATAAGGGAACTCCCGTACTCGACGAGAGAGGAGGGTGACCAAATACACATATTGCCTCGCAAATGGAGGCAAATGTTGAAGATTATATGGCTAGATCGGGGAGACATCCAAACCCAGCTGGAGGGTTGGAAAGTGATTCTGATGACTCCTCCTCCATGTCTAAATCAAAATCCAAATCAGGTGGTAGTGGAGGGGTTGTTGCAACAGAAGATTACATGCAAGATGAAGGGGCAACATCTGGTGGGGGTGCTACTGGATTTGGATTTGAAGGAGTACGTGCTGGACTTCCTGGACAAGAATACACGGGCTACCGTACAAACAAACATGGTCAGTATATTCCAAGTCCTAATCGAGACCCAGCTACAGAGCAAATAGATTACTGTCCATACCCATTGTACCCACAATCCCACCCACAGGGACAAGTCCAAGATGACACAATTATGGAAGATCTCTTATCTTCGGTGGGATCATTGAGTATGGATGTTGGAGATTCGATATTTGTTGGTGAGGTAACTTCAAGACCCTTCAGTGGATATGGATCTCAAGGGCAAAATGATTCATATGATGTTTTCCCTCCTGGATATGGGCCATATGGCTATAGTAGTGGTACTTATGGGGTATTTCTGGGAAATCAACAACAATATACCAATACCTCTTCGCAATCCCAGATTGGTGATGGATAAGGATATGGTATATTTTCAGATTATTACCCTGCAGTACCTCCATCTCAACCCCAGTGTTGGATCAGGATATGGTATATTTTCATATTATTACCCTGCAATACCTCCATCTCAACCCCTTCAGATGGCTTCTCCTCATGCGCTCCTGCTCCATCTTCTTCATCTCAAGGTTCTCATGTTGCATCCTCCTCGCGTCGACCTCTGTGTGATTCTGCGGCTTCTGCCTCTTCGAGTGACAAGTATCCTAGGATTGGCTTGCTTGCACACGTGACTGAGCATGAATACATGGAGTATTTAATGGACTACAAAACCATGTACTCATATATGACATGGGAGGATTACGTGGAATATAGGGACTCCATCAGGTCACGTTATGGAGGAAGGAATCATATAGGATACATGGCTCCACAAAGGAATTCTTGGTTTGGATGATTGAATGTCATGTGTCATGTTACGTAACTTTGTGATTGTGGACTTGTATAATTATAATATGAATATATGATATTTCAATTGGAAATGCATCTATGCATATAAAGCCATTGCTTTTCTTTACTTCTTTCTGGGCTTGAAGGAAAATTTCAATGTCAAACTCAATATTATCATATGTACCAGAATTTGATTCCAATCAGTTACCGATATGGTGACCGAAACCGATATTTCTGGCCTCGATCATGAAAACATCTTATTATTATAGTAAAAACTTGTATTTATATCTTAATTAATGCTCGACCAACATCAGAAATCTTAATTTTTATAAAAAAATTGGGATTTCAAATCATTTCCAGAATTTCCGGTCATTTCACAAAATTCCAGCAAGTCTCCGAGATGGTGATCGAAACTGATATTTAAGGCCTTGATCATGAAAACAACTTATTATTATAATAAAAACTTGTATTTCTATATCATTTAATGATTGACCAACATCCCAAATCTTAATTTTATAAAAATTTGAGATTTCAACTCATTCCCAGAATTTCGGCCATTTCACCGAAATTCCACCGAAATTCCTTTTCCAGGGTTACCGAAATGAAACCGAAATCCGACATCTGAGGCCTTGGCGTCAACTGAGATGTAAGGATGAAATGGGCTCCATATATACTCTTCTTGTACCAAAATCGCCTCCGTCGAGGATGTGATGCTAGGGTTCGTGCAATGTTAACACATGCAAAGAAATGTGATGGGATACATGTACTTTCGTGGGTGAATGAAGTGGAATGAAAAGGGGAGGCGGTGTCTCTGGCGAGGCGAGGAGTTGGAGTATCGGGATCCAGATCCATAGTGGATCAGGTTGATTGGAGGAGGTGGAGCGTAGAAGAAGCGATGGGCAAATGAATGGTGGTGGTATATGGGTCGGCAACAAGTCGACACACAACGGAAGGGTTCGCCGGAGGTCGAGCTCCGGCGAACTACGAGCTTAGGATTTTATGCTAAAACACCCGATCAAAATGTAAAGCAAATGCAAAGAATAAAACCTAGGGCTAAACTAAGACAAAGAAAGAAGAAAAAAGTACCTCAAACGGAGATATACCTCGAACGGAGCTACGTTGTGAGATTGACCTCACAACCGATGGTGGCCAGAGGTGGTGGAATGCACCTAAAGACTACTCCTGGATCAGCTGCGAAGTCCTGTCACGGCCTTCGATCCTGAGCTCCAACGAGGGAGGCCAAAACTAAGTCAAAAGGGGTTCAAATAGGAAGAGGAGCTCCGATGGGGTTATATATAGGATGACATGGACGATGGGAAGATCGAGGGAGCGTGCGTAAATTAGAGGTTCTCACCTCGGAAAATCACGCCAACGTGATTGAGCAAGAATCGTGGAAAGATATTGGTGAAGAAACCAACCCGAATCGTTGAATACATCAATCGAGGAAAAAAGGAGAAGGAGTCGTTCAACCTAGGTCTGACAACCCTAGGACCTCGGTCAGAGAGTTGACTGATGTCAACTAAAGGAGAAACTTGGTTGGTCCAGATGGACCAACTGGGAAAAAGCAAACAAGAAATTTTTTTTATAAATTTGAAATTAAATAATAAATGATTTTATTAATTTTAAGTTAATTAAAATAAAGAATGTTTCTTATTTTATGTATTATTTATTATTTTATTATTTATTTTTTAGACTTTTTTATTTATAAGTTATTTTTTAGGGTTTCTTTATAGGTATATTTATCTATGTTTTGTAGATTTTATTTTTATTTTGTATTTTTAATTTTATTATTTTATTTTTAATTTTATAAAATTGTAACTTATTTTTTATATACATAAATATATTTTTATTTTATTTTTCTGATATAAAATATAAGTTTAATTAATTATAGGTGTATATTATATATGTATAGTTATTGTATATTCATCTATGTATTTAGAATACATATTTTATTTTAATATTTTCTTTGTGGTTTTATTCCTTTTTAACTATGAAAATATATTATAAATAATATTTACAAAATTATAAAAAATAAAATTATAAAAATAATAAAGAATAAATAAAATAAGGGATTTTTACACCCATAACCCTGAGTACTCTCGCAATAACATTCATAACCCTATATAATCGTGAATTATGCTTACGACCCTGATAACTGTGTTGTCTTACATCTATAACCTTCCGTTAGTTTACCTCATTAACTCAACCAAATGATTGAGTTAATCTAACCGATCAATGATCTACCGACTGAGATTAACCTAAATAAACAATCCCACATCTTTTTCGTGAGGCAACACATCATTCTTGAGGCTCGGTGATGATGGAGTGTGCAGAGGAGCGATGGCCAGCGACACCAGGGGTTTTGAGGTCGGTCTCTACAGTTCGTCGCGGGGTCATGGGGAGGGGGGAGGGCTCTGCAGGTCATCGCACAGGGGGGAGGGAGGGGCTCTATAGGTCGGCACGGGGCACGGGGGGCTCTACAGGTCGTCGCATAGGGGGGCTCTGCAGGTCGGCGCAGGGGGTGAGGGGGCTCTAGTGGTCGTCGTGGAGGGGGGGTCTCTGCAGGTCAGCACGGGGTGTGAGGGGATCTGCAAGCCGTCACGGAGGGGGGGGGGGGATCTGCAGGTCGTCGCGGAGGGGGTGGGGGGGGGATCTACAGCTCGGCGACGTGGGGGGGGGGGGCTGGTCTTCGGTCATCCGGGAGGGGGATTGAGGTCAGTCGGGGTTAGGGGTAGTTGCAGGTTGGTTGTCGGCGAGCGGGGGGTGGGCCTGGGTCTCGATGGGAGAGGTCGGTCGAATGAGGGAGAGGGGTTGGAGGGGTATGCTTTGTAAATAAGAATGAACATCACAAGTATTTTTGTCTTTTTGAATGGAAACCGTCAAATATGACGGGTATCCCAAACGGAGCATAACATAGGGTTATGTCATGTAAGAGTTACACACTACTGGGGATTTCTCATGTAATTCATGATTATGCAAGGTTATGGACGTTATTGCGAAATTACTCATGGTTATAGGCGTAAAAATCCCATAAAATAAATATTTTGTTCAGGTAAAATATACAATAGGGTTCCAAAACCTAACTTTCACACCTTAACTGAAAAAAATATGAAACACCTTCACTAAATAGCTTATTAAAAGTTATACACAATTAAAAATATTTTTGATACATTTTGTGTTTTTATTTGAGAGATATGGGTCTGAGAAATTGGGATTTTGGCTTTTTATTTAGGGTATAACTTGTACCTTGTATATTATTTTGTATAAACTAAACTTTGTATTTTTCTATATATTATTATCTACAACTTTTATGTTCAGAGTTTCTTTATTTGAGGTATAAAAAGTAGAAAATAAAGTAGATACAAAAAATGAATAAATTATGAATAAATAAATGGGATTTTTATTGTATTATTGTCCCTATCTCTCCCTACTTTATTCCTTGTCGACCTAATCATCGAGATGCCTATATCTCGGGATCTAGGGACATAAAATACTTTTGGAATTTTATTCTTTTTCTTACAATTTTGGCATTAAAAACTTTATTTTATACACAAATAAAGAATGAATTTTAATTTGTACAAATCAGTGCTTATTCACATGCATTATCTAGCGTTTTTATGGCTAAAATGATAGAATAAAGGTGATGAAATGAATATTCATCACCTCCTCCTTCGAAGAGTTGTAAGTTCTTCTTACCTTATTATAAACAGTGTAAGTCCTTTTCTCGTAAAACTTGAAGTCTTGTATGCAAGTTTCAAGTTCTTAATGAAATGAAGTGTTTAAGTTCCAATTCTACCTTGTTCATCGATCCATTATCACTCACCTAATTTGCTACTAATCTATATCAATCTAATGCCACCCCAAGAATCTCTGCATAAAGATCTGATGGACGGTGGCCATTTTGCAAAGACATACATCCATTTCAAGCTTAAGAGTGAGTTCTCTCTATCGGCATTCGACGGTAAATGCAGGAGACTTTTGGTTGCCATAGAAGTTGGGATGCTGACCATTCAAGAAGCTCACAAGAAAATATGGAGGATAAAGTTGAATCAAAATGAAGAACACTGAAAAATGGTGGCTAAGGTTCAGGAGAAGCTCGTAGAGATGACAAAGATGACCACCGACCTCGCTACCTTCTAAAAATAATTTTATGAAATCCAAATATAGAATAAAATATCAGTGATTGTAGTTGCATAAGTTTACATTTAGTGACAGAATAAGACCATATGTTTTAAAATTCTATTTGCTATACCGATTTGGATATGAACAGATTTATCTTTAAAACTGAGAAGATTTGTCCTTAATTAGCTAATTCTAGATTTATCAATACTATTTATTATTATTATTATCTCTCTTGATTAAGCAATTCACTAATATTAATTAATAAATACACCATTTTAAATAATTAACCCTAATTATTGTATATAATTCAATATATTATTGTGCCTATATTTTATGTGTTTTTTTTATTAAAAATCAAATAAAAATTAGTTTAATATTGTAAATAATTAGTGTAACAATTTCACATTGAATGTTTTTCTATCTTAACTTCTAATTATTTATTATTGTATTCAGTCATTTACAATTTTCTGATTGGACCATGTGGTCCAATCAGAGAATTACTTAAGCCAACTTTTCCTATTAGCTTGCCTAATTTTCTCTACCGTCTGATCTTGTTTGGACTCTCCTAAGTCATCGTCAACCTCACGATCCCTCATCATCTAAAGGTTGTGAAGCCATCAACCACCTCAAGTGCTCCATTTTTCCAAACCTCCTCTGGTAACCCTCTGTTCAGTTTCTACCACTAAGTTCCAGCCTTAATCTCCCTCTTCCACGCCAACCACCAAATCCCCCTTATCTCTAAGTCCTCTATCTTCTGTAGGTATGTCAATCTGGCTCTACCCATTGGGTACCCGACCTGAACCCGCCCCATTTAAGGACTCAAAACCCGTCCCATTTACTTTTGGATGGGTCTGGGTTTTGAATTGACTACCCATACAGGTATGGGTATGGATTTGGGATTGCCTTGTGGGTACCCAAACCCGAACCCACCCCAAACCCAATAAAATATGTGTGTGTGTGTTTGTCTGTGTGTGTTTGTATGCGTATTGCATTTTAATAAAATTAGACCCAAATCCATTTCATATCTAAATGTATCGATCTACGTGTATAAATATCCAACTTAATTTTCTCCTCTCCATCCATTTTTTCTTATTTAACTAACTTTTTGTATCTTTAATAAATAAAAACTATCAACACAAAAGAGTTAAACACTTAACATATAACAATTTTATGAATCCATATTACACGATCTCACTCTATTTTGTCTATTTGTGAAAATCTTGTATACACTTACAAACAACTTGAGATTTACCATATCAGAGATATGGGTACCCATTGGGTTCAGGATATCCGACGGGTATATGGGTACACGCTAGAAATTACCCGTTTAATAAATGGACGAGTATGGATAGTGATATTATAAATGGATATGGGTTTGGAAAAAGTAATACCCGTCCAGAGCGGAGCTCCGACGAACTACGAATTTCGATTTCTATGCTAAAACACTATTCTAAAGACTATGCTAATGATGTAATTAAAATGCATAAGTAAAAATCTAACTAAAATGTAAAAATCACAACTCTTACCTGAGTATTAGCCAAGGAGCAGAGGCCTCGCCGGAGCGACGACCTGGGTGCAACCTCCCCCCTTTTAGCCCTCTCGGACCCTCCAGGGGATCCTCCCTGTCACGAAGGCTCACGCTAGGCCGGAGGCGGGGGCAGAAATGGAAGAAGATTGACCAAAAAAGCAAGGAGGTTGGAGGTTGTTTATTTATTCACATGGAGAGCACCTTATTTGACTAGGGCAAATCAAAAATTTCGATCGGATTTACAAGGGATACAAGGCATGGCGTGAATGTACAATGAAAGGGGCAAAAATCTCACGAAGAGACGGAAGTCGATGGATGGCTTCATCACGCGGGGAAATGCAAGAATATAGAGGATTTGACAGTTCTGGCGAGTCAGAGTCCCGATGGGATAGTTGACCGCGGGTCAACAGTCCGCCGCCTCTCATTGGTCCACGTAGGACGCAAAACGACAAAACATGAGTTTTTATTAAAGAATAATTAATTTAAAATAGTAAATAATTTTTTATTTTTCGGGAATAAAATAAAAAATGTTTATTATTTTATGTAGTACTTTATTATAATTTTTATTTATTTTTTAGTTTTATTTATTATAAGTTTATTTTTAATGGTGTATTTACATGTATATTTACCTATATTTTGTACATTTTTATTTTGTACATTTTATTTTATTATTTTATTCGTTTTATTTTATATATTTATAAATCATTTTTGTGAGTATAAATATATTTTTATTTGATTTTTATGATGTTATTTGTACACTTAAATAAATAGAGATGTATATTATATAGGTTTATTCATAGGTATTTTACCTATGTTTTATGTACTCCATTTTATTTTAATGTATTTTAATGAGTTTTATTTTAGTTTTGTATTTTTAATAGAATATGTATTTTATTTACAATATTATAAAAATATGAAAGAATAAAAGAAGTAATGAATGGATTTCCCTTTTATTTGTATGCATATAGAACATAGGTATTTCATCTATGTTTTGTACATAAACTTATTTTAATCTACATTCTACTTTTGGTTTAATTCTGATTTTAATGTCCATGTACGTTATAAATAATATTTACAAAATTATAAAAATATGAATGTATAAAAATAATGAATAATGAACAAATTGAATATTTTAATCAGTATTATGTACAATAGGGGCCCAATGCCTAACTTCTACCCAGTAACTCCAAAAAATATAAAACCGCCACCACTAAATATCTCTTGAAAAGTTATATACAATTAGAGGTGATTTTGCTACTTTTTATTGAAAAGATATGGGTATGTGAAGTTTGGTTTTTAACTTTTTATTTTGGGCATAAAATGTACAATGTGTATTATTTTTGTGCAAACTCAATTTTGCATTTTTATTTACATTATAATCTACAATTTTTATGTACAAAATTTCTATATTTGATAAGTAAATAATAAAAAAATAAAATAGATGTCATAACTGGGAAAAATCGAGGGTCGTGTCTTTCCACAAGGCGGATCGACAGTCGTTGAGGTAACCTTAGACAAAATCCCAATTAATCAACAATTAACCCACAGTAATAAATCAAGCAATGAAATCTAAAAAATGTGGAGTTAAAATTTATTATAACTCTACATGTAAATGTGTATAGGGGTAAGCACAAGTAGAGGTTGAACACTGGGAGCGAACGGTTGGGAGCAAAGTAAATACACAAAATTATTCAATTCTTTTCTTGTCCATGCTATTGTTTTTGTGGGTTTTTAATTTTTAAAATTTTTAATTTACTTTTTGATTTTATAATTTTTATTTTATTTTTAATTTTCTGATTTTATATTTTCTTTTTATATTTTCAATTTTTTATCTTCTTTTTCTTTAATAAAAATAATATAGCCTATACAAGGCTTTATTTACACAATATATAGAGATATATTTATAAATAGTATTAAATACAACCAAAATTCAAAAAATAATTATTTTTGGGATTTTTATATTTTGCTAATGTTTTTATATTTTTCCAGAAATTTTTGCTAATTTTTATGTATTTTTAAAGTTAAAAATATCCCAATAATGGGGTTAATACATAATCCGAAAATAAATTGGATTTTAAAAGTAGTAAATAGATCCCAAAATTACCCAAATTAATTTTAATACTTAAATAATAATATATAGGTACTTAGAAAATAATAAAACATGTTTTTGGTATTTTTGAAGAGTTTTTATATATTTTTTAGGATTTTCTAGCTTCTTGAAATTTTTATATTTTCTTTTTCTATTTTTAGGGATTTTTATTTTCTGGACTCAATAAACATCAAACATACATAATTTTTTATTAAATTTTCAAAAAGTTTTTCCTATTTTTTTGGTATTTTATAAATTAAATAGTGAATATATGCTCCTCTTTTAATTTTTAATAATGAGATAAATGCATAACATTGCCAAATAACTAGATAGCTGAATCTACATGGCAGGGGGCATCTACCCTAATTTTTGCACAATTTTAGGAGCAAGCTAGCTATATAAAATAAATAGAGAAAAGTCACACAATAATATGTCCTAACAGGGTATTGTTGCAATAAAAATAAATAGCAGGGAACTTGTGCAATTTTGCCAACATAATAAAACATTTATTTAATATTTACGAACTATTGCACAATATACAAGAGTTGCTAGGGCATATGCGTAATTTTTACACGCCTCACGTGGGACTGCATGTGAGGTTGGGATGGACCATATTGTAAATACATGAAATATGGGGTCTTGTTAGCAGAAATCCTATTTATTTTACAACGCTAATATTTATTTACAATATCGAAAAATTAATGACAAAACTGCAAGGCAAAGAGTGAAAATTACCCCTAACGCACGTGGGCAGACGACCTTGATGCGTTCACTTATCCACATGTCGGCACCCGATGGCGCGATGACGGTTCGCTGATGGACGTGCGAGATTATGTCTCAGGGCTGAGATCTACCATCAAGAGGCTGCATCATCCAATGACTCTGCTTAGAACTGGGAGTCTTCATAGATCAAACAGCTCTGGGGTGCCCTGGAAAAACTGGGAAGAAGGTCGCCTGGGGAGACCTTTGATTGGTCGACGTGCGCTCCTCCGGCCACCTACGTCGCCCCTAAATGTCTCTATGCCTTCATGGAGGTCCCCCACGTCTATTGATGGCTTCCATCAAGCACCTGGAGCTCAGTCGTGCTCAGGCAAGGTCGCGGAAGATGGCGAGCTCCATGTGCCTATCGTCCTTCAAAATTGACCCAGAATAGGTCTGTTGGCGCTCCAGGTCCTGCAATGTAACTCGCACAAGAGAAAGAGGGGTCCTGTGGCCTTGTTTGATGGAGATGGACGTAGGGTGAAGCAGAGTGGTGATCTTCAATGAAGGGTGGAGAGGGGAGATCTGATTTATGGATCCAGTAGGGATTCGAGTGGAATGAAGAGCCTGTGGCATAGAGAAATGGAAGGGGAACAGAGTGGAGGTGAAATGGTGGTCGAAAAATGGTCGAAGCACTGTGAGATGTTACGCTAATTACGTAATTAAAATGCATAAGTAAAAATATAACTAAAAATGGTAAAAAGCGCAACTCTTACCTGGGTATTAGCCAAGAAGCACAGGCCTCACCGAAGCGGCGGCCTGGGTGCAACCTCCCCCCTTTTAGCCCTCTCGGACCCTCCAGGGGATCCTCCCTATCATGAAGGCTCACGTTAGGCCGGAGGCGGGGGCAGAAGTGGAATAAGATTGACCAAAAAAGCAAGGAAGTCGGAGGTTGTTTATTTATGCACATGGAGAGCACTCTTATTTGACCGAGGCAAATCGAAAAGTCCGATCGGATTTACAAGGGATACAAGGCATGGCGTGGATGTACAATGAAAGGGGCCAAAATCTCGCGAAAAGACAGAAGTCGATGGATGGTTACATCACGTGGGAAAAATGCAAGAATATAAAGGATTTGACAGTTCTGGCGAGTCAGAGTCCCAGATGGGACAGTTGACCGTGGGTCAACAGTCCGCCGCCTCTCATTGGTCCACGTAGGATGCAAAACGACAAAATAAGAGTTTTTATTAAAGAATAATTAATTTAAAATAGTAAATTATTTTATTATTTTTCAGGTATAAAAAAATGTTTATTTTATGTAGTATTTTATTATGATTTTTATTTATTTTTGGTGTTTTTATTATAAATTTATTTTTAATGGTGTATTTACATGTATATTTACCTATATTTTGTACATTTTTATTTTTATTTTGTATATTTTAATTTATTAATTTATTATTTTATTTTATATATTTATAACTCATTTTTGTGAGTATAAATATATTTTTATTTGATTTTTATGATGTTATTTGTGCACTTCAATAAATAGAGATGTATATTATATAGGTTTATTCACATATATTTTACCTATGTTTTATGTACTCCATTTTATTTTAATATATTTTAATGAGTTTTATTTTAGTTTTGTATTTTAGTAGAATATGAATATTATTTACAATAGTATAAAAATATGAAAGAATAAAGAAATAAAGAATGGATTTCCCTTTTATTTGTATACATATAGAACATAAGTATTTCATCTATATTTTGTACATAAACTTATTTTGATTTACATTCTCTTTTTGGTTTAATTCTAATTTTAATGTCCACGTATGTTATAAATAATATTTACAAAATTATAAAAATATGAATTTATAAAAATAATGAATAATGAGTGAATTGAATATTTTAATCGATATTATGCACAATAGGGGTCCAAAACCTAGCCTCTACCCAACAACTCCAAAAAATATAAAACCACCACCATTAAATAGCTCTTGAAAAGTTATAAAATAAAAGGTGATTTTGCTATGTTTTGATTTTCTATTGAAAACATATGGGTATCTGAAGTTTGGTTTTTGGCTTTTTATTCTGGGTATAAAATGTACACTGTGTATTATTTTTGTGCAAACTCAATTTTGCATTTTTACTTACATTATTATCTACAACTTTTATGTGCAAGTTTCTTTATTTGATAAATAAATAATAAAAAAATTGGTGTAAAAAATGCATAATTAATGAATAAATAAATGAGGTTTTTATTGTATTTTTTAACCCTTATCTCCCCCTACTTTATTCCTTGTCGACCAACTCCATTCTGGACTTGGTCTCGGGGTTAGGGTCATAAAATATTTTCAATGTTTTATTCCTTTTTCTTTTCTTCTATTTATTCTATAATTTTTGCATTAAAAACCTTATTTTGTATACAATAAATATAATAAATAATGAATTCTATTATATACAAATTGATGCTATTTACATGCATCTGATGGGGTTTTTAAGGCCAAAATGAAAGAGTAAAGGTGATCAAAATGGAGATTCGTCCCCGCTGACATTCCTAATCTTTTGGTGGTGGTTGAAAACACCACCTGGGACCACCTTCTGCCAACCTCCTCCTCTGCGTATACCCCTTCTTCATCGATCACAACCACCATTTGTCATTTTTGTAAGTGCCTCCTTGCCTTCTCCTACACTTTGGTGACACCCACTGTTAACGAGATTGATAGACAATGGAGGTTTAACTCTGGGGAGATCCACGAGAAATCTTCTCATGCTGCAATTGTTCGGATGCTGCTTGAGCTTCCTCAACCATCCATTGAGGTCAAGCGACGATCGAACTATCAAACCCCCCCTCTAAGCATGTGATTCATCACCTTCTTCATCTTCATCGTTCCTATCTAATTTTCAAGTAAGTGTGTGATCTTTGTTCCCATGTCTATTTGAAATTTTATCCTTACTCATTCCTTCATCGATTCAGACCTCAGATCACTCATAAACATTCACCTTCACTTCAACATTCACGTGCTTTCATTTTCTTCATCTGATTACTTCTTCATCGACTAACCCATCTCGATCCTTCACCTATCTTGTAAAGAATGGTGACTCACCTGGGGCTCATTGTTTCCACATGTTTCAACCCTTTGTTTCATCTCATTTCACACCTAAAGCATCCGCATGCGTTTTGTCTTTGCTTCCAACCCTTGTAGGAGTTCAATGGACAGAAATTTATCAGAGTAGACTTTCAGGCCTTCGCCTCAAATGACTTTCCATCAAGCTGATGAACAATGTCTCCTCAGTGCTCCACCTGAGTACCAACCTCATCACAAGACCTTCACAAAGGTCTCTGAGCCTTCGGACTCATATGAGGAATGAGGAGGAGGCGAGATGACTTCACTGGAGCTTTGCTCTAGCTCCACACATCAAGGAGTAGAGGGTTGAACCGTTCGACTAGTCTTCATAGGCGCTCATCCTACAACTCAAGAAAAGCCACGTGATTCATCTGAAGAAACACTTTAGGCCTACGCTTCGGTGCACCGGAGGCTAAGCAGATCATTCGTACCCTGACATGTGGATCGAGCCTCCTTCGACTCTAAGCCTAAGAGCATGTAAGCCAACTCATATGTTTGGACATTTTGCAATGCATGGGTCTTTATTCTGTCGAATTACATTTGGATCCAGTTCATGCGTGGCACATGCACACTTGGGAAAATTACAAGTGCATCCCTTTGACTTCCTTAAATTGTAGATAAGTCCATTCCTTGGTTCAATTGCATACATGTGTCCTGGTGACTTTGTCTATTTGTTATTAAGTCCTTATAAGGACCTTTTTGAAAATAAATTAGTTTTATTGCAATTATGCCTCTGTCTCGTTGGTTTATATCTTCTAAACATTTATGAAATGGGTGTCATTTGAAAGATATTTTTATGATCTTTCTGATTATTGATCGATTTAATGATTTGATCTGTTATTCACACATTAAATTTTAGATTGTAAAATTTATCTATTTAGCTTTGAATCTAAACTTAAATTGAGATAATTTAAGGTTGATTTATACCTTGATGCCTTGATCCTCATTGAATCTTAATTAGTTTCACAAGTTTTCACAAGTAATTTTAATTAAGAAATCATATGCGTTGTTGAGTATCGTGCTTATTCTATATATCATGTTCGCATTATTTTGACATTTTAATATATTTTGAAAATTTACGCATTATTTGTGTGAAGAATTATTTATGTGAAGCATTTATCTGACCTAGAACACTATCAAACTATTGAATTAAATAGTTCAACCCTAGATTAAATTAATTAATTGCTCATGTCCTTATGTTTGACCATGGACTTGCTAAGGTATAAATTAAAACCGAGTCCTCTTCATAGAGATATTTGACTTGGTTCTGTCCATACTATAACAGAATAAATTAACACTGCCGTTTAGCGATTCCTTAAATGGTGCCATTGCTGGGGATACGACCCATTATTTGATTTATTTTAGGCTTAGATATTTTTTAGGACTTTTAGTGCATTTTAGGTTAAGTGTATGTTTTATTTCATTTACAGTTTTATCTACGAGATGTTCAGCTATTTAATTAACTTAATTTCTCATGAGAATCACCTAAAAATAATATTGTTTTGTGGTAAGTCCCGTGAAGCCGACGAAGACTGAAGGAACGCAGAGGTAAAGAGCTTGGAGCTTTAGCTGCAAAGACCACTTGGCAATTATTTCAATAGATAGATTTTGTTAATTGAGTAGTGATTTGCACTGTAAAATTGTTTGTAGTAATTGTAGTTTAATTGCTCTATTTACAACGATTCTCATTTGAGTTCTTGTATTTGTATATAAAGGCCTCTATTTATTATTTTATTTATTTATTTATGTTGAGAGTTATTCTCGACTTGAGTGACGTGAATTAGGAAAAGATACTTCGATTCAGATAGTCAAAATTTATGTCATATTGACTTATTCCCTTCTTGTAGTTTAGGCCACATTTTTATCTCATAATATTCACTTATATCTTATAGATTCATTAATAGGCGCATCATAAATATGTTTTACCTAGTCCAAATTAATTGAGTTTCTTCACCGCTAATAGAACTCTTATTTAGATGGGGCTCATCAACTTGCATCATTTATATTAGATTTTATAAATTCAGTCAGGCGTCCACATGAAGAGTGCTGGAAAACATTGAGAGTATCTCTAAAAGACTGCATGCATCATTGATTTTGTGCATGCATTCCATTTCCATCTTCTCTCTCGATTTTTGCAAATTTTAAGAAAAAGGAAAAAGGGACTGAACGTTAGGCATGTCTTCATGTGGTCACCTTAAATCAAGTGATAACCAACATTAAAATTGGATTGAATTATGTAAGTTGACCTCATTTAACTTGAAATAAAAGCAATTGTGTATTATGAGCAATAATATCCTCATTGTACACATGTACTTAGCCCCAAAACAGAGTGGGTGAGGACAGATCCCTAAGGATAGAGCACAAATCCTTGGACTTCCACCCTACGCTCGCAGATTTTGGGATCTACAAGTGGTTGCCTTAGACCTTACAAATATATTTTGGTTATATGGGCTTGTAAGTTCCTTTTGGAGTGTGATATTGAACCTGGCAGCCCTGGAAGATCACTCCATTGTTTGAGGGCTTATAAGACTTCAATTGGGTGTAACAGGAGACTCCTTGTGTACGTGTAAAGATTGTTCTCTCACCAATTAAAACTTACAAGATAAAATAGGTCGAACTATTACATCCCCTGTATGTTGAGTTGGTGAAAATATTCAAAGGATTTGACTTTTGTTTGATTTGTGTAAGTTGATCCCATACATTCAAGTGTAACTTAGTACTAGATCTTTCTTGAATCTATCTTGTTCATTCTCATATTCTCTTGAAATCGAAAATGGATAGTTGGTCGGATTTTGTTCAGATTCTGTAAACCTATCATTGAATTATCCAAACATCACATCTTCCAAGGTCCAACCACTGTCTTCTCCTAGACCTTCCTGAATTTGAAATAACCCTTGTTCAATTCATGGTTTTATGATTCCAATTTAGGGAGCAGTTGCATCCCGACCGACCCCTTTATCTCTTCTCTTCTCATTGAGGAAGATCATTACCTATGTGAGGTTGAATTGATTTCAATATCTTCGTCACAATCCTACTCAAATCCACTTTTTGATGAAGGTTTAAAAGATTCAGATAAGACACCTCCAAAGAGACAGAGTGGGGAGGAAGAAGATTGTGAAAACACACTACATATGGTTTTGGCTAGGTTAGCAGCCTCAAAGCAGAATGCGGATTTATTGAGAGCCTAAATAGGCCAGCTTAACCTAGGGATGGATGCACCTATGGATGCAACTTATAATCCCGGATAATATCAGATGACCAATTGGTTGAGTCCATGGAACCAGAAGTTGAATATGAATTAGAGTTACGTTTTTGAATCCGTTGCTGCAATTTAAAAGGAATATATGAGTCATATAAATTCCTTAGAGTCTTTGAGTTAGTTTGTAACCTTAGACATCCTAGGATTAGTCAGGACTATTTTAGACTCAAAGCTCTACCTTTTGTTTTAAAAGATCAGGAAGATTATTAGATAAAGAACTTGGGGTAGTTGTAACTACCTATACGCAGTCCAAGGACCTTTTCTTGAAGAATTTATACCCTTTGAGTAGAATCAACTTGATGTGTTCTCGCATCATGAGTTTCTCTCAATTATCAATGAACCTTATGCGATACATGTGAGAGATTCAAGGATTTACTGCAGAAGTGTCCTTGTCATGGACTAGATCCTACCATCCTTATTTAATATTCAACGGTCCTAACCCTGAGATATAGGGTTTAGTTAGTGTTACTTGTGGAGGGAGTTACACTTCATGTGGTCAAACACCATCTGGAAGGTGTTCGAGAGGATGACCGAGACAAGCATAGCACAGACTGCAAGCAGAGCTTATTTGAGAACCCCATCACATTCCTATCTAAAGGGGGAAAGAATGTAATTGATCTCTTTAAGGATCATATTCCATCACGGGAATCATAGTAGATAAGTTGACAATTGTTTAGAGGATCAATAAGAAGATGGATGAGTTGGATAGCAACTTTATCCAAGTTGATGAAGCAGATGGCAAAACTGATGTAGAGGGTATCTAGGATTAAGATACCTGTCACGACTGCATATATCGCTCATGTTTATTGAATACATCATGTACATGAACATCAGATGTTAGGGCCACCTCCATTGTGTGGGGGAGGACCAGACGCTTACTCATATCAGCAACAAACACAATCAACGGAGACAGTTATAGAGGATCCTTCCAAGTGTGGGAGGTGAATGGTGTATGGTACACACATGACCCTACTAGGCAGGGAAGTATATGAGACCATCCACTCTACTAATGTCCCCCTAATTTTTACAACACACCATTCACAACTACACCTCTTTCAGCACAACAGAGCTCTGAAGCCTATCGCGCTCAACCACCGAGGGAACAACAATAATAGGTTCTTCAACAGACGTATCAGTCAAGCCAACAAAGCCCTAATGTTCAACATCCACCACAACATCAAAAATACCAAGCCCATCAAGGTCGGTCTTCATTTTTCCCTCTTCTTCTTCACAACAATAGTTACATTCTGAAGGTTATGGGAAGAACCTTAAGCAGATCACAGAACCGTGAAGGTCGCATCATATACGACTTAAGGCAACTAGTCATACTAGTTGCTTGGGGTAGCGGAATTTAAAAAATTAAGTGATGAAACCACATGTTCCGAGAATACTTCTTGAATCATTTCATCCAAACCACAAAGTATATATAGGAATACCTATTGAAGCATGGTTGCGATCGAAGCTTCTAAACGAAGAGACCACTTGTCTCAAATTCGATCCGGATGGAGAGATGCTTGCGAGCCCATTGATGAGACGTATCCTTTTCAAAATCCAAGATGTTGATCCAAGCAATGGACCTCCTAAGTTCATCACATGAATCCGAGGTCTTCTTCGCATACTAGAAGCATCGCGGAAGACGAAGATCTATGAGCAGTCAAAGCGGCAACATGATGGTGTAGTGACGATGACGATTCTCATTAGGTCACAAAGTGGATAACCACGTCAAAGAGAGAGAAAGAGTGGGTACGTGAGATGACGAGAGAGAGACTTGCAATTATTGTTGTGAAAAGAAGAGCTAGGGTTTCCCCTTCTTTTATACTATTTTGGGAGCCCATGGATCACAATCCATGTGCAATACAAAATCAATGGATGAGATTGCTTTGTGATTCTTTAAATGGTCATGATTTTTTTGTAAAAAATACAACAATAATTAATTAAATTAAATTAAATATATATTAAATAATTATCAATATAAATCAATTCACTTAATTGGTATTAAAGAACTAGGAAAGGAGGCAATCTCCTTCCTAATAAGAGGGGGGACGACCACTTTGAATTAGGACTAGGGTGTCGTCCACCCCTCCCTTTAAGGAAGGAGTGCTCTCTTTTCCTATTTATGAGATCATGTAACTCACATCGTCCTTTAATAATTGCAATAGATTTTGTTGCAAATTACACAAAAATAATTTCAAATTATTTTGTGAAATATAAATCACGCCATTGGAAATTTGTGAACCATATTCACATACCCAAAAGAAAATGTAAATTACATTTACAATTAATTTTCTAAGAAAAAATACAATATACATAAACATTTAATTTATAAATATTATTTACAAATAGCTCTCTTTAATATATTATAAATCACATTTATAATATATATGATTAATGTGGATAGTACTATCAATATTAATCATATCCATGATAATTAAATTACATTTTTTATATTGGATTATAATTCTCATGCATTTCACATTCACATTGTCCCATGATAATTAAATTACAATTTTTATCTATAAAAACTTCTCAATGCTTAGATACACATTTTATCAATGGAATTATTCTTTAACTCTTTCAAGAATAATTGCTTTCTTAATGGATACTTGGAGATAGGGACATGAGGATTGTATGTTCCACATATAATGAATTGGATATTGATATCACATCTCAAATACAGATCTCTGGGACCTCTCATAGATGTTTGATTAAGTCAAGAATGCACATCTAATCTTTTTATTACATCTGAATCGCATCCAGATCAATGTCCAACATTGGATTGAGAGTAGATTACTTCTCTACTAAGAGGAGTCACTAAATCCATATCTGTTTCATCACTCCCTTGAAATGGAAGAGTCATGATTATACAATTGTTTATGGTCACAATACCCTCGAGTATTTCTAATACCTGTACATGCTGCATACTACAAGATCTAGAATAAACATGAAGATTTAGATCAACTTTATATTGTCTTCTTCAAGGTTTTATCATTAAGTTTCTCATTCTGTCATTGGGAGTTGTGTCGATCATATGCTATCCAAAGTATATATCATACCTACAAATTCTTGTCATGTTTCTAAAATAAGATGACCATGCATGGAATTTGATTGGTCCAAGACCTCATGAGTGAGCTCATGTCTTCCGGTTCACCATGTAAACTCGTATGATCCCTTTGAGAGATCATATTACTCATATGCCCTTGTATGCACACCAACTCATCGATGTATAGACCTTGATTAGACCATCAACCTATCGATCTGACAAATGTACATACTCAGACATATAGCAGGACATCTGCCTCCGGTCCAGAAGATGCATGCCTATATCGTGACATATACGGCATAGGTCTTGGTTATCTCGATCTTGTTAAGTCAACTCTTTTACCTAACTTATCTCACACCTCTAAATATCTATTCCTATGCAGAGGATCTGCATCAAGAGGTCAGTCAGATATTAGCATTTAGAGAAGGATTTCCATCTCCTTCTCGGGCTAGAGATCATCTCTTAATAATCATTTTACGGTGCTTAATGAGTCCCCAATCTAACTCTTTAGATATTTCATCCAAGCATCGGCCTCTATGATTCAACCATTGAATTAAAAACTGTATGCTCATTAAGATGACAATGGTACATATCCCTAATTGTACTAAAGGGTCTAAGATGTGTATTCATTTATTTCAGACGATGAGTGAAAATAAATCAATATCCATTATTGATATATCAAATATTACAATAACATTTATTGTAGAATTAGTTCAACTCTAGGCTCACATGGCTAACATCTTCGTCAGGACCCACTGATTTTCAGCGGTAGATTCTCGAGGAGTTACGTTCCTACATGAATGAGATACATGATTTGTAGGTTGACGTAAATCACTTATATCATCTATATGATGAATAGTCTAAACCATCTACATCCATTCCTTCCCAAGTTCGGGCTAATCCCAACAATCTGAACCAACCTCAGTAGCAACATAAGTATGTCATGTATATTACTCAAACTCACCTAGATTTGAGCATGAGATTCTTATGTTTGATTGTGTTAACCATATGTCACTCAATATCGGAAGGACCATGGTGGTATTTGACCGGGAAAGGGACAAGGATGGGGTTTGTTTTTGAGGCTTTGTTAGAGGAGACTCAAGAAGATGAGGAAGAAAGGCATCAACACTGGCCCCTTCATCTAAAGAGGAGGACTAGTGGTAGAGAAAGAAGGAGTACGAGAGAATACTGACAACATGGACCAGATTCATAGTTGATAAACCCAAAGATAATCGTCGGTCGTGTGTTCCACACAAGGCAAGAGCACAGTCGTCAAGGTGACCAACGAGAATCCTGGATTTAATCAACAATTAGCCACAACAAGAATGAAGCAATTAATATAAAAATGTGGAGTTAAACTTTATTATAACTATACAACAAATGTGTATAGGTATAAGCATGTGTAGAGGTCGAACACATGGAGGAAACGGTAGAAGGAGGCAAATACAATGCTAACAAAATTGTCTTTTATCTTTTGTCCATTGTTATTTTTTAGGGGTTTTAATTTTATTTTATTTTTAATTTTATTTTTGTTTTATATTTTTGTATTTGATTTTTAATTTCCCATTTTTATATTTTCTTTTTATATTTTTTGTATTTTTATATTACTTTTCTTTTATATAAATAATATAACAAATATAAGGCTTTATATATACAATATAATAATATATTCATAAATAGTAAATACTAATAAATATAGATAAAGTATAAAGAATAAATTATTTTTTGGGTTTTCGTATTTTTCTAATGTTCTAGTAATTTTTCAGGATTTTTTTGCTAATTTTTAGGTATTTTTTGAGTCAAAATTATCCCAAATAAGGGATTAAATATATATGCTGAAATTGATTTGAATATTAAAAATATAAAATAAGTTTCAAAATTATCCAAATCAATTTTAATATATAAATACTTATATAAAGAAAATTATAAAATAGAAAAACATATTTTGGCTTTTTAAATGATTTTTAAAATGTTTATAAACATTTTGGGGTTTTCAATTTTGAGAGTGATTTTTGGTCTGTAATTAAAACATGAAAAATATACTATATATAAAAATTTTGGAATTTTTAGACATATTTTTATATTTTTTGGTATTTTATGAGCTAAATAGGGAATAAATAGGTATAATTTTATTTTTAATAAATCATTTAAATGCAAATAATACCAAATAAAATATGGGTGTGAAAGTACATGGCATGGAGCATTTAATCCTATTTTTGTTTATTTTTAATAGCATATTACGTATTTATAAAAATTAGAGAAAATGCATAAAATTAAGTATCCTAGTAGGGCATTTTTGTAAATAAAATAATTTCCAGAGGCTATACTACAAATTTTCCAACATAAAATATTATTTATTAATGATTATTTTATAATATATAAAAACTCTAAGGGTTACAATGCAATTTGCCCAGCTCACGTGGGATAACACATGAGCTGAGCTGGACTGGACCAAAATGTAAATAAAATAACTACAGGGGCCTTGATGCAAAAATTCCATTTATTTTTAAACGCTACATTTTTATTTACATGGCTAATAATTAAATAGATAATAATACGGGGTTGGATATGCAAATTACTCCTTTATTGCGCGCGATCGGACGACTATGGAGCTTTCACTTGACATGTGTCGTGTCCTCATCGCACAATAACAATTGGACGATTGACGTTTGCGATTAGATCGCCGGAGGTGATCCAACGACTGAGGTGTGCAATGATCGGACGTCATCTACAACGTCTAGGGAACGACTGGTGATCGGACGACTCTCGAGACAGGTGGAAGAACATGGAAGCAACTCGTCCTGGGCGAGTTTCAATCGATTGACATAGAGGGCACCCTTATTGATCGGGCGAATCAAGAGGATCGAGCTATATACAAGAGATTAAAGTAGTTGACGTGTATGATGATTGATCTGGGAGTAAATTCCGTGAAGGGATCGATGCCATTTGGACAATAGATCGGACGGGAAAAATTGATGAAATTGCAGGAGGAGACATATTTGATGGGTTGTAGAGGCGCATGGGGGAGTTTTCCAGGGGTCAACTCTTGACGCGCCCTTATTGGTCCAACTCATCCCGCTACAGGATAAATTATGCTAACTAATTCATATTTTATTAATTTAGTATAGTAAATGATTTAATTTTTTGAGTATAAAATAAAAAATGTTTACTATTTTATGTAGTATTTTATTATGATTTTTATTTATTTTTTGATGTTTTTATTAGTACTTAATTATTAAGGGTATATTTATAGGTATATTTTCCAATATTTGTATATTTTATTTTTATTTTATGTATTTTATTTATTATTCTATTTTATATATTTATAACTTATTTTTATGTGTATAAACATATTTTTATTTTATTTTTATGATGTTATTTGTACACTTAAATAAATAGATATGTATATTATGTAGGTATACTTATAGGTGTTTTATCTAATGTTTTATATACATTTTATTTATTTAATTCATTTTCTTTTATTTTATTTTATCTATGTATTTTTACTATAATGTACATTACATTGATAACATTATAAAAATTTAAAAGGATAAAGAATAAAAGAATAAGTTTCCCTTTTGTTTATATACAAGTATACCATAGGTATTTTGCCTATGTATTCACATAGACTTAAATTATTTTATATTTTATTTTTGGTTTTATTTTGGTTTTAATATAAGAATATGTTATAAATAATGATTACAAAATTATAAAAATGTGATTTTGTAAAAATAATGAGGGATTAATAAATTGAATATTTTAATTGTGTATAATATACAATGAGGGTCCAAAACCTAACTTTCACACTGTAACTCCAAAAAATATGAAACAACCTCCATTATAGAGCTCATGAAAATTTATATACAATTAGATGATATGTTTTGAGTTTTTATTTGAATATATGAGTATGTAAAGTTGGTATTTTGGCTTTTTATTTTGTGTATAAAATGATCACTGTGTATTATTTTTGTACAAACTCAATTTTGTATTTTTATTTACATTAATATCTACAACTTTCATGTTACAAAGTTTCTTTATTTGATGAATTTATAATAAAGGATAAAATAGGTGTAAAAAATACAGAAATAAATGAATAAATAAAATGGATTTTTATTGTATTCTTGGCCCTTACCTCCCCCTACTTTATACCTTATCGACCAACTCAATTCTTGACTTGATCTCGGGGTTTAGGGTTATAAAATATTTCGATATTTTATTCCTTTTTCTTTTCTTAGCTTTATTCTATAATTTTGGCATTAAGAACCATGTTATTTACATAATAAATGTAATAAATAATGAATGCTATTTTGTACAAATTAATGCTATTTACATGTATTAACTATGATTTTTATGGTCAAAATGATAGAACAAAAGTGATAAAATGTAGATTCATCAATAGTATACGGAGAACCTTGCACTTTCGGTTGAGGAGGATGTAGCAGTAATGGACATTACCCAGCCTTTAGTAGATAGTTTTATTTTAAATTCCAAGTAAAATGTAAAAGATTCGTGTATGAAGAACCTTGATTCTAGAAATAAAAAGAAGCAAGTTTAAATTTATGATTCAAATTCTTCATATTCATCTTATGTTTGTTCAGTACCTTTCCCTCGCGCTCTAACATTAAGAAAACACATTGTTAAGAATATTCAAAAAGATGATCCAGATATGGCAACAATTTTGTAGAAGATAACATCATGTATAAGTGCCACTTAATGAGAATGTAGCAAATAATACTGCATTTTAGAAGTATCTTAAGGTACGATGCATATCTCCAAGGGTTAGCAGGAAGAAGTTGAACAGTTATGTAAATACACATGTCTTATTGGTTGCCACAACTTATTGCCTCAAGAACAAACGGTCTCCAAGAAATAAGAGAGACTTGGAAGCACATTATGTAGGGAGTCATTTATGACATAACATTTGCATGCATTCTCCTTGATAACAGATATTCGATCAAGTTGCTACCATTTGCCTTATACATTTGGGTCCATTTTGCAAATCCAGAGCATTACTCCAATTTGTTGATAAGTCTATGAAGAAGTTAAGGGTAATGTGAAGATCCTAAAACCTGAACAAGGCTTAACTGCAAAATTCAGTTGGATCTGGGCTTAATTGTAAATATATTTTTATTTCAATATTTGAAAAATTATCCGAGTAATCCGT
Source organism: Ottelia alismoides (assembly GCA_037367405.1). Classification (NCBI taxonomy): domain Eukaryota; kingdom Viridiplantae; phylum Streptophyta; class Magnoliopsida; order Alismatales; family Hydrocharitaceae; genus Ottelia; species Ottelia alismoides. The sequence goes on along the minus strand of JAZKJV010000351.1, from coordinate 65,849 downwards.
CGCGTAGTGCTCATCGAGATCTTTCCAACAAGTTCAAGAACGTGAAAATCAGAGTTCGGGAGCTCGAGTTACGACTATTTTAGCGGGAGGGGGTCCAAACCATATTCGGATCTGGACCCGGATCCGAATCCGGGTACCAACCCATATAATCCACCCCCTTCCCCAAAAATGCCCAAATTTAAGCCAACTCCCTTCCTCCTTCCTCTCCCTCACTGAAGCATCGCCGGAACACCCCGGATCAACGATCAAATAGTGTGAACAAAATCATTGAGGCATATTTTAAACAGTAATTCAATGGATCCAAATGAATTAACAGAGAAATATTAACGATTAACATCATGATAATCATGCATTTCTCATTCATTATCTGATTACATAATGCAAGCAGGAATCGATTAATTAAAGGGAAACATAAATTAGGGCGAGATCCAGGAAAGGTAAAGTAATAAACAATGTGCGGCAAACAAAATGAATGAAAGGTTAGATTAGAAATCACCGAAGCATCCACGAATTGGATTGTCCTTAGAGAGGATATGACCTCCACAATACCGGTGCATAGGGTACTAGTGATCCGCTCGTAGGATACGACGGTACACGATCTTCGTCTGCGCACATCACGAGACCATCCTCGAAAGTACCTCCGAGAACTTGCAACCGAGAAGAACATGTCGCAGATGCGGTTGGAGAACATAGAGCAAAAGCGGCAGCATGAGAATTTTTCTTGTGAGTGAACAAAAATGGTATCGAGGGGAGCGGTATAAAGAGAGATTCGCGTACCCTAGCATGATGCACCTCTCGATTTCCGAAAACGCCCCTCAACGGGCTTGTCTTTTTTATTTCCGAAACTGCAGCTATAGCGAGCATTTGGCTCGAGCTGGATTCTCAATGTAGTCGAATTCAAATTAATCCATATGATTAATTTAGTCGATCTGCCAAATGAAACAACAGTAAAAATATCGAGATCTGAATTGACTCTCCTGAGTCGGAGCCGAAGCCAGAGCCAATGCAGAGCCGGAGACGGAGACAAAGAGGGAGCGCATGGCGCGTGTGGCCCTCCATTCCTCCTCTCTACTATTGCTCCAAGAGCTTGGGGTGTGAACTCATATAAAAGTCACCAAAAGTTTAAAAACACTAGATGTGGTACTAAACTTTCACCCATAACTCTCATTGTTTCAAATTTGGGAATTCCCAACTTTCCCTCTAATCCATTTGGTTTTCCAATTGAGACCAAATTAAACTCCATATTGTAATTGCATAAGCTTTCTAAATAAAGCCTAATTACATACTTTAAATACAACAACCCCCCACGAATTCACCAATTTGAAACGAGATTCAAAGAGAGTTAACAAACATCTTTTGACTGCCACCCTTTGCTTTCAGTAAAGGTACATTCCGATTTGAACCTTTACATGAGTTTACTAGTTCCACTTTAACAGGAACGAAGTGAACTACGTCTTGAACTTCAGACCTTGATGTTAAAGTACACGGTTGAAATAACAAAGTATTGTTCTTGGTACAATCTTCAGAGTTTGTGCTCTTAAAGGTCATGCACCCTTATCCTATTTCATGAATGTGTTCAGGAAAGACCCTCTTCCTTTAACTGTGGTCCACAATAACACTCACATAGGTGGCGTTCTCCAAGGAATGCACTGGTAACATCCTGCTTAAAGGCTTGAACCCATTCAGAGCCTATGCTCTTTGTAAACGTGCTCATAAATGGCACTCAAGCTTCCAGGATAATACACTCATGCATAAGTATTAAACCAAGAGTGCCAACCAATTCTTCAAATAGCTTGTTATTACCACATTGAACCTACTTTGTGGGATCTCCACTCAGATAGGTTGGGTTGCTACTGTAGAGGAACTCCCAATGGGTCTCACTCCTATCCCAAGCCTAGACTTTAAGACTAAAGATCTATCAAGTCCCTCAGTCAACGGATTTACTGTGTTGTCTTTGGATCCAACAAATCTATACCCAACACTCCTTGAGATACCAAATCCCTTAGTGTCTTAAGTCTGATTCGTATGTGTCTTCTCATTTTCCGATTGAACTTTGCACTCTTGATCTTGGAAAATGTGGTCATGTTATCACAGTACCGAGGTCGCAAGAACTGGCTGACCTACCATGAGAATTTCAAACAGAAGTTCCCTTAGCCATTCAGCCTCAATTTCAGTGGTGTCTAAAAGCACACAGCTCGGCCTCAAAGGTAGTTCGAGCTAGAATGGTCTGCTGCACATACCTCCAGGAGATTGCACCGCCTCCAAGGGTAAAGACATACCCAATAATACCATTACTCACAGACTCCTCTATTTTCCCGATCCAGCTTGCATCACTGTATCCTTCTAGTACAGATTGATATCTATCATAATGCAAACTAAGGGAAATAGTTCCCTTCAAGTACTTCAGTACTCGACCTAGAGCCTCCCAGTGAGTACGGTCAGGACAACTAGTGTATCTACTCAACTCTACAACTAAGAATGAAATATCAGATCTCGTGTAATTTTCAAGATACATTTAGTTTCCTATCACTTGTGAATACCTTAACTGAGCTACAGGTACTCCGCTTTTATTCTTAAACATCATTTTGTATGAATCAAAAGGAGTGCTTACAACTTTGCAGTCTTGACATCCAAATTTCTCGAGTACCTTCTCAACATAGTGAGATTGAGAAATTACGATCCCAATCCATTAACTGACCTTGTCAGTTTGAGACCAAAGATCACATCAACAACACCCATGTCCTTCATCTAAAACTTGCTACTCAAGAATGCCTTATTCTCATTAATAATCCTTGCATGTGATCCAAACAAAAGTATGTCATCAACATACAGACACAAGACAATACACTCATCACCTTTTACTTTGGAATAAACACACTTATCGGATTTATGAACCTTAAAGCTACATGACAAAAATTTTTTGTCAAATTTTTTATGTCATTGCTTTGGTGCTTTTTTAAATCCATAAATTAACAAAGCTTGCAACCTTTTCCTCATTCACATGAGTCACAAGTCCATCGGGTTGATCCATATAGATCTTCTCTTAAGATCGCCATGTAATAAGGCGGTCTTAACATCCATCTGGTGGATACAGAGATCATATACAGTTGCCAATGGTATGAGCATCTGGATTTGTGGTCATTCTAGTTACAGTAGAATATGTATCAAAATAATTGATACCTTCCTTTTGCCTAAAGTCCTTGGCAACTAATCTGGCTTTATACTATTCAATTGATTCATCGGGTCTAAGTTTTCTCTTAAACACCCACTTGCATCCAATGGTAGAGCACTCTTTGGGAAAATAAACCAACGCCCAAGTTCCAATAGGCATAATGGAATCCATATCAGATTTGACGGCTTCCTTCTATTGTTTTGCTTCGGATGACGCCACAGCTTCCTTGTAACTTGGTGATCACCCTCGATCTGGTAGACAACAAAGTCGCTACCTAGATCCTTGGCTATCCGAGGTCTTTTACTCCTCCTTGGCTCAATTTCTTCTGAAAGATCATTGGATTCAGGTTAAGTCTCAACCCCAACATTCGTTATCCTTTCCACTTGATATGGAATAGATCCTGATGTAGAGGCACTCTCAAAGGTCAGATTCTGAGGGATCCCGGTCTTCATAGGGAAGACATCCTCAAAGAAGGTAGCATCATAGAGTTCTACAATAATGTTGACATCTATGCCTGGTATCTCGGACCAAATTACCAAGAACCTATATGCATAGATATTTTCTTAGTAACCTAAGAAGACCACATCAACAGTTTTAGGACCTAACTTCTTTCTCTTGTATTTTGGTACTAAAACCTTAGCGAGACAACCCCACACTTTGAGATATCTTAAGCTCGGTTTCCTATGTCCCCAAAATTCAAAAGGACACTTTTCCATAAATGCCTTGGAGGAATCCTATTCAGAATATGACAAGCCGTATTAAGGCTTCTCCCCACATATAGGTCGGAAGTCCAGAACTCTATAGGAAAATATTGATCATGTCAGTTAAGGTTCTATTTTTACGTTCTGCCATCCCATTTGATTGTGGTGAATAAGGGGCAGTAACTTCATGAACTATGCCAAACAACTTACATTGTTCATCAAATAAATTAGAAGTATATTCACCCCTCTTTCTGACCTAAGATGTTTAAGCACTTTCCCTGTTTGTGTCTTACCCTCATTCTTAAATATACGAATTTTTTTAAAGTTTCATCCTTGATTTTCATTAGATATACATAACGGTATCTACTACCATCATCTATAAAGGTGATAAAATATTTTTTATTGTCTCAGATTAACACAACATTAAACTCATAGATATTCGTATACACTAGATCTAGGATCTCACTATCTCTAGAGACAGATTGAAAAGACTTCCTAGGTGTCTTAGCTTGTACATAGATTTCATATCTTTGAGTTTTATCAATAGTATTTTAGGGATCAACTCTAAATTCATCATTTTTTTAATTGAATTCAATTTTACATGTCTCAATCTACCATGTCACAGATCACAAGATTCTAGATTATTAACTACATGAGATACAGAATTAGAACATTCAGAATTCAAAACATTCATTCCATCACAATCCCAAAAACATTTGCAAAAGTAAAATTCAAAAACATTTGAAAAATCTTTTGAAAATCTAAAAAAAATGCATATGCATCATCTTTTCAAAAATCCATAAAAAGTTCAAAAATCTTTGAAAATTGCATCACAAAAATATTTGTTGCATAGCATTTGCATTGCATTCGCATTTTTCGGATTGAGAATGATAGTTGAACGAGTCTTAGTAAAATCCGAAGATTGGAGCTTGGTTGGACCTTAAATCTACCTAATTAACAGGAACCTTATAGGAGCTGGAAGTGAGGTACTTCAGGTCTAGTTGACTTAATTCTTTGAGAATCATGAGACTTGGTTCAATGGATTCTTGACTGCCTAAGTAGAGTATTTCGGAGTGTACGCACGACTCTTGTTGATAATGACCTAACTTGGATACCTGCACCTTTGACTTGGCTCAACTCAGTTGGAGTGGTGAGGAGGTTGGATTTGCCGGTATGAGACGCACACAAGTAGAAACACTTGTCCTCCTCTAGGGAGGGAAGTGCATCCCAACCCGTCCAGTGATGATGAGTTCCGAGGACAGGAGATTGTGGGTTGCAATAAAGCTTCAAGAGAGGGATAGTCTACTGGCTCAAGAGGAAAAACTCCCTATGTAAATGCTGTTGTATATAGTATTCCAAAAAATGCAAAAAGCAAAAAAAACTCCAAAAAAGTGGACAGGCTTGTACAAAAATAAAAATGCCTGCTGTAGTGTACATATGTGTAAAGTCAATAAGTAAGCTTGTGCTTCAAAGTCAAATCATGTGAGCCTGCAGCTGGATGACTTAACTACACTGGTCTTGCATCCTAGGATAGGTAGCTACATTGGCTACCGTCCATTCTTCTCTTCACCCCCTCCTCTTGGGTTGGTTGCCACTTGAACTTAGAAGGGAATACCCTGCTCCTAGAGGAATGAGTTGTTGGATTGGGGAATCTTTGGGTTGTCATATTGGAGAAGTCAGTCTCTTTGCCATTCTAGTTGAGGAGAGCCACCATCACTTACACTGTACGAGTCAGATTCATAGTCGTAAGGGTTTGCGTATGAGTTGAAATATTTCTAACATGGCTATTGAGGAGACTTGAGCAGAGTTTTGGGATTCTTGAAGGCTGTTGGATTTCAAATCTGGTTATCATTAAGGTTCCGCCCGCACTAAAATTCCAAAGGTCCGACTTAAGCTCCAAACTTTGATTTTGTGAATACAAGTTTGATAATTAATCTTAATTCATTTTTCTTCTTTTTCTTTTCTTTATTTTTCTTTTCTGCACTTATTGCATAAGTGTTTGCTAGGGTCTAGCAAAGGCAAGTATAGGGGGATGATGAATCCACGTTTCATCATCTTTATTCTATCATTTTGGCCTTAAAAACCCTAGTAAATATGTGTAAATAGGCTTAATTTAGGTATTTTAGCATCCAAGCATCATTGAGTAAATATTGTATAAAATGTGGTTTTTAAAGCCAAATTATAGAATAAAAAAAGAAAAGGAAAAGAATAAAATATTGTAAATATTTTATGATCCGAAACCCTGAGACCTAGGCATCTCGATGACTAGGTCGACAAGGAATAAAGTAGGGGGAGATAAGGGCCAAAGTACGATAAAAATACCTTTTATTTAACCCATTATTTATTCATTTTGGGACCTATTTTTGGTTCCACTTTTTATACCTCAAATAAAGAAACTTTGAACATGAAAGTTGTAGATAATTAAATAAAGAAAAATAAAAAATTAATTTCACTCAAAAATAATATACAGATAAAACATTATGATCTGAATAAGATTCCAGAATTCCAACTTTCCAGACCTGTATCTTGTAAATAAAAACTCGATTACCAAACTCACTTTAATTGTATATATAATTTCAAATAAGCTATTCAATGAAGGTGGTTTCGTATTTTTCGGAGTCACGGTTTGAAAGTTGAGTTTTGGACTCCACTTGTATACTTGTACAAATTAAAATATTTATTTTATTATTTATTCATTATTTTTATAATTTTACATTTTTATAATTTTGTAAATATTATTTATAATATATATGTACATTAAAATAGGAATAAAACACGAATAAAACACAAATAAACACAAGAATAAAATACTTGTATTACAATACCTAGGTATAATACCTTTAAAGATACCTATATAACTACTACTTATATGTTATTAAGTGTATGAAATATATCAGAAAAATAAAATAAAAATATATTTAAGTGTATAAAAATATTTTATAAATATATAAAATAATAAATGAAATAAGTAAAATTAAATACATAAAATAAAAATAAAATAGTAAAATATATAGATAAATGTACCAATATAGCCTATAAAAGGTAACTTGTAAAAGAATACCTTGAAAAAATAAATAAAAATCAGAATAAAATAATTTATAAAATAATAAACATTTTTTATTTTATAAAAAAATTAATTAAATTATTTACTATTTTTAATTGAATTTATAAATCATTTTTTCCAAGGTTTTTCTGGTTGGTCCACGTGGACCAACCAGATTTTTTCCTTGGTTGACCTTGGTCAACATTCTAACCAAGGTTTGGCTGCTGTCAGAACCTCGTTTCTCTCCCTTCTTCTCGACTTTTTAGAGGGTTGACCTTTCACTAAACCACGTCGATGCCTTCTGCAATTGTGTTGCTCGAATACCCATGATTCACGCCCAACGTTCGTCTTGGGCATTGGATCATCGCAGCGCCTCATGCGCCTCGGTCTTTGGAGCCCCTGCACCACGACCGTCAACTCTTCAAAAACCATCCCCGACTTCCTTTCACTTTGGATCGCTCTTCCACCAAAAAGGCCAAACCCTAGGGGGCTCAGCTTCCTCCTGGTGACAACAGGAATCGAACCCACATTCCAGAATCCCTCGCGGTGTCGAATAGAGTTGCATCCACCTCGCCGGAGTCCTCGTTGGAGTTCCTTTCCTGCGCTCCTTGGTGAGTTCCCTTTCCCCCTTCTCTTCTCTCTATTTCTTTAGCCTTTTAGTCACTGCTCCCGTAGCAACCTTTCGCCACCCTTCACTTCACTCTTCGTCCCTCGAATCGCTCTCCACGAGCACCACACCGGAGCGCACCTCCGACCACCGCCTCGCGACATCATACTCCACTGTACACCCTCCACGGAGTCGGGGCATTTTTCCCCCGACTTCTTCATGCTTTTCTTGCAGGTTTGCAACCTATCCACGCATCTAGGGCTCATTTTGAGCTTCGCCGGAGTCCCTCGGAGGAGCCCAGCTCCGCCAACCTCTCGCGAAGACCTCGGCCCTTGTCGAGGATTTTTGGAGTCCCCAGGAGCTTGGGGAGGTCTCAAGGAGTACGTCGGCCATTTTGTGCACCTCCAGACCACCGGAAGCCCGAGATTCAAAGCGGGGAAGCTCGCTTCGCCGGAGTTCTTCCCCGCTCCTCGTCCTCGCCTTCCTACCGTTCGATCGAGGCTGTCATCCAGACTGCACTGTTGCTGTTAGATCTAGGCCACCTCTGCCATCCGATCTTCAGCCGAGTTCTAATTGCGGTCGTTATCAGTGAAGCGTCATCGCGCGATGCAGAGCCGCCACGTGTCTAAGTGAAGCAGCATCGTCCGTCGGATCGTGCCCAGTTTGGGTATTTTGCCCTTGAGCCCAAATATTTTTTTGTCTTTATTTTATAGTCCTTCAACTTTCATATGCAGTTCACAAATTTTTGTAATATTTAGTAACTAGCCCCTGAACTTCCCTTATTTGCATTTAGGTCCTCCGCCACGTCACCTCACGTGCCTGTGCGCGTGAGGGGACCGAGCCTTTTTCAAGGACCCCCTGAGGTTTCTTTATTTCATTTCACGCCAAGAACTTTTTAATTAAGTGTATTAGTTTCAGATAAATTGCATGTAGCCTCCGTGCTTTTGTGAAATTACTTTTAGGTCCTTCCCAGCCGCGTGCATAGTACGTGTGGCGGGGGGATATTTGCAGGAACACCCTTGCCGGTTTGGCTATTTATATTTAATCCAAACATTTTGTGATATAGTTGTATATTTTTAGGAAGAATTGCAATGTGGCCCTTGGAACGCTGCTTATTTACATATATTCCCTTTCTAGTAGTGTAGTTTCTCTTTGTGGTCTCTATTTATTTCATGTGTCTATAAATTTCTAAAAATCATTAAAAAAATCAAGTTAAGCTCATGTTTGATTGCTCTTCCTCGCTATATTTTTATCTTGCATATTTATTGCATTTTATTAATTATAAAAATTCAAAAATATGCATTTTCAGTATTGTTTGCATTAGAAAATACATAAAAATTACAAAACCTTTGTGAAAAATTCCAAAAAAATTTATATTTTGCCTATTTTAGTGTTTTTTAACTCCAGACCAAAAATCACTAAAAATACAAAAGAAAACTCCTAAAAACTATAAAACCCAAAATTCTTCCTAAAAAACTTAAAAAATCTATAAAAATCCTAAAAATGCAATTTCAGTTTCTATATCTTCTTTGATTTATTATCTTTCAATTCAAATTAATTTGAGGAATTTTGGACACCATTTGGTATTTTTCATCCTCATTTTAATTTCGTCTAGCAAGTTATTTCACTATTTACTAGTATTTTCGACTTTAAAAATACCAAAAAATAGGAAAAATAAAAACTTGAGAAAAATATAAAAATCATAAAAATATTTTATTTCCTCTATTTCAAGTATTTTTCCCTATTTCTATCTCTCTCTTATCTCTAGTATATATATATCCTTTATATATCTTATATCTTTGTTAAAAGAAAAAAGAAAATAAAAAAGAATAAAAAATATAAAAAGAAAATAAAAAATCAGTAAATTAAAAATCAAAATATAAAAATATAAAATTAAAAATTAAATAAAAAAACACAGAATAAGAAACCCACATAAAATCTCACTTGGCTAAGTAGTTCACATGACATAGGGCTTGACTTTTCGTCTGCTTACTTTACTCCTTTGCTTCCTGTATTCGACCCCTGCTTGCTTGCCACTATACATTCTTAGTAGGGTATAATAAATTTTGATCCTTGCTCTTGATTTCTTAATTGATTGTGTGGGTTGATTGTTGATAAACGTGACTGTTTGAGTAAGTCGCCTCAACGACAGTGAGTCTGAGTTATCATACCATTTCTTAGCGGCTCTCGCTTCCACGTTTTTCAACTGGATACAATGTAATTTGGTATAAAAAGGACCCACATGCTGCAAAATGTCCAGACATGAGAGTTGGCTCATGTGCTCTTAGGCTTAGAGTCGAAGGAGGCTCGACCCACGTGTCGAGGTAATAGTGTTCTGCTCAGCCTCGGGTGCACTGAAGTGTAGGCCTGAAGTGTTAATTCGAATGAATCATGTGACTTCTCCTAAGATGTAGGATGAATGTTGATGAAGACCAATCGAATAGTGCATGTACACCACGTTCCTCCCTCTCCTATGTGATCGGCAGAGCTAGAGTGGAGATCTAGTGAAGTCGTCTCGCCTCCCCCTCATTCCTCCAATTAGTCTCAAAGCTTAGAGACCTTTGTGAAGGTCTCGTGACAAGGCTGGTACTCAAGTGGAATACTGATGAGACTCTGCTCGTTGACTCTATGGGAAATCGTTGGAGGCAAAGACATGAAAAACGATACTGATAAATTTCCAACCGTTGAACTCTTGCATCGGTTGGAAGCAAAGAAACAACACATGTGAATGCTCTAGGCATGAAATGAGATGAAATTAAGGGCTAAAATGGGTAGAAGAAATGAGCCTGGGTGGGTCGCCGATCTTTGCAAGATATGTGAAGGATCAAGATGGGTTAGTCGATGAAGAAGTGATCATATGAAGAAAATGAAAGTGCATGAATGTTGAAGTAAAGGTGAACAATTCCAAGTGATTTGATGTATGGATCGATGAAGGAATGAACAAGGATAAATTTGCAAACAGACAAAGGGAAAAGATAAGACACTTACCTAGAAATCAGAGATAAACAATGAAGATGAAGAAGGTGATGAATCACATGCCTAGAGTTTGAGATTCAATACTATGATCATCGCTTGACCTCAAGGGCTGGTTGAGGAAGCTCGAGCATCATCTGAAAGACTGAGCACGAGAAGATTTCTCATGGTCGATGGAGTTGAACATTTGTCATTGCTTAATCTCGTTGATGTTGGTTGTCATCGAAGTGTAGGAGAAGTCTAGGAGGCACTAGTAAAAATGGCGGATGGTGGTTGTGGTCGAGAGAGAAGGGGTATATGAAGAGGAGGAGGTCGGTAGAAGTTGGTCCCAAGCAATGGTTTCAACCACCGCTGAAGATAGAGGAGTTAGAGTTAAGAGGGATTTGGTGGTTAGCGTGGAAGAGGAAGATTAGGGCTGGAAAATAATTGTGGAACCTAATCGGAGGGTTATCGGATGAAGTTAGGAAAAAAATGAGGAGTTGAGGTGGTTTTTAGCTTCGTAACCCTTGGATGATGAGGGATCAAGAGTTTGACGATGACTTAGGAGTGTTTTATCAAGATCGGAAGATGGAGAAAAATAGGCGGGCTAATAAGAAATGCTGGCTCAAGTAATTATTTGCTTGGTCCACATGACCCAATTAGAAAATTTTAAATGGCTAAAAATCATCTAAATACAATAATAAATAATTAGAAGTTAAGCTAGGAAAAACATTCAACATGAAAATTGAAGATCTTTTTGAGATATGCAACTTTTATGTAGAATTCAAAGTGAAAATACATCAAATATACATAGAAAGTATTTTTGCAAGTATTTTTAAGTTATTAAAAACATTGCTTTAATTTTTTCTTATTTTTATGTATTTTTATTTATGAATAGTATTAAATTCATTATTTACAATATCAAACCATTTTTATTTGGTTGTGGGAAAAGGCTTTGTTGTTGTTGTTGTTTTAGTAAATAAGAAATACATAAAATATATGCACAATAATATATTAATTATATATAATGATTAGGTTTAACTATTTGCAATAAGGTATTTGTTAATTAATATTAGTTGTCAATTAGTGTTAGTGAATACCTTAAGCAAGAGAGATATTAATAATAACAAATAATAAATAATTTTGATAAATCTAGGATTTATAACTCTATATGCTTATGCTAAGCTTGTCTTCGAGCTAATAAATAAAGAATGAATTAGTGTGTTAGTGAATTCACTGACATGTGCATGTGAAGAAATAATGCTTAATTAGTCCAGAACACTTGATTTTAGAGATCCTAAAACTCTATGCTGAACCAGGTCTTAATCAAAAGGAATTCAACCTCTCTAGTCATCAGACTCTAAGTGTATACATACATACATACATACATACATACATACATATGTAAGAGATATGACTTATGGTATGTCTGCATTCACAAGGGTCGAGTCAAGATGTCACTCAAGGTTCCAAACCAAGCGATTCTCCTAATGACCTAATCCTCAACACTAGGGATTAAATTTCTTCTTGCTTCAATTCACCATCTCATTAGTTTGTAAGACTTAAAGAAATGTAGATGGAAGGCCAGATGATGGAGAGAATTAGATTTGTGCTAAGTTTTCTCTTCCTCTCAATGGAGTAAGGTATCTCTCAAGTACCATATTAACTCAACAAAAAATATTTTTGTTGTTAATTAGTGTGTCTGTCTAAAGAAGTCGAGTCGTCTGTACTTGTTTTCCTAAGATTACACTGGGGTGTGTCTTCTTTAAGTATCTCATATACTTACACCCAGACTGTTATCACTTACGATGTAGAGCCCTTTTTGAGGTACTATCCCTACTCATAAAAACCTAATACTTTGGTCCAAGTAGACACTAAAAAGGGTAGGAGCGCTTGCCATTGGTGTAAGCTCTTTGATTTGATATTGTAATGAGTGAGCTTTCCTCTATATTTTTTCTTTTTCTTTTCTTTTTGTCTATCTCTAGTACTTTTACCAAGAATTGGCATACAATGATCAATAAATTTAATTTAATTTCATCATACCTTAACACTTGCGTCAATATCAAGATATTTGTATAATAACCATGTTCTCATATTGGCGCTGACATTCAAGTTTCATGAAGCCTTTGTTAATCTTATCCCATCCTCGAGCATCATAAGATTAAGTCCAAACTCAAATATCAAATCCCAGTTCCTTAAGTGAAATCGCATCTCATCTCATCATGAATGTAGTCGTGCATGTGAGTGTTGGTCATATTCTATAAGGACATGATTACACATGCAATATATCACAGAAATCTTTCTAACTGGGGAACTGTGAATTATTGAGTCTAAGACCCTAATGATTAAGACATGTTAACTCTGAATTTCTAGTCCCCATAAATCGGGTGTTATAACTCAACAAGACTTGTTGTGAAAAGTGAAAGCATTAGGAAAACACCAATTAATTTGTTAGAATGTTAATGAGTTAGATATTTTTATTTGAAGATGTTTATTAACAAACTAAAGAACATGTACGCTTCACAAAGAAGAAACACAAAAACAGACAGAACTCCACATAAAGGAATTGACAAACACTACAGCCTACAGGACATTACATGGGCACCAACACAACACTACCAGACTTTAGCTTCTCAACCTCAAGCATCAGACTTGAATCCACGGGGTTTAAAATCACAGGAAACCTTATGCTTCAATTACTTCTTCCTTACAACATAAACCTAAGAATCGGAATAAGAGAGATCTTCGTTGACTTGAAACATGAAATGCCTCAAATGATGCCACTCTTACTCAAAAGTAATATCCATATCAATATGGGAAGACTTAAAGTTTTCTAAAATAGAAGGAGGACGTAACAAACCCTTATTTTCCGCAATAGACCTACGGGTTTGTCTAAAAAGTAAAAATTTAGACATATGAGGATGACCTAACTTACAAGTGACATTATCCTTGGACTTCTGAATATCCTCAAGGAAAGGTGCAGGCTCCTCCATATCCAACTTCTCCAATAGGGATTATCATATTCAATAGGAAACACTCTTTTTAACTAACTCTTTTTCAACTTGATCTTTCAAAATATATAGTTCACATCTAAACTCTCTTTCATGTTTTACTCTGCAAGGAACTGAGACTAAGCAACCTTTTATAGGTTAAAGAATCCAACGGTTCGAAAAGTAACCATTACACCCAAGGCACCCCTTCAGAAAACTGGAACTCTTGAAAAACCGAAGTAGATTCTATGTTTGGTTGATTTTTTAAAAGAATATGTAAATAAATAAATAAATATACATACATATAAATATTGGATTTGTAGATATATGTAAATCAAATGTGTTATAGTGTCAAAATAATCCATATCCTCTTCAAAATAATTTGTAAAATATTTTTGCAAATCATGTAAAATAGATATAAAATTTTCCAAATATTTTATAAATACAACAATTTTAAATCCCATATCTATAGCCCATAATAATTATATAAAACATGCACGAGCTATGAATAAAAGTATATATGCAATATATACCCCCATCATACTTAGCTTGTGTTTATGTTCTCATGGCACAAAGTAGAATGAAAGGCATAACTCGTACTAAGCATAAAGAGAAAAAACAGGACATGGACAAGAAAACTGGTCAAACCCCCCATACTTAGGCATTAAATAGCCTAAGTTTAGGGTTTAAGAATAGATAAATGTGTACAAAGAATAGAAATAGAAACAAATAATATAAGAATAACATGGAGTCGGTCTCCCTATACTTAGGCTGGAAATAACCTAAGTATAATGAGTGGAAAGAAAAATAAAAGGACAGAGGAGATAACAAAAGATGACCTAAAAGAATACACAGAACTAGGGTTGAATTTCCCCCTATACTTCGGCTCTAAGTAGACTAAGATAGGAGTAAAAAGGTAAAAAGGAAACAAATCAAACCCTAAAATAATATATCAATAGTCAATAAAAGAATAGATGAATCTGTAAGATGTTGAATCTGTCAGATCTGAATCTTCAAGATGAGGCTTCATATTATATCTGAAATATATGCAAGGGATTCAACCGGCATGAAGTCAATTACTTCAACCGGAACCAACCATTCTTTAAAATCTACAAAGTGATTCAACAGTTGGTCGTTGACATGGAAAGAACATGCACCATCTATGATAACAACAATCTCTATACTTCCATTACCGTGCACTTCCATCACTATCCAGGGACCCTTCCATTTAGACTTTAATTTCCCGTGGAATATCTTTAACTTGGTATTAAACAATCTTACCTTTTGTCCCGGTACAAAGTTCTTGCATCTAATATGCAGATCATGCCACTTATTCACTTTGTCCTTATAGATCAAGTTGTTTTCATATGCTCGGTTATAGATTTCCACAACCTCATTGAGGTTCAAGTGACGATATAGTTTCCCTAGATGACAACTCAAATTAATTTTCTTTATTTCCCACTCAGACTTGTGAATCAATTCAGCGGAAAAATGGCATGTCTTACTATAAATCATTCTAAGAGATGAAGTACCAAGTGGAGTCTTGTAGGTCATCCTACAAGCCCAAAGAACTTGGTCCAATAGTTGGGACCAATTCTTTCTATCAGGATGGATGAACTTTTGTAGCATACTCTTCACCTCCCTGTTTGAAACCTCTGTCATGCCATTAGATTGCGGATGGTAAGGACTAGTAACTCTGTGTTCAAAATTGTAGTCCTTAGCCAAATATTTCATCTCTCTATTCACAAAGTGGCTACCTCCATCTTAAATAAAAACTCTAGGTTCCCCGAACCTTGAAATGATATGATCCTGAATAAAATTACAAACAATCCTACTGTTGGTTGCTCGGGTTGGAATAGCCTCCACCCGCCTTGAAAGATAATCGATCGCTAATAATATGTACTCAAATCTGTTGCTATTGGAAAAAGAACCCATGATATCTATGCCTCATGCATCACATCACAGAAAATCACAATATCCATAGACATGTCATCACGATAATCAACTGTCCCTCCCATCCTTTGACAAATAGGTCATGACCGTACAAAATCCATAGTATCTCTAAACAAGGTCAGCCAATATAATCCACATTAGAATACTTTGTGTGTGGTTCTTTTTCCTGAATGATGTCATCCATCTTCTATTGATTGACAGTGTGTGAGGATGCTATGGTATTCCTCCCGAGAAATACACCTTCTTCAGACACAATCCAGTCCTTCGAAAAAAAGGGATGGACCATCCAAACGGTATTTCCTCGAACCCGACTTCAGTCGGTCAATACTGCTCTAGTCCAACCATGGGGAACTTGCTTGGAGACAAGATAGTTCACCATGTTGGCATACCACGGAAGTGAATAGACAACACAAATCAATTCATTCGAAAAGGTTTCTCTGATCGGCTCTGAGTTGGAGGAATCCTCAACTCCAAACGGGATAAATGATCAGCCAGTATATTCTTGACTCCATGTTTATCCTTAATCCCCAAATAAAACTCCTGGAGAAACATAATCCACCTAATAAGACGTGTATTTGCGTCCTTCGTTTCCATAAGGTATCTAATGGTTGTTTAATATGTGCATATTATCACCGTAGAGCCCAGAATACAAGACCTAAACTTCTCAAGGGTCCAAACTGCCACGAACATTTCCTTTTCGGTCATTGTATAATTTTTCTATGTTTAATCTAAAACTTTGCTTGTGTAATGAATTGCAAACAGAATCCCTTCTCGTCGTTGTCCTAATACATCTCATATAGCATAATCCGAAGCATCAATCATGATCTCAATGTATAGAGACCAATCAGGAGCATGCAAAATCGATGATTCACAAATATTTCTCTTTAAGAGCACAAAGGCATCAAGAGACCTGTGATATACAATAAACTCTACGTCCTTTCATAAGAGCTCAGTCAGTGGTCGGACAATCTTAAAGAAATCTTGAATGAATCTTCTATAAAATCCAATGTGCCCCAGAAATGACCTAACTGGCTTAATGTTGGTTGGTGGATCAAGTTTCTTGATCACATCCATCTTGTCAGTATCAAACTCCATTCCCTTCTTGGATATGACGTATCCCTACACGATACACTCCTTAACCATGAAATGATTCTTTTCCCAGAAGAGTACTTGATTCGCATGCCTACACCTTTGAAGTACCCGATCCAAATACATTAAACATAAATAAAAAGAATCACACCATAGATGGAGAAATCATCCATGAAGACTTCTAGGAAATCTCCCACCATTTAGGCATATACAACGATCATGCACCGCTTAAAAGTACCTGGGGCATTGCAAAGCCCAAATGACATGTGCCTGAATGCGCAAGTGATGAAAGGGCATGTAAAAATGGCCTTTTCCCTGTCTTCATGGGCGATGGTTACCTGATTGTGGTTCGAGTACACGTCAAGAAACCAGAAGAACACTTTCCCCACTAGTTACATCATGATATGATCAATAAAAAATAAGGAAAAGTGATTTTTCTTGGTCGCAGCATTCAGGCATCGGTAGACATAAACATGCCACAACATATGTACTCATGTCGGAATCTCAACTCCTTCCTTGTTGAAGATCATTTGAATGCCCGACTTCTTCGAGAATAACATGTAGGGGGCACCTACTTAGAATCTGAGATGGGGTAAACAAAACTCGTGCCACACCATTTCTCAGTCTCTTTCTTAACTACTTACCTTATATTTGGATTCAATCTCCTCTGAAACTTACAGTAAGGCCTATCATTATCATCAACATAGATGTGGTGTGATTAAAGAGCATGGTATATCTCCACAAGATCCGACACAGTCCAATCTTGTGACATCCAGATCTAAATAAACCCAAATTCGGTCCGATTAAGGGTATGCTTGTTTCATTAATATTGAATAAATACAGATCAATCCACTGATCACAAATCGAAACTTGTTCGATCATAATCAACTAAAAGCCGATTGCATCGTCATATGTGCCATCAGAAAAGCCACGACGTAAATTGGAAACCACAAAACAAACTAAGACTATCTAGAAATATGTTTTGATAAAAATACGACCAATAAAATCGACTGTTAGTCAATCGAAGGTCATTTTATATTTAAAAATCATAAAATTTAGTCACAAACGAAGATCATATCTCGAAAATTTCAGGAATACATACTCGATCCAAAGTATATGAACATTATACTCAATTTAACTGTCATTAAGAAATGATCGAAACGAGCCATTGAGAGAAATAAGTTTAAAAAATAAATAATATAAATATAAAATTTTCTGTTGAATGTACAGAAGTACATCATCTCCTTCTCTATCTTTTCTTTCAATACTTGGAATTTAGCTTTCTTTCACTTGGCAATCAAAGATCATCCCTCTCTTCTTATTTATAAACATCCCCCCATATTTTCTCTCTTTATGTCTATATCCACCAAAGAAGGAGCCTCAGCCCCTTCTCATTTCTGCAAACAGAGGCAGGAGCTACTACTGCCTCCATTCCGGCAAGCTCCTGATGCTCCAAGAACAACCAATGGTCTTGAGCCCTCTCCTTGTTGCTGTTGAAGCTTGCAGCCATTCCAAAGGTGCTGCTCCAACAGCCATTTCAGCTCGTTACCATTGCAATTCCAAAGGAGTTGCTGCTCCAAATTGCCAGCTCTGCATGCAAGATTAATCTTCAAATATTGAAGATTTTAAGGTACAATCCAATTTCCCCTCCTCTTTGCTGACATGCATGTATTTTTCATAATTGACCCTCCTTTATTGGGAGTTTAGGACTTTATGTCAAGAAATAAACTTCTAAATTTAAAATTCTAGGTCTGAAATTAATTCTCTGCTCCTCTTGTAAGTTGTTATGTAAATTTTTGATTTAAAAAGACTTGAATTGAGAAATTTAATTTCTAGTCAGCTGGTGTTTAAATTTTTAGGCTTAAAAATTCATTGAGAAAATTAATTCCCATGTAAACTGTTGTGTTAATTTTTAGTTTAAAAATATTAACTGAGAAAATTAATTCTTATGTATGTTGCTGTGTAAATTTTTAGTTTTAAAAAACTTGAATTGAGAAATTTAACTTCCAGTAAGCTGATGCTTAATTTTTTAGAGAAAATTAATTCTCCTGTAAGTTGTTGTGTAAATTTTTAATTAAAAAACTTGAATTGAGCAATTTAATTTCTAGTAAATTGATGTTTAAATTTTTAGTTTTTAAAAAATAATTGAGAAAATTAATTCTATTGTAAGTTGTGCAATTTTTTAGTTTAAAAAACTTGAATTGCGAAATTTAATTTACACTAAGTTGATGTTTAAATTTTTAGTCTAAAAAAACTAATTGAGAAAATTATTTCTCCAGGAAGATGTAACTTTTTAGTTTAAAAAATCTATCCTACATTTAGTCATCGGAACCTACAGTAAATTCAAGGTTAGGGGACATTTGAAGTAGTATTGATGGCCCTTTTTCTTTTTGAATATCTGATATTATGATCAAGAAATATTTGTTCAAAAGGAAAAGACATCTAATGGGTTGACATTGGTCAGTGATTTTCAATTCATGATGATGGTGGGAAATTATTTGATACTATGCAGCTAGCAAATCACCAATTTCTGCAGTTTCAGAGGCATCACCAATAGACTCTGCAAAGATAGACTGAATGACTTACCCATATTTCTACTATATATATTCATATTAAAAATTCTAATATGTTGAATGCATGCAAAAGGATCAGTGTATTAAAAATATGGTGAACAAGGTGTCGAGTTGATTTACCCAAACCATGTGTTGTAACATACTAATTTGTATACAATCATCGACTTAGCAAAATATTGATCTAACTTATATAGCTATGGCCCAACTAGTATATTAGGAACTCGCTTAATAGGTCAAACTAACAATCATGGTTAAATTAAGTAACCCTTTCATTTCTGGAAAAAATCACTTTATTTTTTCCTGAAAGAGTGAAAGAGTTAGCAATAGCCATATTGTCAGATTCTCCCAAATGGTTGGTAGTTGTTGGGTGAAGAACTAATCTCATTAAAGCAAGATATACATTTTGAATTCAAGTATTTTTTTTTCTGCAACCATATAATCCTTGAGAATTGATACATCAAGTTGCTATATTTGCCTCCATGTGTTTAATAAGTAGATCTGTGTATTCTGTTCCAGTGGCATAGTGAATATGTGGAATGTGTCCTTGAAATATTCTGAGGTGACTTTTTGAGTATAGAACTAGGAAAAATAAGCAAAAAGGGATATTGTGAACTAGAGCATCACTTGCCTATTGCATTTGGTTAGGATTTATAATATGCTTCTTTTTCCTACATAATCTACTACAGTGTTGTTACCTTGATGATCTGGTGATAATGGCCAAAGATGATTCTTTCGTCATAAGAAGATTCCATGATCTACTAGTTGATCTTCATAAATGCTTTGCAAATCCTATATACAAAGTGGAATCAGTTGTTTCAAATATAAGTATCGGTCATGATGATCCTTACACTTGATCATGTGAGGGCGGTGACCCTCAGCTGGGCGGGAGATAGGAAGCCCAGTTAAGGCAACGATCATCAAGTGCACGAGTCCAGGATCCTAGTCCTTTGTACGGTTTTTACGTGAGCTCGTAGAGTTTTTTCATTTTATTGGGATTCCGATTTTTGACCAGTCCCGCTGACCCTCCTTCTTAGGGAACCTAGGCTGTGGGGCTCTCGATTTTAGTTTTTCTTTACGATTTCATTTTCCTATACCGATTGGGCCGATTTTTGGAGGGGCTCTTCCAGGGAGTCTCTCCCACCCATCTCAAGGTGTAGTTTTGGAGTAGGCCTATCCCTCTACTGTACTTCACTTCCACTTAGGAAGCAAGACGAAAGATTCTCTTAAGAGGCTTCCTCACCGCTTGAGTTTTGGTTCTCGTTCCACTAATAGATTTTGGCAATGAGTTACAGTTGAGTTTGGCTAGAGTTGAGATTGGCTATAGTTGATCTTGGTATAGATCCATTAATCATCAATCATCGACAATTAATGAGATCTTAGAACTACTACTACAAATGTCAGAAGAAGCTAGTGGATGTGGGGGAAACTTAGTTAGGATGCATTATACTCCATCGCATGCCTATGAAGGCACCCCAACCCTAAGATATTCTTCTCTTCACACCATAGAGTCCTAGTGTGAGGTCACACTCAGATCAAGACCACATACTCTTAACTAGACTTGATAACTTAGATTGAAATAAAAATCAGATCAGAGACTCATCATCCTTAATACTAAGATCCATTGGCAGATCTCTAAGTGATAAAAAGAGAATAACCTACATATGGGTCATTAACATATATATGGAAATGTTATATATGGAAGGTTATGAAGTGATGGGTGAACATGGAATATATATAGAGAAACTTGAAGCATTTTCCATGCAAGTATCTTGTTAATTTAAATATCAACGCATATCTACTTGCTTTCATTTGAAACCACTGAATTGCCTATTATTTTTAATATGTTGGATTGTATGCAATAATTGTTGACATTCTTTTGTTTCCTATCATGTGTGGCAGGCAAAGCGTCTGCATTGTAGTAGACTAACTGATGATCTCGAGCTTCCGTTGTTATACTCGTCGGTACACATGTTACAGTTTATGTACAAAATGTTTATGTTTTTCAGTTTCTTCTGTTACATTTTGGGATATATGTACATGATGCAGTTTCTTTTGTTACTTGTAATGTATATATGAAAATTAATAAAAATGTGAATTGGTGAGGCTTGTTATCAACTCTGTGACTATTTACATCATTGTGAATGTCATTTCGAAACATGTAAAATTTCTCTAAATTTCAGTATACTAACGCAATCAATTATAAATATAATGCTATGAATGATGTGTAAATGGATAACCCGGATCCGTGACAGGCATCTTCTTTAATACTTCTAACAATCTAGACTCCTACTCTATAGTCAGCTTTATAACTATCGATGATAAGGAATCTATTCTTTGATCATGCAAGAAAGGCATACTTTAATGTAGGAGGTAGCGGCTTTATCTCTGGAAAAGAAGTATCATCAATCAATCAGGTTGAACTGTTGCTGAATCTGGTTCCGTGTTGCATAATGGTGGTGCTAGCTCTGAAGTATTGGCCACCAACTGTGTTGAACATAGAGTTGGATCACCAAAGAAATACAGTAATTCAGCCAAAGCTACATCCGACTCATCATCTATCTCCCTTGATTGTTCTGAAGGAAGTGGAACTGATAGGTCTGTAGAGACCTCTATGTCATCAAGGTATTAGGAAGATGATTCACTCAAGAACATTGGCAACATCTCACAAAACGCATCGTAAACACTGTCTTCTCTAGATGAGAAGGTCTCACTTAAATCGGTCGGGTTCTGTCTCCATATCTTGACCATGCTAACCACTCAACAATTTGCCTCGAATGAAGAAGAGAAATGTGTACTGGACTCAAAGTTGGGTTGCTGCCATTTCAGCTACTTCATCTTGAGTTTCACTTCTCTACATGGAGAACAGAACTTCATCATCCCAGTCTAATAATCAAAAGAAGATCCAACGATCCTAAGGAAAGGTCACCCAAGGATGATAATGATTGGGGATATCCATCTCAAGGACAGTGAAGTCCACTATGTAGTTTTGTCCCTCAATAGATATGATAATGTCCTTGACTTACCCGTGACGTTCGTCCCCCTAGGATCCGGGTATTCGGCAAACCGATTCCACGCTCATACATTCCACATTCGAATCACATGATATATACAGTAAACAGGAGAAAGTAACACAAATATTAGAATTTAAAATTAGCTTCTCATTTATAACATGTCCATCATTACATTCATTTTTCCATCCATGTCCATAAAAATATACATGTATGCATATAAAAAGTATTTCTATACATACAATATACATCCCATGTCTCTCAAAAAATCTAGAAGTAAAATAATGCAGAAAAAAGGTATGACAAGTATTGTACCACAAAAGTCTGTGTAGCTACACAAAAGAAATCGCACCAAGCTACTCACTGTTGCGACTTCTTTTGCGAACCTGCAAATCCACACAAAGGTATGGTATGAGCAAAGTTGCTCAATATAATATAAAAAATATATACAACAATAAGAAAGATATACTTTAAATGTGTGCAAAAGAAACAACGGGGTAAATTGATCTCACAAAGAATTACATTCTAATTGTAAATATTATTTGATATGGATATGAGTAACCAAGCTTCGTGGATAGTATGTGGTCTTGCTTTAGATGAGACCTCACACTATTACACTAAGGCAAAGAGAATGCCTTAGGGTTGGGGTGTCTCCGTAGGCAAGCGATGGGGTACAATGAATCCTAACTAAGTTCCCAACACGTCCACTTAGCCCCGCTTCACAATTGTATTTCCGATTCACGATTAAGATTCCAACCCTCGAATCATCGCAACTAACCCAATCCCCCTTGTGCACTGGAGAATTATTTCTCATTCCCAACTTCATTAACCACATTTTCCGGAACTCCCCTCCAAGCGCTCCCACTCGGAATACCGACCAATGTGGCATACATTGGCCTGTACACGAGTGTCAACTCTATGTGACAAGCGAAAAACTAACAGACCAACCATAATTACTTGGCCCGTTCTCGAGCACCGAACTAAAGCACGCAAACGCCGAGGCCAACACCGTCAGATTAGCACCTCGGTGTGCCAAGCAACATGTTCTCCAACCGCCGTAGCTATATAGTAGCGGTTGGGATCGTGGCCATCTAGGATTCTACCTGGGACCTTAAGGGTGCATGCCCCTCCCTTAACGACAACTACTCTACTACCCACATGCCACTTAAGAGAATACATCCAAGTTTATTATTTATCATAAGAAACATTTTATCAAACCATTTAAAATGACAGTTCATGAAAAGTTCTTTCAATAGTGTATTAACTATAGTGGGACATTAGTAATTAGCCTATCATGTTTCTATAAATTGCATGAGTTAGCTTGCTTCTCCAATGAAAAAGATATGCATGTAATTCAAGGGTCAATCCAAGAACAATAGGCTTGCAACACTGCTAACACTGTATGGAACATTATGGCAGCCACACCAATCATCCAGTGACACCTGTAAATGCCGGATATCACACTTGAAGGGCCTTTCTTTAAATAAAAATTCATGATAATGTGGAAACATGCCTATCTCATAATAAAAGATCTTGATAGTAAAGCAATTTCAGATGAAGATCTCTATGCTTCTTTATGCAAGTCTGAGTGAGCTTCAGCCGTTTTGTGCCCATTATTAGCAGCTTAGCATGTTGAACCTGTCTAGAAACCATTTCCAATTCTCCACCAATCAATAAATCAAATATTGATAATGCGCATGGTTTACAATCATCAACTGTTGTTCACGTGTATAAAACCAATCAAATCACCTTAGTTAACCAGTTTAACCTTGAATAAAGAAACTAGGAATGTGGGGAATATAAAAGAAGATGGTTCAAGACTTTGAAATGAGTACAATCAGACGGACACATACGACCAATCATAAGGAATAGAAACAAATACATACATTATTGATGGAGTAGTTTGTAGCCTTATTATTGAATAAGTAAAGGTCACCGAGAATACTCCCATCACAAAGAAGTCAAGCATTAAAAATCTAAACCAAAATCCAACACATTCCTAAGGTCAACAGAACTGTTGTGCTGAATTTTTTTGTTAAACAAAGATTGCTTGAGATGATCTCTCTGTTCTACAAACCTTTCCCCTTTGCCACAGCAATACTCAGCTTCTCTCGAACTAAAGATAGCTTCTGTCCCCTAAAATTTACAATCAACTCCAAGATCGTGTCTTTCTGATTACCCAAAATGCAGAGATCGTGGGAAATTGGTTTGCCGCAGATTTATGGTTACACGATCAGTTTGGAGGCTGCCGCGCAAGTGAAAGAGTTGATATATAGAGCAGCCACCGTGAGGTGAACTTGGGACAGATTATAAACATTGCAGGGGATTTTGGTTAAAACGTGAATGAAGACCTTCTGAGGTGAACCCAAACATTGCAGGTGTATCGCAGAAAATCGTATATTTGCAGGTTCCTGGATTTCTAATCTGAGATAAAACTATAGGAACATTCTCCCACAAACAAAATCCAATAGAAAAATACATCACCTATTATGTTTTTGCAGGTGAACTCAATAGTTGGCGGTGTATTGCAGAAGATCATATATTTGCAGGTTCCTGGATTTCTAATCCAAGATAGAACTATAGGAACATTCTCCCACAAACAACATCCAATAGAAAAATATATCACGTGTTAAATTTTGCATACTCCGTAAAACTTGGTAAAAAGGAAAAAAAGGGATGTGTAAACATATTAAGCATAGCAGAAAATACATAGTATCAAAACCACGTAGCTATGCTCGGGTCTACAATATTCAAATGCATCAGACTAAGAATCGCGTGGAATCCAACAGTAAGGAGGAAAGAAACATCGTACTTCAAGAAAACGAGCTACCTCGTTTTCTTCACCTGCAAAGAACGGTGTGATCGATGCTCCGTTCGCGATGCGAAACCGCACACGAGGATGGCCTCACTTTCCTCTATGTGGAAGTGGTCTTTGTGTTGTATTTAAAGTATGTAATTTACTTTAATTATGCAATTACAATATGGAGTTAATTTGGTCTCAATAAGAAAACCAAATGGATTAGAGAGAAAGTTGGGAATTCCCAAATTTGAAACAAGGAGAGTTATGGGAGAAAGTTCAGTACCACATCTAGTATATCTAAACTTTTGGTGGGCTTATATAGAGTTTACACTCCAAGCTCTTGTAGCAATAGTAGAGAGGAGGAATGGAGGGCCACACACGCGCGTGCTCCGCTCCATCTCCGGCTCGGACTTGGGAGAATCAATTCGGATCTCGGATCTCGATA
Source organism: Ottelia alismoides (assembly GCA_037367405.1). Lineage (NCBI taxonomy): Eukaryota > Viridiplantae > Streptophyta > Magnoliopsida > Alismatales > Hydrocharitaceae > Ottelia > Ottelia alismoides. The sequence continues at coordinate 40,516 of JAZKJV010000351.1, read as the reverse complement.
TTTTTGCTGCGGGTTTCATTTGACAGATCGAAATGATATGGACTAATTTGAATTTGACTACATTGGGAATCCAACTCTACCCAAACAGCTCGTTATAGCTGCAGTTTCGGAAACCAAAGAGACACGTCCGTTGAGGGGTATTTCGGAAATCGAAAGGTACTGCGCGCTAGGGCATGCGAATCTCTTTTTATACCTCTCCCGCCCATGCCATTTTTCTTCACCCGCAAGAAAAACTCCCATGCCGCCGCTTTTGCTCTCTATTCTCCCACCACATCTGCGTATGTCTCTATAAAACCTGAATTATACCATATTCATGATCCAAATAAGTGGCTCGTGGATACGGGAACCAATGTAAATATTTGTTCAGCTGACGCACAACCATTTGTAGTCAATGGACAGCTTCTGAAGCCTTACCTTGAACATGATACATTCATATCTGTCGTTGACTCTATTCAAGTAATCTACAGAGATGAGCCGAATATTTCCGAAACATCAGAGGAAGGCAAAGCAGAGAAGAATATTTTTGAATAAATTTTCTTCTTTTCCTCCATTTTTCTTTTCTTTTATTCCTTCTCTTCTATCTTATTCTACCGATATGATGTCATCACTTTCATCACCGCTACACTTAGGATGCACCTTATCCTAAGTGTAGGGGGGATGCACATCCCGAGTTGTTCATATTCACTTTCATCTCCTTTCTTCTTTTCTTCTTTCCTATTCTATCTTCTTTATCCATACGAAAAGGTGTCGCCCCTTTTTGTCAGTATTCTGTACTTAGGACGTACTTTGTCCTAAGTATAGGGGGGTGTGCACCCTGAGATCTTCTATTCTTTGATCCTCTCCATTGTCTCCTCTTCTTGTCTATACATAGGATATCTTACCCTAAGTATAGGGGGAGACAGTCCGAGTACGATCCGGTCATTCCCACCCTTGACCCTCCCTGCTTTGTGTACAATCTGCTATACTTAGGATTATTTGATCCTAATTATAGGGGGGACGGTCAACTTCTCATTCGTTCATTCATCTCTTATTCATTTATTCTTTAGATTTTCCTATACTCAGTACGAATTATGTCCTCTTTTCTCTCTGATCTATGAGGACATAGCTCAAGCTAAGTATAGGGGGATCGTATATACTGCGTATATACTTTAGCCATAACTCGTATTGTCGTATTTTTACTAATAGTGATGGCTAATTATTATAATTAAATTCATTAAAAACCTTAATAAAAAGATGCGATTATTCCTCAAATTCTTTGTGTATTTACTGATTAATAAATCAGGTGAAAATATTTTTTGCAAAATATTGAAAAATAGTTTGAAAATCTCTGTGAAAGATCTTTTGAAAACTATTTGGAAAACGTTTTGTTACATATTTTCAACCTTTGTAAAAATATTTTGATTGTAAAATTATTTTCTTTGTGTGAAATAAAAAGGTTTGCAAAATGATTTGCAAATGGTTTGAAGAATGGTTGCAAAAATATTTGAAAAATCTATATATACTATTTGGAAAGCATTTGCAAAATAATTTTCAAATGCGTGTACATGTTTGTAAAAACAGTTTGTAAAAATTATTTTGGACTATAGTTTCCAAAATGGTTTGAAAAACCTGTGTCAAATAAGTTTGAGGAATACTTACATCTCACTCAAAATTCACTATATACTTAGAAAATTGACCATTCACCCTGTAAATTCTTAACATCCACTTAGGGAGACATTCCCAAGGGTGACTTGTACATTGTCTTGTAAGCCCAAAGAACTGAATCAAGCAGCTGAGACCAGTTCTTGCGATCCGGGCGCACAAGCTTCTGTAAAATTGTCTTGATCTCCCTGTTTAAACATTCAGCTAAGCCATTGGACTGCGGGTGGTAAGGGGAAGCCACGCGATGTTCAATACAGAATTCCTGAGTCAGCTTCTTCACCTCTATGTTTATGAAATGACTACCCCCGTCGGATATGATAATCTTGGGAATCCCAAACCGTGCTATGATGTGATCTCTCAAAAATCGCAAACAGTCCTACTGTCGGCGGTTTGGGCGGGAATAGCCTCCACTCAGCGACTTACATAGTCAACAGCAAGTAGAATATATTCATAGCCCTGGCTGTTGGGAAATGGGCCCATAAAGTCAATGCCCCATGCATCGAAGACGTCTGATATCTGAATGAATTTTAGAGGCATCGTATCTCTCATTCCTATGGTTCCGCCCATCTTCTGACAGTCAGTGCATCATTTGACATAATCATCTGCATCTTTGAATAGTGAAGGCCACCAGAGGCCACTTTGAAGAACTTTTGCTGCCGTTCGTCTGCTTGAATGATGTCCTCCAGAATCTTGGTCATGGCATAAGACGAGGACACTCGGAACTTTCTCCTGAGAAATGCACCTTCTACAGATACAATCTGCCCCCTCACGAAATAAATACGGATCCTCCCACTGGTAGAAGTGGATTTTAGACAAGAATCTGTCTATTTTCAACTTCGACCAATCCTGTGGGATCTTCGTGGTCACTAGATAATTCACGATGCCTGCATACCATGGATGCAAGGTGACTGAAAGAATTGCTTCATCTGGAAAGGTCTCTATGATAGGCTGCAGGCTCAGCTCAGGAGATTCTGGCTCAGGAAGCCTTGAGAGATGATCGGCCACCACATTTTTTACTCCAGGTTTATCTCTAATTTCCAAGTCGAATTCCTGGAGGAGAAGGATTCACCGAATAAGACGTGGTTTGACGTCCTTCTTATGTTGTATGTACCGAATGGCCGAATGATCAGTGTAAACAATCACTTTGGATCCAAGGAGGTAGGATCGGAACTTTTCCAAGGCAAAAACCACCGCTAGTAGCTCCTTTTCAGTGACGGTGTAGTTATGTTGAGCTTCATCGAGCGTTCGGCTAGCATAGTGAATCGTAAATGGTACATTATCTTTCCTCTGTCCGAGAACAGCACCAATGGCATAATCGGACGCGTCGGTCATTATCTCAAAAGGTTGATCCAAATCGGTGGCTGCAAGACAGGGGCCTGTGTGATGAGTTCTTTCAGCTGAGTAAAGGAAAGGAGCACACGGTCATCCACAATGAATTCATTCTCCTTACCGAGCAACTCAGTCAATGATCTGGCCAGTTTGCTGAAATCTTTGATGAACCGTCGGTAAAAACCGACATGGCCTAAAAATGACCTGACTTGCTTGATTATTGTAGGTGGCTCAAGTTTGAAAATCACCTCCACCTTGGCTGGGTCAACCTCCATGCCACGTTTAGAAACAACGTGACCCAGCACGATTCCTTCGGTCACCATGAAGTTGCTCTTCTTCCACGAGAGCACAAGATTCACTTCGCAGCACCTCCACAAGACTCGGTCTAAATAATCTAAGCATTGATCAAATGAATCCCCGTAGACCGAGAAATCGTCCATAAAGACCTCAAGAAAGCTGTCCACCATATCGGCAAAAACTGCAAGCATACCTCTGAAATGTGGCTGGGGCGTTGCAAAGCCCGAACGGCATCCTTCTGAAGGCATATGTACCAAAAGGACAGGTGAACGTAGTCTTCTCTTGATCTTCAGGAGCAATAGCAACTTGATTGTATCCAGAGTATCCATCCAATAAGCAGAAGTATTCCTTCGCGGCCAATCTCTCCAAGATCTGGTTGATGGAGGGTAAAGGAAAGTGGTCCTTCTTGGTGGCGAGGTTAAGTCTCCTGTAGTCCAAGAGGTGGGTACTCTGGTTGCGATTTTCTTTCCTTTTTCATTCTTCACAATGGTAATCCCTGATTTCTTTGGCACCACATGCAGAGGGTGATGACCGGCCAAATGACAGAGGTAAAGGTACAGAAATTAGGTCGTTGCGACCTCTATCACTCGACTAAGTCGATCAAGAAAAATGAACCACTCGAAAAATAAGTAAAATCGAAACAAAGCGGTCCTGCTATGATATTAACCTGGTATAGCACCCAGGGTCGAACACAAGGAGCACGGATTGGCTTAAAAAGCCTACGAAGTAGTCGAAGAATCAGAGAAAAAGGGAAAACATTTTTAGTGGTTTTTAATTATTTTTAAATTTTTTTTGGATTTTTAATATGTGAAGAAAATGAGAAAGACTAAGGGTGCGTTCTTTTAGCGGGTTACCCCCCACTTTGGGTGGGTAACCCCCCAAAACCCCCACTTTTAACCCACTAATGGGGCCCACTCCCTTCTCATCAAAAAAAAAATATATTATACCATCATATCATCTAAAAATCATAAAATACTCAACTTCTACTCACTATTCCAAACTTCAATACAATCACATCACAACAACCACCCACTTTTTCAAATTTCAATACAATCATATCATAATAACCACTAACTTTTTCAAATTCCAATACAATCACATCACACAAACCCTCCCAACCCTTAACCCACCAACCAAACACACAAACACAAAATCGAGTTATCCACCCCTGGATAACCCACGAACCAAACGCACCCTAAAAGCAATCACACTTCAACAATTATTCAATGCGTCAGAAACCAAGCAAAAATTCAGATAAAAATATTTTTATGTTTTTTTATGTTTTTTAATGTTTTTGGTGAATTTTTGGAATTTTTATGATGTGTATTTTATTTTCTAGAAATCAATCAGTAAGAAAAACAAGGGGTACTGTCCAGCCAAGTCTAAAATCCCTAGATAAAATATCTAAGGACCTCAAAAGGGCCTGGAGGTAATTTTCCTGTAACATAGAGAAAACAAGGAAAATTTGAGTACCGAAATTATTGTTTTTGGATTTTTAATGCATTTATTGGAATTTTATGGAATTTTGAGGGTTTTTAAGTTTTTAAGGTTTTCTAATGATGAAAAATAGCCAAAATTGGCTAGAAAATCAAGCAACACACAAGAAACAGTATCTAATTTTTATAGAATTTTTAGGGGGGTTTTAATGTTTTTTTGTGATTTTTCAAGTGAAACAGTGCCAAAAATAGATGTTTTTGAATTTTTAAAAATAACAAATAAAACTCAAAAATATCCTCCAAAATTCTCAAAAATCCTACAACATGGCAGGAGCCATGTGTCAAATTTTCATCGAATTTGGAGGTGATTTGATATTTTATTCAAAAATAACAAGGGGGCACTGTGCACAGGGACCAAAGTGCAAATGTCCAAAGTTCTGGGGGTCCTGGTGCAAAATACCCAGCAAGTCACGCGCGTGGCGCGTGTCTGGGGCACTCAGGACCCAAATGTGATAAAAATAAGTCCCAAGGACTTATTGGTAACAAGTACCAAAAGTCCAAGGGCTTATCTGCAAAATACCCAAAATATAACGCACATGTGGAAATAAATCACGCACAGGGGTATAAATGCAAATAGAATAAAACTTTCATTCATTCAAGAACAACCAGAACTACAGGGTCTCTAAATGCAAATAACCCAGATAAACACGTGACGAGGCACGTGGCATACAACGCACAGGGGTATGAATGCAAATAAACTAAAGTGCGAGGTCGACTATGCAAATATCCCAAAAACTAAACAACTGCATTCTATATTTACATGACTAAATAATAAAAGCTAAAAACAGAGGGGCCTAAGGACAATTACCCCTTATTCAAGATCCAAGGGAGGAGCGTGCGCCACGTGTAGATCCGACGGTGGAGAGGCGGAGGCGCCTCACTCCTGTAACCCTTGGCGTGATCGGATGGTTGAGACGAAGACACGTGGAGGATCTGACGGTGACTGCTCAACTGCGCCTCATCTCAAGATCAAATGGTCTGGATCACTCCTCCTTTGATCGAACGGTGCCTGACGCTCCTGGAACGGATGGCTCAGATTGCAACTGGAGCTGGAGGGCGATCGAACGGTGCCTGAAGGTCGAGGAAGAACAGGTGGCCGGCGAAGTTCGCCGGCCCAGTACGTGCGCTCCTGACCTCCCCTGCTGCGCCTGAAGATCGGAGAAGCTCCGACGTGGTGCTCCGCAGCTGCTGGTGGTCTCCGATGGCCCAACCGAGCCCTGGAGGGCTCCGGCGAGGTCGGCGGAGGAGACGCTCCTGGCTGAATATCGGGAGGCCTCAGATGGCCCCCTCCGGTCCTGCAAAACGGCTCAGGAGCTTCGCGGGTCGAGGGCAAAATGCCTCGACCCGGTTAGGCGTCGTGGAGGTGGTCTGTGCGGCGGTGCGGACGAACCCCGGCGAAGCGACGGCGAGGGGATTCGATTCCCAGCTCCTGTGCGAGTTGGGTTGAATGGAGGGGCGGAGAAGATGCGCGGAGGGAAGGCGAAGATGGGTATGGATTCCGATGATCGAATGGGAGCGGGAGATGGTCGGAATCGACGATAAACGACGGCGGCGCTGTTTGGGGGTAAATGGAAATTAGGCTAAATAAGAAAGCTAGAAGGTTACCTGGGTGGCGAAGTAGACTAGGCTGGAGCTGAGGTAGCTCCCGGTCGTGGCCTCGAAGGTCGTCAAGTCCTGAGGCTCGGGCTCCTGTACTGGGCGGAGCACGGCGGCGCAATGTCGCCGGATCAGTGGTCCGGCCACCCCCTCCTCGCTGCGACACGGGCAATCGAGAGCTGTCACCTCAAGGGATGCAGTGGAGGTCACGGGATGAAGGGTGGAGAGCCAAAGATGGCGGAATCGAGCGGCGGAGCTCAGAATATATATGAGTGCAGACCCGGCTAGGGCTGATCGGGTAGGGTCACGGTGGCGCGCAGATCCCGAGGTAGATGCCCGGCGATGATGTCGGATGTGGGAGGTGTCAAACGGAGCCGGGGTTTAGGTGTTAGGCAATCGGGTCGAGCGGATATAAATCCGAGAAGAAGGCCCGGCGCTCGAATCCGCGAAGAATGGTCCTGGGGGGGTCAGTTGACCGGGCGGTCAACATCCCCAGGGCCCAATGAAATCAGGCCACATGGCAAGATCTTGAGATGACAAATACACCTAGCTAGGGGCCGAATCAGCAAAAACTTTCAACATGAAATATTTTTCTTTTATTTTTTCTATTTTTTGGTGATTTTTAATTAATTTTTGGAAATAAAAATAGGGTATTTACATAGTATAGCTATACATAGGTATTTGTACAATGTTTCTTTTTAATTTTTTTGATTTTTAATTTGTTATTTTTGTGCAATTTTATTCCCATTTTATATTTTATTTATTTATAGTATAGAATTAGGAATAAAAGGGTATTTTTATTTTATTTTTATTGTTTATATACATGGGTGGAATAAATAGTTATATACATTTATATACATGATATATATACAATGTATTTTTGTATTTTTAATTTTGTTATTTTTATTTGATTTTTGTTTTGATTCTTTTTATTTTATTTATTTACAATATGTAACATAGAATATTTACAAAAAGTTTACTAAATAATTTTATTTATTTATAGGGTTACATAAATAAGGAGGCATGGTTTATGTACATGGTGAAAGGGTGTTTTTGCATTTTTGATTTTTAGATTTTTATTTTGTTTTTAATAGTTTCATATGTACAAGCATTTTTGGGTGAGGAAAATATAATTTTATTTATTTACAAAAGATCTACACACATGAGCCCCTATCTCCCTCTACTTAGGCTTTTATGCGGTCAGGCCCATGTTGAGCCCTCCCTTGGGTTAGGTTGCTCAATATTTATTCTAAATATCTCCCTCTTTTTCTTTTTCATCTTTATTCTTTTATTTTTGCACAAAAACATGCTAATTATAAGTATTTACACAATGCATGCTTTTGGTAATTATTTGTATTTACATATATCTACATGCATTTGCAAAGGTTTTTGTAGCTAAAATATAAGAATAAAGAGTGATGAATGGGTATTCATCAGAGGGCTCACCCATTTGCTGTCGGAGATGGGATAGATGAATCCCGCCTCACACCATTTCTGAATTTCTTTCATAACAACCTCCCGCGGATTAGGATTTAATCTTCTCTTAAGTTCTCGAGAGGGCTTACAATCTTCTTACAGAAAGATGCGATGCGAGCATAGGGAAGGATTGATCCCATGGAGATCTGAAGTTCGCCAGCCTATCGCCTTGCGGTTGCGTTCAAGAACCTCCATCAGATGAGATTCTTGGTCTTCGGTCAGATGTGCATTAATAATAACCAGATACATGTTTAGTTCTCCTGCAAGAAAGGCATATTTCATGTTGGAGGGCAAGGGTTTCAATTCTGGTGGGGTCGGAGTTGCTTCAGTCGTGACTTCAGCTATGAATGCAGGTGGCGATTCTTTCATCTGTTCGGTGTCCACCAAACTCTATTCTGCCTCTTCACTCAGATTTTGACAGAATGCCTCGATAATTTCCTCTTCATCACAAGATTCTTCAACAATTTGCTCTTGGTTTTGAAGGCACATCACCCCCACGACAGTCTCATGCAGCGCATCAGCAAACAACTCTTCCTGATTGATAAGGGGAAACTCGACTGTGGTCTCCAATCCCTCCTCCGGGTAGAGGAGTTCATGGATCTCATTGTCATCCAATAATAAGTTGGTATCTTGAATTTCTGCCAGAAAGTCGCAGTCATCAGAATGCTCAATCACCCTTGCGCATGATGCAGATGTTTGTTCTGCTGGTGCTTCCTCAGGCAGGGTCTCCACTTTAGTTGTTTTGTTGCCAGCGCCAAAAGTGATTTCTCCAGTCCCATAATTTACTACTGCATTTGACGTCCACAGGAATGGTCTTCCAAGTATGATTGGGGTAAGGAGCAATGGAGCGGGGGTGTCCATATCTAGTACCACAAAATCGGTCGGGAACTATTTTCCCTGAACCGTGACTATCACGTCCTCCAACAGGCCCCTGGGCCGCTTAACTGACTTGTCTGCGAACTGCAGAATCATCTTTGTAAGCTTGAGCGGTCCTAGCCTGAACTCTGAAAGCAGTGATGCTGGCATCAAGTTGACAGAAGACCCGCTGTCAAGAAGTGTTCGTTCGAATTCTTGATTAAACATCTGACAACGCATAAGAGGTGCTCCCATATCTGGCTTTTTATCCGAGAGATTACCGATGGCATTAACTGTGGCCATTGTGAGGATATGCTTTTCGGACTTGCCACCTTTGTTTCTGGAGTTATGAGGGTGAGGCCTGCGCTTGGTTGTGCATGCATCTTTCAATACTTTTTTTACAGCTAGCATGTACTCAAGAGCTTTCATTAATGGCATGTTCAATACCAAGTTCTAGATAATTTCTATGATGGCAGGATCAGACAAAGCATTTTTCAAATTTCTCATTTTTTGTGTTTTTTCATTGCTTCTGGAAAAGGAATATTTACAAACTCTTCACCAATGTCATTCAAAGTATTGTCCATGTGATTGTTTACAGGTAGATGGCAAAAACAAACAGAATCATCGACAAGATGTGGACCAAAAACGACAGGTTTGGCTTCAGGTGCTGACGTTGGACTCGCTGCAGGTGCAAGATTCCTTCTGGCTGTAGATGGCTCTGTAGCATATGCAGACGTCTCCAATGCTGGCCTATCTCCATCGGGGTTGCGGCTATCTTTTTGTGTTTTGTTATTTTCTTCATTTTTTTGTGATTTTCGGGTTGATGGTGTTGCTCCAAAAATGCTTTGTGGCCCTGGCGTTAGCCTGGTTGACGATTCACCGTCAGATGCAAGATGCTTTCCATTCGCAGTAGCTTATGGCTGGAGTGTCCTATCACTCCTGAGAGTAACAGTATTAGATAAAAAACAATTTAATCCACCTGAATCGGGTTGGACACTGCCGACTACCTGCTCCTTGCGTCGGAAGTTGTTCGGATTTGCCTCGACTTAAGCAGGAATGGTTGTTTTCGCAGTCGTCAAGTCGTCGATCTTCTAGTTCATCTCAGCCATGTTTTTCATCAACTGTTCAAGGCATGCCAGGGCTGGATTAACCGGTACAATCTCAGAAGAATCCCCCTGTTGGGGCCTAGAGTGTTGGTATGATGGCTGAGACTGCGACTGGTAACCCTGAGAGAATTGATGAGGAGGAGGGTTGGAGGAATATTGTGAGTTCTGGTGATATGTAGCAGCCGGTTGCTGATGATATCCTTGTTTGCGGTATCCGGACTGCTGAGGACCTGCTGATAATTCTGCCTCCAGGTGTTACCGTGATACGGAGGCTGGTACAGATATGAGGGCTGGAAGGGTCTCCCCCCTTGCTGCTGCTGGTGGTAGAGCCTGTTGCCCATGTTCTGACCCTGAGAGTGTCCCTGAGGATGGGTCAGCTGTGCTTCATTATTCCATACACCGTTGATTTCCTAGATCATCGGCGGGGGTGGAGAGAATTGCTCGGGGTAGAGTGGTTGGGACTCTGGCTGATAAACAACCATCTGTGTCTGCGACTGCGGGGGAAGCTCCGGGACCTGCACGTAGTACACATGCTATATAGGCTGGTGCTGCGATGGAGTCGACTGAGGGTTTTGATATAGCGTACGCTCCTTCTTCTCAGCGATCGGTTCGGCAGTAGTATACACAGCGTTGCACATGTTGGCATTCAAAGTGAGGACGAGCTGCTCCAGCTGCTGGGAAATCACGTCGAGCTTTTCCAAGCCCTGGGTCCTCTTCTCGATGACTGATAATTTCTCAAGGTCCTACGACCTCTTCTTAATGATATCCACCTTAGACAGGTGGCTCCTAATGATGCTCAAGTTGGAGCTCTCATCCTTGTCTTCGGTGTGAGAAGTCGTATTCACTGGCTTGCTGATGGCAGTTGACACCTTCATGTAGATTCGGGACGAGGATTGAGCAGCTTCTCCTTCAGCCATTTCCTCAAAGACGTTACATACCACGTCCTCGTCCTTGTTGAAATGCGAACCACCACAAGCGACATCTACGAGCTTTTGGCTTTCAAGTGTAAGCCCACCAAAGAAGTGTTACACAAGACTGGTCTTTGGGATTTCATGGTGGGGACACTTCTCCTGAAGATCCTTGAATCTCTCCCACGCTTCATGGATATTCTCGTGGGGCTGCTGGCAAAAATTGGAGATACGGGCACATATCTGGTTCAGACGATCGAGAGGATAGAACTTATGGAGAAATGCTGACTTCAGTTCCTCACAGGTCGTGACTACCTTCCCTAAGTGGTCGACCCAATAAAGAATCTTATCTTGAAGGCTGAAGGGAAAGGCTATCATCTTGACTACCCCCAAAGGAATTCCAGGATAGGGAGCGGTAACACAAATGAGGCCAAATTTCTTGAGGAATATGTAAGGTTCCTCAGTGGTGTTCCCATGGAAAGTCAGGAGCAGAGACAAAAACTGTGGCTTCAGCTCGAAGTGGGTGTGGATTCGTGGAATTTGGATCCACTCAGTGATACGCCCGGCTCCAAGGTTGTATGTCTGCTTCAACGTAGGCTTCGGTTGCGGGGGTCCTGCGTCCACTCTATCAAAGTCGGGTCCTCACACTGAAAACCCATCTTCTTCTGGTTGGAACTCCTACTCTGGCTCATCCTCTCGTTGGCCATCTCTTGCATCGGCCCTCCTCCTCAGGTCATTCAGCATATCTTGGAAGGCGGTCTGGGCCAGGGCTTGATTTGTTAACTGTCGCTGGATGGCTTGAATGGAAGCCAATAATTGACTGTTAACTTCATTCTGTGTAGTGTACTGCCCTTCCCCCTGCTCGGCTTCAGCTTCCGGTTGGAGCTGTGGTCCCTTTCCTCTTCTTCCGGCCATCTCAGATTCTGCTTGACTTGTTGGCTCGGGATCGGGCTCTAGGTCTGCACATGGAAGAATGCACTGATCAGTCTGAATTGCAGCACCATATGTTGAGAAGAATTCTGTGTTAAGGTCAACATAGAATTTTGTTAAGGATGACGATGTGTACGGAGTGAAATCATTGGCCATCCAAAACGAACAGAGTTCGGGACAAGAGTGATCCCGGTTTATTGAAGAAGACGGGGAGTCTGGAGATCGGTTCACGAAGTCTGAACCGGGTTCTCGGGAATTGCCCCAAATTATTAGAGAAGGCGAGCGAATGGAACCGATGTGGGTGTCGACGGAGTCTCGACTGAACTGTCCATTCGTCGCCATCAAGAAGGTCAAGCCGAAGATCGATGTGGATGAAAGATATGGGAGTCAACAAGAAACAAATGGAGTATAAAACAGTAGAAGGCTCACAATGAGCAAGGGTCAACTAGGAGGAGAGCAAAAATAGCGTAAAGGCGCGGTGTTTTTGATCTTGACCTTAATTCGACTAATCAATCAAACCTCAAAACAATGGATTCACCAACTCGACCTGTGAAGCCGTGAAGGTTCGGCAATTATCTTTGTGAATTTTAGATTTGATTTTCAGGCAATTATCTTTTAACAAGTCCTTAGAGCGCTACACCTATAGGAGAGAGAGTACTGCCAGAAGAGTATCTCGTACTTGTCCTCCTCCTGTGTAACCTGTAGTCTGCACTTTTTAAGGTCCTTGTAACCCTTCCTGGATCCCTACTCAGCCAAAGAAATAGAAAGGAACCCAATAGGCGAAACCGATACTTCGGAACTCAATCGCAACGGAATCACCCGTGAGTGTGCAAGAACCTACTCGGATGTAAGATGATGAGACAGACACCCCCGTGAAGGCGTGGCCTATGCTCGATACTTCGGACAAGGTCAATGCTCTACACAATAGAGAGTCACTACTGCCGACCAAGCCCTACTCGTCCACGTACGATAGAAGTGCCAATACTTCAGAAATCCAGGCGATACACAAGGCAGCCACAGACTGGGTTTTGGGCTCTAATCCTTACGACGTCGCTCACCTCACTGGGAAGGAGACCTTCATATACAACCTGAAAACAAATGAGGGCTTTGCTCACCCCAAGGCAATGATTCCAATTAATCAATTTTATTAAGGTCAAGTAATTTTAGTAGTCCCTTTTTAATTTTTTTATGTTATCACTTACTTTGAGTCAATTCAATACAAGCGCCTAACATTTTTGTCTTTTCTTTGATTCCTATTGATCCAAAAACAGAGGGAGAAGATCGGCAAAGCAATGCAAGGTAACACTAAGATGGAAATCTCACCTTAGTGCCTAAATGATGAATGCCCAGTTAGAAGACTTACAGTGCTTCCCAGCTCTCTCCATGCGGGATGCAAAACAGGAATTTATAAATCTATACTATATGTCGATATGCACAAGGAAATCGTCCTAAGCAGGCAAGTGCTAGCGTAAAGAACCAAATGCTAAACACACAAAGCGAAACCTAGTAGTCCTGTCTTGGAATCTCCTCGGTGCCCACCACAATGGGTCCTGCCAGCGCTGTACGGAGACTCTCGCGGTGCGGTGGTTTCGAATTATATATTCAACAATTAATTATATCTAAGTCCAAATGATAAGACTATAGGTACATGCAATGGTTGTTAAGTGTTTGGCCTTAGACTACACGATCAAGCAATCCTAAAGACTAAGGGTTCATTCCACAAAAGTAAAGAAAAGAAAACAAAACCGTAAAATAGCAAGCGATGAAAATGCATCAAAACTGCGGTGAGCCCCCAAGTGAACAAACACTTGGACATTGGGCCCGAGTATCCAAGAGTCCAAGGTACATGTATTATTACAATTTAATCAAATGCCTCTCTCTCACAAAAAAGACTAAAAACCTAACTACCCTCTCTCTCTGTCAAGTCCTCCTGCTCTTTCCTACCGGCTAGGGTAGAATAGCCGGCTCCTCTCCTCGATCAGTGGTCCCTTCGCAAGAAAACAAGAAATAGACGTCAGACAGTTCCAAAATTAATGATACAATAAGATAAGATAATCAAAAATGGCTAAGCTAGTAAACAGCCACAAGTCTACTCTACAAGCCGATGCTCCCCGGCAACGACGCCATTTGAAAAACGAGGAAGCGAGAGCTAATAAGAAATGGTCTGACAACTCAGACTCACTGTTGCTGAGGCGATTCCTCAAGCAGTCACGTTTATCAACAATCAACCCACACAATCAATTAAGCAATCAAGAGCAAGGATCAAAATTTATTATACCCTACTAAGAATGTATAATGGCAAGCAAGTAGGGGTCGAACACAAGAAGCAAAGGAAAAAACTAAGCATACGAAAAGTCAAGCCCTATGTCATGTGAACTACTTAGCCAAGTGAGATTTTTTATGGGTTTTTTATTTTGTGTTTTTTTATTTAATTTTTAATTTTCTATTTTATATTTTGATTTTTAATTTACTGATTTTGTATATTCTTTTTATATTTTATATTCTTTTTATATTTTCTTTTTCTTTTAACAAAGATATAATATATATAAAGGATATATATACACTAGAGATAAGAGAGAGATAAAAATAGGGAAAAATACTTGAAATATAGGAAATAAAATATTTTATGCTTTTTATATTTTTTCTCATAATTTTGTGATTTTTCTAGGTTTTTCCTAATTTTTTTGGCATTTTTAAAGTCAAAAATACTAGTAAACAGTGAAATAACTTGCTGGCCGAAATTAAAATGAGGATGAAAAATACCAAATGGTGTCCAAAATTCCTCAAATTAATTTGAATTGAAAGATAATAAATCAAAGAAGATAAATAATCTGAAATTGCATTTTTAGGACTTTTATAGATTTTTTAAGATTTTTAGGAAGAATTTTGGGGTTTTATAGTTTTTAGGAGTTTTCTTTTGTATTTTTAGTGATTTTTGGTCTGGAGTTTTAAAAAAACACTAAAATAGGCAAAATATAAATTTTTTGGAATTTTTCACAAAGGTTTTGTAATTTTTATGTATTTTCTAATGCAAACAGTACTGAAAATGCGTATTTTTGAATTTTTATAATTAATAAAATGCAATAAATATGCAAGATAAAAATATGGCGAGGAAGAGCAAGCAAACAGGAGCTTAACTTGATTTTTTGATGATTTTTAAAAATTTATAGATGCATGAAATAAATAGAGACCACAAAGAGAAGCTACACTACTAGCAAGGGCATATATGTAAATAAGCAGAGTTCCAAGGGCCACAGTGCAATTCTTCCCGAATATATACAACTATATCACAACATGTTTGGATTAAATATAAATAGCCAAACCCGCAAGGGTGTTCCTGCAAATATCCCCCCACCGCACGTGTTATGCACGCGCCTAGGAAGGACCTAAAAGTAATTTCACAAAAGCACGGGGGCTATATGCAATTTTTCCAAAAACTAATACACATAATTAAAAAGTTCTTGGCGTGAAATGAAATAAAGAAACCCCAGGGGGGCCCTTGTAAAAAGCCCGGTCCCCTCATGCGCACAGGCACGTGAGGTGACGTGGCGGAGGGCCTAAACACAAATAAGGGAAGTTCAGGGGCTAGTTACTAAATATTACAAAAATTTTTGAACTGTAGATGAAAGTTAAAGGACTATAAAATAAAGACAAAAAAATATTTGGGCTCAAGGGTAAAATACCCAAACTGGGCACGATCCGACGGACGATGCTGCTTCATTTAGACACGTGGCGGCTCTGCATCGCGCGATGATGCTTCACTAATAACGGTCACGATTAGAACTTGGCTGAAGATCGGACGGCGGAGGTGGCCTAGATCTAACGGCAGTTGTGCGGTCTGGACAGCGGCCTCGATCGAACGACACGAAGGTGATGACGAGGAGCAGGGAAGAACTCCGGCGAAGCGAGCTTCCCCGCTCTGAATCTCGGGCTTCCGGCGGTCTGGAGGTGCACAAAATGGCCGGCGTACTCCTTGATACCTCCCCAAGCTCTTGGGGACTCCAAAAATCCTTGGCGAGGGCCGAGGTCTTCGCGAGAGGGTGGTGGATCTGGGCTCCTCCGAGGGACTTCTGCGAAGCTCAAAATGAGCCCCAGATGCGTGGATAGGCTGCAAATATGCAAGAAAAGCGTGAAGAAGTCGGGGGCAAAATGCCCCGACTCCGTGGAGGGTGTACAGTGGAGTATGATGTCGTGAGGCGGTGGCCGGAGGTGCGCTCCGATGTGGTGCTCGTGGAGAGCAATTCGAGGGACGAAGAGTGAAGTGAAGGGTGGCGGAAGGTTGCTACGGGAGCAGTGACTAAAAGCAAGGTTTTAAAAACCGAACCGAACCGGCCGGTTGAACCGGTTAAACCAAGAATCGGAGGAAAAACGGTCCAACCACCCGGTTTTTATTTGAAAAATAAAAAACCAGTCAAAACCCGGTTGAACCGCTCGAACCCGGTTGAACCAATTGAACCAAACCATCAGTTCAACCATCCATTTTTTGGACTAGAAAATAATTTCTAATAAATTATGCAAACTTTTTCAGAAATATTCATAATCTAACCTCATTCTAACCGACATTAGTACCCATTTATTTCTTCTCCATCACATGTGCCAATGACTCATCATCACTTGTCCATTCATTCCATATGAACATTGCCTATCTCTTCCGACATTATGTATGAAGTTGTCCACTTATAATAATAACGAACGAAGATGTCACTTGTCATAGCCATACTACGAGAAGCAACAAATTAACAACACTTGTCATTAGTTTTAAAATTACATCGCATATATGTATGTAAATAAATTTTGCGAAATATTATTATTATTATTATTATGCATTTTCGAGTTATTTTAATAACATTTATACCCCAAACTTTTAACTAATTTAACTTGTGCTCCTATATTTTCTTAAAAAATCACATTATCATCCTTATATTGGTATAAGATGGAAGAACAAGTGTACTAATAAAAGGCCACTGCTATTGATTTTGTAAAAATATAGGGAACACATGCAATTGCATTGAAAATAGGGGTATATGTATTATTGGAAAAACTTGGATGGATAAGAGTAAACAAATTCTCGAAAGATATGATGTAACATTTTTCGTATTTATTTGTATGATATATCGGTCTAACTCGGTTCGACCAGGTTGAACCACACAAACCAAACCAACAATATAACGGTTCGGTTATTTCCGGTTTCTATGAATTGTTGATGTCATCACCGGTTCGACCGGTCGGTCCCATTGGTCCGACCATAAAAATCAAAAACTGATACACACCCGGTTTGATGTCCGGTTCGGTTTTTAAAACCTTGACTAAAAGGATAAAGAAATAGAGAGAAGAGAAGGGGGAAAGGGACCTCACCAAGGCACGTAGGAAAGGAACTCCGGCGATGACTCCGGCGAGGTGGATGCGACTCAATTCGACACCGCGAGGGCTCCTAGAAGGTGGGTCCGACTCGTGCTGTCACCAGGAGGAAGCTGAGCCCCCTAGGGTTTGGCCTTTTTGGTAGAAGAGAGATCCAAAATGAAAGGAAGTCGGGGGGTGGTTTTTGAAGTGTTGACGGTCGTGGTGCAGGGGCTCCAAAGACCGAGGCGCACGAGGCGCTGCGATGATCTAAAGCCCAAGACGAACGTTGGGCGTGAATCATGGGTATTTGAGCAACACAATTACAGAAGGCATCAACATGGTTTGGTGAAAGGTTAGCTCTATAAAAAGTTGAGAAGAAGGGAGAGAAACGAGGTTCTGATAGCAGCCAAACCTTGGTCAGAATGTTGACCGAGTTCAACCAAGGAAAAAAATCTGGTCAGTCCACGTGGAGCAACCAGAAAAACCTTGGGAAAATGATTTATAAATTCAATTAAAAATAGTAAAAGATTTTATTAAATTTTGGTTATAAAATAAAAAATGATTATTATTTTATAAATTATTTTATTGTGATTTTTATTTATTTTTTCAAGGTATTCTTTTACAAGTTATCTTTTATAGGCTATATTGGTACATTTGTCTATATATTTTAATATTTTATTTTTTATTTTATGTATTTAATTTTATTTATTTTTTATTATTTTATATATTTATAAAATATTTTTGTACACTTAAATATATTTTTATTTTATTTTTCTGATATATTTCATACACTTAATAAAATATAAGTAATAATTATATATGTATGTTTATAGGTATTATACCTAGGTATTGTAATACAAGTATTTTATTCTTGTGTTTTATTCATGTTTTATTCCTATTTTAATGTACATATTTAATATAAATAATATTTACAAAATTATAAAAATATAAAATTATAAAAATAATGAATAAATAATAAAATGAATATTTTAATCTGTACAAGTATACAAGTTGAGTCCAAAACTTAACTTTCAAACCGTGACTCCGAAAAATACGAAACCACCTTCATTAAATAGCTTATTTGAAATTATATACAATTAAAGATGAGTTTGATACATTTCGAGTTTTATTTGCAAGATACAAGTCTGGGAAGTTGGAATTCTGGAATCTTATTCAGATCATAACTTTTTATCTGTACATTATTTTGAGTGAAATTAATTTTGTATTTTTCTTTATTTAATTATCTTTCATGTTCAAAGTTTCTTTATTTGAGGTATAAAAAGTGAAACCAAAAATAGGTCCCAAAATGAATAAATAATGGGTTAAATAAAATGTATTTTTATCGTACTTTGGTCCTTGTCTCCCCCTACTTTATTCCTTGTCGATCTAGTCATCGAGATGCCTAGGTCTCGAGGTTTCAGGTCATAAAATATTTACAATATTTTATTCTTTTTCTTTTCTTTTCTTTATTCTATAATTTTGGCTTTAAAACCGCATTTTATACAATATTTACACAATGATGCATGGATGCTAAAATACCTAAATTAAGCCTATTTACACACATTTACTAGGATTTTTAAGGCCAAAATGATAGAATAAAGATGATTAAACATGGATTCATCATCAGTTCATCCTCATGCCTGTTACGTGCATTTTTGGGAAAATTACAAGTGCATCCCTCTAACTTCCTTAAATTGCATATAAGTCTCCGCCTTTGTTAAATTGTAGACATTTCCATATGGCTTAGTCTATTTCTATTAAGTCTTTGTGAGGATATTTTTGTAAATAAATAAATAAATTAGTTTTATTGCAATTATGAATCTGTCTTGTTTGGTTAATATCTTGTGAACCATATATCGAATATTAATGAAGTTGGTGTCATTTGAAAGACAAATTTGCAATCTTTCTAATTATGTGATTGATTTAATGATTTGATCTATTATTCATGCATTAAATTTCCGATTGTAAACTTTATCTATTTAAACTTGAATCAAGACTTAAATGGAACTAATTTGTGGTTGATTTATACACTGATGTCGTGATCCTCATTGAATCTTAATTAGTTTCACAAGTTTTCACAAGTTATTTTAATTAAGCAATCATAGGTTTTGTTGAGCATTGTGCTTATTCTATATATCGCATTTGCATTATTTTTTTATTTTTATATATTTGCATAAATATGTTTTGAAGTTCATGCATTATTTATATGAAGCATTTATCTAACCTAGATCATCATCAAATTGTTGAAGTAAACATCTAAGCCCTAGATTAAATTAATTAATTGACCGTGTCCTTGTGTTCGTCTATGGACTTATCCAAGTATAAATTAAAACTGAATCCTCTTCACAGAGATATTTAACTTGTTTCTGATCAATCTCTAATTGGTCATACCTCCATCATCTGGCCGTCCATCTATACTTTCAAGTCTGACAAACTAATGAGACGGTTGACTGAAGCAAGAATAGACTTATTCCCTAGTGTTAAGGATTAGGTCTAGAGTAGAATATCTTGAATTGGAGCTTTGGGTGATGTCTTGACTTGACTCTCATGATTGCACTACACTAAAAATCATATCCTTATATTATATGTACAAACAGAGAGTCTGAAAATTAGAAAAGTTGGATTCCTTTTGATTAAAGCATGGTTTAGACCAGAATCTTAGGATCACTCAAATTAAGGATCTTCTATGAATTGAGCCTTGAAAATTCACATGCACAGTCAGGGTTGTATTCAACTAAGTCATTCGTTCATTGATGCTCGGGGACGAGCATAGTTTAAGGGTTTGTTTGGTTGCAAGGGTACTATTCACAGGGGTACCCCCTCCCCACAGTTTACTATTCACCCAACCCAACCCAACCCTGCAACCAAACGAACCCTGGGGGTATGATGAATCTCGTATTCATCATGCTAAAATTGGGAAATTAGGCTCTGTTCCTCAAAATTCATATGCATTTAATCATTCATAGAGCATAATTAGCATTCATACATATGTAAATAATATTTGCATTTCATCATGCATAATTGCATTAAAATTCCAAATGTAAATTAACCCAAAAAAATCATTAACTTCTCATATTTTTAATTAACTCATCCTAAATCTGATTGATCCAAACCACCTCCTTTGTGTAGATATTACTAACAAGAATAAATAAAAAATATGAAAAATTACTAACTCAAATAAGTGTCAAATAATACCAAAGTCTGACTTCACATCTGACAGACTAAATGAGCATATCTCCCACATACAGTGTTCGATTTTGGTTTACTCACTTTTAAATACTCTATTTTCAAATACCTTCAAAACAAGACTAATTTCGTAAAATTCGGAGATCATACTTGAAAAATGGGTTTTGGGCCTCTTTTGCGCATTTTGATTTTTGCTATTTTTGACCTGAGTTTTTATATACCTAAATAACCCTTTCAATCTTATTTCTTCTTCATTTCTGTTCTTTGATTAAAGTTTTATTAAGCGACCCAAAAATCCAAATCCGGATTAAAACTGAAATCAAAGAAACTGACTGCGTCCAGGTGTCCGTTGTCGGTTTGTACAAAAATTGTGTGTTTCTTACCTCTATTTTATTTTCCCACTTTCCTATTTATTAAAAATCCAAAAAATCTAATTATTGTGTAATTAATTTCTTTATATTTCATCATATTTTTTTTAGATTTTTATCCTCCCTTAAACTACCAAAAAAAATAAAAAACTCCAAAAAGCCAGTTTTCTGTACACATGGAAAACCACCAAAAATATCACTTCGTACGGATAACCTCTTTTGCTCATGGATCCTTCATGAAAGTAGTAGATCTCGTCGAGACAAACAACTTTCGTGAAGGAAATTTTTCGATCCCAGGTCTTCTTCTATTTCTTTTTTATTTTAATTTATCTTTAAATTTTGAATTTTTTTGGGGTGCCACGTGCCATCCCCTGGGCGTGCAACGTGGCACCCCCACTTTCTCTCTCCAGACAACCGGGTCACATGCCCCGCACATGACCCCACTTCCCCTTCCTCCAGCCGTTCTCGAGTAACCGCCTTCCACCTTGCTCCTATAAATCTCCTTCCCTCGCCAGCAGCTCGGATCATCCGCCTTCTCCAAGCTCGCCGGTGACAGCGGCGCAAATCTCCTGGTGGCATGATCCAATGTGTCCCTCTAGCACCTTACTGCTGCTCAGCGCAGCCGAGCTTCACGCACATCGACGTTGAAGCGATCATCGGGAGAAGGCCATCATTCCTCCCAACTTTCCCAGGCATTCCTCCATATGCGCACAGCAAGCGCCTCCACCGTCGCCTCGACTACCCTCGCCTCAAGCGGCCCGACGCCCCTTCGTCGTACGTGTCGGCGCCCCACCGCCCTCCAAGCTCATCGGCGCTCCGTCACCGCTCGACCGTGTGTCGGCCGAGCTCTGTCGTAAGAAGACATCCCTGCCTTGGCCGGGCAAGGCCACGGCCCCCGCGCCTCAGCCTCCACCGTGTGGAGGCGACGCCATAGTCCTCCGCTTCCGCCGCGGTAGCGCCCACGGGACCTCAGCGCCTCCGCCTGTGTCGCTACGCCCGAAGCCGCACGCCACCACCGCTTGGATGCTCCGCCCTCATCCTCGACCTTAAGCAGCCATAGGATCAAAGATCAGCCTTTGATCCGACGGTCCCTCTCCTTACACGTCAGCGACCCCCACACCTCCAGGCTCGGGCTCCCGAGCCTCATATTCCCAGCCTCCACCCCGCCATCGAGCCTCTGGTTCGGAACTCCGAACGTCAGGACCAGGCCCAAACCACAGGCTCAGCCTCACCGAGCCTCCAAACGCTGCCTGAGCCTCAGTCCCGGCCCCGAGCTTACTGGCGCATTGACGAATCCGAAAATATCGCTTTTAAGAAGTTGTTTTTATCGTGAAGTGCGTAAAAATTATGTGTCGTGCGTTGTAGGCGGCAATCGGAAACGGTCAAGAAAATAACCACAAATATTATGTTCAATTTTTAATCGTGTGGTTTTATATTTATTTTACTTCGGCAAGTCCCAAGGTCGATCACAAGGAGGCAAAGGAACAACCTAGAGTTAAGTCTATCAAAGTTCGTGTTCGGTTTTCGCGGCGGTCTTTTTTGGAATTTTTAATGCAATATAGGGTGCAATATGCAAATTCGGCCCATTTTAGGGACTAAAATGTAAATTTCGATCAAACGATGTCCAAAAATATGAAATTTGGCCACAATATAAAATACGATGAAATGAGTGCACTTTAATTTTTTTGGAATTTTTGGATGCAATATGAATTTTCTATGGATTTTTAAATGCAAACAGAATGATTTTCAAAATTTTATTATAATAAATATCAAACCTATTTATTTTCGAGGACCAAAATTATCTAAGATCTCTCACTAGGTGACAGATCTCAGAAAAATCCTAACCCTTAAAATGTGAGATCTAATACCTATTAAAAATTAAATAGTGAAATGTGCAAAACGATTTTTACAGGGCAAACGATGCATGCAAATGCAAATCTTTTTGGGCACAATGTCAAGCAAAATTATCTCTAAAATGTTTGATTTTTCGAGGATTTTTAGAGCAACAATTAATCAACGACAATTTTAAGAACACAAAGTGGGTAAAATATGCAATTTTCCACAAAATAATTAATAATTAATTAATCACTTATCACAAAAATACCCATAATATGTCAAAATGTAGAGAATTACTTGACAAACATCATGCTATTTTTGAATTAATAAAAATGTAAATAGAAGGCCTAAAAGCAATGGGGAACACAGGGGTCTGATTGCAATTACATAAAATAAATAAATAAAGCAGGGGATGAAAATATAAATACCAATAGCCTGGGGGGGCGAACTGCAAAACTACCAGAAGGGCACGTGTGCAACTCGTGCCCTCTGGTTGGCGAGGGCTTGTACGCAAATAGGAAGACCTTCAGGGGGTTATTTGCAAATATGCACGTGCAGAGCACGTGATCTCTGGAAATGAACTCTGTTGCAATTGATGACGAACTCCGGGGAGGCTTTGCAATTTGCCCAAGGGGCACGTGCGCAGCACGTGACCCCTGGGTCCTTGACGCCTGCTGACGATTCCCCGTTCACGTGCGAAGCACGTGCGGGGGACCTCGGGTCTAGCGCCCGGCCGCGCGAGGTGGAGGGGGCAAGTCCGATGAGGGCCGGCCAAGGCGGAGGGAGGCCGGCGAGTGATTTGCGGCGGACTGGCCAGGTGGTAGCTGGAAGAGACGGTGGCGCTGGAGGATCTCATGGGCGGTTGCGTGCGGCGGAGCTGGCGTATCGAAGAAGTTGCGACGAAGATGGTGGTGCCGGTCGGTGGAACGCTGGTTGAAGGTCGATGAAGCGGACGTAGGTAGGCGGAGTTGACGTAGGCTCGACGAGAAAACTCGGAGCGAGGCAGCCAAGCCTGGAGCGGCACTACGACGGTCCTTGGAGAGACCGGATCTCGCCAATGAGGAAGGGGATCCGGGCTGTCACCACCGGACCCGGAGCTTTGATGTGCAGACGACGGATGGCGATTTGGGGGTGCGACGGTGGTCTTTAAATAGGGTTGGAGAGTGTCGGAGATGGGAGATCTGGTGATTGAAGAGGAGGATCGTGACGAGGGGATTAGAATCGGTGATGAGATCGGATGATGGAGGAGGAGTGGCGTCGGCAAGATACGCGGGGGCGGTTGCGAGATTTGCAGCGACGGCGACGAAAATCATGGGGGCGACGCTCAATTGGGAAAGGGCTGGAGGCGTGAGGTGGACGACGCACAGGCGCCGTCCGATCGTGCGTGATCGGATGGCGCCTGTCGCGCCGCGTGGCAGGCGATGGGGAGAGGTGGAGGCGCGTGCGACGCACGTGCATCCCTATTGATTTAATTTTTTTATTTTTTATTTTATTTTTTAAATAAAATGTATATAAATACTGCGAAAAAGAGCTGACACGTGGCGACACCAGGTGTGGCCACGTGTCAGCACCAAAAAAATCGGAAAACAAATATTTTGTAAAATACGTAATAAATAGCAAATGGCCTCGGATCGAAAAAGTTTCTTCACAAAAATTGCTCGTCTCGATGAGATCTACAACTTTCATGAGACATCAAACTCAAAATCAATCATTTACACAAAGTGGTATTTTTGGGGTATCCCATGTATATAGAACACCTTGATTTTAGGGTTTTGTAATTTTTATGTCATTTTTAAGATCAGATAAAAATCCGGAAAAATTACGATAAAATCAAAGATAAATAAAGACACCTTAATCTATTTTTTTTTGGATTTTTATTAATTGATAAAATAAGTATATAAAATAATAGGTCAAAAACCGCTAAAATACACAATATACAAAAGAGGCCCAAAACCCAACTTTCACATATGAGCTCCGATTCACTTGAACTTGGTTTTGTTTTGAAGGTAATTGAATGTACATTAGTTCAAAAGTGAGTAGGATTAAATCGGACACTGGATGAGGAAGATATGAGGTTTTTAGTCCGGAAATCCTGAAACTAGGGTTTGGGTTTTTGGTCCACTTATTTGGGTTAGGTATTATTTTTTTGTATTTTTCATTTATTCTTGTTAGTGATATATACACAATGGAGGTGGTTTTGTGTCATTCGGAGTTAGCATGAATGATTTAAAAATCAGGGAAGTTAGGTTATTTACAGGTCATTTTGGCTTGGATTTTTGGCTTCTTATTTTGTGCAGATTTTTGTGCTAAAATGTAATTCTTATGAAATCATGCATGAATGCTAATTATGTAGAATAGATGCTAAAATACTATTGGTTTTAAGGGATTTGAGCTTAATAAATGAGATTTAGAATGATGAATACGAGATTCATCATCCCCCTATACTTAAAGCATGCTCGTCCCTGAGCATTAAAAAGAAATGCCATGATGTGAAATGAGATTGGGTTCCATACCAAGACCATGAGCTGAAGGTGAAAGTGAACCTAAACTCAACCTTTGGATTATTTGTGTGTCGGAACTTCTGTGAGACTTAGAATTTTAAAATCAACAGTCCTCAAGTTCTACAAATCATTGCTTACAGTTTCAGCTCAGAAGTCATCTTAGATCAATCCTCTTCCTAAAGTATACCCTGTGAACATTGAATAACTGACTCTTGTGTGTGAAAGGTTTTTAGCTCTTCCCACCCAGAATGTCGGACTACTGTGCAAACCTCCTCTCCAATAACTCGTCCTCGGGGAGTCAGGTATTTCCTTCTAAGGTCTGTCGCGCTGTGTTCACAATCGAATTGGGGGAGAAGTTAGAAGAATGAGAAAAGAACTGGAGGGTGGCCAGTGTAGTCACCTCTCCTTGTGAAGATGGCCAGTGTAGCCGAGTCTCCACCCAGATCTGCAGGTTTCTTGAAGCTTGGACCTTTTGGTAAGATATTTATTTGGTAGTTGCTTCTCTGTATTTAGAATTTTAGGTGGTTCTGCTTGGATCTTGTTTTGCCCCTACGGATATAGAATCTTTTGTTTCCGTACATTTTTTGGGGTCTTAGAAAAAAATTTGTGCCCAGTCGTCCATCCCTTTTCCGAAGCATTATTTCAACCTGTACTCCGATCTTTAGATTTCCACGCTACCAGAAAAGAAACTCACACAGTCTTCCAACATCCTGTTTGAGTTGAGCTAAGTGCATAGTGCGAGAGTACAAATTAATTCCTTATTCCAGAGTTGTACCCAGAATGAAGAGACCAGGTTAGACACTAAGAGTCAAACTCTGTGCATTGTCATGTGGAACTCAAAGAATTAAGTCACAGACCTAAAGTCTCTAAAATCCTCTTTCTCGGTGAAGTTCCTCTGAAATTAGGTTGATTAAGGTTAAGTCCAGACCACTCTCGGTTTCGGCTCATAACTCGGTTCAGAACCCAATGACTTTTCACAGATGCAAATGAATGTAATGCTGGATGAAGTGCAGGTGTGTGCAATGCAGACACATTTTTTGCAAGGGATTTTTATGCAAAAATGAATAAGAAGCCATTTTTTTTGACAATGCCCACCCCGTAAATACATATAGGCTTACGCGCAAGTACGAGGTATGGCTAAAATATATACATAGTAGTATATATTAGTTCAAAAGTGACTAGGATTAAATTGGACACTGGATGAGGAAGATATGAGGTTTTTAGTCCGGAAATCCT
This sequence comes from Ottelia alismoides, assembly GCA_037367405.1. Classification (NCBI taxonomy): domain Eukaryota; kingdom Viridiplantae; phylum Streptophyta; class Magnoliopsida; order Alismatales; family Hydrocharitaceae; genus Ottelia; species Ottelia alismoides. The sequence continues at coordinate 14,415 of JAZKJV010000351.1, read as the reverse complement.
GAAACTAGGGTTTGGGTTTTTGGTCCACTTATTTGGGTTAGTTATTATTTTTTTGTATTTTTCATTTATTCTTGTTAGTGATATATACACAATGGAGGTGGTTTTGTGTCATTCGGAGTTAGCATGAATGATTTAAAAATCAGGGAAGTTAGGTTATTTACAGGTCATTTTGGCTTGGATTTTTGGCTTCTTATTTTGTGCAGATTTTTGTGCTAAAATGTAATTCTTATGAAATCATGCATGAATGCTAATTATGCAGAATAGATGCTAAAATGCTGTTGGTTTTAAGGGATTTGAGCTTAATAAATGAGATTTAAAGTGATGAATACGAGATTCATCATCCCCCTATACTTAAAGCATGCTCGTCCCTAAGCATTAAAAAGAAATGCCATGATGTGAAATGAGATTGGGTTCCATACCAAGACCATGAGCTGAAGGTGAAAGTGAACCTAAACTCAACCTTTGGATTATTTGTGTGTCGGAACTTCTGTGAGACTTAGAATTTTAAAATCAACAGTCCTCAAGTTCTACAAATCATTGCTTACAGTTTCGGCTCAGAAGTCATCTTAGATCAATCCACTTCCCAAAGTATACCTTATGAACATTGAATAACTGACTCTTGTGTGTGAAAGATTTTTAGCTCTTCCCACCCAGAATGCCGGACTACAGCGCAAACCTCCTCTCCAATAACTCGTCCTCGGGGAGTCAGGTATTTCCTTCTAAGGTCTGTCGCATTGTGTTCACAATCGAATTGGGGGGAGAAGTTAGAAGAATGAGAAAAGAACTGGAGGGTGGTGATAACCGCCCCGCACCCTTAGTTAATTCGAGCAAATTAAGGTCCAAATTAATGTTAATCGTTCGTTGCAGTCGGATACGAGAGGCTAGTCAAAAACCACTTATCAATTAATGTTAAGTAAATTTTAAGCGGCAGATTTTTTTACTTGGTGGAAGTCCAAGGTCGAACTCAGGGAGGCATCTGTCTCCTTAGGTAGATTTTGAGCAAATATCCAAGTGTTAGATTGTCGAGGAGTAATTTTTTTGGTTCTTTTTTTATTTTCAATGCAGACTCATGCAAAAATGCAGACCAATATAAAGTTCAATTCAATTATGATATCAAATGAAGTCAAAAAATTCTAAAAATTGGCGAGATGATTAATTATGATGAAAATGATCTACACTAATTTTTTTGGAATTTTCAGACACTACATGAATTTACTGTGAATTAAATATGCAGACAGGGTAATTTTCACAATTTAATTTTTAATAAATAACAAATCACAATTTTTTCAAGAAATAAAATTATCCTAGATAGCACTAATGATGATGAATCGAGGAAAATTGACAGATCTGAATTTCAATGCGAAATGAATTTATTAAAATTAAAATAAGAAAATCACTCAACAATTTATTTAGGCCTCGATATGCGTGCAAATGACATGAAATTTTTATGGCATGTTAAGAATACTGTCCTTAATCTACTATGAATTTTTGAGGATTTTTGGAACCACAGAGAATTAACTAGAAATTAAAAGGTGTCATTGGGCAAAATATTCCAAAAATATACCAATTCATTCATTAATAATTCCACTGAAATTACAAAAATGTGACACGTGGCTCAATAGACAGAGGACAAGTTTCTCAACAAAAGTCAACTTTTAGAATTGAAAATGATGTAATATGCAACCTAGGGATGCGTGCAAACACAGGAGTGTAAATGCAATACAGGAAAAATCAAAAATACATAAAGTAAATATGCTGACAGGGACTAAAATGCAATTACCTATTATGCGGGGGACTCAAGTGCAATTTCTCCAACAGGCACGTGCTCCTCACGTGGGCTCAGCTTCACAGGGACCTTTTTGCAATATCTGAAAGCTCCAGGGGCCTCTGTGTAAATTTCCCAGGCTAGCACGTGTGAAGCACGTGCTATCCAGGCTTGGTGTCAGGCTCGGCGTGGTCTCTGGGTGTGCCACGTGTATCAGGACCTGGATGCAATTTGTGGAAGGTGCGAGGGCGCCGATGCAAAAAGCCCAGACCCCACGTGCGTGTAGCACGTGAGCTCAGGCTCGGGCGGGGGCGAGGGTCGGCACTGCTTCGGATGGCCGTAGCAGGTGGGTCGGGCCACGTGGTGGCTCGAGGTTGACTTGGGCGAGGCTCGGTCCCACCGAGCCTCCACGCTCCGGGACGGTCGACGTGGCCCCTCCAGGGCCGTTGGATCCCCGCCGTGGGGCGAGATCCAACGGTAGCTGCTTCGTCTTCTCCTCCGTAGGGTGGCGGCGCAATTGGAGCTCCGGCGTGAGGCTTGGAGCTCCGCCGCGCCTCGCGGTGCTCGGTGAAGCTCGGGGACGATCGCTGAAGGCCGGGCGATGAAGGTCTGAGGTCGGAGAAGACGTGGGAGCACCTGGAATGCTCGATCGACACTTGGTCGCCGGAGGCGGAGCTCTAGAACTCAGCTCCGCCCGAAGTCCGGCCAATGACGTTGTAAACCTGTAAAAGTGGTTAGCGGCGTGTGTGCATGCGATGCGAGGTGAATGGAGGACTGAGCGGGGCGGAGAAAGGAAGTCCTTAGTGTGTTCTCCTCCGCCTCCGGCGGAGGAGAATGCCTGGGATGAGGGAGGTCGTGGTTGAGCAGGAGGGTGATCGGAGATGTGCGCGGGGAAAGTGGATCGATGATGGAGCTAAAGGAGTGGACAGTAGAGCGAGGTAGTGTTCGGAGAGGCTGAGAAAATTATGCAAAATAAGAAGAAGATTCAGAGAGGATCAGAGGGCTTACCTGGCTGGAGATGGAGGTCGTGGCCTGGGCTGGGCATCGGAGAAGAAGCTCGGGTCGTCGCACATACTGGCCGGCCGTGCCAGCGAGCTCAGGCGGGGCTTAGAGCCACCGCAGCGCCGCCTGAAGGTCGGCGGGTCTCATCGGGGAAGGAAGTCGTCGTAGGCTCGATCCGAGCTCCTCCCCCTGTCACAGGGAGGAGCTGGAGGGCTGGGCCACCGCCCCTTGGTTGATGGGCACCCTGGATCGATGGGGGAGGCGAGGTATTTAAAGGCGAGGTCCGGTGGTCCAGGTGGTGGGGAGTCGAGTTTTTCAAGGAGGTGTGGGACGACTGGAGAGGAGAACGGAGCTTGTGGGATGTGCGCGAGAATCCTGGAGGACTGGGCTCGAACGTAAGGTGGTTAGGGAGAGGAGAGGTGGTAAGGTGAGGCAGCTAAATTTAGAAGGGTGGAGGAGGTCTACGAGGCGCGGGGCTCGGGCGGAGCTTGCGGGAGGAGGAAGACGAGGTCTGGACCGTTGGATCGTCAGATCCAACGGTCCTGATGTGGGCGCGTAGGGACGGTTTGGATCAGATCGGCAGTGTATTGATCGAAGCGTCAAGAGTGTGCCAGGTGTCGTGGTGAGGCTTGCGCGCTAGCGGACGGTAGTGATGTGAAGAAGGCGCATGATCGAAGGGCTGGTGATGGTCGCGGAGCTAGCGGCTCAGATGGAGCAGCCCCGATATGATCGTGGGGTGGACAAGGCTGCTACGTGGCAGGCTCTGATCAGAGCGCTCACAGACGGATCAGATTGGGGGAGGGGAAAGATCAAACGGCTGAGGAAAATAGCAGGCGTGGACGTGCTCTGGCCGTTGGATAAAGACGGCGATCCGACGGCTGGAAGAGGAGGCGGAAGAGACAAGAGAGGCGGGCCACGTGGCTCACCCAGATTGGGCCACGTGGCCCAATCAGATTATTCCAAGCTTTCCAGTTGACTTTTGAAGGGATAGAAGGCCGAATTTTAGAAAACTCAAAACATGAAAGTTGTAGATCCTGATGAGATCTACAAGTTTCATGTTGACCAAAATTGAAGATGAGATCTACTGGAGTCACGAAATATTTTTGAGGATATTTTTAAGTCTAAAAATACCACGAATTTTTGTTTTGTGATTTTTAATTATTAAGGACTCTGATAATTACATGACATTATCTGGGTTTTATTGACAAATAGCTTAAGCAAGGGGGTTAATAATTGGAAATAAAGATGATGAAATCAGGTTTCATCAACCCCCTATACTTAAACTATGCTCGTCCTCGAGCAACAAAGAAAAATGAATAAGCTGGATTAACCCCCTTGTGCATGTGAGTACAGGATCCAATCCGATCACGTTGACTCGACTTTAGAGCTCCAAGATTCGAGAGTTCAACCCAGCCTTAATCAATAGGCATTCAATTCCTCTACTTCTCCAGACTCTCTCTGATGTACATATAATCTAAAGGATATGAGGTTTAGTGTTGACTGCAATTCTGAGAGTAGAGTCAATTCGTCACCCAAAATCTTGGTCCGAGAAAATCTCCTAAGGATCCAATCCTCAACACTAGGGAAATAAATCCAATCTTGCATTCAGTCCACCGTCTCCTTAGTTGTCAGACTTAGAAAATGTAGATGACGGGCCAGAAATGGAGGGCATGGGATTGTGTCAATTCTTCTCTCCCTCTCATTGGAACAAGGATTCTCTCTAGTGCCTTTTACGCAACACATTTTTTTGGTGTTGATCAATGCGTCCGTCAAGAGAAGTTGGAGCTGTCTGCACTTGTTTTCCTGGGAGTACACCGGGGTGTGTCTCTTTTGAGTACCTATCATACCTTCGACACCCAGACTTGTAGCATTTACGATGTAGAGCCCTTTTTTGGTGCAAGCCCGACTCCTGGTCCTAATAACGGTGGTCCAAGTGGACACTTTGAAAAGTTTGGGAGCGCTCGCCTTGGTGGAAGCTCTTTGATATTTGACTTTGTATGGAATGAGAGCTTTTCTTTGCCATTTCATTGCTTTGTAGTATTTTTTGGCTAGCTCCTAATAACGGTGGTCCAAGTGCAGGTGTGTGGAATGCAGACACATTTTTTTTGCAAGGGATTTTTATGCAAAAATGAATAAGAAGCCATTTTTTTGACAATACCCACCCCGTAAATACATATAGGCTTACGCGCAAGTACGAGGTATGGCTAAAATATATACATAGTATATATACAGACCCCCCTATACTTAGCGAGTGATGTGTCCTCAGAGCACAAGAAGCGTAATGAAGACATAGCTCGGGCTAAGCGTAAGAGAGACTAAAATTATACAATGGTTCCCCCCCCATACTTAGACTGTGAATAGTCTAAGTATAGAAGAAGAACGCAAGAAGAGGTGGTCAGGATATGTAAATGAGGAGAGTATATACAGATGGTTGTCGGGTCCCCCTATACTTAGGCTCTGATCAGCCTAAGTATAGAAGAAGGAAGGATATGGAGTGATCGAGAGATAGGAGTGTGATGAGGGAAATGGTATATACAAATGGCATCGGTCCCCCCCATACTTAGGCCTTGTCCTAAGTAGAGGAAGAAGTTGTACAAGGCGACCGATGTGGTCGGGAGGGAGGGTGGGTAGCCGATGATTAAGGCGGTTTACGGCTGATCTTTTTGTGAGCTTGTGGTGGGAGATCGTAATGATGAGACGGAGATGAAGCATATGATTCCCCACCATTATCAGTGTCATCCTCAGAAAAATCATGATGGATAGTAGATGAAATATTTGAGTCAGATGAAAGGTATCCATCATCAGATTTATCCTCAGGGGAATAGTATTTGAAAGTGGACATACTCCAGATATTCATGTCTTTTTGTTCCTTCAATTGTTTCCTCAAAATTTGTTCCTTTTTAAGATCAGTCGGTTTATCCTCAAATGAATCTTTAGATGCTCCGGTCTCATTCAGCTCATAAGATATAATTCCAGTGTACTTGTGGAAGGTAGGAGCATCAGCTTTGGATGAGTAATAATTAGGAATGGGAGTTGTCCAACGAGAATCGAATTTTGGATCCTTGCGAAGATATGGCTTTAGAGCTGCCGAACAGACTTCACTCATGTAGACTACCTTTTCCGGACCTGATGAGGGATCATCAACCGATTCCTCTTCCGAAAGATCAAAGGTGACTTTCTTTTTCTTGTTTCGTGAAGATGTCGGTTCACTTGAGTATCCAGATGAATAGCCATTGGAATTCTTCTCCTTGGTCGGTGTTCGTGCTACATGTTCGTTCTTTGTCTCCTTAATGTTGGTGCACTCTTGATTTAGGAGGATTTGGTCAAGATAATCAAAGTAGGTTGTCCCTGGGTACAACCATGCATATGTCTCAGGATCGTAGTAGAAGGATTTGTCTATTTTGAGATCCGGGGGAATTGAAATACTGGGGAGATTCTCTAAACCAATGGTCTCAACAACAACCGCTATCTCAGGTGTCGTAGCGGGGTAGGGCTCTTCTACCTCTTTATGTTTGCGGTTGTTGGGGACTTTATGAGTTGCCTCAAAAAATCGTGTTTTCTCAAAGACCGTGTCAACTCGAAGTGCTTCCAATGCCATGAAATTTATTTGCCGAGTCTCACAATCAATAATTGCCTTAGACAATGCTAAGAATGATTTCCCAAGAATAATTGGAGACTGGGTGAACTCTCCTTGATGCTCAATATCGATGATCGTGAATTCCATTTTGAGCGGAGCACCTTGGAATATCATGATGACAGAAATGATTCCTCTCGGCCGCTTTATTGATCGGTCCGCCAATTGAACAATCTCTCGTATTTTCCTGATCGGTCCGAGTTTGAGTTCGTGGAATACAGAGGTCGGGAGGATATTGATCGGTGAATCATCATCAATACGGGCATGGGTGAAAATTGTGTTTTTGATTTCGCAATCAAATCTGGGCAACCGTTTCACTATACGGCTCTTGGTTTTTCTCCTCAACACCAAGAAGGAGGTCATTGACAAGATATGTCTTTCGGTTTTTGTTCTAATCCGTCCCGACTTTTTGACAATTACTCCGTCTGTTAAAAATTTCTTAAGGTCGGGGAAGTGTTCAATGGCCTTTATAATGGGAAGTTCAAAAATCAAATGTTTTCCCAATGCTTCCCGTAAAGCAGGATCCAAATTCCTCAGGTCTTCTTCAGATTCAATTTTTATGAGATTTTCTGATTTTTTTGATTTTTTGGTATTTTTGAATATTCCCATTTTTTGGTATTTTCTGTGTGGTGTGGTGATGTGGTGTGTTCCTCAGATGAGCAGGGGCTTTGATGTTCAGAGTAAAGGTTAGTGGCATAAACATTTCTAGGGGAATAATGAGCAGAAGTATTGATGTTTGAATCATCCCTAGGTCTTTGAATATCCTCAAAAATTTTATCATGGGATCCAATCCTTTCCTCATTCATTCTTATATCCGAGCCACCATAGAATGATATTACTCGGTCGGCAAATTTTTGAAATCTATCCTCCATCAATTCGAATCTTGTTTTCATCCTTGAAACATTATCCTCAAAATTCTGTTCATGATCAATCATGGTGGCATTCGGTTTTTGTTCAATGATTTCTTCTTCCATTTTCCTGTATGTGCGGCGAGGAGAGTTTATATGATCACTATTTTTAGAAAATATCTCCTCAATAATTATGGAAGGAGGCTGCTCATATGGTTCAGGTATGTGTATTTGATCTGAATAGAGTTCAATCCTTTGATCATGATTAGTCAGACCTTGATATTGTGGAGTCAGCCTACAGGGTTTATATGTGTCTAGGAGTTCAGTCCAGTCCTCTGTATGAGCATTATGTCTGACGAGGGGTCTGTTGTGGTCAATCCAACACTGATCATTAAATGCATGTCCTTCCATCTGGGTTTGATTTCTCTTCCAGTCATGGGACTTAAAAGGATTTTGATCCTGAAATGTTTCATTGGAGAGAAACTGCGAATAAGACGGTGCAGTCAAGATGGTAGGTGGTCATGTGCGGTTGGATGACTTGAGTAAGGATTCAATGAGGGGGCCGAAGTCATCTGCGGGAGAAAGTTTCCCATAAATGTTGGAGGATTATTGAAAGAAGAGGATGTAGTTGATTTGGGCCAAACCGAGACAGATTTGTTTTCATAGTGATATTCGATCATTTTTGAAGGAGTTGAGAGAAATGATGGGTTCGATCTAAAATTTGGAAAGATTTCCATGATGAGATTAAAATCAAGAGATGAGAGAGATGATTGTCTGGGATAGAAATTTTATCAATTGTGCGGCTATTGATCTTCGATATCGGTTCACGCACACCAATACAAACACAAATCAGACCCCGGGTTCACCAACTCACACAGTGAAGCCGTAAGAGTTCGGCTATTATCTTTTCAATTTTAGTTGGTGATAAATCAATCTTGGCAAAAAATTAGCGAGCTGTTAGGTGTAGGAGCTTGGCTCTAATCTTAAGTGTCGTCTCTCGCTCACCCAGAAGAATAAAATCATCCAAGGCCGGGGTTGCTCTCCCGCAAAAATTCTTGATTTTATGGATTTTTAAGGTCGGTTATTGTTAGCAATCCCAATTTTATTTTGGTGATCACTGAAGAATTTAAGTGAGCAAAAATACACGTCTACCGTCCAGTCCCAATTTCCTTTTAAAATTATGTGATAAAATAAGAGGGAGAAAGTTGGGAAAAGCCGATGCACGCGGAAAACTATGATGAATGCTCAGTTAGAAGACTTACAGTACATCCTCGCAATCTCCATGTGGGATGCTAGACAGAAATTAAAAATTTATTCTAAATGAAATGCAAGCCGATGAAAAACCGCACCTAAGCAAAAAGTTCTATTAGCGGGAAGAATTGATTTAAATTTGGCTAAGTTGAACGATCTATGTGCGTCTCAGTTAATGTGCAGTGTGGCTTAAGATCCTAGGAGCACAAGCAAAAAATATAAATGCTCTGAGAGCCGTATGTGCAGGTCTATCCTAATCGCCACTCAAGTCGGGCCCCACCCTCACCGAAGAGTGAAACAGGCCACGACACACCACAGAATAAAGTCAGAGGTCTTTCTACACACGCGAGAGTCCAAACAGACACCGCTGTAAATAAGCAATTAATTACAAAAATTTAGAAATTGAAGGAATTAAAAACCTAGACTCTACGCTCTCTCACGACTCGACTCGATCTTAAATTAATTGCGGATTTTGCAAAAGTCGGTGAAGTTGCGTCGGTTTTTGAAAAACCGCTCCACGTACAAAGTACCTCGCAAGAAAAATAAGAGAAAATGTAAGAGAGTGGCTCAAAAAGATATGAAAAATAAGTGCTGAAAATAAATTGCAGGAAAAAAATAGAATTTACAATGAGAAATTCAGGGGTCAGACTACCCGAATACGGAAAACCGAATTAAAATTTTCAAGACAGAATCAAAGCCGTTTACCTCCCCGACAACGGCGCCATCTGACGAATCCGAGAATGTCGCTTTTAAGAAGTTTTTTTTATCGTGAAGTGCGTAAAAATTATGTGTCGTGCGTTGTAGGCGGCAATCGGAAACGGTCAAGAAAATAACCACAAATATTATGTTCAATTTTTAATCGTGTGGTTTTATGTTTATTTTACTGGGCAAGTCCCAAGGTCGATCACAAGGAGGCAAAGGAACAACCTAGAGTTAAGTCTATCAAAGTTCGTGTTCGGTTTTCGCGGCGGTCTTTTTTGGAATTTTTAATGCAATATAGGGTGCAATATGCAAATTCGGCCCATTTTAGGGACTAAAATGTAAATTTCGATCAAACAATGTCCGAAAAAATGAAATTTGGTCACAATATAAAATACGATGAAATGAGTGCACTGTAATTTTTTTTGGAATTTTTAGATGCAATATGAATTTTCTATGGATTTTTAAATGCAAATAGAATGATTTTCAAAATTTTATTACAATAAATATCAAACCTACTTATTTTCGAGGACCAAAATTATCTAAGATCTATCACTAGGTGACAGATCTCAGAAAAATCCTAACCCTTAAAAATGTGAGATCTAATACCTATTAAAAATTAAATAGTGAAATGTGCAAAACGATTTTTACAGGGCAAACGATGCATGCAAATGCAAATCTTTTTGGGCACAATGTCAAGCAAAATTATCTCTACAATGTATGATTTTTTGAGGATTTGTAGAACAATAGTTAATCAACGACAATTTTAAGAACACAAAGTGGGTAAAATATGCAATTTTTCACAAAATTAATAATTAATTAATCACTTATCACAAAAATACCCATAATATGTCAAAATGTAGAGAATTACTTGACAAACATCATGCTATTTTTGAATTAATAAAAATGTAAATAGAAGGCCTAAAAGCAAAGGGGAACACAGGGGTCTGATTGCAAATTACATAAAATAAATAAATAAAGCAGGGGGATGAAAATATAAATACCAATAGCCTGGGGGGGCGAACTGCAAAACTACCAGAAGGGCACGTACGCAACACGTGCCCTCTGGTTGGCGAGGGCTTGTACGCAAATAGGAAGACCTTCAGGGGGTTATTTGCAAATATGCTAGAGAATCACGTGCAGAGCACGTGATCTCTGGAAATGAACTCTGTTGCAATTGATGACGAACTCCGGGGTGGCTTTGCAATTTGCCCAAGGGGCACGTGCGCAGCACGTGACCCCTGGGTCCTTGATGCCTGCTGACGATTCCCTGCGCACGTGCGAAGCACGTGCGGGGGACCTCGGGTCTAGCGCCCGGCCGCGCGAGGTGGAGGGGGAAAGTCCGATGAGGGCCGGCCAAGGCGGAGTGGCCGGCGAGTGATTTGCGGCGGACTGGCCAGGTGGTGGCTGGAAGAGACAGTGGCGCTGGAGGATCTCCTGGGCGGTTGCGTGCGACGGAGCTGGCGTGTCGAAGAAGTTGCGACGAAGATGGTGGTACCGGTCGGTGGAGCGCTGGTTGAAGGTCGATGAAGCGGACGTAGGTAGGCGGAGTTGATGTAGGCTCGACGAGAAAACTCGGAGCGAGGCAGCCGAGCCTGGAGCGGTGCTGCGATGGTCCTTGGAGAGACCGGATCTCGCCGATGAGGAAGGGGATCCGGGCTGTCACCACCGGACCGGAGCTTTGATGTACAGATGGCGGATGGCGATTTGGGGGTGCGGCGATGGTCTTTAAATAGGGTTGGAGAGTGCCGGAGATGGGAGATCTGATGATTGAAGAGGAGGATCGTGACGAGGGGATTAGAATCGGTGATGAGATCGGATGATGGAGGAGGAGTGGCGCCGACGAGATACGCGGGGGCGGCTGCGAGATTCGCGGCGACGGCGGCAAAAATCATGGGGGCGGCGCGCGATTGGGAAAGGGCTGGAGGCGCGAGGTGGACGACGCACAGGCGCCGTCCGATCGTGCGTGATCGGATGGCACCTGTCGCGCCGCGTGGCAGGCGATGGGGAGAGGTGGAGGCGCGTGCGACGCACGTGCATCCCTATTAATTTAATTTTTTTATTTTTTATTTTTATTTATTTTATTTTATTTTATTTTATTTTTTTAATAAAATGTATATAAATACTGTGAAAAAGAGCTGACACGTGGCGACACCAGGTGCTGCCACGTGTCAGCACAAAAAATCAGAAAATAAATATTTCGTAAAATACGTAATAAATAACAAATGGCCTCGGATCGAAAAAGTTTCTTCACGAAAATTGCTCATCTCGATGAGATCTACAACTTTCATGAAGACATCAAACTTAAAATCGATCATTTGCACAAAGTGATATTTTTGGGGTATCCCATGTATATAGAACACCTTGATTTTAGGGTTTTGTAATTTTTATGTCATTTTTAAGATCAGATAAAAATTCAGAAAAATTACCATAAAATCAAAGATAAATAAAGACACCTTAATCTATTTTTTTGGATTTTTATTAATTGATAAAATAAGTATATAAAATAATAGGTCAAAAACCGCTAAAATACACAATATACAAAAGAGGCACAAAACCCAACTTTCACATATGAGCTCTGATTCATTTGAACTTGGTCTTGTTTTGAAGGTAATTGAATGTACATTAGTTCAAAAGTGAGTAGGATTAAATCGGACACTGGATGAGGAAGATATGAGGTTTTTAGTCCGGAAATCCTGAAACTAGGGTTTGGGTTTTTGGTCCACTTATTTGGGTTAGTTATTTTTTTTTTGTATTTTTCATTTATTCTTATTAGTGATATATACACAATGGAGGTGGTTTTGTGTCATTCGGAGTTAGCATGAATGATTTAAAAATCAGGGAAGTTAGGTTATTTACATGTCATTTTGGCTTGGATTTTTGGCTTCTTATTTTGTGCAGATTTTTGTGCTAAAATGTAATTCTTATGAAATCATGCATGAATGCTAATTATGCAGAATAGATGCTAAAATGCTGTTGGTTTTAAGGGATTTGAGCTTAATAAATGAGATTTAGAGTGATGAATACGAGATTCATCACGCATGTGTGACGCACGTGCGCGGAGGGTAAATTGCATAAGGGCCCTCTATTATTTCAGAATTTACAAATATATCCTCGTCAGGGGTAGATTACATAAATGCCTCACGGTTTTGTAAAATTATAGATAAGCCCCTCTAGGTACCTGTTTGAAGGATGAACTTTATTTTAATTGCATTTTAGTCCCTGAATTTTTATTTCATCATATCTTTTTCACCTGTACTTTGATTTAAGCATATAATATGTCATTTTGAAGCTATTTTCATGCTCTGCCATTTAGCATAGTTTGTGAACCAATATGAGGTTGTTTATTGATAATAATTATGTGAGGATCTCTGTTGACAAATGCAAGCTAATTTTGACATATTTATACTACATTTTAATTGGAAAAATTAATGATCTCTGTTGCAGGGGCACTGTTGAGGACTTTACATTGAATAATTCCCTTTGGATTATTGATTATAATATTTGAGGAATTAAATCACATGAATTTCGAGCATAGATACTCTGCTTAGATATTCTCATTGATTTATTTAATAGAAGTAGGACAATCAATTACCTCTTATGCTTGCAGCCTGGAATTAATTTGAATATTTCTCTTGAACTATATCTTTTGATCTGTGATAAATTTCGAGGAAATTGATTCACATTATTTGGAGCAAGAATCTTAAATCACATATCATGTGCTGATCTCATGCAATCTGTTTATTTCTTTGCATCTGCATTGCATTGTATTAAATTATTTTAACAAAGAAATTAATCAACTATTAATTAATTATTCAATTTAATTTAAAATCACGCAACTAAAAACCATCGTTCCCTGTGTTCGACCTTGGTAGACTTGTCAAGTAAAAAAATTATTCCACAACATTCAAAGATTGTGGTATTTCGATCGATCAAATTTGCCTCATATACTACGAGGATTATCTATTCTTAAAGTGGCAAATTTTGCGCTCATCACTTTCCCAGGGGAGCCGACGGCTGGGGGAGGGAGGTCGAAGAGCAGGGAGCGAGGCAGGGGGGCGGTCGCAGGGGTTGCGTGGGCTTCGACCAAGGGGTGGCGGGGGGCTTTCGGGCGGACAGGCGGCGAGCTAGAGGCAGGGGGCTTCAAAAAGCGGGAGGGCTTCGATCAGACGGGACGGGCTGGGAGCCGGGGGAAGGGGAGGCGACAAGATGGGGGAGGGGGTCGAAGAACAAGGACGGGTTGATGTCGTCGTGTCCGTGGCCATCGTCGTGGCGGAGAGGAGGTTCTGGAGGGCAAATATGACGTGGGTGGGGGGGAGTGGCACCTTTAATAATTTTGATAAATAAAATGGGTACAATATAAAAGAAGATAACAAAATCCGTTAGTTTTAACATTTAAATGGATGGGGGTTAAGCATAGGGTTTATAGGGTAAAGGTTAACAAGTTTACGTGGGTGAGGGAGGAATTAAGATGTTTTAATGATCGTAGAAGTCATTGGCAAAGATTATAGGATCTGCCGGGTAAAAATCCCATCAAGCAATGAACTCGTGAAAATTACAAAAACTTATTTTTTTTTTTAAAAAATAATGTACTTGTTACGATTCTTCATTGTGTTTGTAATTGTTACTATTCTTCATTCTATTAGTTACATTTTATAACTGTGATTGCATCACATTGACATTAATGTAAGCAAACTTGGATACGTCTATTCCCTTGACCATCAAGCAAATCATGGAATGTGATCATTAAATAGTGTATTTTTGGTACATGATGCCTTTGTAGGCTTTAAAATTAACTCATTTATTTAATTAACACTAGCACGAGTATATATTATAATAAAAAAATTTCATCAATAATTAGAATAATAAGAGACTTACATAGCATTTAAATTAGTTTATCCAATTGGCAATCCATTTTTTAAAACTCCGAAATTCGTGAAAAATTATAAGAGCTCAAAAGCAATTTCCCCGTTAGATTTCATAAAAATATGAAGAAACGACTACCTAAAATGCTCTATCAGCGACCTATTGCATTGACTTTTATATAACAACCACCCTGGCAACAGTTTTAAAATATTCTAAATTTTGTCATAATTTACTTGGGCTTTAATTGCAAAATTCTTGATCTATTTAATTACAATATTCCCGATATATTCAAATTCTGTCACCTCCGGCATGTAAGGGAAATTTTTAGGAAGGGTAAATGTGGAAGTTTC